>CM023621.1:15505658-16105658 GCA_013358685.1 Antennarius maculatus | reverse complement strand
GACAAGACAGAGGTGAAATGTTTCCTGTAAATCTTCACACACTGTAGCTGGTACTGTGTTTTGGCTCATTGCTCCATGTTCTGGGGCTGTCGCTGGGTAACAACTTTCAACTCCCTCCACAAATTTTCAATGGGGTTGATGTCTAGAGACTGGCTTGTCTTTAGTTTTGGCTTAAAATCTCATGATACATGGCCCCGTTCGTTGTTCCCTCAAAACGGATCAGTCTTCCTTTCCCCTTTGCAGAGAAACAGACCCAAGCATGATGTTTCCACCTTCATGCTTCACAGTAGATATGGTGCTCTTTGGATGCAACTCCGTTTTCTTCATCCAAACGCAACAAGTTGATTTGTTACCAAAAAAGTTCTATTTTGCTTTCATCGGACTACATGATAATCTCCCAACCCTCCTCTGGATCATCCAAATGTTCTCTGGCCAACTTCAGATGGGCGTGGTCATGGACTGCTTCAGTGGGGGGACACGCCTGACACTGCAGGATGTGAGTCCCTCTCGGTGTAGTGTGTTACTGATGGTAGCCTTTGTTACTTTGGTCCCAGCCCTCTGCAGGTCATTCACCAGGTCCCTCTGTGTAGTTCTGGGATTTTTTGCTCACTGTTCTCATGATCTTTTTGACCCCATTGGATGAGATCTTGCGTGGGGCCCCGGATGGAGGGAGATTGGTCTTGTATGTATTCCTTGTTCTTACAATTGCTGCCACAGTGGATTTCTTCACACCAACCTGCTTGCCTTTTGTAGATTCACTCTACCCACCCTGGTGCAGGTACACAATTTCCTTCCTGGTGTTGTTCGACAGGTCTTTGGTCTTGGCCGTGGTTGAGTTTAGAGTCTGACTGTTTGAGGCTGTGGACAGGTGTCTTTTCATACAGATAATGAGCTCAAACAGGTGCCATTGATACAAGTAAGATTCAATAATGATTCCCATCTACAAATATTGTTGTCTCTGCTGGGATTGTTTGCAGCTTCAACCCAACGAGTCTTGGAAAAAATAAAAACATGCTAATGTGTTAGTGCAATACAGGCTCACTACTTTCTTGCAAACCATCTGTTCCCTTCTTCTACGGCATGAATCATTACGGTTTTGGCGTGTAAGACGGGTGCGGGGCGTGAGACCGTTGTTAGAAACGGCTTCAATCTCTATGGCAACCTTTAAGGGACGTTTTCCAGCTTATTTTTAATGAGACAATCGGAGTGAGGTCCAGCGACATGAGACCTAATCGTCTCCTGACCCAAACAGAGTGTTTGTGCCTAAATTCAAGTGAACTGTCCCCGAATAAAACTGAAACTGAAGCGTATCTCATTTTTTTCTGCCAGTAGAGTTCCCTGGAAAGCTATTTAACTCTGCTGAACACCTGACTTTTGACAAGAGGAGGAACGAGACAACGGTGGCATCCCATTTCTGTTTAACACACTCCAGGCTTCACAAAAAAAAGTCTTGCAGTCTAAATTAGTTTAAGAAATGTAGCTTTAAATTAATAATTAACAACCAAACAAGCTTCCAAGCTAATAATGAGCCAAGTGATTGATTTGCAGTGATGTAAATAGCTCCAATAATGTTTCTCCAGGCTTTAACTCCCCTGGAGGGGAGATGTTGTATATCAAAAGGTGCTGGAAAAAAAGAGATTACACAGATTTACAAGCAGATAATTATCAGCCTTAAAATCGAAGGATTGAAGGAACCAAAAAAATGTTTTAACTGTTCTTTATTCACAATCTCACATTCCGTAAACAAACTGCAGCTGCAGGAGAAAATATGTTGAGTTTGTAAAATGTCTTGCATGGTTTGAAGGAGTTATATTACAGCTGAGCGGGTCCCTCACCGTGAAGTCTCCTTTCATTGTTGAGAATTCAAGTCTAACTGCAGCAGCGTGGAGACGGCAGGATTCATAGCGCCTGACTCGTTTCCATGGCTTCACCTAAATATCGAGCGGGGATGATCATGATTGACGAATGCGCTATGTCATTTTTAAACAGGCCGCACCATCAATTTCATCCTCCTTACCCATCACTCCCTCCGGCTGACCGCAGGACGGCTCTTACCATCGTAAAGTTAACCAGAATGAGGTGAAAGCAGGTCAGTTTAAAACACTGTTATGAAGTTAATCCTTTTTTTTTCCGAGGCAGAGTTGCGTTTAATTTGGTGCATCGAAAACAACTCCCACGATCCCACACTTTCCGTTGTTGTCATGGAGATCCCTGGAGGCAGAAGCCGTGTTTAATTTGCTACAACCGTCAATCGTTTGGTATGTAAATATTTTCGGTGAAGAGATGTTGAACAGTCGTGTTGTCGCTGATTTATCCGTGAACGTCGATCCGTGACTCGGTTTTGGAAGCCGTTTCCAGATTGCTCTGCTTTTATTGATGGCGTTGGCAGAGGCGGGATCTCAGAGCTTTCTAGTTTAGGCCGTTCCCCACTTTTATAAACCACATGGGAGATGAACTGAGTTAACTTATGAGTTCAAAATAGTCCAGGAAGATGGAAGCCTTCCATCACACGTCGAGGAAATGTTTGATGCAAAATCAAACGCGCAATGGCTGGAGAACCGGACCAGCTCGTCCAGTCAGAATACTTGAATGAGTTCAGGGAGCTCAGTATAACTTCCTGCCTTTTTTTCCCCACCATTTTCTACTTATAAAAGCAATTAAATTTTGACACAACTTCCAAGTAAAACTCAAATGAGTCGCTCTCTTGCCCATATTTGGACTTTAAGACACAAACAACGCCGTCGCCTGCTTTTCATCTCCCTTTCTGAGGGCGAAAAAAGGCTTTACCCGTCTTGGAATCCTCGCATCTGTCGGAATGACAATAAATCAAGGGAGGGTTGTCGGGACGGGAGCGACGGCGGAGAATGTCGTCATGCTTCAGCACTCTCCGGGTTAAATTTGCTCCGTCAGACTCAAAAGCATAAACAAATAAATGACATAGCCTGGCCCAAAACTTTCTGATGTTTTTCCATTCCATCCCCGCAGACAGAATAATACACTGTTTTCACATTCAATTATGCAGCCGGTGAAACTGCTCAGGAGAGGAAAAGGAGGAACAACATTTTATATAACATTATATATCATCTCTCCCCAGTAATGACAACATGAAACTCCTCTGATAGCATTCTTTAGCATTTATTTTTATCAATTTGTGTCTCTGCCAAAGCTCATTGGATAATACATATTTGATTTCTGATATTTCCCTCGGCAAAAATCCAATGGTATGGATTATTTACTGTCACCTTAAGGAGTGAGGATGCCCTAGGTTCTCTCTCTACCTTATGAATATGACTGCAGAGAGAAGAGGACTTTTTAATAATGAGCAATGCTCCACTACGGATCACTTTTAATGAACGAATGCACAGAATACACAAAGACCCACAACGCACTGATGGCAAATGATTCCGGAATAACGACTAGAAAAATAATCAATGAATTATGGTCTTTTTAATTTCAATTTATTCTTACATCAGTGCCTGCCTGTCATTTTTACATTCTACTTCCTGATTTGTGAGTTGGAGCACTCAGACACAATACGTCAACGCAACCGGAGCGGTCATTAAATATTTACCTCGGTAAAGAGGGAGTTAATGATGTGCTTTTCAAGAGAGTTGTTCCTTGTCAAACCAGGACGTGTTAAAGTGTTTCCACGATCAGTCATCTACAAGAGAATCTATTAGGATGTATCTTTTAGAGGGAAGATCTGGTCCAAATCGTGCGAATGGAACAAACACTAATGGCTAAACTGTCAGATTGATGTCAGTCCTGGTGGCTGCTTTTGACTGCTGTCATAATGTTTCAGGGAATATCTAGAATATGAAGGAAAAAAAAAAAGTGACAGTGCAGAATTTATTTGGTTCAGGATATTTTACTCTCCCAACGTCAATGGAAAGGTTTTAATTATCTTGACTGGAATCCTTGCGAGACCTAAGTAAAGACGCTTCTGTTATTCTGTGTATTTACATGTTTACAGCAGGTATTTACATTCAAACAGCTTCCCCTATCTCTGATGCATCTTGCGGCCCATACCTCCACAGTTCCGGCGGAGTCTTAGCGTGTGCCCTTAACCGGCAGTGACATCATGAGACAAAGCGACGGGCGCTTATGCATTTCATATGAGTGCAGGGATACAGGGAGTGACAGAGCGTGAAGGAGCAGCTCAGCTTCTGGAGACCGATCAGCGGCCCAGAAATACTTAAAGTCGAGCTGGCTTCCACGTTACGCACATAAGGGGTTGATGCATTGTACTGATGTACAGGTGAATTGCAAAGTTAAAGTATTATGAGTCTAAAAAAAAGCAAATTGCTTTTGATCTTTAATCTTTAAAGAAAAAGGGGATTTGTCGGTAACATCCTGGGTCTTAATTTAATATGAATGCATGTCTGAGTTAATTTAAATGGCTGTTTTCATTAAGATCTAATCTGAGACACAAACTTTGGTGCGTGTAACGCAAGCTGTGTTCAGCCAACGTGTTGAGTATCGACTGGGGATGAGCGATTACACCGTCGCCAGCGTGTGTTCATCCGACTGAATAATCACCAGAACTGTACCCTGAATGGGCAGATGTTAAACGCATACATGGGTGGGACTGACTTATCCTCACAGGGTTGGTGGTTGGGTTGGGGTGGGGAGGTGGAGCCTATCCCAGCTGACAACCAATCACACTCACATTCTTGTTTTGGAGCCACCGATTCACTTATATTCCAGGTTTTTGGTGGGAGGGGGAAGCTGGAGAACCCTGAGGGAACCTCCTCACCCACGGGGAGGATGATGCTGAAAGAATGGACGGAAGGTTTCACTGTTATTAAGCCTTTAAGCTACTCTGGGTCTGAGTGGATTGAAGGCTGCAATACTGATCAGAAATCCAGGTTGACCACTATCAGGCGTGTTCGCCGACAGCGATGCCGATTCCCACCTTCCTCGACTCCTCGAAGTCGGCCCACATCTTCCACTCGGCTGGAGGCGATGAAGTACAGAGACGGCTAGCGGACCACATTTTCTCCCTCTAAATGATTCAATTCTTCCACCCAACTGCACTCCCCCACCTTTCAGGGAATCAACCTGGAATAATTCACTGTTCCTGATTTTGGGGAATGAGCGGGAGGGGGGGAATGTAATTAGCAAACATCCAAATAGGGATTGATTAGAGATTCTAAACCGAGAGACTTCCCTTTTCGAATATAAACAAGGCCACGTGTAATCTGCATGCAGTCGGAGAGGAAATGCATTTAATTAACTACAGGAAAAAAAACAAACTCCATCCACCCGACTGGATGTGTTCAGGCGCCGTTGGGTTTTGCATGATCGCGTCACACCGTCGCTCAGCCGAAGCGCGGTTGATCGTAAATGTTTCCTCATCACCTGCTTGTAAGTTAAGAAAGAAACCCAGAAAAACAAAAGGCTTCCGAAGACATCCGTGACTCCTGTGAGAAGCGTTCACCGGGGAGACGTTTATTACAGCTGCTAATTAAATATTTCCCATAATGACGCCATTCCACTCCGCAGACCTGCTGCAACACCTTGTGCATCTTACGAAAGAACAAATGCATGCATGCCAGCGGAGCCATATCTACCTTTAACTATTGACCACAAGTTGTATTTGCTGTCGGTGTGCTAATGCAATACCTGGTGTTTTGAACACTTCCTGGGGGATGTGTTGAAACCGAGTCAATATTTATGAGTATTGCTGCTGTGGGCTCTTCCCTAATGGTGTATGGCTGCTGAGGTGTCTGCGCCGAGCGGTGGAGGCAGGACGCCTGAGGGCTGGAGGAGGACTGAGCCAAAAGAACAAAAGAGATGTAGAGGAAGTGTGAGTTGGAGTGAATTTCTTAGGGGGGGGGGAGAAGATTCATACTGTACATATTGGCTTGGCCTTTGTAATGGTAATGCTTCAACCCGGTGACCTGGCCCCAGGATTAGAAATCTATTCAGTTTAGAGTGGTGAAGAAAAACTGTTCTGCCGTATAGTCGAACGCTGAATTTATGTCTCACTTACATACTATTAATATACGACAGCAAATGTTCTGTAAAACACCAGGATGCAGACATATTGACCGGCTGCCTCTTAATAGACATGGGTTGTTTTTGAGTTTAAATCCTTTACCTATATTTTATCAAAACCACGACCTTTCCCTTTACCAAAATGGAATCTGACCACCTGTACGTTATAGATGCTTTGTATAGCGCCGCCGTTATAAGTAGGCAATCAAGTAGGTTTTTGATTGCCTACTTACAGTTTCTGAAAGGAACTCTTCCTTCACATAAAAGTCTTGCTTAAATGACATCAGGACTTGGAAAGTTTTGCACTACCAAGAAGATGGATTTGTTAGTAGTGTTGTTGCCTTTTAGAGAGCGAAACGACAAGTTCTGTGGTTTAGGAATAACAAACGACTTTATTAATTGTCAGACACGTTCTGAATGAATAAACTCCAGGACTGGAGGAAATGCATGTGTATTTTTTTGTGTAAGCTGTTGCTTAAAAAATAAAAATAAAAAAAAAATGGAATTATCAACTCCTGCTTCTCAAACTCTGTAGTCGCAAAGGATGGAACTGTCGAAGTCGACCGTGATCACTACCGTGTGGCAGCTGATTGGAGTGGAAATGTGCTTTGTTACTGAGCATACTGAGACGTGATTGTGGGAGACACACAGGAAATTAAAAAAAGCATCTGAGTCTGTGGTGAGTTGAGTCAGAGACAAACACAAATATACCGACACCTGCGGGTGCCGTCGCTCTCCGGTTTGACTTACAGTAAAAAGACCACGATAAAGTTCTCATACAGCTCTTCATCGATGACGAAGCAGACTCTCTGACCTCACCTGAGCCTGCATGTCTGGAACGCATCAGGTCTGGTTTGTAGTTAAAACACAACACAGCATCTCTTTTTTCCATTCAAGTGAATGGGGCAAGTGTGGCCTCAATAAAATACTACAGAGTTATTAATAATCGTTGCTTTCCACACTTTTTTGCTAATTTTAATAAAAATAGATGATCTCCATTCATGTCTGCTTTTGTCTGCTGACAGTATGTGGGTCATGCTTGCAGAGGTAAAATAAAGATGCTTGAATCATACTAATCATCCGCTGACTGAGGAATATATGTGTAGAGAGAGAATTAAAATGTTCCAGTGAAGAGGAAATACTCTTCCTGGACTGTAGTTTGACTAATGAGAAATTACTGTGGTATAAAGTACTTAATTGTAAAATACGGCTGGCGTATTGTGGATGTATTGTTGAGACATTTGTCATCCGTCTGTGATGAAGAGCAGAACTTATTTCTTTGTGGCATTGAGAAAAAATTAAATAAGCTTAAAGTCTACTTCTGTACATGAATATAGTCTGAAGGACGACTTGAATGGAATCAGGCTGAAACGCTTTCGTCTGAATGAGAGATGTTTTCGGACCGAGTTGAGGTGCAGAACGGAATCTTTCCGAGTCGGATGCCATGTGCATGACTGTCAGTTCTGTTTTCAGACCATGTATGAGAGTTCTGCTCGCCGTGACGCATCGTTGCTGGCTGACGGAATTGATTGCAACTATTGTTCATGTGTTGATCGCAGCTGCTGTTTCATGAAAGCTTCTAAATTTATACCATCGGACTGCCTGACTGTCCTGGTATTGTTCATCCATTAAACACTCTAGTCTTGATTTGCTGAAGACAAAAGTTGGCTTTAATTTGCACCTCATCTTGTCCTATTGTCTATTAGGTGTTTAGAGTTCGGTTGCACCTGCAGCTTTTTTTTTTTTCCTAATAGGATCCTAAAATCTGAAACAGAATTCTTATGGAGATTGTTAAGGCAGCGGCAGCATGGTCGAAATTAAATTCCACTTACTCCCTGTGGCTCGACGGACCATTCTGTTTGCATTTCTTTGAGTAATTTTTCTCTTGTGTCCATTACCGTTTATTAATCCTGACTGCGGTTTCCTCTCAGTTAGTTTTACTTAGTTTTTTGTGGCGTCTCATGAGACGCTAATAGGAATGGTTGAAGGAGCTGCAAAAGCCTAAAACTGATGCTAAGAAGCTAAAAGTCGTATAGTTATGCTATCAGCTGTGAGAATTTTGAGCTAAATGATACAATGCTTATGCTAACAAGGTTTAGCTTGGTTAATGTCCACGTTAGCAGATTTGTATGTTAACATGCGACTTTTAAGCAGCACTAAAACCCATGTACGGCTGAAGCTCATGTGAATATTGTTAATCATCAGGCGCTTGATCATTTGAGTGCTGAACAAGCCTGGATAATGGTGTTAGCCGCCATCCTTATTACAGTTCACACTGAGGGGAACATAAATATTCTGCACCAAATGTCACAGCAAACCATTTGCTGCTGTTGAGACTTTTCATTACGGAAATAAATCAATAAAATAAAAATGGCACTCGGGAGAATTCGTTGCCACAACTCATCCGGATCGGACTACTTTCAGTGACTGCAGTGGTCGAGGATATTCCATCCATCCAGAAGTGTGCACACTTGTTCACCATCGTAGGTCTTGGTGCACACACTTCCTGCTCAGTAGAGACAAAAAAAAGAAAAAAAAAGCTACATCATGAATCTGGAATCATGCTGATATCAAAGGGATTGAAATGTCTGAGCGAAAATTCACTGATGGGGAGTCGAGGTCTTTTATCCTGGCGGGCTTAAACACTACGGGTCCTGTGACTAAAAGTCTCTCCATCTCAAAGAACCTGGTAATTTCTAACCCTAACCCCAAATCCCGTGATGCACAGTGACATCTTATTGATTTTACACATGAATATCTAATCCGGTGAGATATTTCTTCTGCTCCTTGCTTCAAATTTAATGTCTACTCCCCCTCTCTCTGCGGTTTGGCCCACTGGAAGCTGCTGCGAAAACATTTTGTGACAGGCCGGCGTTATAAATGAGCTCTGCCACAGTTGAGTATTCTTATTATTAACGTGGGCTGTGATGAGCCAGCTCTGTTGGGTTTAAATCATAGACCCCGTCCCTCCCTCATTAACACCCTGGGAATGCTCACTCCAATGCTGCTTCCCCCACTGCAAGAGGACGGAATGTTAATGTCCTGGTGGCGGGGACACATAAGTATTGCGAGTATTAATCAGCGGTATGCACATTTATGCTTTTAATCTGCACAGATGCATTATTATTATTATTATTTTTTGTATGGTAAATCTTCACGCTCCATGTTTGGTCCACTCGGGCCTCTTGTCTGGTTCATTCATACGTAGACGGTGTGTGTGTAAGCTTCTTGGCGTGTGTGTGTGTGTGATTCGCTGAGAGAGATCATTAGCAGTAATGTGCACTGGCCTGGTTCTCCGCCTGTCCTCGGCTGCTTTAGATGTATTAATATTTTGGAGGAGTCACCTGGTGAAACTGGAAGCTTACGCAAGCACACTCGCCGTCAGAGCGTATATACGATTCTCCTTTTCGGGATGGGGAAATGTGCACACACAGTATTTTACGATATCCTCAAACAGAAGACGGATTCTTACAGCGTTGCACTTTTAAACACAACCTGACCTGGGATGAGCAGGAGGGATGGATGTCGGTCAGATTGTCCGTTTTTTTTTTTTTTTTTTGCATAGTTTCACAAAGGCAGGTAGAATTCCACAAATGGATGAAGGATGTAAACATTCCCAGAGAAGGAACTCATTAAAATTCTTGGTGGCTTTCACATTTTTTTTTACCCTCATTAACATCACCAGATAAAGTAATTCTTGATATTTAATTACAGAAAAAAATACTGAATTGGTTCCTACAGAACTAACGAACTTTAATAGGAATCCCGATTGAGTGATGGATATCATGACATTCCATTTTATGACATATATTCCCTAATTATGCCCAACACTCTGAACAGATTTCCACCAGGAAAAACAGAAAAATCACATCTCTGAAGAAGTTTTTTTTTTTTTTTCAAACTGACATACATGTCTTCTTTTATCAAAATAAGCTCAACCACCGCATTGCTTTTATCTTGCAGATATACAGCCTCCATTTTCCCTACCAAATGGTAGCCATGCCAAAAGTAATCTTCAAAGGGAAGCGCCGAGAGGCTGCTGTGACTCCTGTCATGTATCCACGATGTCCTTTATGTGAATTAGGGACAGCACCTTTGTCACAAGTCAAATTTTTTTCTTTTCATCTTAATACTGCAGAGAAAAAAAAATATCTGCAATAATCACATCAGAAGATCAAGGAAAGGATGGTTGCCTGTAGAAAATGGAACTCTTTTTGCTTTTAAACTAGTTTTAATGTATATTTAATTTACAGAGATCGCTGCTCTGCATTTGCATTTAAAATACAAATAAATATATGTATTCATCGGCATTAATTATAACCATTGGAAGCAGCAAAATGACGGCCTACATGTGTAACCCGAGTGTAATCAGAGAGACGCAGTGGTGGGAAGCAGGATGTGGGATTCTCCATCACTGACTGTCCTCACTCAATTGGGTAAATCTTTGCCATTAGGTTACTGCTCTGTGTAGCATACTATTCCCTTCATTTCCAGCTATAAGATTAAAGATTACACTAAGATTAAATCCACTTTATTTATCTCTCAGTGGTTCTGGAAGTTTAAAAATCATGGTGCTGCAACTTTGAGGAGAGATGTTGCATGTTTTTCATTGTGCAGCTCGTAACAAACCTGACACCAAATATGACGTCTTCACGGTAATGTGCTACACATAGTGCCTGAAAGACCCACAAATAAAACCTTATAAGTGATATTAAACTCAAGCTTTTCAAAAACTACTGGTTTGTAGGTGGAAACTTTCCCTTAAGGAGTCAATACGTGGGCTGAGGGTTTCTCTCTAACCGACGGAATGATGGAATGCTGAGGCATTTTGAGTGTTTTCCATTAGTCTGAGAAATACTCAAGAGACATAATGTACCAGTTGAACACCTCCCCTCGGAGCGTGCGAGACGGTGAGTGTATGGCAACGTGAGTGTTCTGGAGAGCTGGAGGAATGAGCTGGAGGCAGGAAGAAGGAGAGGGAAGAGAGGAGAGAAATCATGAGGAGTGAAACATAAGAGGTGGAGAGTGGCGCAGAGCGAGAAAGATCGAGGGAGGTCTGGGAGAAGATAGAAATGAAGAGGCAGAGAAGTGGTGTCTCTCGGAGAGCATCTCTCTGACAGTGTTGGTGACTCCACATGAGACCGTGGAGAAAACATGCTGAGGCTTACCACAAAAATGGAATTCTGAACACAACCCAACAACTGTGTTCGGCCAGCGGGTTCAGGAGTCCTCAACTCAAAGCTTCTAGACATGTGCAGCTTCATTTGTCCACATTTTCAGAAGAGGCGCCCACTTGCAAGGTGCTATCTGGGGGTATGTGTTGCCATGTGGCAACGGACTCGTCAGGCATGAATCACTTTGGACCTGAATAACTACAGGTATCATTTAGACCAGCGGTCCCCAACCTTTTTTGCGCCACAGACCGGTTTCATCTAAGACAATGTTTTCACGGACCGGTCTTCATTTGCTCAGTAATCGTTAATGACGCCAGGACAGCTGTAGTATAACAATAACTCATCCGCAGTGGTTTTATGTAAAATGCAGACAGACAATAAACAAGCTTTTTTTGTCATAAATTGACCATCAACATCTGTGTAATCGAAATAATTTTAAGACATAATTATATTAAAAACTCGATTCAAGTGACTGCACTCATGAGGTTTATTTTGAAATATAACGACTTACAAGTGTTTCATTCAACGTAGGAGAAATACTGATCATTTCCAATAAAAGGGTGAACAAGTCAATCAAATAATAATTATTACAATAATGACAATTAGTGGTCAAAATAAAACGTCTTTCAGACTCTGAAACAAATAAAATGGAAGTAATGTAAATTATTTTCTCTTTCTGTGCGGCCCGGTACCAAATGGCCCACGGACCGGTACTGGTCCGACACCCGGGGGTTGGGGACCACTGATCTAGACAACACAGCGATTGACTCACTACCATGAAAGTTGGAAAGTTTTATTCTAAGTTACATATTTGAGATCTATTCATATAGTTCTATCACAAATGAATCTGTACAGTATAACTAATCCTTCCAAAAAATTCTTAAGTCAGTGCCTGAAATAGACAAATAAAATAACATTTTTCATTTTATTTGTGAGTAAACTCCACAGTTTATTCACAAATATTTCCTTTTCTCTGCAAATCAGATATTCACGTTTCTTTTCTTCTCAAAAAGCCAATCGTCTATCTTCAAAGGTGTCTACTTGGCCCTGCGTCCAGCAGTCTGCCATTGGCAGCTTACGGGGTAAGCACAGGTGTTGGTGCTGCAAACGGTTACTGGCAGCCTGTTGATTTGTTTACTTGTTTATTAATTTGTGTCCTCATTAGCTGCCGGTAGGGTAGCAGCTAATCTGTCTGGGATCCACACACAACAAAACACACGAAACACAGTGATGACAAGTAAAGGAAAACATCAAATTAAAGATGTAGATTGCAGTCTGTCGCAATCCTTCTTTTTCTAATTAACTTTGGTTTATTGTTTTGTTTTTTTTGTAATCCTTTAACCTTGTCTTACTGACTGCTTTTAATTATTTTGGTTGGTAGCTTATTCCGTATTTTGATGGCTCTAAACTTTACAGATCTACACAGGGCCTTTGTTCCAGCCTGGTGTACCAAAGCATGATTGTGTTATTGCCTCACGTCATTTATTTGTGAGTACAAACCATTTGTTTACTTGCTGGAGGAAATATTCCTGAACAGCGAGATCCTCACAGCTTTACTTCCGAAGATAAGTAACGTGGTTGTGTGTCCGTTTAGATGAGGATGCCTTAACCCACCAGGTAACCCCAGTCAAATAGGAACTATTGTTCTGTTAAAATCTTCCATATGGAAAAATAACATCAATTATTTTATTGTAAAAGTTAGATTTCTTGACAAGAAAAAAAATCTTCCTGCACGAACGAATAGTTCAACGAGTATAAAGCTATTTTCTTTTCGAATTGCGTATTTGTTTCCTGTATTTTAGCTACTCTTTTAGTGTGCTTACGCAGATGTCATGCAAATGTCATTCCTGACATTTGAAGACGCTGATCGGATTTCACCATTCACAGCGTTCAACTGTCACAAACTTGGTTTCTCACTCTCTCAGGTTGTTGCCACGCCGGTCACATCATTCATCTCGTGGACGAAAGTCAGGAAAGCTGTTTTTCAGAACCAAAATCCAGGCTCCGTCTTTGACCTGGAAGAAACATGACATATATGCTGACTCATGTGTAGAGATGTGAACAGTTAAATAATATACTTTATGCAGACTTACATACAGAATATGGATCTGCGAGGCTGTGAGAATGTCTGGAGTCACCAAAGAGGAATTTCGTAAAGTAGGCCAGATGCTCTTAGATAACAGCTGCTCATGAAATAATCACCATCCTCCGTTTTGAGTTACATGTTACCTAACATGCAGCTCGACCATGAAACATACACACTGCTCTGATTCCTCACAAAATGGTTTTGTAACAACTAGTTCTTTCGATGAACCTGGTAACCGTTGAGCAGCGTCAGGTTGCCGTTTCGCTGGGAGCTACTGGGCACAAATGTACCTTAACTTCCTGGATTGCAAAAAAAAAACAAAAAAAAAACTGAATAAAATTTATTTCCATTTCCTCACAAGTCATTTAATTTGATTCTATGTTGCACGCTTGGACAGGAATGATGCTTCCAGGCATCAGTATAGTTAAAATGCTTCCTTTACTGTTCTTTCTGGAAATGCAGAAACGCAGACACATTAGCGGTACGGCGCTGCTTCTACTGAACGCCGCTGCACACCGTCGGCGCTGTCTAATTAATGATGCCTGTGCGCTTCGGTGACTCACTCTGAGGACCCCCGCGCCGCCTGAAGTGTCTCCGTGAGCCTCACTCAATGCAACCAGATATTAACCCACTGAAATATTAGTTGTTGTTATAAATAAACATCAGACTACAAATGAATAACACAAGAGCAATGAAAACTGCATTAAGGTGGAGCATCCTATCAAATAAGTGGACCAGAGTAAAGTTGACCCCCCCATTGTCTCTGATGACAGTTTGCAGTATGTTAAGTGTTGATATGATGAAGCAGGTTAGATTTAATAGCCTTCATAATTGTATTTGGGGACCATGTGACATTTAGCAACAGATAGAAATGATGCCTAGCTGGGAGTAGTGTCACATGACCAGCCTTTTGTTGAAGCAGATTTTGCGTTCAATGGGAGTCAAAGTGAAATTTTCACGGAACCAACAAAAACGCTGATGGTCGATGTTTTGCTTTAGCGCCGCAATGACTTAACCTTGTTTTTGGTGGAAGAGGATCAGCAATGGAAGAACTCCTGAAACATTTAATCAACACAAACTGTCAATCCTACATACTTCGTCTTGTGAGCACCTGATTTAACGTCTGAGTTGGATTCTTCATCGTTTTTGTGTTGTGATCAAAGATGGGCCCACCTTTCTGCTCCGGCTGTCAGTGGACCCATGGGGGGAGATGGTTAATGGCCGTGCTGTGGAATCGGTCCTGTACTGACTCGTGCTTGGAGTGTCCGGTTCTTGAAGGTCATTACCGTAATGGAAAAGGTTTGTTAAGCTCTATTTGCCCGTGTGTCCTACAACACTGCTAGATTGCCCTGGACACAAAAGGAGAGTGTCCGGGCTGGGGCATCGGGGAGCAGGTGAACTTTTAAGACTCAGTGCCTGAGGGGCAACATCATCTGCCTTCATCCTCTGCTCTGTCTCACTTCAGCTTTAGCTTTTAACTCTCTTTTATCTGCCTTCCTCTTTCTTCATCTTTTGATTTCTTTTTAGCCAGTTAGCCGTGTTGCCTGCTTGCTGTTTTCCCAACTGTAAAACGTATTGAATTTCACTTTAGACGTACAATGTAGAAGCTTCAACATCTCTGGAAAGATTTTGAGTGCACTGAATTTGTTGGAACAAAGCTTCTCCTCAGAAACATAAATGAACTCCCGGTGCTTCTGCTTGGAGCTAGAATCCTTCCACACGCTTAGCTTGTATCTAATGGAAAAGCTACAGCAATGCATGACAATTTATGCCTGCAAACCAATAACCCAAACAGTACTTAGCAGAACCTAATTTGACATTCAGGAGTCTTCAGTCTCGCAGCAGCATGCTCAGGCATCTGTATTCAGCAACTCGCTGAATTCTAATAAGTACATTTCTACCAGTTTGTACCTACAACAGCAGGCCCGCCTCACTCCTCCAATCACTTACACAGATGCAGGAAATATTCCTCACCGCAGATCAGCATCTCTAATCAGCATTCCATCTCGCACGTGCGTTGTGATTGCGATTCGTCCACGCTCCCACTTTCACAGAGGAAGAGAGAATTGAAATTTATCAAGTCAATGTGAAAGCTCGCTCGGAGATGAAAGCTATCCAAATAATGAGCGAAGCTTTTCACAGCCGCAACAGGAGACCATAGCGTTTAGTATATTGCTGCATCCATGTTTGTATTTTTAGTGTCTTATAGCTTTATTGGTACTGACAGTTTTTCATGTACCTATTGGTATCAGTTACTAGCTTTAAAAATCCACAATGTGCTACGATCGATGCACCGCAGTCCAGTGTTCTCTCTATGTTACCAGTTATTCTTAAGAGGTTCAAGCTGTTAGTGCTTTCTTTTGTACATTATAAAAATACCTTGCTTGAGCCTCAAATGCCCTTGTCAGTATTCAGCACAAACCGAAGAAAAGTTGAGAATGTTTTAGGCATAGAGAAGGAGAACAGCCGGGGGAGACCGACTGTGACTTGCTACAGCGCTTCCTTTGGTTTTACTGACTCCCTGCAGTGTTGTTAGTGATGTTAGCTGGCCAGCATCCAGAAGTAGGTACAGATACCCCCCACCCAAACCAGCATTGAGCTGTTATGAGCAAGACTCTTATCTGGAAGGTTCTGCAATTTCTTGAAATTTCTACACAATCTCTGTCTGTTTTGCCGGTTTGTCAAAATGCCAGCTGTGTTGCTTCTTTTATTGGTTTATTTTTTTTCTTTTTCTAAAAAGGATGACAAATGTCTGTGTCTGCATCTGCTCGCCGCCTGTCTTTGTCGGGTCGAGTCAAGCTCTGGTTTTGTATGTCTAGGTTATTTTTAGGTAGTAGAACATCTGAATCTTCACAGCTTTTAAAAAAAAAAAGGTTTTTGATACCTGTAATTTACTCTTTTGATGCGCTGCCATCTGTTTCCAGAGGGCAGTGAGTGCAGACACAGCAGCTCTGGTTCTCTCAATCTCTCAATCTCATTTCTGTTGCTACGATTTTTAAATTTGCAGTTTGGTTTTTAGATAATTGAAATTATTTTTAGCGAAATAAACTGTCTTATATTTTATTCACGACAACGCCCATTGCCCCAGATAATGATTAAACCCCAATAGCGCTACCAAACAATAACCCCTCTTGATGTCAATGGATTGAAATACCATTAAATTAAAGCTAGAAATCAGTACTTCAATCCGTCTCACAGTAACATTTCTAAACCACCATCATCTTCCAAATATTTTCACCAACCACACATCCTCTCAAAGCAAGCTCCTAAACTGCACAGACTGGTTTGGTTCTCGGATAAAAGGAATACAATACCCAGGCCTCAAAGGAAGCATCCTGAGATTTTCAGTTGATCGAAGGAGCTGACATTTTTTTTAAAGCACCACGTCTGTTTTTCTCTGTAGTGATGCATGCATGACCAGCCATCGCTGGTTCACTGCTCATAATATCCCCCGTACCTGGGCTCCCTGCAAGCAGATGCTCCTCAGAACCTTTCCCTCCCCTTGTAGACGATAGGAAATGAAATGATTGGGAAAACAGACAACACACAGACACACAGTACTGAACGGGCCTCTGTTGCACATGCACAAGCTCATGCACATAAAACAAGATGCACGCACCAGCTAACATAAGAGGCGAGTGCATCACACCAGCAGCACACACACAAACACACAGATGGGAGCTCTGACAGGCAAATGAAAATCACATGGATGCACAGAGATGGTTAAAAGAGGGGACGGCTGGATACTCAGACATATCAGCCCAAGTCTACCAGTAGTAATACTTTATGAATGATATTAAAATCAAAAAGATGAGGCAAACATTTTGCAGAACGATGTAGCAGGTTACAGCCGTGAAAGGCCACCAATGTCATTCCTTGTTATTTTGGCAAAATACTACACAGGTTTTTTATTATTGTGCATGTTTTGTTCTTATTCGGTTACAATTTCAATGCATTTGACAAACTGGAAGACACAAGTTTTAACAAGACCTTTTAAGGACTTAGTAAAATGCTAATTGCGATGCTGAGACAGTTTTTGTCAGAGTAGGTTGCCCTGCAAAGCTGAGCCACGAAATACATGAACTAATTCCAAAATGAGATACAGTGAATTTATTAGCTAAATGTAATATTGCTTGCTATAAAAAGCACCACACTTATTAGGAGGACTGTTTTTATCTTCAAGCTACTTGCTTAAAATTCAACTTATAAGACCCAAAGTCATCGGTTCCCTCAAAGTGGATGCTGCTTGAGGAAAAGTCTTCAAATGCATTGAAATTTGAAATGTTTTTTTTTCCCATAATGAGTTTCCATTCCACATAAGCAATCACTGTATTGTCATTATTTCCAAACAGTGTTATCCCATTCTCTTGAAATTTGTTTTCGCAGTCAGGCAATAATAATGAAACTGACATTAAAGACTCGTAACATGCCTTGCAGACAATAAAGTATTAATACATTAAAAAAGCAATATGATGCCTAATAAAAACACACACAGACACAAGCACATCAGAAAGGGAAAAAATATGTAACTTGTCAATGAGAGATGCTTCAGGATGTGATTTCTACAGTCTGAGAATAACTTCCTCATTTTGGTGGATGTGTGTTTGAGTGGCATGCTGCATGTAAATACATGCAATGGTTATTATTCACAGGGTTATCAATAAAAGTAACCTATGATGAATCTCACACCATCAACTGGAAGCGGTGAACCCCCCAGTCGACAAATGATTCCACTTTGCAGTTACAAGACTCCGTTCTTGATGTGGCATGCAAAGACAATTCAGGTTCATTATGTGGCCTAGATAATGATGACCAGACATTTCGGTAATATCTCACTTCTCCGCTGGGTAACGCCCGTGTTGAAGGTGAAAGGTAACGTCTCCGTGGGGAGGAAGATGAGGGGGAAGGTTATTGGATTAGTGTGAGAGAAATGTTTCACCAATGGTCCCCACAGGGCAAAGTGATTGAGCTCTGAAGACAGATTGTGCGCAATTACTGTCCATTTGTTCCAGCCTGGCCTCCCCTCCCGTTACAAAAGGACCCGGTAATGGGGCTGGCTTCTCAGCCTTCATCTGGCTCCTTTTGTCGTTTTCTTGTTTTTTTTTTTCCTTTATCTCTATCTCCCTCTATCTTTCCTCTCACTGATCAGAATCTCTTTATCCCACAAGTCCAATAAATCCACCAGATCCCTTGGTTTTAAAATTTCTTTCTTTACCTTGTCTTCTTTATCTTTTCGACTCAACTGCATATCTTTTTTTTTCTTTTTTTTTGCTCCTTTCTTCCCCTTTTTGTCTGGCCGAGGTAATTATACGCTTCCAAACTCCAAACTCCCTTGCAGAGGCAAGAACCCCTTTTGCTCCATTATCCCACTTGGCCTCCTCTGTAGGGCCCGCTGGAGTCCATCACCGGCAGGATGTATTGAGTGCAACTTAATTAGATGGAGCTTGTGACAATAAAAAGTACAGAGAGACCTCACATGCAGTGTAAAGTGACACAGAACAACTTAACACATCGCAACAAATACAATCCACTCCGCAATTTCATGAGTCAGACGGGCAGGTAACCCTTGTCGTTTCTCCACTTTCACACAACCTTTACTCCCTTTTTTTTCTCCGTTCAGTCTGACCAAAGCAATTATGTGCTTTGCAGCTCTTTGCTAAAGCTCTTTCGTTTCACCTCCCCTCCTTCTTTGTCTTGTTATGCCTCTTACAAAGCACTTTCTTCCTTGCCCAGAAACTCCTGGTTACCTCCTAGGTACCCCAAGGAGTCATTCTCCTGGGTGCATCCTGGCAAGATCCAGAAGGAGGCACAATTATATGAAGCAAATACTGCATGTTCTCGCAAAGGCGAGTGCAAGACCTTTGCTCGGTGCGCCACTATCTCTGCCTGACACATCCTTCATGGGGTACTGAGACGTTCCCATGTAATCCCCCCTATTCCAGTATTCTGGGACTGGCAGGGTTTGTTGCCAAGCTGATACATGCTTGGACTTGTTTTATGAAGTGTCCTGATCAGAGTCATGAGCTCTTCCTCAATGTGAAACAGCAGCTCATTTCTGAATTCCAGGCTCCTATCTCAGAGCCAAAGACCAGCCATCCTGTGAAGCAAACTCAATTGAGTCCCTGTCATCCTTGAGCTCATTGTTAGGGTCATTACCCAAACCACACGACTGTAGGTGAGTACGGGAACTGTGATCGACTGGTAAAAGGCTTTCATCGGTGAACCATATCCAAAGACACTTGAGCCTTTGAAATATCTCTCTCTCTCAATCTCTGGTCATTACACTTCCATTTGAAAGTGTGTTTTGAAAGCCACAAAAAGATGGCACAGATAGTGTCAGTAATGACTTCATATCTTGGATAAATCAGTGTGTAATTGCACGAACGATTGGAGGCATTGTTTTCAGTCGACTATTTTATTCATTTACTTGATTTCCACTTCAGTGAAGTTTAGTTTACTGGAGGGGAAATCACATAATTATCCCCCATGTTATCCAAAATAACTGAAATTAACGATGAATCGAGAGAAAGCGACGTCTCACCTACGCAGGAAGAATAGTTATGCTATGTTTAGCGATCCGTAGCTTTTATTTAAATTTTGAAATAGCCTTCCTGCTCTTTATTGGCCCTCTTGCTGTGCTTCTCAACTCCGCTCTCCCTGCCTCTTAGTATGGACTTTAATTGTTCTTCGACTCCAGTTCACGCTCAAGACACACATACATGATGCAAGAACCCGACTGAGTGACATAAATGACTTACGGAGTCCACGTGCTGTCACATGTTCCATTAGAGGACCTCTGATAAACCACTCTCTATAATGAAATCTAAAATTCTTCATTGTCATTGGTTTATTTGTGGCATTCATCTCAGTTTCTCCTCTTCTATCTTTATGACTGACTAAAGCAATTACCTCCTATTCCTCTTCTCTGTTAAAGCCTTTCTTCTTGTTAGTCATTCCACAATCCCCCATTTACTCCTCCTGTAGTGCCTCCAAATGAAACTACTTCTTTCTCATGCAGTACCTCTAGGCCCCCTCCTAAAGACCCTATAGATTGGGTCTCTTGAGTGTACTACTAAGTGAAGTCAAGTCATGGTTCACATTACTTCTTCAGTTTTAAGACAGGCACTGTCAGAGTGGTGCCATCAGAGGTAATTAACTTCGGATTTCACGTTGCTTCTTCAATGGTGTGTTGTAACAGAAACTCTGAAGCCATGCTGTTGTCTCAACCCGGCGATAAAACCAAAAGACTGGAGGGAAAAACGCAACCTGACATAGAAAACCCATCTCCTTTCATATCTCCTTGAAATAGAGTCCAATTGAAGTAAACCATTCTCAGTTTTTGGCAACTCAATGTAGACCCAAAGCAAACGATCTGTCTGAACTCACCTTGAAGGTGTTGTAATCCAAACAAGACAATCAAAACAAGATAGCAATTTATGAAAACTAATTACGAGCTTTAGTTCTTAAAGGAAATAGATGTATTTTGTTACGCAATTCATGCCAAAAAAATATGGTTTCCACATTTTGCTTCATGTCACAAGATATGAGCAATGCACCCAGGTGCTCTGCTTGTAATAAATATAAATTGTTGCAGGGAAATAATAAGATACAGTATCAGCACTGAAAATTTTAAATCAGATTTTAAAAAATGTCAGAATGAAACAGATGCTCCAGAGAATAACATAAAATTACACTTTTATTTAAAGTCATGGCTGCTCATGAAATGCAGAACAAATTCACAGAAATAGATTACCTACTACCTACTCATCATGGTAAGTAGGAATTTTTTTTCTTCTTTTGAGCTTGTTTCCATGGTCCCCTTGCTTTTTTTTTTTTGTCTCGCAAGATCTAGCTGCTTCTAAGCAATTATCTAACTTAATCTGAAGTAGAAATTTCAAATTGTCTCTGTACTCTGGTCACCTGTCGAAAATATATCTCTGTTGTGCAGACAGGTAGCAGGTAAAAAGGGAGGAAAACATAGATGGAGAGATTGTCTAGCGTGTATGCTTGTTGGCTTATTTTTGTGTAGATAATGAGTTTTACTTTTGGGATCACCCAATGGATAGCTTTAGTGAAAGTAAAATAGAGCATTGCTTTTTAAATGTTAAAATGTTCAATGTTGATTTACTTTATTGTTCCTGTTCACTCAACTGCAGTTAATTCATTGACAAGTTTTCTCTTGGTGTCAGTTTTCAGTGATCTTTCACATATTCTTCTCCAAGCACAATTTTCTTTCTCTTAGGCTTTTAATTATCCCCTTTCATCATCTTCCTTTTTCTTTCCACTAACCGTAGACTCATAATCCTCAGTCTATTTGCACAGCCCATCTCTTCTAGAACACTCAATATTTAATCTCTGGACACCAGCTCTCCGTTGGCTTTTCAATTTCTCCATCCTGCTCATTCTCCTTTGTTATGAACTGTGAAACGTAACGCCATCCTGATCTCTCTTCCATTCTCTCCTCGCTGTCTCAACCTCTCACATTTTCCATGACATATGGCTGTAGCTCTGACGGTGACTTTTTCAAACTAACTACCCTGTGACATTGTCACAGTTATCTCCTTTGTTAGAGACCAAATTAACAAAGTATAGAGAATTCCTTGGATGTCACATTTCAATCCTCTATAACAGTAACTGTAGAAACAGCTCTGTCAATGGGTTTGTTGGTTTATTCCGCTGGTCTGGCTCTGAAGTCTATCTGCAACTGTTTACAGTATCGAGTGTTTTGTGGGACTTTATCAGCCAACCTTCGGTTATTTACGTCATGTGATCACATGACTGGACGCCCAGTGATTGGATGAAAATACATAAATACGAAAACATCATTGCTGACAGGGAAGCAGCAGGATTCAACAGTGTAACTGGTGATTTGAGCATTAGTTCAACAAATAAGGCATTTTCCATCTTGCCACTCCACGGTGCCTCACAGTCCCCACTGATAAAAACCTCCATTCACATGGAAAACCTCCATTCAGAATGCTAAACTGCTGTATGAGTTTCAGCTTTTTGGTTAATGTGTCTCAAGATCCACATAGGGAACGGAAAAAAACTGCAGTAACTCTCACAAACTCCTAGTCTGTATCCCCACCCTGTCATTACGCTCTACAAACATGGAATCCGTCTCTTTTTACCACTGTCTTGCTGCTGTATTCCTTCCCCTACTGATTTCCTCCTGCGTTTTGTTCCGGTTCTTTTCCACCACCTCCACAATTGGTCTGGAACCGGGTCCAGGTGCAGCTCAGTAGGGGTCCTCACCCATTCCTCCGGAAACCTGGTGATTACAGGACAATTAGAGTAAACATTAACAGCTGAGCTTCAACCCAAACACAACCTTTATCAGTCAGCAGCCCGCCGCTCTCGGGGCAACACTGGACATTTATCTCCATCTAGACAGACAGACGACCCCTCCAGGCAGCATTCTACATGGAAATGGCTTCACCACACCGTCATCTTTGAATTGTGTTTTATACGGAATTGATCTTTTTATGCTGCAGAAATTGCAAGTGTCGGTTTTCAATTGTATTTTCCAAGAATGCCCCATAACAAGCCACATCTTTGAGAATTTAAATACCCAATGATGACATCCTGATCAAATTCCAAAAGGTGGAATTGGATTGGTCAGAACATTCAGAGTCTTTTTGTCGACAATGCTGTGATGAAGGATTTTCCAACTTTCCTGTTTTTCCGGTGGTCTGCTAATCTTGCTGCCTGTAGCCTTTTCTCAAACAGAGCTTGTCCTTGTGTGATAAACAACCACAGACTGAGAGGAAAAGTACAAAGGTTGTGTGCATAGTGACTATGGGTTTGAATGTGACCAAAGCAGAGGAAAACATTGGACATTTCTACGATGATGTCAGTATTAAAATAAAAAGAGTGTGGCTCATGTGGAGTGGACTCATTTTCAGACACTTGACTGCTCCCTCTAAAGAATTTCTTGAAAATTGTTTTTGCGTAATTAGAATCACCCAATTCACCAATTCCCAGAGGATCCATTCCTTTATTTTGATTTCAGGTGTTCTTGACTGGCCTCTGCCGAATTTTTCTCCTAAGACAAAAAATATTCCACCGCACTTTAAATTCTTGCATACAATAACGTGAAAATGTTCTGCATCTTTTCGGATCTGCAAGAATCTTTTGAAGATGCCGTAGTTTGTACGTCAAAGCGCAGTGGTTGGTTTTAGCCTTTCCAAATCGGGACAAACAAAATACTGTGATGTGTTCTGCTTGTACATGGTTATTAGATCGAAAGCTATGAATGATGCAGGACACTTTCATCCCAGGTTTAACAAAAATAATTTTGCTGATTTTGCACCATGATGGAAATAGTTGCCGTTACAAGATTATGCAAAAAAAAAATAAATTGAGGCTTTAAACATCATCTTCAGGTAAGAGGGGTAAAACCACAACAAATGGTTTCTGATCCAAGCAGAAGATGTTGTGGACTTGATGTCAGGTCGAACCAAAGTAGCTGTTATCTATATTGCAGCTTTGACAAAACCGTTTGTCATTAATGCACTTTTTGTGGGTCATGAAGGTCATTATCAGTGCTACACAAATAAAACAACATTATACAAATAGTGACATCTGGAGCTCTATGTCTGTCACGAGGCTTCAATTTTCTCATAAAGTAATGTTTTATTTCACACCGCGGTATTCAACTACCAATCATGAATCAGCTGCACACCCACATTTCCAAACCTCCCACAGAAGCACACAATTTTTGAGCGATGCAAACAAAAGGCAGATTGACTTGAATAATGATTAATGTTTTGTTTGGTTTTATTAGTATTCCGCTGCTGCTCACTTCAACACGCTCACATAACGGGGCCCAACAATAGCAAGGTGTACTAAACGCAGCGGAGTGCCTAAACCAGTGTTTAGAGTTAATAATACACTGACTTTCTCAGCGGGTTACTATGGCGTTTGACCAGATGTCCCGCTGCCTGTCTATCACTTAAAAAAAAAAAGTTAACTAATTAAGCTTAATGATGCACATTCATGCTCCAAATCTATGTGCTGAATATACCGCACAGCCAGTAGGAAGGATGATACGTATCAATCTGTTCTCTCTCCTCTGCAACCTCTCCACTTTGCATCGCCATGAACTCAGAGACAATTGTCCTGCAGATGTTTGTAATATTGATCCTGTGGCAGCGTTGCTCACCGATTGTCACACTCCTGCTTTCTCAAAATATCGAATGTTGAACACTGGGTGTCCTGCTGGCTCTTTTTTTCTCTTTGAAAAACCCGAGGATGAAAATATGTAATTTTTCTTTTCTTTTTTTTTCTACATGAACAATAGAGGCGCTGAAAATTGGTGCTGTGGTGCACCTTGTTACCACAGTGATTTCTCTGTTATTTGCAGGAGCACAGTGAATTACCAGTGATCCTGTATAGCTGTACTACTTCAGTTGTAGTGACAGTTGGAGATGCAGATGATATTTTTGTGTGTGGTTGGCATTCAGAAAAAAACTGTTCCACAGAGATGCCATTACCACTGGCCTCCACTAAGTTGTCAGATTTAGATCTAGATAGGGACAAAGTGGTAGAATTTCCATCAAGTTTCAGTAGTTTTTACATAATGCTGCTGAAAAGCGAATGAAGGAAACACACATACACGTGGGTGGAAACATACCCTCCTCGGTGGACGAAATGGGACCAACATCAAAATGCCGTAGGTTAATTTCCCTTCAGTATTCAGGAGAATTTAGCCAATGAAACTGAAATCCGAGCTTCAATGCCAACCTTAATGAATGGATATTGGACGTCCTCGCAAACAGATGTCACACAGGCCCGATTGGCAGTCACACTCACCCACTCAACACTGGCGCCCCTCAGGGTTCTTTACCTAGCTCCTTCCTGTTCACACAGACTTTCTCCCATGTTGGAAAGTTCGACAACAACACTATAATCAGCTGGACTCCAAATAACGATTAAAATTCATATGCGAGCACCCTACAAAGTCGAGCAACTGAGCGATTGTTAAAGAAGAGGGAGGTACACACCTCGATCTACCTCAGTGGAGATGAGGTGGATCAGGTGGATAGTTTTTGGTTCCTGGGAATCATCAGAAACCTCATTTGTAAAGACGCTGCAGAAGTATTTGTATTTTATAGGTGAGCATCAGTTTTTATTTACAGGCCTACATTACCTGTTTTTAAGTGCCAAGTATCAGTGTTGTAATTCATCTTCAGTGACTTTTCCAGTCAAATAGAATGAGAACACTGTACCTCTACCATTTATGCACCAAGAGAATGAGCTTCCTGGATAATCCCTCGGGTACCTTAAAACAACATTTATTTAAGCCCAGGGCTATTTTTGGTCTCAATGCCCATTTTTGATATTACTGCTTATCCAGAAGCATGCTAGCAATCTACAAAGTAAAGCACTGAAGAGCATCTGCTTCACTGCCAGGAGACCTGGCTCTGTTGTTAGTGAACATTTTCGACATGCTTATGCATCGTTATTTATACATGATGTAAATGTCATCCTCCTGTACGCAGGATAATAATTAAAGGTGAGCTGGTGGTGAAAATACATGATTAAGCCGGTCGCACCTTCTGCCACTGGTTTCAAGTTTCAAGTTTATTCTTATATAACCCAGATTCACAAACAATGTCTCAAAGGGCTTTACAATCTGTACATGGACGATATCCCTCTGACCTTTGTGTACTGCCAGCAGTACGACCCTCACATCGGATAAGGAACAACTCCCCCCAAAACCCTTTTAACAGGGGAAAAAATGGATGGGCTTAACCTCAGGAAGACTGCAGAGGAGGGACCCCTCTTCCAGGAGTGGACAGACGAAGCAATAGATATCGCATGTATAGATTAACAACACAATCATAATTACAATAACAATAATAAATGTATGACAAAGGCACGCTGATCCATCCAGTGGAGCGAGTCACCACCAGCCGATGTAGCACACAGAGGTCACCGATTGTCGAGGATCCACCACTCTGAGGACAGACCAAACAGTGCCTAAGTCATTGATCTCAAAAAAAGTTATAGTTTACTAAGATTACTCTGCCAAAACCCAAAAACCACTGCAGAACCAAATGAGGCAGAACCAGCACTCCCCTAGTGGATGGTGAAACAGGACCATTGTGCAGCTTGTGATATGGCCACCCACTGAAGCGGACAGAGGTAGCCGATTTCCGATTTCCACCACACAAAGCCTGAGAGAGAGAACAGGAGAAGGAGGGTGAGAGATAGAGAGAGCATGAATGAATGAATGAATGGATTGTTTCAAGTTCTCAAGAGAACCAATAAAGCTCTACATCAAGGTAGTCTATTTTTGGTTTGATCAACTATTTCTATGCTGTTGTTGTTTACTTGGATGACGAATTTTTACATCATTGATCATCAGCTCTTGGCCCATGGTTTTTTTTTTTTTCCGGACCCAAGTATATTAATGAATTCAGAGACTGAGTCCATCCAATGCTGCTCACCAGAGGGAAAGGCCCAACTCTCCCGGGATTGATGGGCGTTTTTCTTGCCAAACCTAAACGAGGCATAAAGTCTGTAATTCTTATCCCATCTGTTTGACAGAATTAGAATTATTCTCCGTTGCCATCCTCTCTACTCCATGGGCGACCACCAAACTGCCGGCTTCCAGCATTTCTCGGAGCGAACGTGCCACTTTACAGAAGGGAACTCAGAAGTTATCCGAATTACTAGGCCTGTCTTTTTGATGTCAGATGCATCACTTTGGTTTACTTTCATTGTTACCTTCAATTCATTCTAGTTGTTTACTTGTTGGTAACCTGAAGTGATTTCTTTTTTTTTTTTTGCCATCTGCACAAGGACTCATTCATTGGTGTTTGAATAGGGAGCACCGACTGCCTTATTGGAGGTCTGACAGATTCTTAGTGGAAATCTAAACATTAATTGGCTCATAAGGCCTAAAGGATTGAATAAAAATTTTATAGTCCATCCCTTAAACTGTTTTAGAAACACTGATATTCATCATGAGATCATCATCAACTGCTCCAGACTCCAGTCTGCCAGAGGTTATGGCAGACAGAAGCACATATATTACCTTCTGTAAATGTTTCTGTTCTCGTATGCAGTGGAGTATTAGTATCCCTGATATTCATAATGAGATCATCATCGAGGAGGGAGGTCCAGTGATGCTTCTCTGTGCCATCGATCATCAACGGTTGTGCCAAATTAAAAAAAAAAATGAGTAAGGAGGGTAGGCATGAACGACGACAGCGAGTCACGTCAGTATATACTGGAAAATGAGTATTTAAAGGATTCCAGGAAGAGACAGAAGATGAGGTATTTGGTCTGCCCACGCCTGATGGTGTTTTCTATTAATTTTTACATGTAGATATGTTCCACATGCACGATTCATCAGGATCAGGATGGGTTAAAACTATATTTGCCATTTCTAACTGAAAAAATGCAGATTTTTTATACATTTATGTCGAATATAAACCGCTTATTTCATTAAAGTACAGCCATACAACTTATTTCTTAGCTCAGAAGTCGTGTTTTCAATATAAACTGACTCATTAGGATTCAAGTCAGGTTTTTTTTTTTTTTTTTTGCTCTTGTTTAACTAAAGTATAAAATGGCACATGGGGATGTGAGCTTCATCAGAATTCTTTTGAATGCACAGTAGAGCACATCCAGTATAGACCGAAGAGAACGACTGTGGACACGCTGTTTACAATGCGCATCTGCTTCTGACAAGGAATGCAAATAAATGAAGGTGAATGAACCCACAAACCTGAAGTCTCCTGGTGTCAGAAATCACCTGGAAAATAACAAGCCTGAGTGTTTTGACATGTGTCAGATGACGGCAAGATGCATCTGTTGATTCATGCTCATTACCTCACAGTGTCTTGACCTCTCCCCCCCACACACACACCTGACAACCCTTACCCCCACCTCATTCCGCATCTTCACTAGCCTTACCTGCTTTACTTTTTGCTCTCTTCTGTAAATCCCTCCCTGGGCGATGGATCTGTGTGTGTCCCTGTTATCAGGTCTCTTTCCTCTACTGCTTGTTTATAACATCGGTGACTGAAATTAATCTTCCGCTAAGGGTCTCTTGATAATGACATCAGTTAAATGCGTGGCATGTCAATTTAAAAATGTACCAACGACCTGACTACATTGAATCTTTTTTGCTTTCAGTTATCCACTCCATCTATCACACTCGCCTTTTTGATTAAAACATAATGGCACGGCGCGGACGACTATTTCCTTTTGATCACAGATAACTAGCCAGGGTTAGAAAACAAATAGGGTGTCTGGAAAGTGACACAATCAAACATTAGGGCACAATCAACACCACAATCTAAAGCGTTCTGCTTAATGTTAGCCATTCTTGTGCTGATTTTAAATTACAAACAGCCTCACGCTGTGCCAAGTGTCGATAATGACAGCGACGGTATACAATATTCTGGCCCCATAGGCAAGAGATCCTTCTCCAATTATGTTTCTCTTGGCCTGAGATTGAATCTATTACTGTGTAATTGCTCCTATATATCTAACTATCACCCGCAGCAGTTCCACAGATTATTCACACATATGGTGAGTAAATGTTTGGTGGAAATCAATGCTATTTTTAGGATGTTGTTGATATCGAAGGAGCCATGTCCTGAAGGTCTATCCTATCCCAACGTTATTAACGGCGGTGACCCAGCACTACTGGAGCGAAAGAAAAAAAAAAAAAAACAAGACAAAGCTGGGGCTGTGACAAATCATTCTCAGCATTCCCAGAAACGCTTGTGATCCCAGAACGGTATGGTTCGAAAACAGACGGCATCCGCCAGTTCGTCAGTAGCTTTGCTTCGCTGTGAGAGACCAGCAGGGTAAAAAGCTGCATTTTAAGGATTAAATATTTAGAGGTAAATCTAATTCCACATCATCCTGGTCTGTCTGGTAGAGTCAGGAGTATCACCACCGGGTTAGAGCTGCTTTATCCTTCTTCATTGCTGACCGCAGTATTTAGATTAATGGAACTTTCCTTCACATTCGCGCTTGAATCTGAAAATAGAGATGTTTGTCCAAAGACATTTCCCCAAAGCGTGTGTTTTACCCCACCTAAGGTGATGTCTGCTGTTTCTTTATGTGGTGCTGTTGTGTTTTGCGAATTGCTCTTGTATTTTGCACTCCAAGGCCACCGTACAAAACTCTACAGAAAACATCTGCCATGTTAAAGCGATAAATTGCCATCGTAGTACATTAGTGGCATCAGTCTTTTTGCAGTGTTCATGAAAACCTCCATATGGGCGTCTCTGGTTGTAATTTAAAGCTCTGACAGCCGCGGTCTCTCGACTACATCACGTCTGGCAGCATCCTGCTGGTCAACATTTTTTATTTCCAGGTTTGACATCCCCGCCGCAGCTGACTGCGAATTTCTTGTCTTCTGCATTCATGAATTTTCACATCAGATCATAAATAACGTTCGCTTTTAAGCTCACGTTTGTAGATTGTTGGAAAAGCACCTGCAGAGGTATGCTGAAGTAAATTTATTTCTCAGAGGAGAATTCAGGACATGAAAGCTTTATAAGGATCGGCGCACAATGCATTCACACTTTTACTGATTCACCTGCTGAAAACTTGCAAGAAACAACAGGAAAGTGACTCCTGCACAATGTGTTGCTGTGCTCTCCCCTATATATAAACAGAACGGCACTAAAACATTAAAGATGCATGATGTGGGCGATGCAAACAGACCAACCCCTTTATTTTTTTTGCAGAGTACAAAACACCATTATGTGAATATACAGCCTGTAAACACCCCACATTAGCCAGCTAGCCGCGACGATTCCACTAAATGATGACTGGTCCTTCAGGAGTCTTGAGCAAACCAGATCAGAGTGTTCTGTCTCACAGCTGTAGTCGATCATTGGGTTTTGAATATCTATGAGGAAGCAGAACGAGCACAAACACATGCTGCCTGGTAATGATGGTGCAATGTTTGTCCACTAGCAGCTGCACAAAGAGAGACAAGATCTTCTGAAAGCCCGGTGCAGGAAAGCAGGGAAGCTTTTATGTGACTTGCCGAGTGAAATTTATGAGAGAGCGGGGGTGTGCTTCATCCGACGCTCACCTTTTGCGACAGTAAAGAGGACCGCAAAGAGACAGAGATCTTACATGGACACCGGCTGCTTTGAGCACGGACTTACACCTCAGATACACCGCAGCTGTGTTGGTTTTAAGAAGTGACATAAAAGAAGTATTCAGTCTGGTGCCTTGTTTTTTTTAAAAGCCCAAGAAGCTACATCAGTTCTGAACTATGAAGTCCAGCGGTTTGATTTAAACAACTATGACCTGGATGAATGAGGCATAGACATAGACAGCTTCTCACTACTTCTTCTTCTTCTTCTTCTTTTCCTTTCGGCTTTTTCCTTCAGGGGTCGCCACAGCGAATCAATTGCCTCCATCTGACCCTGTCCTTTGCATCCTCTTCTCTCACACCAACTACCTTCATGTCCTCTTTCACTACATCCATAAACCTCCTCTTTGGTCTTCCTCTAGGCCTCCTGCCTGGCAGTTCAAAACTCAGCATCCTTCTACCAATATATTCACTATCTCTCCTCTGGACATGTCCAAACCATCTCAGTCTGGCCTCTCTGACTTTATCTCCAAAACCTCTAACATGTGCTGTCCCTCTGATGTACTCATTCCTGATCCTATCCTTCCTGGTCACTCCCAAAGAGAACCTCAGCATCTTCATCTCTGCTACCTCCAGCTCTGCCTCCTGTCTTTTCCTCAGCGACACTGTCTCTAGACCAAACAACATCGCTGGTCTCACCACAGTTTTGTACACCTTTCCTTTCATTTTAGCTGAAACTCTTCTATCACACATCACACCTGACACTTTTCTCCACCCATTCCATCCTGCCTGTACACGTTTCTTCACCTCTTTTCCACACTCTCCATTGCTCTGGACTGTTGACCCTAAGTACTTAAAATCCTCCACCTCCACCTTCACTACAATGTGCCCTTATCTCTGTTATTCTTTTCCTTAAAGCTAATAATAAGCTCATAATCTGTGCTAGCTGAGAGCACCTGGATACATGCCATGTGGATGCACGTGTTCCATTCTGGCTTGATTAATTCCTTCATCTTCGGTGGCTCTGTCTTCCCCAGCGTTGATGAACAGAGGTCGGGTCTTGCTGTGATAAATGTCACGCTGCCTACTAATGAGTCGCTGCTGTTTAATAGCACAAATCCCAGAACTTAATTTCTAAATCTTTCACATTTCCACATTAAGCGCAAGGTCTCATTTAGCTATTCATATATATATATTTATTAGAAAATGTCATGCCCTGTTCTGGAGCTTTGTAAAAATGTCAGAAAAAAAACAACTTTTCTTTCTTTTTAAGAAGATGTTTGATCTGAGATCAGCGTACTGCTTGAATGAGCGCCACTCAAGTGCTTATCAGGCTTATTGATATTCTTCAGACCGATTAAGGTTAAATCTGAGCTATCACTTTTCTAAACACACAACAAAGGAGAGAGCTTCAAAGCAGGTGTCAGGGGTTACTATTTTCTGTATGGTAAAAAACCTGGATAAAAGCAGGTTCCAAAAGCCATGTGGTTGTTTTCGACTGGCTTGGCGGGGCAGGCTGAAGGGTAATTAAAATTTTGTTCACCCAGAAAAGAAAGGGGCCGTCTGAGGACACTGGAAACATCGCTGTGTACTGTGAGTCCTGCATTGGGGTGTAACAATAAAGTTGTCATTGCATAAGTTTGTTAATGGTGAAAATGACTATCCTACATTGAGGATACACTCCAACAGAACAAAGTGTCCTCTCTACCCGATTGGAGACTATTCCTATCTCCGGGCAGCAGGAAGTAACTGCGTCATTACCCATCAAGAATGTGGTCTTCAGTTAATGCTACTGTATTTTGCTGCCATTTCCCAATATTCCTTCTTCCACTCCAGTGAATCTTTTCTGATTCAGAAACCTTTTGCCTACACAAACATTTTTTTGCACCTACACTAGCGCCTGCCGCCTTTTGAGTGGTCTCAAGACGTTCGAGTGTTCCAGGTGATTTATTTGTTTGTTGCATTGATTTATGAGTGTTTTCTTCTTTTTCTTTAAAAAATTTACTATAGTGATTAGACTGATGATGATTAAGTGCTTTCAACGCTTGAAACGTCTCCGTGCACATAGTAATGTCACTGCAGCAAATATTGTTGGGACAGTTAAGACTAAAAGCTGTATTTGTAAAGTTTACAGCACCGAAGGGACAGGATGAAACTTTAAGCTTTAGATCAAACAATGTCATTGTATAAACTGAACTGTGAATCTTTTGGCTACTTTCATTTAAAATTGGTCAGCGCTAAAAAAGAAAACATTTCCTAGAACGACGGCTTCATTAGAAGTCCTTTTTTTAACGCCGTAAATGCGTATATTTGCTTCAACAGCTTTATGAAGCTGAAGCGACCTGCAGACATCTGGATCTAATGAGGCGTCTAATATATCTGACAACAGTCAAACTTGGTAGTTTGGCAACACAATTTCACGTAGCTTTGTCTTCGACATGCATGAGTTGGTGGAAAATGCTGCACACATCCAAGTTCTTGGGCGAGGTGTTAGATTTCAAGACAGACAATTAACAGCAAACTAAACATGACTGAAATGTTAGAGCAACACATTTTGCACTAATTTCCAAACTTCTCGGTCAAAATTTCAGTTAGTGTGTGTTTTTTGTGGTTATCATCCTATCGGAAGTCAAACCCTGTTCTTTGAATAAAATATGTAGATACAGAAAGAGTCTTTGTGTATGATAAAAAAGTGAAAGGAAAATGTCATACCAAACATCTTCTTATAAAATATAACAATTTTCTGCCATTCTCCAGGTAGAGTAGGTGGCAAAACCACCAGGAGTATATTTTCAAAGACTCAAGCTATTACTTTGCTCTTCAATTTATACTAGGAAGCACAAAGGAAAGAAATGTGTGAACTGAAACTGTCTCGGCTTCCAGTAAAAGCTGTTATTTCATTAGAGGGACGTGCTTTTCTGGGTCTAACAGCAGGGACCTGGAGGGCTCTTCAACACTCATTCTTAATTCAATTCCATTTTTTTTTGTCCATTTCCATAGACAAAGATATAGCTGTTTTGTTATTGCGCTGAATTACACCTGACCTTAAATACACCGGTCCTTCAGAGGACTGGATCCTCAAACAGACGGGGTAGAAAAGAGGACGAACTCAACGACCCTTGGATTAACATGAACTCAGGTTGGATGAGGATCAGGTTGATGGCAGGGGAACATGAAGTGCGTCCTTTAATCTTCTTCACGATGTCTAACCCTAACATACCCAATCCCTACTCGCTGTGCAACACTACACTAGCTCCCAGATGTTTTCATGAAAGTGAAAATGTGCGTTTCCTCCAGGTCATTGTGCAGTAAATTAGACTTTTTCTAGTCAAGTTGTTGTGCTACAAAATTCAACTAAATGTCCTGTAAGTCAGCATATTTCAGGTTCACCAGAAGGGAGCTTTGCCAGTAGGTTTCTGCTTTACTAAGCTGCTGTTTCCTACATTATACGAGAAGCAAGTTGCTAACAGGTGACGTCAAGCAGGCCCCTTTAAGAAAGCTTTAGATTCCCGCACAATACAACACTACTTTATTGTTAGTTTCTTTATGACTCTCAATAAATACACAAACGATTATCCTTCGTGCTTGAAATTGAATATCTTAATAGAACCTGAGATGTTTGTGAGATTCTTGCTGAGCTAATTCACCACTCAACAAGGTGTCACATTAAACAGTGATATATTACAAAATGTCCCGAGAACTCTTAGGATGAATTACACTAGCTTGGGACTGATGTAATGCTTCTGCTGTCAATTTGCCAACTAAAATTGGGTTCATTAGAGTGTAATAGGCATCAAATCCACTGAATAGTTAATAGCCTTTTCATTATAAAGTTTTCCAAATCCCTTTTTTGTTCTGCAGGCATGTCGAATGTGGCTTCAATCAGAAGTAATGAAAGCAAAGCCCCCCCTGCAAAATGCAATTAAAGGTGTGTAAAATATACACTGTACAGTTAAAAACCTTCTAATGATTCTCGAAAACTTTATCGTTTTTCATTTGGCGATCAATTATTTTTAATTCGGGGATTGAAAACAGCAACACTAGAAAGCCTTTATTTGAAGAATCCAGGACTGAACACAAGCCTCATGGGTAAAAAAACAAACAAAAGTGTATACTTATCTTATTTGTAGTAAAAATGATCAGGAGACAAGAGAACTGCAGTTATTGATTGTTGCTTATAGTGGTTCCAATAAAGGCGTAGTGCTAACTGTGCTTCACGCTCCACCTGCGTGAATCTACATGATAGCTGGCTTTTTTTGCTGGGAGCCCCCATCAGAAGGTCGAACACGCCTTTTGATAACAAACCGATGACGGGAGAATACAGATCTTTGGCTCCTGGCTGAATAATAGGACGTCTGACATTAGCTGCAATGCTAATTCAGATAGCAGGAAGTTACAGCAGTAATGGTAAAATGATCTAAGGCAGGGTTCGGTCTTAGCATCCTGTTCCAAAAACAGTGGGTGGATGAAACTTGACACACATGAAACTTGTGAATTTTGTTTTTTGATTTTCTTTTGTAGAACATCACAGCACTCTCCTCAACAGCTGAAGACTCCATCCAGCTCATCCCCAAATCTCCCCTGTCGCCTCTCTCAGCTAAAAGCATTAGCATACAACCTGTCTGAAGTGGGTGCCTGAACCCAAACGTGAACACGAGCACAGCCAGATCCTCCTCAGAAAGCCACTTCAAAAAGACTACATAGGATTTCTGCCAGTTCCTTTTTTCTTTTTGATATTTATTTGTCTACCTTCCTCTCTGCACAATGCACAAAAACAAACACTCTTTACATATTAGAACTGGAGTCTCACAGGTCGCAGTTTAGTTTTGGACCATCGTGGTCCGCTTATTTCTTGAGTCTAAGACCTCTAATTTAAACTCAAATTCCGTAAATGTTATTTTCACATCCTGACCTCCTCATTGTTCTTTAATATAATGGATCTGGTTGATCTTCACTCAGGAGTTCCTTGAAGCTATTTTGCTACGTAAAGCGTATAGAACTATAGACGGTTGTTTGCACTTTATGGTTGTGAGGGACCCTCAAGTGCTTATTGACTCTTTCTGGATTCCAGAGGCCCCACTGGACTCAATTGACGCACGATTGCAATCTGAAGATCCCCTACAGGCTCTGTAAAGCCTTTTGACCTTGTGGAGCAGAGGAATGAGGTCTCGGCGTATGTTTTCATGTCTTCACTCTGAGTGCTCACTCACTCCAGCCAGGCACGTAAGCATTCATTCATCTGAAGGGCTTTTCTTTTAACTCACCTCAGAATGCTCCTCTGGTTTATTTATCGCTCTAATTTTACTTGAAAAAAATGTGTGAGGAAACACCCCTTTGGTGTATACAGAATTAAAAGGAAAAGGAGGCCTGGGCATCAATGTTCACTCTCCACTTCATACTATCTCAATTAAGCTTTGGCCCTTTATGCGCCTGGGGATTTACATGATTTATGAATTGCCCTCGGGAAGTGCCTCAATATAAGGAGCATTATTACAAGTTGTTAGGCTGAGAAGCCTTTGTGTGCTCAACACAATTTAAGAAACAAACTGGAATGTCTTCAGCGTCCGTGATCTGTGCAGGTCCTCGAGTGGAATTATCAAGAAACTGCTGCAACATCGGCTTCAGGACACAAAGTTCAGTCTAGAAACTCCATGTCCAGTTTGGAGCTGTCTTTATTTCTGGTGTGAGTCTTACTCATTAATTCTTCTTTCTTCAAGTTTGTTCTATTTTGATTTTTAAAATTATTTCTGTGTTTCCACCCCCGTGTTATAGATTTTTTTTCCCCCCCGTTCTCTGCTTTGCTGAGAGGAGCCAGCAGTGTTTTTTTTATTATTAGTCTTTGCTGGCTGATTTTTATACATACAAGTTTTGACTGATTGTCCCAGGTGAAAAATGCCAAAACATACTTTAATTTGACTGCTTGTGTCGAGGAGTGCAATGTTTCTCCTCCCCCGCACTGATTTTTATTTACACCGGCTAACAAGGTTGGGGCAAGAGTTGGACTCTTGAATGTCATGGTGGTGGTAAAGAACCAGGATTTAATCAGGTCCTCTATCAGGTTAATATGCATGTGTAAGTAAAATAATATCTTCCTCACTCTGAAAGAATCAACAGTCTCTTTTAGAATCAATGACGGGGGCCATCAGGGGTGGAATTATTTATCATCATCGTCAGGTGCTTGGGGGTATGAGCTGGTTTAAAATGTTCTTCTCATCTGGACAACCATAATTATAATATCAATTTACATATTATGTTAATTTGGACTTGTACTATACTTTGTGTAATTATGGGTCTGATTGTTACCGTGGTTGAAGTTGTCTGACCTGGCCCCCTCCACCTCCAGGAGTCTGTGTCACCGCCTGGTTTATGCATGTGACTCAAGCCAGCCCCCCCACAACGGACCCACACGATCCATCCCATTTATATGTGCACATCTGCCCCAGACCAATATATTCCCATTTACTGTGGCTGACAGTGGGTATGAGCAGAGCTACAAATAGCACCGGGTCATTTCATGAGGGCAGAAATGACCTGAAAGTGAGTGCAGTGGGCTCATCGCCAGCAGGTTGGGGGTTCAAATCCTTGAGAGGAGGAAATGCGACACTTTAGTTTCCCAAGTGTAAAGAAGTTTAGAAAAAAATTATGTTATTTATGTTTAGGAAATTATTATGTTGAGAATATTGTTTTTTGACTCTAGACTAGACATAACTGTTCACATTTTTAGCTTTATTTCATAATAAACCATAAATTAAAATTTTCACATGGCTTTTAAGTGAATAAAAGAGCCGTTTCTCATGCTGTTGAAAAAGTAAGACATTATGAAGCCTGCGTGCTGGGATCATGCCGTCTGTGTCGTGTTTGCGTAACGCTGGAAACGTTAACGAGAAACCTCCACGTTACAGAAACGCAGCTTTAACGCTTCAGAACAAATGTGTGAGACCTTAGAGTCCTAAGCTTTGGTGAGATCCACAAATCTGTCTCTTCCAGAAACAAGTTCAAAGACGGCGAATATTTCCATCTCTATCAACCACCTCTCCCTCTCTTTGTTTCTACATCTCCGTCTCTCTTCTTTCTCTTTCTCGCTCTTCATCTATCGATTGCAGCGGATCAGCCGACTCCTTTGTATCCTTCAGAGTTTGTTCAGCTGAAGTGCACGAGCGCTCGTATAAGTGCTCGTGTTCGGTCGTAGTAAATCGGTGGTGGACATTGAAGCGTTTAAATCCCACTGAGGGTTGACTCCCCCCTGGATCAAGCCCAAGCCGCCTCGCTTAGAGATCTTAAATTTGTTTTATTGACCATCACTTACATTTCATCCTGGACTGTTTCAGTATCTCGTCTCTCTGGGTTCATCTGAGGTCAGATGAAGAGGTTAGCATCACATGTCCATACGATCAAGAGTCCGCTCTCACATCCGAACTCATATTTTAATTCAGACTGCTGTAACTGCTGAGTGTGCAGTTTTTATTTCACCCCAGGTAATTCTTATCAGGTTGAAATTTGATTCGTCTGTCGTATTGAACCGAAGTTAATTAAGCCAATAAGTGGCAAAAAATCTCCAGAGGGCTCGAGGTCACGACGGAGACGTGTGATGTGTGACACGTCTCAAAAGACGTGGAGCGAGTCCAGCTCTGTGACGCGACGCGACCTCGCTCTCAGACGCGTCTGTGTGCGGGGTTTTGAGCCCGTCGAGTCGCCGTACGTCAACGGGCTCCAGTCGACTGTTTTTGCTGATAGTCAAGCCCCTTTGATCGCGAGACGCGGCGCCGCAGCCTTTCTGTGACTCAGCAGATGTGACTCAATGAGGCAGAGAATAACCTGAGTCAGCTGAAAAAGAAATCCTCGCTGTCATAATGATAAGAAGGGGGACGGGAAAATAAACGTTTCAGCTGAATGAACTGGAGGGCGGACAATGAGGTAGGCAACAATCATGCATCCAGGTTGAAGTCTTTACCCCCCCCCCCCCATAATATTGATTTTCCTCACATGCCAGAAGAATGCATCAAACCTGTGAGGCTACACTGTGGCTAAACGCACTGGTTTATTGCAGAATTACCTAATAAGGATAAAAAAAATATGCAGCGCCATAAAAAAGACATCCATGAGAGATGCTAAAAAATGCAACTGCCCAGAGGCGATTGAAGGATAAAATGGATGAGTGCAAGCTGGAAAGGAAGAAGGAAGGGGAGGCTGAACTACCTGGAGGTCAGCAGCAAAAGCTTCATGAGCAAAAATAGAGACAGCTGTGCCACAGGATATCAGCTAACGAGCAGGAAACTCTTTCTTTCCAAGAATCCGCGAGCGCACGATCCGATGCGGAGGCCGTGGGAGTGAGCGGTTGATGGTCCGTGTCAAATGATCCTTCATTATCAGAGAGAGAGGGGAAAAAAAAAAAAAAAAAAAAAAAAACATGAAAGAAACTCTAATAATTCTGTAAATGAGATGCTCGGTGCCAAAATGCGTGGAGTTTATTTTGGGAAAGTTAAGTTTCCTAAAAAATTCATCAATCATTCCCTCAAGAGGCTGATGCTATCATCAAAAGCATTAAAGGCTGATGTGCTTCAGTTCCACGCTGGTAATGATTTTTTTTTTTTTCTTCTGCAGGTGTGCTGCAGTTCTGTCGTCTTTTTTGTAATGAAACATTCCCGTTCTTTGGTGTGGCGTACTGAACGCCTACACAGTTTAATTCCGACCTCAGACGTCCAATGAAAACAGCTGCAGGTGTAGTTCAAGGGATAAGGCTGCTGTTGCTCTTTATTGTCTTCAGATTGCAGGAAAAGACTTAATAATAGGTTATAAAGTCCTCCACGCTTCCCATAGTTTATCCACACGCACCTCTCAGCCCAAAGCTATTGGTAATATTCATAAATCTTTAAAACCAGGCCCCAAATATGTGGTTTCATTTTGAAAAGGGCTTAGTAATTTCCCGAAACAGCTGGTCACTGTAGTTTAAAGCAATCATTACTCAATAGAAATAAGTAATGTATCTGCTGGGGACTATTTCTGGCCGTATATTTCACACATTAGGTTCTCTAGTTAGTATTGATGGTAGTGGGACGGTGTGTGTGTGGGGCTCGCTCATAATAAACTGCTTCGCTTTTGTTTGTCGTGTTACGACCTTTGAATGCCGTCCGGGGAAACGCAGAAAACTGTCCTGAAACCTTTGTGGAAAATGGAAACGACGAGTCAGGAAATGGTTACCAAGGCACTTTAAGGTGAATCAATAAGGAGTTTACAAGAAGGATAAACCAGACGGTTGGGTGTCCGAGGGATGGAGGGAAGAATCTCATTGGTTTGTGGATGCTAGGTATCGTCCCGGTTCCAGCACCAGTATGTTCCATATAACCACTAAAGCACTGGTTGGCTGATTATATTGCCCTGAGTTATTACTCGTAAATAACCAACCAAGGCCATTCTACATCAATTGAAGTGTTCACAACTGGATTCTAGCCAACCCAGTTAGCTCGTTTGTTAGCGTAGCCCTCAAATGGGGTGAAGCAAACCTAAAATCCAGAGCGAGATGTCTCTGGAAGGTCGCTAGATTAGCAACGATTACTCTGCACGTACGTTTCATGCTATTTTTTTAAAAATTGCTTTTAGTTCTCAGAATGTCAGATACGCATCGATATATCAACTTTCGACAGGGATTAATTCACTACTTGTGGAATCAGAGAAAAATATCTCCCCTCTATCAATTAAAAAGAGGTTCAACATGAGCGATTAGCTTCCCAGCCAAGCGTGTTATACATCACGCATTATAAAAACATCAATTCACATCTTTTTGTGTTTGTGTGTGGAAACACAAATCAGTCTGCTTTGTGCCATCGCGGCGAGCAGCCACGCTCGTTCTCCCTTCTCCTGGTTGCTCCCTTCTTCAAGGAGAAACTACAGCGTTACGCGCAGAAGTATTGATTGGAGTTGTAAATCACTTGAGGAGGAGAGAATGAGAGAGCCCTGATCTTTGGCTATGAATCTTTTGCCTCCGACTGACGGTCCTCATTCTGAAGTAAACGCCTGAACGAAAGACGGAAAAACATTTCTTGGCCTTTTTTTTTTTCTTCTTTTTCTTCTGCATTCTTGTATTTCGTTTTCTACCCCACTCCTTATGTATATGACTGCGCTGCTGTAATGGCATTAGCCGAGGTTAATTTTGCTGGGCTAACAGCTTTAATGAGGTAATTACCTAGACAGTGTTATACAGATGGCATTTATTCCTACAGCAGATATCAGATAACTGGCGCATGAGATGGAGCTTGAAAGATGAGGTCAGGCTGTTTGCAGTTTTGGCAGCAGTAATTATTTATGTGTTTACTAGTGTTATAGAAAGATGGAAGAGAGTCAGCTCAGGGCTAAAATAAATAATAAAAATGAATAGTGTTAACGCCACACGGTACGATGTACAGCCCTCTACTAAATACATAGGGAAATCATTTTTAATAATATTAATCAATGATGAAATAATAATGAAGACAGAGTGGAATCAGAAGTTATACTTCTTCTGACTCCTTTTTAATTCATGTCTGAAGTTGTGTAATTTGAAATAAAGAATTCATTCATTCATTCGGTCACACTGATTTACACTCAGCCGAGTCTCGGCTGCAGTGACACCAGTTGCACCTTTGCTCCAGTTACACTTTTGCACATGGATGTGTGAAAACACATTTCTTTAACAGTGTTGTGCAGCCCTTTGCACTTTGTTGTGTAACTCGGCAGGCGCACACGCACGCACAACGCCACCAGTTCACATAAATCCTGCACAGAAGGTAAAAGTGAGCGTCGACGAGGACCGAGCTGTTATCTGAGAATGATAGATCCCCCTCCGCCGCCACACCGAGGATCACAGAGGAACCTTGAGCTGATTTATCTAACTCAGAAAAACAGGGGAGAATGAGGAAGCTGTCCTCTGGCTGGAAATCGCTGTCATTCTTCATTTAGGTGACGTTTCACTCAGTCCTTGAAGAGAGTCCCAGGGAATTTTGCTCTTTCTGTTTTTTAAGATGATCTTTGTGGCACCTCGGCTTCATGAAATGTTGTTTAGACACAAAACAGGACAGGAGGCATGAGAGGAATGACGCTTGGTGTGGACTCAAAACCCTGACACTGCAAATAAATTGCTTTTCATGTGTTTATTTTCGACTTACCGGTGATATCTATAGCAGAATGTCACATCAAAATACTTTCAACACAACTCACCAATAAATAGACTGCAGACATAAATCAAGACTCCTTTGCAGCTCTCAGACAAACATCCTTAAAGTAGACAGGATATCTTAAGACATATAGTTTTGCCTAAAATCTTGTCTTTTCTCATCTGTGTAGACATGAGGAATGAATATCAAGTGTACTTAAGAATCATCATATGTATCATACCGCTGAATAATTCAAGAGAGAAGGAATAAATTCAATAAAATATTTCTCAAAGCAGTCATTTGAAACGTCTGTAGGAAGTGATTTTGCTTTATCTGAGTTAAAAATTTTAAATATATGTCACAACAAACTACATGTCGACCCCACAAACAGCAGCATACGCAGGAAGTGGAATATAGGAGGGCTGTTATGACCCACGAGTGGACCGATCCGCAGAAGTCCACCAGCAAGTTGTGCAACTGGTTCTATTTCATGAGTGCGTGAATTAATTTCAACAGGTCACTTTCTGCTGCAACCATAGTTAAGAATTCATTACCAGATACTCCTTTGCAACGTCACCTTTTTTTTTTTTTTTTTTTTTTAAAGATCTTTAATAATGTGTACAGGGAGAAATCTATTCTCGGACGCCACGCTCAGCTCCTCCGGTGGCTCCGGTAAACCGTGATGCAACAATTTCTCACTTTTAGTCTTTTTTTTTTGCCTCCATCACCGTTGCTTTCTCCGCCTCCACATGCATCACACAGCGGCGTGAAAACAAGCATGCATCTGTTCTCTGGAGGATGTCAGACGGGAAAGATGAGGCAGGTGGACGGATGTTGAATACACTGCAAGACTTGACTAAACACTTCATCACAAAACCTCCCAGATAGCGCTGCATATCACATTTCCAACAACGAAAAGGTTACCTGAGGTCATTTATTCATTTAAAAGGTTTACAAAATCCTTCTTTCGTTGCAACCGGGCAGCTGTCCAACACGGGCGGTCTGCTACCAACACAGACTCTTGACTAAATAATTAATTTTCTGCTGTATCACGATCTAGATGAAGCATTTTTTTTTCTCGTACAGCTGAAAGATGTCCATTACAAGTTTTTTTTTTTTTGGCAATGGAAATGGCAAATAAATTCTAGTCTGATTGGACAGGGAGCGCACAGCCTCATCACCATAAAGGAATACTCGCAGCTGTAAGGCTGTATTTTGCTCATTTTCAGGAGAAGTCGGATCAAAAAAAGATCTTTCTAAGAATTATTTTTGTTTAAACAATAGCCGTTAAGTTTGACCGTTGCCAGGCAGCTGTGGTGAAGGTGGAAGCATCCTCTCCAGACTGTACCGTGAGTTGAGGAGCATCTTTAAAGGTTGATTGCTTGTCTGATTTGCTGTTTGATCTCAACGTTGCTTGGCAACCTGTGTAAACCCAGCAATGTCAGCTGCACAACATTCAAGAAGACAAGCATGGAACGTCTGCTTTGTTGCCATGCAGTAGTCAACAAAATTACTTTAATAAAATGTTTGTCATGTTGCTCTTTGCCGCAAAATCCATGAGTCATCATCTTTTAGATGTTGATAGACTATATTTATTTCTGATCTTCTGTGTTGGGAACTTTCCAACGAGCTTCTTTCCTTGGGTTGCTGAAACTTGAACACCTTGAAGTAGAGCTGCAGCAGAGCCGCAGCCTTGAGGTGGTTTTGGGCTTATGATGCCTCTTGGGCACCTCCCGTTGGGTTTTCTCAGGAGACCTCGGGATATAGTCCTAGAACTTGTGGAAGTGATTTCATATCTCATCTATCCACAAAAAATCAAGTTTTATTTATAAAGCGCTTAATCATGGCAACAGACATTTCAAAGCACTTTAACAGACAGAAAAACCCAACAGAACCCTCCAAAGCAAGTATAAGCAACAAAAAAACTCCCTCATTGAGGAAGAAACTCGAGGTAGGACCCAGACTCTGCTGGGTGGCCATCCGCTTTGAGCAGTTGGGGGGGGAAGAAATACAATGAAGATAGGACAGGGTAAGAGAAAGAGAGATGCAGAGAGCGAGAGAGAGTGGCAGATAGGCCAGACATTATGGGATCCTTCAGGAGAAGCTGGGATTCCCTGCTCTGCCACTGCTAGCCCAGACGAGCTAGAGAGAAATTTACTCCCTAAATGTACAGTAATCTACTACTGTTCTAATTTGTCATTGATAAACTTGCTAGCTAATGCTCCCTTTTGTTCTATTATGAGTCATATGAGATTTCATTTCTGTTGGACTCACACTACCCCTCATACCAATAAATTCCTCTAACACAGAATTTCAGCTTCCTATATATAAAAAAAAGTTTCCCTCTGCAGTCCAGGAGCCATACTAACTCATCGCTCCTGAGTACAGAGTTGCTCCCTGTCGAATTCTACAATAATTCTTAGAATTATGATGTTTTTCAGGAATTACCCTGTAAATTTAGGACCAGCTCCTATGTCAGACCTAGTTTTTGGGGCCAACTACACTTCATCATTAAGACAAAGGTTTCCATTCCAAGCCAATGCTGCGATTTTCACCGAATGAAGGGGATGTTCTCATGCTTTTTCACTGGGCCCCAAATATTCACCCGCTATGCTTCATGTTGTTCCATCATCCAGAAACGTACTGTACTGCCTCATCCATCTGCTGTCAGCTTCATCAGCTGTCAGTCGGCTAGCCGTTGCTGTTTTTCCCGCCAATCATGGCTGGTGTCACAGCTAGCGATCATCTGTCTCAACGGCGGCCTTCGGCCAGTGGCGGAACAATGTGGTAACAGGCAGCCTGAAGACACTGATGATTTCATGGATGAATACAGGTGGATGGATTCATGGATCTGGCTTCATCACCCAAACCTAAACCATCGTAGTACACTGATTCTTTGTGACTAACACCTTTCATGGGTTATTTTGTCATTCAGATATTCATTGGGGTTGAAAAAAATCTGTGTTTTTAATTCCCTTCCTTTGCGTCCCTGAAACATCTCAGTTACACCCCCGACTGATCCGCCCTGAGCCAAAGGAGTGATACGAGATCTGAAGTCAGAGAACAACACATTGATTTATTTGGCCTTGCATGGATTTTGCTGCTCCGTAAAGTTTATCCCTGCTTCATCTCTTCAGGATGAAGTGTTGAAGGTGTAGCTGGAACTTTTTAAAAAATTGCTCTTTGACATTTTATTGCACAAAGCAGGCCAGGAGAGACAAGAAACCAGGGAGAGAGAGGAAATGGCATGTAGGCATGCGCTGATAGTTGGCAGAAAACCAACACCAATCTGGGGAATTTCAGCCACACATCTTCTCAGATTCTTCTGATTGCTGGTTTGGCAGGATGAGGTGGGACAGGTAACAAGATGCGGCTCATGAGGAGTTTCATTTTGTGGCTTTTCAGTTGAATCCAGCATCATTAGGTCAATACCAGCCTGCCTGGGGATGACCTTTGGTGCTAAACCTATGTGACACTTTAATGGTTAAGGCAGATGTTTGGGCTCCATCAGGAAGAGAAATGTTTCCAAATGATCTCTTCACCTGATTGTCTTCCTCTTCCTCTGCTGGCTCAACTGCTCCGCCTTAGGGTGGATGTGATTGGTTAATTGCCCCTGTGTTTAGCTGTGGCTTGCCAAGAATTGACCTTTTGTTGTTCCATGACCTCTGTAATAGATTCCAATGTGGTGTTATACATTTTACACATGATGGCTCTGTGCATACATGATATAAGTCTTCATTAGGGTCTGATCTATGCTGGACTCCCACATAAAGAAACAGCATTACTCTAGTATTTAGAGGTTGCAGCTGATTGACCCTAGAATTACTACGGAATTATAAATTATGATGTAATCAAATGCAATTATCTGAAGGTTATTTTTGCACGTTAAACAAAAAAAGGATCCATTTGGACGAGATCAAGGTAACATTTTAATGAGGATAAGGATGAAATTCAACATGCAGGAAAAGACCAGCTGTCCAACAACAGACAATTAAATCTCCAAACATTTATGTTTTGGATGGGGGAGGGGGAGTCAATGTGGTTCAGATGCGGTTTTGCAGGAAGTGAAGGAGGATTCTGCTCTTACACATCTCAGATCCAGAACTGTTTACACACTTTAATGGCAGCTGAATCAAACCTAATTCATTTTTTTTCAGCTCCTGCTGGTGGCAAAACACTCATAGCGTTCCACTGGGGGGGGTTAATCAAGTTATTCATCAATGCCAATTGCTTACTCATTACTCCATCAGGGGTCACATGTATAAATTGCGCAACTTGACAAAGTGATTGAAAAATTAAAATGCTTTACAGCAGGAACACCCCAGCGGCATTTGATCCAGACAGGCTAACTGTGCATTAGCAATTTATGCATTAGTATTTATGTGCTATCTATTTTCAAATGATATGCTTTATAATAGCATGTACATCTGCACCCAATTATAATAAGGAATGACTTCTTTGGACCCCCCAGCGATTAACATGTCAAAGTTTGAAGCGGCATTCGTGAAAGGTGAAATACATGCACAGGTGTAGAACCTTTATTTATGACCTGTAGAGGCTGCTTCGTGGATGACTGTATTTAAAACATCCGTGGATCTAAAAGAATTATCATTCTGACTCCGGTTGAGGTGAGGTTGGATGGAGTTAAACACCTTAAATGAGGAACATTTATATTACCTGCAGCTGTCGTCCAGATGCAGAAATGATAAATGTGTCACCCCATCAAGAATCGAACATTTATGAACAAAGTGAACGATAAAATAGTTTCAGAGGAAAACGACTCTTCCTGATCAATTCTGAGCTAAATCAGAGCCGTCTGAAAATATTTCTATCAGAAGCTAAAAGTCTGATTCTGTATCCTGTCATCTTCCACTTTTGTGCATCATTGTCTGAAGATATTTTCTACAGCATGACCCGTGTGAACCTGTCGAGGCTTATCTTAGTGTCTGACTAAAGCTCCCTTTAAATAGATAGAAAAGACCGTGCCATCGATTCCAGATAATTTTGGTCAGTGGAGGAGCGCCGTTCTGCTGCCTCAAGAGAGCAATGAACCAACAGTGTGCCTGACCACACTTCAATTTAAGATCAACACACACTTGGATGCACAGATTAGTCCTAGAGGACTAGAGTTTCTCCTGAACGAACGTAAGCGGTGGCTGTGACATGACAACTGTGTTGGATGGAAGCTAACAATGCTGCGTCCTGCACCTCTTTTGTTCTTTAAGGCATGAAATTGAAAATTGTGAAATATGTCTTTGATAGAAGCGAGTATAAAGACTTGGGATCAGCTGTTCAAAGTAATGAGATGGTGGGAAAGGGGTGAAGAAGAGGATGCAGTGGGTGAAGGAGAGCGACAGAAATGATGGAGCGATTGACGGGTCGGCAAATGCTAAATGTTAAAAAGACAGGAGGTGGAGCCGGAGATGATTAATTGGGAATCAGGCGGATTAGAAATGATTTTATTGAAGGGACGGCGAAGGAAGGGTGATGAGATGGTTTGGCCAGGGGAAGAGATGAGGATTGAGGAAGATGTGGGGGACAAGGAGGGTGAGATGGAAGCAGAAAAAATAAAGATCTTTCAACCAAAACAAAGTTTGATTACTTGGTAATGCAAGATTAGCTTGCAGCAGTCTCTGTACTGCTTCATTCGCTGTACTTAAATCCATCAGCTGGTCAACATGTTTGAAGGTTATTGGAAATAGAAATGTCCTTTGTAGCAAATGGAACTTAGCAAACAGAAAGTCCACATAGGATTTGAATGGGAGCGAGTTCATGTCTTTGCACGGTAAATATAAATGTTTCAAGACTCTCTTTTTTTGTTTCTTATCCATATTTGTTTTTCGTTCTTGACCATGAAAGCAGCAGAGAAGGCCATTTTCCCCCTTGTAGGACGATGTCATTTCTTTACTTTGCACACATAGAAAGGTCAGCTGTGATTTAATTACTTCAGACCGCTTCTATAGATTCTGTTGAGGTTATCAGCAGGTGAAACATCTAAAGACTGCCCATGCTACAAAGGAAGATGCAAAAAAAAAAAAAAACAAACTAGCTCAATTATTTCTGGAGGGTCGGGAAATGGTTCTAGAAATGTGCTGCTTTCAATAATAATAAGATTAATGGTCTGAGAATAACAAAATGAAAATAATCTGAAATAATCTGTAATTATTTTGTTGATTTAATTTTGTTTTAGTTCATTTTAAATATGTCCACAAGTAAACTTTTACCTCAGAGATTCAACAGTTACAGAGAATTTCAACAGAGTAGTAATTTAATTGTTAGAAGAATGAGCTTTTTTAAAATGTGTACCAAAAGCACAAGATTTGTTCCTAAATTAACTGCTTTATCTAATTGGCTGACTTGTTCGGTCCTCATCATTTCGACTCAAATTTTATTTTAGAAATTTAAATCGGCACCTGAATCTCTTGCATCCTCGTCTGTTGTGCTCTCTTTATTTGCCTAGCTCTAATCTCTCTTTTCTATTTCGTAGTGGCAATTTGCAAGCAGCCCCATCTGGCAACGACTCCGTGTCACTAAATGAACAGACGTCAAGTTGCGGTGAGTATACAGATATTTGCTCGCAGCCCTGTGTTTGAAACAGCGGTTTAATTTTGTGCAAGCTCAATTTCCTTCCTAGTGTATTACCCGCCTTTGTGAGCGAGCCAAAGCTTTTCGATTGGCTTTTCCCGTTAAGTGCAGATGCTCTTGAACTGGGATCAGCGTATCTTTTGATGCTAACTTTAAAATGGTCTGGTTGGAAATAAACATCTCATATCTCCCTGATGAAGTCATATTTTTGTCAGTATTTCTTCTCCATAATATCTCCACTACACATTATGAGTCATATTCGCCATCAAAAAACCACCAGCCTGCTATGCACAGCAACCCGCTGCACTCTTTTAATTAATTCTGGCATCTTTTGCAAAATCACATCACTAAAAATTTAAATTTGAGCAGATACGCAGTTAAAGCAGCGAGCGTGGCGCCGAGCCTGCCTCGGTGATAACGCTGCAATTTCCCCTCCAAAATAAATCCAGCATAGCGAATCACCTACTGTGTCATTTTCTCGGCGTGATCACAGGTATTCCTGTGCAGAATGCATCACTCTATCTTACCATGTGGTGGAATCTTCAATGATGCGTCTGTCAGCAGTGTAAACAAAAAGTTGATTGCAGAGCTGAATGATCTAGATTTCCTGTCTCTCTTAAGCACCCACAGATATCATACCACCAAAGAACAGATAGAGGTACTTGCCTGGCACGCACTTGTTTATAAGATAGCATCTTTTACGATAAGTTCCCCTTCTGAAGCCCCGCCCCAAACAATATAAATGTATATGAGGCAAAACTAGGGCAAGGCGGAATCAGAATTTCAAAAAGGACGCATTTTTTTGTTTAGACTTGCAATTTTCTCAGTAAGCACCACCACGCCCAGAATATCAATCAAAAGCTGTTATTCTTATGTCTCTGAAATGTGATATGAGTGAGACATTGCACTTCTCAGTGGAAATGGCACCGGTGAAAACATCGACGATAATCGCTACCGGAGGCGGATGTCACAGATTGTTATTTTTTCCTCCACATGAATTATTCCTGTGATATTAAGTGCTGACATCTTTTTTTTTTTTTTTTTACCCCTTCACTGACGATCGACATCAACATTTCCAAGTCCTATGTGAACCCCCACTTCACACCACCCCAACCTTCCATACATTAAACAGCAGCATTAGCTGGCTCATTCCCTGGTGCACTTTTACTGAAAAGATACTCACAGATATTTGGCTGTAGAGGCTAAAAATAGAAAGTAGGTGATGAGTATTCAGTTTATTGCACTTAATGGAGCTCAGTTTATAGGGAGGATAGTGAGATGTTGAAATGTCAGAGCCTGAACGATAGTCCCTGTGAAGCCAGAGGAGTGCAAAAATACAAGAAGGAAACTCTTAGTCATGTGTTGTAAAAGAAGAATAAATGAGACGTCGTTCAAAATAAGGTATTGTGTCTATTCAGCGTCTTGCTGTGGAGCATATTGTCATTCAAAGGCAGCACATTTCTATTTCAAAAGAAGTAATTAGGGTATTTTTTTTGTGATGTCAAGATAAATGTGCAAAAACCAAACCACGGAGAAAGCAGCTCTGAGCGGTAGAAGCCAGAAGTTGACAGACGTGTCCGCCACCTACGGTTGCCTCAGGTTGAATGTAAGCGAAAAGAAAAGCTGATACCTGCACAAAGGCGTGAGATTGTTGAACTGGCGTGCTGCATATTTTATCCCCTTCAGCTGATCGACTCCTGGCTAAGCCTCATTAGTGAGTTTTGAAAGGAAAGTTTCTTGCAGGTGGGACAGAGGGGGGGAGGTTTCCGAGAGCGTGAAGGCCAAACGTGCTGCTTCCCATGACAATACCAAGGATGTTGTTCCGCGTAGTCGCGGCAAAGTCCTCGACTCATCGAAAATGCTGTTTCCCATAATGGGAACAAGCTGAAAACAGATGAACCTGATAATGAGGCTTTCACTCAAGTTCTGTGACATTTTCCAATAAGAGTCACCTGAGCTTCTACCAGGTGACCAACATCCTTTGGTAATCGTTGGGTGAGTACGCCAATGAGCTGCAGCGCTCTGCTTACATCTGTGGTTCTTCCATTGCTCTCATACTAGCAACGTCTGCCACGCTGCTTAGCGTGATGCAACAAGAAATGGTGACTAAAATGTGAGAAATATGCATAAATTTGTATGAAAATTCCGTTGACACTTTTGAAACTATTTTTCCATGCAGCGAGAACTTTGTCACTTCTCTAGAAATGAGTAGATGTTGATAAAACACAGGCAAATAACTTTTAAAACAGTCCATATCAAAGACTTATTTAAATTGACTTATGTTATGTTACTTCATTCATGCATTCATCTTCATAGCCGCTTCTTCTGCTGCCGCGGGTCACGGGCGTTGCCGGGGCCTTATCCTAGTGGCGGAGGACACTCCAGGTGCATCACCGGCGCACCGCGGATCATACGGTAACTCTTTAACCCGTAATGTGATGCATATCTATAATATTCCACTGAAAATTTGATTGAAAAAAAAAATTCATGTGTTGACAACCCATGTTTTTAATTTAAAACATTTAAGTTGATATAAGGCTTCAGCATCTTTCAGCAGGTAAATGCATACAAGTTATTTCCAAGTATTGAAACACGCCTTACTGACTCACATATATGAACTGAAATCAGCATGTTTACAGCCTGGAACAAAAGTTAATGTCGTCATTTATGACAACAATTTAAATTTCCGTAAGGGATAAATTATGGATATTGAAGCTCTGGAATTGTTTTATTTGATAGCTAGTAGTCACCTTACCTGCCTGCTGCGTTGTGAGTTCATGCTGACGTATATGAAAGAGACACGGCCCAATTAGAATGTACACAAGTATGTACAGGTACACATTTTAACATAGAAAACCAGATGTGTGTGTTTGCTGCCCATTAAAAACCAATAATTGCAGCTGTGACGTCTGTCAAAATGGTAGGACAGAGGTTTATGTAATCTTATTTCAATACTTCAGTTATTGCTTTGCAAAATAGAGAAGAAAAATAAGTACACTCAGGCGACGCCCTCTGAGGACACCTCTGATGAAGATGAGTGTAAACCCTGAACACCTGCGAATCAGTTTGAAACTGGAAATTAGCAAATTTAATGCTTCTTTCTTCCGGAGTTTGTTTGTTGGAGATGAAAAGTAAGAACATCTACTCTCAGCTCCAATTTTAAGAACATCCTTCAAGTGTAGGATGTTAGCTACTGTAAAAGAACCTGACATCATTTTTCACAAGATGACTGATGGTACCAAATTATGAGGTGGTCGGAAAGCGATGACCTTGGCTGACAAAACGTTTTTAAAGGAAGGCTGAGGTGTCTGTTCAGGTTTGGATGATCGACGGCGGGGGAGCACTCAGAAGTGCAACCTTTTTAGAAACTGGTTATCGCTGGTACCTAAGCAAGAAGAAAAAGATTTGGATGATGATGGCTAACGCTGACATTTGTGAAGATAACTGATTCAGGCAGTTCTGTTGGAAAGCGTGACTTAAAAAAATGACACATGAACTGATTGGAAAAAGTTCTTGATGCTGTAAGACTAAGATTACTGCTGTTACCTGTATGAATTAAGCTGCAGACAGTATACGTGATTTTTACATTTGAAATGCTGCTCATGTTCATTGATGTTTTACATTACACTATATGAAGACTGAGCTGCTTCATCTGCTTCATCGCGGGTCGCAGAGTGCTGGAGCCTATCCCAGCTGACTAGGGAGCATGAGGCAGGGGACACTCCGGGCATGACGCCAGTGCACCACTGAGCCACATGTAAACAGATGACCACGCATGCACACACTCACCAATTCACGTCGAATCCGGGAGCCGCCTTGCTGCACGGCGACAGCGCTACCCACTGCGCCGCCGCGCCGCCCATCTGATTGGAGCAGCAGTGCTATATTTAATACCAAACTGTTTCTGTTAAGACATGATGTGGATTACTGTGTTTAATGAACTGTATTGAAATGTAAATGTGAGTCACTTGAAAGCAGCTGCTAAATCATGAGTCTGTTTGTACTTTCACTTCAGCAAGGACGTGGAGTTCATTTAACTTTATCGAGGAGACGTGTCACCAACTACAGCCCGGATGTTGTTGGGATTTTTGTAACAGTGCCAAGTTTGCGTGTTAGCACTTTAACATAGACACACACACACACACACACACATGCACACGACATACTTACAAAACATACTTGTAAGCGTGTGGCATTTTAAACAGCTTTATTGTCAAGACGCATAAAGCAACTGTGTCAACTATGTCGATTACAAACCACAAAGCAGAGAGATGCTCAAACGACTGTCTTAAAGGTGATTCTCCGTGAAAATAATAGAGCAAAATTGTGGGTTGTTTGTCTCACTAATGCCACTCATTTTACTTTTAAAGCAGGTACATTTTGGCAAAGTGCGCTCTTGAACTAAAACCTGCCTGGTGTTAATGGAAGCTGTGCCGTTGGAGGTGGAGGGCTGCAGCCGTCCAGGGATCCTTGATAAAAAGCCATTAGTCTCCTGTGGCCAATACCTACTTCTTTACAGTGTGTAATGGACTTAACATGCTGGTCGTGTAGCTTTGTGTTCTGTATTTTATCCCTTGTACTGGAATTAATCCCTGAAGGCTGATAGATGGTAAATGAATATTTATGACCCCAGACGGTGAGGGTGAGTACTGTAGATTCACACACAAACCACAACCCGCCCATTTCACCACAGGTACGTCTGAGGTGTGTGGTCGTTTGCTTTCAAAGTGACCGACCGTATCTGCTAATGTTCATTTAACCAAAGAACTACAGTGGTTAAATGACGCTTGACTCTGACAGCGTGGTGGAAAATTTATGCTATGAGAAAATTTGCCGTGTCTGCTAACGCTAAGCACATGTATACCCTGTGAAAGGATAAGACACATGTAAATTTTAGTCATTTATTAGTGAGCATCAGTCATACAGCTAAAAATATCCAATCTGCATCTTATGCCTTATATTTCAAAAACATCTATCAGGAGCTTCGATGTGCTTGTTAATGTTCCCCAGAGGACGATTCCTTAATTATTTTTCTGGTGTCAGAACAGAAAAGACGATAATCAAACTGAAATTTACTCTCTTGTCACTCATAACCGAGTTCAAGTTAAAATTGTTTTTGATGTTACACAAGTGAGACTGTCACGATTGTGACATTTTAGCTGATGATTACTTGTCATGTAAAGGATTTTGTTTATTGATTTAATTTCTCTTCCACTGTTCATCTTTGCCCACCGTTACAATATACACCCAATAACCTCTTAATAATAAAAATACAGCCTCTGAAGATGAGCCAGTTATTGGTACTGTCACATTTATTTTTAAACTGTCTTCTGAAAGCTTCGGTAATAACCCATCGCCTTGATGGATCTGCGGCTGCAGTCTACAGTCCCAGTTCAGTGTTTTTTTTTTTTTTCTGCACATTCGCTCCAAGGTATTGGCTGTACTTTTTCATTTGGCCAAACTAAAGTGCTCCCGCAGTGGTTCTGAGATGTTTGGCCTTACCTCTACATAATTTACATGTCCATATAAATAGTTCTGTTTCATCCATCTGTTTTTATCTACTTGAATGGATACATTGCCATCGTTGATGCAAATATCTGTGATTGGCTGTGATTTTACCCAGGAGACCAGCATTTGTGTCCACTGTAAAAGCTAGACATAAATTTCACCTTGCAAGCTAACATCATGTACCGTATGCAACACAGGTAAACTACCGTTAACCAGAATCAAGACCCTGACCCTTATCTAAGTCAACTATGATCACAGATGACTTTATAAAGACACAAAGGTGGCAAATCAAAAGCTTTCATCCACTTGCACGTAGGTACTTGATAAAATGTGGACAATGCTAAACAACGTCGTGCCTGAAAGGAATAAAATTATAGTGCTGCACTAGTTACATGTCATCTTATGAGATCCTCTTGTGCATTTGCTGAACAATTTTACATCAGCTATTAGATAAACACAATTGATTTCCCTCTGGATTTGATGTAGCTCCACATGTGGTTTGGATGTAAACAGTATACAGCGTCATCGGCGTGTACAGAGAGCTGCCCCGCATAATGCAGCCACAGTGAGTGAAAAGTGCTCCCCTGCTTCCACTGAGACTCAACCATTGTTCTTGTTGTAATTATAAATCACAGAAAACTGTGAGTTATGACTGTTTTTAATACCCTCATACATTTTGCACTTACCAAATGTAAGTGTTATTAATCTGAGAGGGATACGGGGGAAGTTTGATTAGCTCTTGACATCTGCTGACAGTGAAAAGTTTTTTCCACTGCAGACTTTCAAAGATAACAAGCCTATTGAGCACAGCTGGCTGTATTTCTTGATCATCTCCATAAAATAATTGCCTTCCTTTTCTGTGACTTGTGGATATTTTTTGTTGTTTGCAGCATCAACACAGGGTTTCTATCGTCCTCCTGTTCCCAACTGAACTGCACAGAAAATTGTTTTTCCTACATGTGAAACATTACAATAACTAATATTATCAATCATGCGTAATTATTGCATTTACAGGAGAGACTTAACGCCAGAGAATACATCTGTCCATTTCTTCATGTGCAGTTGTCAGTACACAGTTGCATGTCTATTTGATTTGATTGATCACCAAATATACCTCGGCGGTTGATAATATACCCAGTCAGTTAGAGATTTGTGTGTGTGTGTGTGTGCAGTTCCAAAAATAGAAAAATTGTTATGTGGTGTGAAATGTTAATATTGAGGCCGACTTCCCTGACATCCAATGAATGTTGCTGAAGTGCAGCTGGAACCATGGAGCTAACTTGCTCCACACAACATCAGCCTTTTGCTGGAGTTGCACAAAATTGCAAATCGGCAGTCGGTGACACTTTTTGTCATGTTTTCAATGAGCAATAGAGAAAGAGAGAGGGTGGTGGTGGTGGTCGGGGGGGGGGGTAGGGTTTGGGGAGAAGAGAGGGAGCCGCTACGATATCTTACACCTGCAAATGGAAACTGTCACAGCTTGATAACAGACCTGGAGGACTTTGAGCAGAATAAACACTAAGCTCTCTAATCCTGCTGCTTAATGAGGTTTTCAATGATACAATTCAGCGAGATGGAAAGAAGTGACTGGCATTTGGGGTGCGTGATTCGCACGACGAGCCATGTCCTATGACACGCGAGGGTTTCTGAGACTTAGCGGCCATACGTTTTGCTCCTCTCAGTGACTGAGACCCTATAGAATATCATAAAAGGAGTCACCGACACGGCTGGGCGCTCGGCTCACCCTTTGATTTAGTGCAGAGAGACAGCCGGAGACACTGACTCAGCCTTGCATGACCAGGGGCAAATGAAACAGGAAACTGACCGCCGTGTCTTCCCAAGGGTGTCTGTGGAGGGTAGGAGGGGTTTTTCCGGGGGCCTGCAAGGGTACTGAGGTTGGGGGGAGTAACTTTTATTAATGAGGACAAGCTCGCATTCACTTATGCCTTTGCAAACAGATGACATTGGAATAAATATTGTATTGAAGCATATGAACGTGCATGGTTTTAAACGCTGCTGAGCCAAGCGAGATTTCCATCCCTGAAGCGACAGTATTATGTGTGTATAATTAATATTATCATAATTAGTAGCGGCATTGTATCATCCAATATCCATAGAAAGGGTTTGACTCTGCCCTCTTCCTTGGGGAAAAACCACCTGGGTTCAAATCCACCTGTGTGGAGTTGACATGTTCTTCCCTACATCTACTTGGGTTCCCTCCAGGTTCTCCAGCTTCCTCCCACACCAAACAATACAGTATATGTGAATTAGTGACTCACAATTGATGACACTAATAAAGACCGAAGTATTTTTCTGCAGTTTTCTCTTGAAGAACGAAGCAGATGGTCTGAAAACAAATCAGAATGTTTGTGGTCAGGAGCATAAGAGTTCGAATTACCATTGAATTGAATTCATAAAATGTAAATCTCACATTTTTTTAGCATTATGTTTCAGGTCTCTATGATGATAGGATGGGATGTTATACTGCAAAAATGAAGACAGATTTTAGCAGTCTTTTCCCTTTTGGAGTCTCCTCCTGTACATGTAGTTAAAAAGCATTGTATTCCCCTATAAACCTGTTGCTAAGGCTCATGATCCACCGGTGAGTTTTAAACTCACCTGTTGAGAAACACTGTGATGTGGAAAAATATGCTAATAGCCTCTCAAACGTTTCGTCATAAAGATGTTTGGACGATCAAGGAGCGAAAATGTGTGCAAAAAAGGAGGAGGAGGAGATGACTTTAAAATCTATAGGCTACTCGCTTTACCTGCAAATTGGAAATCCAACATCGTTTATGCTTTCTGAATGAGCAGTGCAGCATATTTTACCCAACATTTAAGAGAATCTGGCATTCTGAATGCAGATGATCGCTGTTGAATCTAAAGCTTTCAGTTGAGGCTGTGAGCCTGAATTTTAAAACGTTTTTTTTTTTTTTTTTTTCAAGTTCTTTTGTGTAAGTTGGCCCTTCTGGGGATCCATCACACAATGTTTCTGTTAACGGGGATGTCTTTGAGGGAGTTTATGCTACCTTTCAACATTTCACTCCTGCTTTGCACAGCTCACAAGTCCATAATCAATTTAGGCGTGCTATGCAAAGCCTGGGCTTCATTACAAATGAAATGGTCCATGTGTGGAGGAGAGGAGGAGGAGGAGGAGGAGCAGGGAGTGTCATACAAATGGAGCGGACTTCATTATATGCTGTCGCTTCGCCGCCTTGAGATGTGCTCTGACATCGACTGGGAAAGCCTTCATCTTCATGGTTCTGTAAGCGATACCTCTCCACTCGGAGCAGCTCTCAAACTTGAACTGCAAAATGCCGAAAGTGCAGAAGGATCATTTCCCAAGTGCGACTACGACCAAATACTGTTAAATTGTTATTCGGGTGCCACTTTCAATCCAATTCTGCACTCAAGAACTCCCCACCTGGGTATTCCACATCACTTCAGGCACGTTCGGATGATTTATTCATGCCGCATTGTTTTCGTCCTTGCGTCGGGTGGACAGGTGAGGAGAATGTCATTCAAACTGTGCACATCACGAGCTCTGACAATGTAATACGAAACAGCAGCAGGAAGTTACGCCAAATTTCTCTCAGCTTAATGGGTATTAGAGGACACATGTTGATAGCTTATTCTAAGCAGAACCTGGGAGGAACAAAATGAGCTGAAGGTCTGGAGGGATGCTGAACTTCTATTATTTCATGTTCTTAAACCCTCATTTCCACTGAATTCCTCTTGTACTTCCTGTAGTACAGCAGGATGTCACCTATCCTGTATTTACCTGCCACTGCACTTAATCAGAGTAATAATATTACATGCTGACAGGTGCTGAGTATTCATACTCAAGTTACCTTTTTTTTTTTCATAACAGTGGCATTTTATCAGAAATATTTTGGTTACCTTGTGCAAAATTTTATGCACGCACATCAGGATCCATGGTAACCCGGGGTTCTTTGAATAAAGTCTGAAGGATTTCAGTTATTTAAACACAGAAAGGGTAGATTATGGCTAAGAGCACATGCAGGTTTTTCAAAGTCTGAGGTTAGGTTGCAGAGAACAGGATCCGCCTTCTAATGGGCTCTCTTTGGAAGATTCGAACGAAGCACCGCAGCTGGCTGTGATGGACTGAACCGCTGCTAATCACACCAACGTCTCTGAAAACTTGCGTCAAATGGAACCTCAGACAAACATCAGAATAACTCACATGAGCATCAGAACTTTACTTCATTGTGAATTCTTGTGTTTCTACAAAGAAATAGCTTTTTAGCACAGTTAAAATTGCTTGTGTAAATCAACCCAGATTACGTTCAGGGATAAAGTATTAGTACTTTTATTCTGATGTCATTTCAGCCACTGTCGGATCGGCGTAGAAGACCATGATTATAATACATCACACATCGCCACTGAGGCCTTGGTCAGAATTTATGATGCACAAATTGTAATGCATTTTTTTCTGCAAACTTCTCGTTGGTGTAAAAAGAATCATCCTCAATCTTTGTTGCTATGACCGCCATGATGCAACAGGTACACCTAATGAAAATAAAGGCTTTTTAATTTCCCCCCTCTGTTTGTTACACTTTAGTGAGCGCACCTACGAATGCCATCCACTATGGTTATTGTCAAAAATTCATTAAAGAAACAAATCAATGTGGCGACGCCAATAACGAGGTTCTTTTCCTCATCTCTGTAACGAATGAAATAATCAGTGTGGTGAGGCTGCTGACGAATGAACATCAGGTCTAAGCCATTCCTCATCCACACTCCTTCTCTCTCGATGGGCTTATTAGCGTGCAGCTGAAAGTTGCACACGACTGCTATACAAATTTATTATTTATTTCCCTTTTTTCCCTGTTTCTTCCTTCTTTCCCTACTTATTTTGTTTATAGTGCGCGCTTGACAATTCAGCGTTGTGAGAGCTACTCTGGTGAAAGTGGTTCTCAAATGTGGTTGCTTTATTGAATTATTAAATGATGAAGCACAATTATTTATATCATATGCATCCTTTATTCATTTGGTAAGATGTAGATATGTTGCTGTTTTAAATTCTTAAATATATTTACATCTGATTCAGGCACTTGTTATTGCATTATGCCCAGAATAAATAGAAATAAATAAATGCATGTAAACAAAGTCTTCAGATTTGATATGTTGCTGCAGATTTAAAGATTTATCTCACTGTCACTATCAGCAACAGCATCTTTGTTGCTGATGCTCCATCGGTCCCGACTTGTCGACACCTTCACGTCTTTGTGTTTGACGGTGTTGTGTTCTCACTCTAGTGTTTCAGACAGTGAAGTTAGATTGAATCAGTGTAACTGAATTTGACAAGAAGCGGATCCGTCGCCAGATGAACTCATATTTTTATTTATTCCCACGACAGTGTTGAAAGAAATACAGACAACCACTGAAAAATATTTTTTCTCTCTTAAAAAAAAAAAAAAAAAGCTGCTTTCATACAAAATGGGTTGCATCTGTAAAAATACTTTAGATAATGGATTATAACAGCCACCGAAAAAAAAAAAAAAGTATCTCAGCAGTGATGACATTTAAATCAATTGTGAGGAAACTTCTTTATCTGGTGAAGCAGTTTGAGCACCTGAATGATCCCAGGAGCTTTGTTTTCAGGGGTACACCCTTAGAGATGGGGTGAGGAGCTCAGGGGAACTTGGAGAACATCCACTGGTCATCCATATGGAGCAGGATGCCTCCTGGACGCCTCCCTGGGGAGGTGTTCCAGGCATGTCCTACCGGGAGGAGACCTCAGGGAGGACCTAGAACCCGCTGGAGGGACTATGTCTCTCAGCTGGCCTGGGAACGCCTCGGGATCCTCCCAGAAGAGGCTAGATGAGGTGTATGAGAGGGAGGGATGTATGGAATCCCTGCATAGATTTTTGCCTCCACAACCCGTTTTCCAGATAAGAGGTTGAAGATGGATTGATGGATGGAGAGCAGGGAATACTTCCTTGAAGCAACACAAAAGAAATCAAACATTGCTTGTGTTTTCGGTCACACCGTCTTCATGAAACGCCTCTCTGTATTGGCTGGATGCAACTGAAGTAGTCATTTGGAAAAGCAAATTAATAAAGTCTGGAGGACACAGAGGAAAGGTTTTTATTTCTGACCTAGGTTCTCAGCACAAGGACTAAATGTGAGTGTGTTTACATTTTTTTTTTTTTACCAAGCGTGGAGGTGGGGCCGTGTTCCAAACCTGTGGCGAGGTGTGGGAAGACACACAAAATATGTAGTTAATTAAGGACATGTTTCCATCAGGTTTTTATTATAAGGATTATTTATAGTGAGGTGATCATCACTAGATTAAACAAGAATGTGAGAATACAGAAATAGAGATTGACAGTTGAATCGTGACCGTAAAGTCCGTGTTTAGAAACCCCAGCAGGGCAAGCAGCGGGTAATCCAGATGTATGGGAGGGAAATTAATGAGTAATTCAACATCTAGTGTTTGCATGCCCCCAACCTCGCACTGCTCTAAAGCAGCTGCTCGGCGTTCACCAGTACGACCACAGTGTCATACTGGGGACCTCCCAGCTGTGAATGTAATTGTGTGCATGTGATGGAGGGAGCTGCTGGAACGCAGCATGCATGCTCAATCAACTTTCCTCGGATAAATACGGAGAGAAATTAGCGCTAGCATTATTTGCAGTGCATAAATTTAAATTTGTCACTGTCACATTAAGATGTTTCTTTATGCCTTTGTTTTTTGTTTTTGTTTTTTTGAAAAAAAAAAAATGCTTTTGCTGAATAAATGAATTCTAAAATTTAATTTGAAGGGAAATTAACTTAGAGCAGCTTCAAATTTAAATTAAATTTGCGACGTCTTTATGATATCTGTCAGTTTGTTATCGCCCGCTTGCGGTCAAGCTTCAGAGCGTAGAAACGGCCTCAGGGTGGGACGTCAAATCGTACATTATGAGTGAATATTTGATTTTTCTTTGTTTCACTTAATTACATTTTCAAATTACATTACACAACATTGCTTTCACGGATGATGTAATGCGTGCTTAGCAGGAGTGAAAAAAAGTTCAGTCTCCAATTTGATATAAACCACAGCTGATGTGAAAAAAATATATATCTTGAACCAGCGTTATTTAAAAATATAAAGTTATGTTTAATTTGTAACGTGCGCTAGATTTTGACTTCAGGGTCTTTTTAGGCCAAACATTGAAAGAAGAAATTCTATTTAGATGACAGATCAGATTATTAGATTCCACCACGTCTGCCTCCATTAGAGTTCACTTTATTCTCCTCTGTTGACATAGTCAGCTGAGAACTCTTCTCCTGCAGTGGAAACTGTCCAAATATCTCCAATTGTTATTTTAGAGTGTCTTTAGTGAAACCAGAACAACCTGTTCCCACTCAAGTCAAGAAAAAGAGAGCTGCAGACGCATGACTCAATTTTGATGACGGATTTGTGACCTTCATTACCATATTCTTTGTCACACACCCATAGAGTGGCTGATAATTATCATGGCTGCTAGTCCCACAGACGAAGAAGGAAGGCCAAGTGATGAAAGCCGTATAATGTGCTGAATTTTTTATTTGCAAAGTGTCTGAGCTTTAAACTCTACCTGAAGATCTGAAACCTAGAACTTATTGTGACTAAATCACATCACACCTTTTCTCCCGTAGTGTCAGTAAAGGTCATCCATGCTGTTAATTCCTCTACACCAGATTACTGCAGTGTGCTCTCTTCTGATGTCAGCAGGCGAAACTTTCAGAGACTGCAGCTGATCCAAAATGGTGCTGTGATACTTCTACCTCTTCTGATGGTCCGGTTGTTGCCTGTGAGATTGAACCTCCTGGTTTCCAAACCTAGAATAGTCTGACTCCATCTTTAATCTGTGAAGATGATTCCAGAGATGCTTTGGAGGTCCCTCTTGATGGTCCCAGTGATGCTCTGGCAGGTCCAGATTCCTGATTCTCTTCATCCTCTTCCTTTTCTTCTTCTTTATTGTGGTGTTACAATATATGCTAGGTATTTCAAGTGTATGTGGTGCTATTCAGATGTGGAGCTTAATGTCCCTGGTACAATTTGGTTTTATTTAATGTAAGTCGGAATAAATGCGACTGTGTAACAAGAAACTCAAAGCTCTCTGCTGTTATTTTGTGGAGCTCGTTCAGCCAAATAAAGTCTGATGATGGGTACAAAATACATTCAACTGAAGCTCATGCATCAGTTTGAATGTTAAAATGTTGTTTATTTGTTCATTTTTTTTGTGACTATGCCAACATTAAGATTTAGAGAATCATCCTTGCTGTGGATGGGAATCGAAAACCATGTCAAGCAAAATGCTTTTAAGTGATCCGTCTGAATCTGAAGATTGTCTGTTTCTTTCTGAGAAGCTGGTGTTTCTGAACAGTGTGTTTTCTAAACAGCCATAACAAACTTGTGAATGAGGCCGGAGATTGAGAAAGACTCGGACCGATAAGCAGGATCGACAGTGGCATCAATAAAATCTCTTCTAGTCTCACCTTTCTGCTCTCCTCATGGTTAATTATCTGCTGTTCAGTTGTGTTAATTACTCGTGCTAACAAGTTTCTATTTCAAAACACTGTGGATTTAGTAAAACTCACTGAGGCCTCAGATTTTTCTTTCTTCATATAGTCAGTGAAACAACTTGACATGATCCACGACCTCGTCGTTCTCTGATGCGTTTCTCATTAAACTCCTCTGACAGTAGAGCTAATTCATCAAATGATGGAATCCATCATGGGTATTTTTTCTGAATCTGTTTCATGTGACCAGCAGCACCAGTGTCATTCGGTGAGACACGTGTGTGACATGTCACTGATTATTGCTGTGATAATGCTTTGTGAAGTGTTTGCGTCGTGTGGTGGCCATCATTAAACCAGTAATGACCAGAATAAAACTCACGACACCCCGCGGTCTTAATTCAGACACGATGCATTCGAAAAAAACCACGCCACTATTGTTGCTCCACGTGTTGGCGGTCTGGGCTTACATCAAACAGCTCACAAAAAACGCATTCCGCAGTCAAACCCTCATCTGTGCGACGTACAACGTTTAATTGCTCTTTAAAAACCACAGATATGCTTTCATGAATAGAGTGTGGCCTAAAATTTCCTTAAAGGCAAATTAAAAAGGAAAACCATTTGATTTGTGGCATGAAAATAACAAGGATCTCTCTTTTTTTCTCCCCCCGATATCAGTAATGACTGGAATAATTAGGGCTGTGAGGCAACTGTCGAATGAACGTCAGCATCAAACCATTTCTCATCTTGACTTCCTCTCCCCAGATGGCCTTATTGATTTATCCATTTCCACGCATTCCTTGCTGTGCATCTGAAATATGCCGCTGCAAACACATCATGAAAACAGTTCCGAATTGCCAAGGGCATATGGGTCTTTTCGCTTTTATGCCTCATAGTTCTTTCAGGATCCATCCGTCTCATCACCTGCCCACTGCTATGGCCAGATATGATTATGATTACACCAAAGGCCTGCCTTGACAAACCAAAACTCACTACAGCCTTGTTTGGCAGCCTGTTCCGATTTCTGGTTATACAGCTTTATTCTGCAGCGAGAGCAGAAACTAATGTCGCACCACACTGGAACCGCTGCAGGCTCCTCACAATCAGCTCCGTTTTCAAAAGGTTTTTATTGTAGTTGGGAAAAGGTAGCGGCAAGTTGGTGCTTTTTGACAACATTTCCATCGTACATGCGAGAAACAGGAAAACGTTTCCTCTTTCTAATCAATGTTGCGGTCAGCTTGGACCCCCGGCCAAGTAGAGTGATAAACGTTTCCTCAAATGAGATGAAAGTGCTGATATTTATGACAAAAAAAGAAAAAAAGTTGAAACACCCCATCGCAATCTCAGATTGGAAATGTAGACAATTAAATATACAACATCATAAGTGAGCTATGACAACTTAAAAGCGCTCACTATGGAAAATGTCTCCATTCAAAGTAGAAAGTCATTGATTCACTTATTCATGCAAAGGATTTTAATGTTGTAGCTGTGCAGCTGGTACCAAACGTAGACCCGCTTTCATGCCAAGCCGAGTGCAACATGGTGCAGAACAAGGCCATTATTTTCATCAGAAGCTGCAGCTGCGCCTTACCATGCAGCCTCACGAGTCAAAGCCACACACATCGCCCTGATTTTTGTCTGCTCCTGCAGCCAAAGTTCAAATGTGACTGAAGGCTTCACTTTGATTTTGAGAATACCAATTAAATGAGACCACGTCCTTTCTGAATCATCTCTCCATGTCCCTCATTATTTTTGGCATTTAATTTGATTTTTTTTTTTTTTAATGCTTACGTAGTTTTCTCTGTGCTATTAAGACAATTCTGAAAAAGAAAAACACATTGAAATAAATTTATTTTAAAATTGCTGGGTTTGGAATAAAAATACTACAAAATGAAAAACTTATAATTAAAGATATAAATAATTTATATCTTTATAAAGATATAGATATATGTTGCCAGAACTTGTTGCATGTTTTATGAGAAGAAAGTCGGAGTTATTACTTTTGTATTTATGTTGTTTTTAATGCACTTTTAAGCACTTGGAAACTAGTTTATCATAATAATGACTACTTCCAGAGAAAAAAATAGTGACCGACTGTTTGTAATTGAATGATTTATAATACAAGTAGAAATCAGAGAACTTCCTCTTTGAATAGGAGTCACCTATTCAAGGATCTTGACTTCATCCATCTATTTCCTTGTAGACAATACATCTTGTCTTCAGTCACTGTCAAATGTCACATGTCTGCTGGAGCCAATCCCAGACTTCGATTTGCAATTTACAAAATCCCAGCACACCGGACATCCCATGATGTTTTATTACAGGATTCAAAAAATGCCAACATTAACTCTCAGGCCACATTTTCAATGTGGTGACTGCTCACGCTTTGCATAGATTTCTACCAGCTGGGACTTTCACACCTAAAAAGACTAATCTTGGACATCAAATGAGACATGCTGCGTTTCATTCCACTCAGATCTCATATCACTGCACACAAGTAATGCTTCCCCAGCCTTTAAAGGCTATGATACACAGGGAGTTTTTGTAGCAGTGTGGCTTGGTAATATTGCCCACAGCAGGGACAGAATTTGCAAATGGGACAAAATCAGTGTAATGGCCAGGAAAGTAGCATCAGTCCAGACCTTCATTTGTCGCACCACAGGCTTCTATTTCTACTATAATTCAGCCAAAGGGGCGGTGGTGTAAAGTGTTATGAACTGAGCAGATCTTAATGTAATGAGCTGTTAGGAAGCACACATGAAAAATGTTCAGCTTTCCACCGGGGGAATGAATTTTACTATGATTAAAAAACTTCACATCAGGTTTACAGCAGTACAACAACTTTTTGATACAACACACGCCAAACACTGCAGTGACAAGCAAGGCTCAGGAGAAGCGCTGAGTGTTGCAGGCAGTTCCAAAAAAAAAAGGGAGGGGGGGGGGCATCTGTGGCATTAAAGGGGTTTGATGACAAAACGCCATATGTGCAACATGCCACAGTAAAATGCAAGAAGAAAAGGAAGGAAAAAAGAAGAAAGAGGCAGCGCAAACTTCTTCCAGCACCTCGAGCAGATGTGTGTGGGGAGCCACACCCGCTGGGGGGGGATATTAAAAGCCTTCGTTAAGGGTATCATTACTGCAGATATATTAGGAAATATATGGGTATTATTTAAGGGTGATACCACCCACGCTTATTTTTTTTTTTGTATTTATTTTTTATAAACTGTTATAATCCCCAAAGGGAAATTAAGAAGATTGTGCTTTGTTGAGGGGATTCAGTGCAGCTTTGGACTGTATTGTTGAGAGTGAATGCATCGCTGCTTGTTAGTCCTCCAGGTGAGACACGATGTTCTCCAGAGGAGACCCAGAATCTGCTTAGGTGCTTCAAATATGCACCTAGACTATTTTTGATGGACATTGTGTCAAACTCTACCGAGTTGAATGAGTAGGGCAGGAAGTTAGGAATGGTGGCATTGAGAGTGACATCATTTTTTAAAAATAAAACACAATTTGACTCCGCTTCACTTTTTTTTTTTTTTAATTTGCAGTTACATGGCTCTTTTTTCTATGATTATCTGGTTACAATTGAAAACTTGGCACCACTGGCTTGCCTTACTCCCTTATCCAGGACTCATAAAGCAGACAGTGGTATTTCTTCTGCTGCTGCAGTGCAGTTGTCTCTTCAGCTCAGAGATAATGCATTCATATTTCATTGCTGACCTATAGCTACAACACAGCAGGTGCTGATCAAAAGGTGCAAAATGTTTTTATTCATGGTAAAGCAGGAGACAAATATGTACAGTAGCCTGCAGACATGTCAATCCATTAAGCAACTGTAATTTTTCATAATGTTTTATCTTTTGAAAGATGCACAAAGGGCACTCGGTAGCACTCATGTCTGCCAATGCCAAACGATACGATACGTGTCTGTTTAGCTCGCCTGAACAACTCCACAAAGTCTAATGGAAATTGGTTCGGTAGTAAGCATGTCCTGCCTTAGAATGTTCCTGAATGCACTCTTCTATCTGGATATGGACCAAAATTTCACGGGCTGTTTCCTGGCTCATGACCCCAGAAAGAGATCTCCAACCCAACAAAAAGGCCCGACAACGACTAAGATGAGACAAATCTGAGTGAGAGACTATTTTCAAGGATATCTGGAGGGTTGTGCAGCAGCTGTCCTTGTGACATATTCGTGTAACTGCAACTTCATTGTCAGGCGAATCATACTTGCTGCCACCTTGAAAGCTGTTCAAACATTTGATTCAGCTACATTGCTGGTTGATTTTTATTATTTTCCTTTTTCTTTTTTTTCCCTCGTCCTCCCCCTCATATTCCTCTCGCAATGTGTCTCAGTGAGACAATCTATCAGCAGGCAGACACGGGAAGAAAAAAACCACAACAACAACAACTCAGGAGCTGGCATTCATTTGAATTCATTAACACCTCTCCATCGGCATGTATGTTTCATGACCAGTCCAGCCGGAGTCTGTCCCACATCCTCTTTGGGGTTCTGACATCAGGGACAAAACTATTTCAAGGAAAAAGCAGAGTGTTTTTTTTTTTTGGAGTCACTTAAATGGATACTAACAGGAGTGCTTTTGATTCAAGGAATCCATATGATTCATTTGTGCTTGTGGAATGGGTGAAGCCAAATTATTATTTTATAACCCTCTGAAAAAACCTGTTTGGGTGACCTGAAAAAGCATCGATCTGCCACCCAACTGTATTCAGTTTGCCCTTGAGCAGGGCAGGTAACTACCAGCTGCCACCGAGTTGCTCTTTGAATGTGCTGCTGTACTGCCCAGGGCATAAAGCATCTGACAACAGAGCAACACACGACAAACAACAGTTTAATGATGAGGAATGCAGCATGAGTTGGTTTACGTACTGACTTTGGCAAGCATTCAGCTGCCATTAGCTGGATGGCTAACTAAGCTAGATGCAAACTGTTTCCCAAAAGCTAAGATTGATGTCAAGACTATCTATCAGGAAATCTCCCAAGTACCAGTTAGTTTTTATTGATTTTGACGAAAGAACATTCACTGTATTCATGTCATGAACCAAAGACACTATCTACAAGCCACTGAGGACATGGCAACCCTTCAAAAGCAGTGTGTTCTTTGCCTGAGAAACATTTAATTCTTCCACATCGAGGGCTACAACCTACCATTGTGCTTGGTAGAATGTATTAAGACACTTCTTGAGGCTTTCTGAGGTTGGATCCTGCAACAGAATCAGGTCCTCACCTCTCAGCTGGCAAATGAGGTTCAGCGGTGTCCCCCTTGTTGAAGTACCTTTCCATTCAGTCCAGGAGGTAGGACTGAAGGGCTTCCTTTGAGAGTGTGCCTTCTGGATGTTTGGTAATGGGTGTTTGTTCCAGGCAGACAGCCGCAGTGTTTGGATATGTCGTTGGGGTTTCAGAATCAGCAGCTGGGACCCCAAACTTTTGGATGGTAATGGTTGTTTAGAGTGGAGGTGGTGGTGCTGCAGACTTAAAAGTGCTCACAGGCAGCTTAAGTTTGTTCGAGTTATTGCTCGAACAAACCTGTAGTTCAACCAAACGACTCTTACGTAGACTCTTGTCTATCAGAAACACCAGACACATCAGTTTGGGAGAAATCATGGGTGGGCGTGGCCTCAAGGAAGCAGTGCTATGTAGCAGTAGCTAGGTAGCTATACTCAACAGTACAGCTACCTTTGTTAATTTATACTGAATTAACCAGCGATGATTTAAAAAAAAAATTTCTTATTGAACAAAGTTTTTAAATGATTATACAACACTATACAGCCAGACTGAAGAGAATGAAAATGTAATAATTGAGTTCAGAGCGGAGGCACCAAACGATAAAATCAAGACAAACGCTACCAAAAACAGACTCTGAATGAAACCTTTTTGGACTTCCATCCATCCGTCCACCTGTCCATTTTGCTTTAGAACAGATGACTGTAATCGTTTTGTCTAAATACACGTGTCCACCTTGCTGTTGGAGCCTATCCCAGCTGGCAACAGGCAGAAGGTAGTGGTGCACACCGAATAAGACGCCAGCTCATCATTGTTAGATCACCTCACCAACCCCCACCCCCTTTTTGGACTTGATCTTTGCATAAATGAGCACATACCACTATAAAATTGTTGTGTGAATCTTGACATTACTACTGTCTCTTTTATGTTACGTCACTGATAGTGTGCAGGTGTACAACAAAATATAGGTTAAGAGACAAAAGCACATCTGTAAAACTAGCAATTTCTATGAAAATGAAGAGAACCGTTTGTGAAAAGATGTTTCTGTGGCACACATTCTACTGGCCTTGAAGAACTCATCCAGGAACATCTCTTCTCCTGCATTATCTTTCTTCCCACAGTGTCTTTATACAGTAAGAAAATCCTATGAGGAACACGCTGCCCACTCTCCTCAGAAAGAACACAAAGCGCTGAACAGAAGTTTGTAAGTGTGGTTGTGCAACTTTAGAAACAGAGTATACTTCACACATTTCTGTGAGTGTCAGCCGTTTTTTTTTTTACATACTGCACAAACACGGCTTTGGATGCAAGTGTCCCAGAGATGCTGTAAAAACATTCAAAAATAAGCTTGAGGAGGTAAAACAGCTCCCTCAGAGGAGCGGCTCGAAAATTAATTTCTCATCCAGAGTTTAATGGCTTGAAAATAATTCAGACTTTGACAAAAGAAAAGAAATGCAGCCATTACAGCTGTCATTCTGGAGGATTTAAACATTTGTGTATGATTTATGGTGTGTTCCTTCCAATTAATCTGTGCGTACAGAAAAAAATAGGAACAAGAATAGAAACACTTGTCTCGACTATCGGTCAGATACTGTCCTCCACCCAAACCCAAATCAAAATACTACTACTTTGTCCCATTCTGAAAGGAGACCAGCACAAACGCACCAGACAGGAGGTAGCCTCAAACAGCTCGAGCTGTTTGCAAGATGGTCTCGTTTTCACCACCAACAGCCGCAGACACTGAGTCAATCTGGATCTGTGGTTCCCTTTCGCGCTGCCTCTGCTGCTGATGCTGCTGCGGGCCCCCCAATATGTTTTCCTCAGTGATTTCAATGTAAATTTACTGAGACAGTTTCTAATTTATGAAGGGAGAGAGGGGAGAGAGGGTGGGGGCAAAAACCCACTTTCGGAAAGTGTGTTTGTGGTCTACCCACTCACACCGTCTGCACCATTTTACGCAGGTTTATTGTTTCCATTTCGCGGCAGTATGAAATAGACTATCGATTTAACTTGTCCTTTCTTCAACTTTAGCCCAGATTGGACTTTTTTAAACGAGCGCGAAGACCCGACCCGTCCGTTTGGGAGCGGGCGCACACGGGGGGCTGTGCGACTGTAGGTCCGAGTGCGCACGGCAGCGCGCCCCTGTGATTCATCCGCAGTTTCTAGACCGTGCGCAGGTGGAGGCGAAGGAGAGAGGGAAGCAGACGCTCGAAAGGGACGTATGAAACGGCCAGGGATGTTCAACACGCGTAAGATTTCCTCCATCTAAGGAACGAACTGTTTTTTTTCCTCCTTATTGGCGTTTCTTTGATTTGGAATCAGTGGCTTGATCTTACGCAGCTGTAACCCATTTTTTTTTCCTCCCTCCATGACAAAAGTTTGACTATTAAAAAATGATGCTCTGCTCAGCTTCTGCTTTTTCATGCAATGCTGTGGACTCCGGCGTCAGCGTGAGTGGCCAGTCATCACTTGAGAAATAGCTGCGATTCTTTCGCTCTTAATTTCGGTGCCAATTTCAACAGAGGGTTTTTTTTTTTTTTTTAATTCTCGCACGTCGCCACTCGCCCCGGGATTGGATCCATTTGAATTAATGTCGCGCTCCGTAATGGACTTCCTCGGACTGTACTTGCTGCAGCTTGTTCTTATTGGTAAGTTGAACACCACTTTCAATGTGATGTAGTGTTGGTGAACTTGTGCAAAACAGAAAGAAAATGAATGCGCTGTTCTGCAGATGGTCGTTGCAGCTCTGCTGTCACTCCAAGCCTGGTGCTCATTAGTGCAAGTCTTGAACGACTGCTTGTTCTATTGGTTTATGCCAAAGTTGCATGATGACATCTTTACATTTCGTTTTCGGCTGGCCGGTTGTGTTAACGTTAACGGATGCTCTCCGGTTTCGTTTTTTTTTTTTTTTTTCCCAAAGACCTCACAGAAAATTCATGCATGTCTTTTCTCAGCCACGGATGGTATCTTATGTGTCCCACTGCATCCAGCGGGGTTGCATACCCTTCCTTCAAATGACAGTAGACTAAGAAATGAAAAATCGTTAAATAAAAAGCCACCGCTGTTGCTAGAACCCCCCCCCCCATCTTACTGCGAAAATTCCTATGCAGATAAGTCTGTGTTAAAGTGTTTGTGTGCGCGCATGCACACGTGTGCGTGCTTTGCGCACCTGCGTCTGCCTTTGCAGGTGATTGTGTTGTCTGTACGTCAGCGCTGGAGACGGAGCGGCTTTTTGGTGCGTGCGTGTGCGCAGGAGCGCGCATTTCTGCGTGTTCGTGTTAGAGGAACAGAAAGTGGTGTGTGTGTGTGTGTGTGTGTGCGAGAGAGAGAGAGAGCGAGCAGTGATAGCGGTCACTGCTCCTGATACACACACACACACACACACACACACACACACACACATACATCTCCTCCATCTAATCCATTAATCATGGTACCGGTCCACTTGTCATTCTGTGAGAGCTGCTGCCAGTCATTTCTAATGTCGGAGTTTCTTTTGGTTGCTCTGATTTAAAATTCACCGGTGGTAAAAAAAAAAAAAAAAAAAAAAAGTCTTTTTTCTGATCCTGCTGCACTCTGCTGCCAAATTCTTCCACCAAAAAGAATAATAATTTTTTAAAAAAGGAAAAAAAAAAGAAGACCTTCCAGCAAAGTGTGTACACCCTGGAAATGGAGACCTATGGATGTTAGAATTTGTATCTGAGAGATTTATAGCATTGATGATGACATCTCAGACTCCATTTCCCTTTGCTGCAGCTGTGGTTTCAGCCAGGCAAACTGAAAGCAGTCTTGCATGTTGGGAGGTTATTGGAAATTCTGGAGCTTCCAGACAAGATGTTTCATCACTTTGAACCCCTGAACACACTCTCATACACACACACACACACACACACACATACACTCATGTTTCCTGTTCGACACGTTTCCTCACAAGATAGCGATGGTATTACGTCTTCCTGTCTCCTCTCACTTTCCACATCATATGTTAAAGGTGTGTTAGCGCGGCTGCGCTGTCATGGAAGACATGACTGAAGTGGGTAAGTGAAAGCAGAATGTTGAAGGGATGCGGGGGTAGTCGGGGCTCATCTTTTTCTCTGCAGATATTCTCACCTTGTCAAGTAGATGTGTCAAATGGTAGAGAGTCTCTCACCCAGGGCCTCATGATTCCGTCCATCAGCCCCCACATGGCAGGAGGGGGTGGTTGGTGGGAACAAAACAGCCAATGCATCTTAGCCTGAAGGTTTGAGAGGGCAGGAGGAAGGTGGTAGGTTTGAATCCGAGCGAGTGGAGAACAAAAGTAGAAGATGTTGTATAAAATGCTGTCAGAAATGTCAGGAACCAAGTGCACCTTAAAAATTTGATGGAAAGTGCAAAACATACGAGGAAATTTTGTTTCAAAACCTGAGTAGGCGCGATGTGGACGGCGAGGATGGGGCTGCAATCAGCGCAAGACTAAAATGATTTCTTACTATATATTCATGTTCGCCATTAAGTGTAAATATTTGCAATTCTATATTGCTTTAATTCGTTTGGGATGTTGTGTGATTTGTCACGCAAATATTACAGCGCCACTTAAAGTCGAAGTAAAACACCCAATGCTATAAAAAGAACATTTGATTAACGGATCGCGTTTTGTTTTAGTACCCCATAAAAAGCGCTTGAGTGTGTAAAAACTGAAAGCTGACGTTTGCGTGGCGCCATTGAAAGCAGCATCAGTTCACCCAGGAATCTCTTACCAAATACTCGCGGAGCATGTTTTACGACAACGCTTAGCTGAAGGCCCGGATCACACTAAGCCCTGGGAAGTCCTGATGCACCTCTGATTGGTGGAAGCATCTGGTCTGGAACTTCAGGGGTCCCAGAATATCTGGTGGTCTTTTTGGATCCAGTCTTGACTTCTCTATTTGCTCTGCAGACCCCAAGTTTTTGAATTGGACAACCACGGCCAAATGAGAGGGTCACACTGGAGCAGCGGTAAATTCTCCAGCTAACATTATCCAGCATTGATCACCATGTTGACTTCTCAAACAGTTTCTTCTCTCACTGCTTTCTTTGCATTCGTTGTTCCCTCCGGCACAAGGATCATAATGAAATCCATTCTTCTGATCTTGCAGTGCATCCCATGAGGCATGACTAGGTTAACATTTTGAAACTCTTGTAGCGATAGCCGGTAACAACTTTGAGCAGCAAAACAACAACGTTCCATATTGGGACCTTTTTGGTTTTAATATGCCGTGTATATACGTTTGCAATCCGCTCTTTGAGCTTCTGCTTCAAATAAAAAATGCTCTTCCACAACACGCCGGGCTCAACCGGGCATTTAAAATGCCTGTGATGTCCAAGGTTGCAATATTATCCGTCTGGTCTAAAGTGTATTTGTGATGAAGTGAGATGAATTAAATGAATGTATACAAGGTTAGCGTGCTGTGTTTTTGCATGTTTTGCTAGGTTGGTGATCTAAATTCAGGAAAACAAGCATCTATTTACTTTGGATTTAAATTAGCATATTTACAGCGCAGTCTTGTGATTCTTCAGTGATTATCTGCCCTCACAGCTCTGAACATTCTGCAGTCATTAGTCTAATTAGCTGACCAGGTTCATCTGCATATTAGTCTTTTTTAAGTGGTACGAATTAAATCAACACATCCCATCTTGCCCTTTGCGACAAGCAGTAGAGTTTTTTGTTACAACCGCAGGTCGAAGCAGTATTCATAAGCCTGGGGTGCGTCCTGTTTCAGGGCTGCATGTATATTTTTATCAGCGTGATATTGTGATTATTGGCTCTTCACTGGAGAAGCAGTTGTGAAGGGAAGGTGTGAACCATTTGAGAAGGCATTAAGCTGCGGGGGCCTTCCACGTTGGTGGTGAGGGCCAGCATCACATCCTATGAAGAGGCCCAGCAGACGGCAAAGGGCATTTACTGCTGATTTTATTCTAATTTGGGGGTGCAAACAGCTAATCTGTTTGTAATATATAGCTTTAAGTACTTATCATTCAGCCTGGATGAGATCTGATGGTCCTCAGACTCCAATTTGTCCCAGCCTCCTGATGTCTGATGTGGCTGCCAAGTCCTCCACAGCGACCTCTACTGGTAGAACCCATATCCAGCAATCCCGTTATGTTATCTCAACAACTAAATATTGATTTACTTACTTAAAGGAATTAATAACGTGACCAAAAAAGATTAAATACCTTCCCTGTTGTTTAGGTGAGGTGCTAACTGCTACTAGCCGCTAACTTGCGTTCAGTATCTTACTCGAGGATGCTTCAACAAGCAGATTGTGGGGCACCATCATCTGATTCCACCAGATTGTGGAATCCATCGCTCAACCTTCAATTGGTTGGATTACCATACCGAGGAAAATTACCAGATTGAATGAAGCACATTCTCTCATATGTGATTGGTTGGTTTTTGCACATGATCAGGAGTGCTTTTCTGATGACGACGATGGGAAGCAAATCTGTCAAACTGAAGATGAAATATCCTAAAATAATATTTACAATGCTTCAATACAGCCGAAAGGTTGTTTGATTTAAATAACCGATTTAATGATACGTCTTCTTTTACATTCTCAGTAGCTAATTGATAGCGTCACGCTGACTGAGTATGGTTTGCATTCAGATTTTTCAGAACTCTTCTGCAAAGTTACCCAAAAAGAAATTAAAGTGTTGCGACTACAGCTGACTGCTGATTACCACTCCTCACTAGGTAATTATACACTGATTAATTTTCCAGTCCAGTTAGATTTTTAAAGAAGTCCTTGCTTAGCTTCATTATCCACTCCATGAGAATGATCTGATCTCTGCAAGAAAATAATAGAAGCTCCCAACAGTGCTAGAAATCACAAGCTGAATTCCTGACTGGTAGTGTTTCCTCAACCTGTTTTCCCTGCTAGAGTTGTTGCAGTGACATTTTCTTCCTCGTGTTGCAGGACTGCGTTGGATTTAGAAATGCTTTTGGCTTTTATTCCATGAATGTCAGTGTGACGAAACGGGTGTTTCTGCCTCCTCCGCGATGGATTTCTGTCTAGTACGTTGCCAGATGGTTGGTCTGGACTACAGATTCAAAGCTTTACTTAATGTACCATGATTTGACTGATCGTATACCGATGACTTGTTAATGTCATTATGAAAGTCACTGTTTTTGCTGTCGGTAACATTCATTCAGTGGCATAAAGGGTCACTATACATGTTTTTGGGTCTACAACAATAAGGTACTATTAATAAGATAATAATAAATTAATAAAATATTAATTTTGGTATCAGCAGTGCAAAGTTAGATCTGTGAGTATAGTAATCCCTCGTTACTCGTGGTTAATGCGTTCCAGGACCACCAATGGAAAACAAAATTTTGCCATATAGCGACGAATTATTTATTATTTACGGTAATTTAAACGTTTATGAACCCTCCCCATTCTGATATTAAACCACCTTATATCTGCATTACCTTTTTCCACACTCTTATCGACTGTTTAAAGCACTCTTGTGTTTCACGGAAGTGCGCTGCATCCCGTGAGTCTCGGAATGCAACGCACTTCCGGATGCTACGGTATCACGTGACTACCTATTAAAAATCCACGATGTAGTGAAGCCACTCATCTTGAAGTGCGAATAAGCGAGGGATTACTGTATTTGTTGATGACACAATTCAATATACTGTATAATGATACCATAAGCAAGATGATTTGAACACACAGGCATGTGTTTTTGGTGTTTAAACAAGTGGAGTGGGCTAACCTTTTCCTGTAGCGTCTACGGTTGGTGCCCTTTTAGCTTCTGAAGACTTGAATCACAACATACAAGCAAAACAGAGTCATTTTAATGTTTTATGTGAAGTGCAAATATCCTTCTTTTTCCTTGTCTTCACCTTTCTCTCCTTCACCGCTATTTGCAACGAAAAGCTCCTGAATCATTTTGCAGCTAATCTGAGAAAACTTCTCCCAACTTTTGCATCATATTGTGGAAATGGACTGACTTTTTATTGATATTTCTGGTTTGTTCTTAAATGAATGCCTATTAAATAATGCGTTCTTACAGCACGGAGCTGTAATCATTTTGATAGTCGCACGGGGCCGATATCGATGTGCAGAACGACAAACACGTTTACTGATTATAAGATGAAGGCTCCACATAAATAGCTCCCTGATTAACAACCCTGCACACATAGAAAGACCTCTGGTGTATTCAGACCAAACTCCCGCCGCCGCTCTCAGCCGTTATTCAGCCTCATCGTTATGCTTTATATGGAAATGAATATTTTGCTTCTTGCATGTTTGGTAACCTTGGATTGTGACAGATAATATTACGGTCTTTTGTGAGTATGTGCCTTGTGTATTTTTTCTGACAAAATCTGAACCCCTTTCCCTCTACCCCCCCCCCCACCCCAACACTCTGGCACATGTATAATTCATGCTCCCCCCCTCTCCTCCTTGATTTCTCTCAGAGTGGGTACGTCTCTGTTCCTTCAAGTTCCTCTGATGGAGGGGAAGGGAGAGTGAGTAACGTTGGAGAATTACAGCAACAAACATAGTGCAAAGATGAGATGTACATGTGAGTAAGCCTCGTGCGACAGTGGGAGAGGAGATTTATATTTCCATGAGGCTGGATCTGTTGTTGGCATCTAACAGAAAAAGGAAATACGTATCCCCTGTAGGGCGTCTTACCAGAGCTGAGCTGCTCTTTAGATTCCCCGGTGCGTTTTGGAGCCTCATATTTAGCTCCCGCCATCCTTGGAAATTCTCTTACGCTTCCTCTCGGTGGTTGTTTATGCAGCACCTGTTGCTCCGCATCCCAAAAGTAGAGATGGTAGAGATGTCTCGCCCTGAGCTCTCCTCCACATTTGCAGATATTGTTTTGTGGTTTGTTTGTTTTTTGTTTTTGTTTTTTGACACTCAATCCATCTTTGCCTGATTGATTTATCGATCTAATTCATCACTCGTCTCCTCGGAGAAATAATGCATTAACGGAAAAGGGAAGCATTGTTATTCTAATTGCGACTCCACAAAAGGAGTTTAAACATAGATGGCTCGGGGTGTGTTCCATTGGTGACTGTTGACATTTATAGCCGGTTGCTCTTTGCTGTTTCACTGCCTCCTCTGTGTTATCGCTGCCAGGACAAGTCATACTGTATGTATAAAGAGCAGATGGAAGCAATTACAGGCCATCGGCAGCAAAGAAAAAGAACAAAATGGAGGCCTTAAGATGGAGATAAACATTCCCTGAAATAGTGGAAATCACATCACCGATACTGGTTGGGGGAGGATCTTGTGAGTTGAAACCAAAGTGACAGTGTTCCTTATTATGTTAAAACCCTGTCATTTCCACTGGCTTTTGTTGAGGGACGATTATGTCACGGCGACAATTACCCTGCCCTTGCCACGCTGAAAGGATATGGCATTTACCGCCGCTGTATTCCAAAGGCAGGCGTTAAAATTCGTAAAGAAAAGGCAGCAAAATGGTCCGGGCAGATTGTGGGAAGCTTAAAAGGCTGCAATTAATCAGAATAAGTTTTCACAAGTGGGTTGGGTTAGGATGTGTGTGTGTGTGGGAAGGGGGTGTCAGAGAAAGGTAACACGTAAGTTGTGAGAACGATAAGTGGTAATGAATCCGGAGTCCAGAACCTGTCATCACGTGTTTCCAGGATGCAAAGACTGTTGAGTGTGTTTGTCAGCGTACATTTAGATATACAGAACATTCCCATGAAAGCTCTCATTACGCTGCCATTTTATAGATGGAAGCACTGGAGGTGACAGTCACATTCTCATCCGGCTGTGACTAAGCAAACAATTAAAAATATCTCTGATAATCGTGAAGCTGTTGTCATGATCTTCTGCATTGGTAACGCGCACAGTGGCAGGCTTAGATTTCAGCCCTCCTGTATTCCATATGCGCCCAGAGAGCATCTAAATGCCTTTTTGTCCTGTCGCCAGAGCCTGTTTTCTCAATAGCTTGGATGACACATCCCTTAATTATACTATAATGCATGTTTTCTATTTGCATGCAAGAAATCAACAAGCTGTTATATAATAACGGGGCATTTCATAATATTAGTGTAAGTACAAATCAGACTGCAGCCTTCGAATCCTGCTGTCATCTGACGAGAACGTGAATGTAATTTAAAAGCAGTGTTTTCACTGCCGTACATAATAATTATTATTATTTTGCGGCTGTGAACGGTTTGTGCGCCGCATGTAAGTGCAGTCATGTTGCTGAAGGGCGGTGCTGAGTTCCGTGCTGTTGTGTTGAAGATGTGTGAAGCTTCTACGTTTTTAAAGTTGGAGCTTCTTTGCGATAACGTCCAGATTCGAGGCGTTTGAGGTTCCTGATTTCGAGCTGTAGTCGTCGCACCAAACGGCAAAGCTCGCCTCCCAACATGTTGTATATAAACCATAACTAGCTGAAAGCTGTCTAAATAAATAAGCTTTAAAAATTATCAAACCTCTAAATACACTCAATGGTTACGTTTTTGTACAGCCAGATAAACACTAGAAAAAAAAAAAACGCTTGATAGTACACCACATAAATCCTTATTATTGTAGAAACAGGGTTATAAATGTGTTTGAAAACGAGTTATTTTTCTGCTTTCACCTGAATATCTGTCATATCAATGAAAAAAGGGTGATGATGATGAAGATGAATGAATGAACACGAGCTGTAACCGAGGCGTATCCATCTCTGCCACGTATTTAGGTTAGGTCACGCTGAAGCAGGAGCTTCAGCGTCTCCTCTTGCCTTTTTGGGTTTTTCCCAGAGAACTCCCAGCAAACACAAGTAGACCAGCAGGAGGCCGGTGAGGAGCAGAGATCCCGGGAGCCGAATGGAGATGATATCTCGCGGCCTCTTCTGATGGGGGCCCCAGGATCTGGGGAGCTAATTGGTTTCTAATCAGAGCTGCAGTTTCTGATGTGTCGCTCTGTTCAGCCTGAGGAGATAGAAATAGAGAGAGTGTGAAATCGGGACTCAGGAATCAGGTTGTGTGCCAGGCTGTCAACTTACTGAGCCAACAGGAGGTGGGGGAGGATGGGGGGGTGTGAAAGAGCGGGCCAAATCTCAGCAGGCGAACCTCCCAGCCTGTCTCCGATATGTGCCAGATAACATTTATGAGGGCTAATGAAAGAGTGTGGCTCAACACTCTAACATGGCTTCTAGTCTGCAGTCTGTCATGGGCCGCTTATCTGATTATATCTTTTTGTGTTACATGTTCCACTCGTCACCCAAGCAGACGGAAAACAAGCAGACTGCAAAAAATATTGAAAATTGGAAGCCTTTTCAGGTTTTCGTAAAAAAAAATACAAGAGGCAAAAACAGCATATTGGCAGTGATGATTGGCAGTTTGTGTCTCATTTCCCAGAATATTTATCACAGGAAGTCTGATTTAACTGTTATGTCACAGTATGTCACGTAGAATCATGTTAAACACGCGCACCATATGTTCTTCAGAATGATTCAGATTTTTTTTTTTTCTGGGACTTACTTTTGTGAATCACTTCATCCTGCTTAAAACAGTTTTTGCAGTGGGGGTTTGGGGCATTTTAAAGTAAAACTGTCATCGAAGGGAGACCAAAAAAAATGTTTTGCTCCCCCCTCCCTCTTTTCTGATTGGCTGCCTGTTTGTCATTTGGACAACAAAGATACCATTTGGCGACAGGTGCGACAGGTGCAGTTACTCAAACTGCATCAGATGCATGGTAGGGGGGCAAAAATACCCTCAATCCACCACCCCCACCACCACCATCAACATACCTCCATCCAGGAGTGTAAAAATAGCACTTTGAGATGTGAATGAGAAAACTGAAATCAATGGGAGATGGGAGAGAACGATGCACCATAAATAATGACAGTCAGAATGTTAAAGTTGATGTTAGCTCTGAATTACACTCTGACCTTTAATGCTCTCGAGGGCCACATATAATGATGTGGAGGGCCGCATTTGGCCCCCGGGCCTTGGGTTTGACATGTGGTTTAAACCATCTTTTGCACCCCAAAGGCGGTGGGATGGATTCCACGTGAATATCGGGCGCAGCATCTTGCGAGCATGAGACTGGGCGGCCCGCTTCTGGTCTCCGCTCGGTGGATCATCCCCTGAAAGCTGAGGTGATAAATCCTGCCTCCGAGGGTTTTCTGTCCCTTTTTTAACATTTACTTGAAAGGGGATTTTATTGATTGACATGACACACACATTGTGGAAAAGAAATTAGCCGCTTTTCTTTCCTGTTCTGGTTCATGCTCATATCTTGCCGGTGGGATGGTAGAAATGTGTTAAAGAATCTGATACTGGTTTTCATTGTAATCATGTGGTCAACCACCCTGATTAAATAAGACTCCTCTTTAAAAGAGAAATGAAACCCTGATGTTCGTGTGCGTATTTTTTTTTTAAATTTTAAACTGAGACCTGAAGATTAGTTGAGCCAATCAAACCAAGGTAAGGAAGCTTAGTAACACAGGAATGAATGTAAATAGGATTCAGCCACAATGAAAGGTACAAAGTGGTCTAATTAAATCCCTCTCAATGCGAATTCAATTTCCCCAGCCTCATGGTGTCCTGTCAGTGACAAAGAGAGCTGCGTCTCTTTGTCTTCCCTCTGAGTAAATTCCAATTAAGTAGTGGTCGTGTGTTGGTGAGCCAGTCAATCACGGTTGAGGCCTTTGTTTTAAAGATGACGACAGTGGCGATGTATCGATTCTGGATGATAATTTGGAAGACATTTAACAGGGGTATTGATTTTCTTTATTTGTTTATTGACTGCCTGGTTCATTTAGAAGCTGTCTTCTTGAAACCACGTGGCCTTCATTGCTCCAAGGGGTCAGTCGGAAATGTTGATGACGCTCGCGGAGCCACCTTGCACCCTAGCAAGCCATCCTCCTATGATTGATGCTGACATCCTCTGCTAAAATGATTTAATCTTTGTTGAGAGTTCAACATATTTTCTCCTGGTGTTATCTATCACATATCATTGTGGTATCACGGTCTAACTAAACCCTCGCATTTCTTTTTTTAGCAGCTTTTGTAAGCCGTGTGGAGTCGACAAAAGGGAGAAGCAACAAAGGAACATAGTGGTGTGGAGGAGGACAGTCGACACCTACACCTGTCTTAATCCGACTGGGCTTTCGGAACTGAAGAGAGAGAGACAGACCAGTTATACACCATCGCCAACTCAAACCACAATTTGCACACACACTGAGATATACCTTCAAGTTGAATAACTGATGCCCGTTGCGGCGGCTACTCTTGGCGCAGCCCCGAATCATCGCCTGCCTTCAGAGAGCCTCATTTATTTTGAGAGTTCCCTCAAGTGTAACGCTGAATACCAGGTAGGAACTCTCGCCTGGTGTCTTTGCATCATGGTGAGATTAAACGACCAAAAAAATAAAAGAGATGGAAAGATAGAGGAGAGGAGAGTAAGAAAACCAATGAAAGAATGAGGCAAGATGTTGGAGGCCTCTGCTGGACGAATGCCCGTCTCCTTGTTAGGTGTGACCAGCTCCATCCCTCCCCATGATCCTTGATCCTCACCCTCCACGACTGAGTAGCATCTGCTTTATTTGGGACTCATCACTGTAGAGTGACCCAACTCACCACTACTGATTTTAGAGTCACTCACGGACATCCTGGTGACCTTTCATGGGTTTCATTTTTTTCTATAATTCTTCGTATCATCGAGCGGCCAGATGGTCATGTGTTTGATTTTTCAGCACCACAGCTTCAAACACTATCAAAGGTCCGGCTCTTTTTACCTGGCTTTTTTTTTTCTCACTGATCTTTAATAGCATTACTGACATGGAGATGAAGGATTATGAGTAGATAGCCTCTGAGATCAGAGCCACTTGACTTACTCAGATACCGCCCGATCGTATCTGAGTACGATGATGGACAAGCTTTTCCTAAAAGAGAAGCAGATGAAAAGTCGAGCTCGGATGGAACTGAAGCAGATTGGCTGTCATCGTCTTGTCCTACATGACACCAGATAAAAACGAGAGCCCCTCTTCGCCCAACAGTCGTTTTGACCTCTTGTCAGATCAGCAACCTGAACAAACTCGGCGTCACATGTTGACACCACGCAAGAAATCCGATCTTGATAACCACTCGATTAGATGAAAACCATTGAGCTGCAGAAGAATGCCTCTTAGTGTACTCTGGGCTTCGTGGGGTTCACAAGGTTTCAGCCCCCATCAATATCTTTTAAGGGCTTACACAGTGTACTAGTACTCCAGTGATCTGAGTGCTGTGAGCCCAAAACACATTACAAGGCCAAGAGGCTGCCCTCAAACAGCGAGCCAAGAATCTGCCTGGGCCGGAGCCATGATAGATGATGAGGGTACGGCGAAGGTTTTATTGGGGCTGCAGCACACCTCGTCCTGACAGCCAGAATGAATGAGATCCTTGGCATCTGTGAGCACCGTCGTCCCTTCTTGTCTCATTTTTTATTATTACTTATTCACACACGCCAATAATGTTGGTTCAGTTTTCCTTCGCTATCAATTTGCAAACATAGTCGTTAAACTGAGGGTTACACAACAGAAAAAAAAGATGGTGGCCAATCAACACGACAACGACGGGGATATTTACAACCATCTCGGCTCCCCTGGAAAACTTTTAGACTTGCGAAGGGAATTATATCAGCTCACATCCCGGCGGTAGGAGTTTTCTGCCGGCACTCTTGATCAGCCGATCAAGACGTCTATCCTGCTACTAGTCCTAGTTTGATTCATGCAATGATTAACATGTTTCTTAGGTAAACGTGACGTCAAACATGCCTTGTCTGTTTTATCGCTGTTGTGAAACGATGGGCTTCCAGAGTGGAGATCATTACGATGATTTGTGTTCGTCTACAAGTTAAGAACTCAATGAAGTTTCTACTCATCTCATCACATCTGAGTGACATCATCATTGCATTAAATGTTCAATATTATTGAAATGTTTTATATTTCAACCCATTCTTATGTTTTTCTTTCTTAAATTCCTGTAAAATAAAAAATAAAAAAAACCCCAACTGAACATTTTACTTGTTCACCTTGATCAGGGTGAGATAGCTTGAAAAGACAGTTATAGAAGTACAGGAATGAACTTTCTAACACAAATGGAAGCACTTTGTTCTGCCAGTAATCGCAACTTTTTTTTTATGATGAACTGTGCTTTAACTGTCTCTCTCTACGCTGTTATGAAATGCACCCATGTGATTTTTCTTGCTCGTGAATGACACTTCCAACACGAGGTGACTGCTGAGATTTCAGCTACCTGCTTGTTAAACCTTTCCACCGCAGTCGCGTCACACTCATTCCCATCTCCACTCATTAGCACCCGTAGCGCATTGACTAGCATGTTCAGCTACGCTCGACTAGATGATTCCCATTCATCCTTAGACACCCCCCCACTCACCCACCCCCGCCCTGCGCCGTTCTCTGTGGAGACAGGACTGCCAAGTTCATCCCTTTGCCTGTCTCCTGGCTTCGTTGGAAGCCTCTGTCAGCCTTGTTAGAGGAGCCTGCTGGTCCGCGGTCATAAACCTGTGTAAAGGTGGAGAGGCGTTAACGAACCTGGGCTTTACACAGCTGTCCGACGAGTGGCTGGAAGCCCAACATCTCCCTCAAACGATGCCTACGTTCATTACGGTTAGCGAAAAGCTTAAAATAAATCAACAAATCACCTTTGTCTCGCCGTTTCAGCGTGGCCTTTTCAATTTTAAAAGCCGGGCTCCCGTATGCGGACAAGTGCTCCGTCTGCTTCATTTACAATATTGAATTGCATCTGAATCGTTTTGTGTAATGACCCTAAAGTAATGGCCTACGTCTACACTGCTCTACAAAGCAATGAAGTGGTACAGTTTCTCAGCCCTGTAATCTCCCACTGTCCTCTAGTACCTCTTTATTGCATCCAGGTCTGCTGACTTTAATATCCTGGTTTGTTTCACTGCTGGCTACGCTGATTTGCTTCCAGCAGTTGCTGTAATTACCCCTCACGGAATCAGTTTTGTTTGTGATGTTCGCCAGACAAAACACTTAAAAAACAATCTACCCGAGGAGATGATGTACAGCATCTGACCCGATGGGAAATCTTTGCAAGATCAACACCATTAATTACTAATGTAGGATTCCCATTTGATAGGAGAGCAAGGCCGGTGCATGTTAAGCATGCTCAGCACATGTAAGTTGATCTTTAATGAGCCTAAAAAGATGAGGAAAACACAACTATCTCTTACGCGTGTTTAGTATGTTCTCTATATTTATTCATGAGCGTCTTCTTTTAACTCTTTTATTTGCTGTCTCTTTGATAAACCCAGACAGACTTTTTCTCAAGACCAAATTGTGTGATTTAATTGGGCGGCTGTTGTTTCCACATGTGTGTGAGCCATTAGATGAAGGGTTGTAGCATCCTCTGGTACCTCGCATGGTGTGTATGTATATATATATATATATATATATATTTTTTTTTTTTTTTGTGAATTTGTGTGTTTTGACTTATTAACATTGGCTTATTTTAACACTGGCTTATTATTTCCGTTGGCTCAAAACTCAAAAGATGCAGGATGGAAGGAAACTTGAAAATCTAGTAAAAACCATTGATTTACTTCAACAAATAAATAAAGTAGATGCTAATCGCAGAAGCCACAATTCAATCCCTTTGCTTTTGGAGACTGTCTTTAACGTTTGGTAGCGTTCTTGAACGCAGCAGCAGCTTCCCTGTTTATTCCTCATCTTCACGCTGGATAGCTCGCTCTTCGCTCTTAAAATAGAATGTGTAAAAACTCCCCATCAGAGTGAAACAACACAGCTGCAAAAGCCAGACGGTAGCAAAACGCTTATTATGTTGTGTTGGGATGTGTATAGTAAGTTTCTGATGAAGCTTATTTTTAATCATCTTGTGTTAATAACCAAAGATAGGAATAGAAGAGAGGGAAGGTTCAGTATCAGAGAAGTGCTAAAATGAGAGCACTGACAGAAAGAGGGATTTAAAGGTGACCACGGTGGTGAACGAGAGACAAAACCACTGCAAAATGAAGAAAGAAAGAGTTAAGAGAAAGCAGACAAGATTAATGAACTTCTTTTTCACAACAGATCCCATTAAAATTGCTGTCAGCGCCGTTGAACTGCTCCGTGGCTTTTGGCAAATGAGTCTTCATGAACTTTGATTATGGTTTCACTTCAATGTGTATTCAGGGCTTTTTTTTTTTTCTTCTTTTTATCTGCATGCAAACTGTCCGGTGTTTTCCTTTTTAGCTGTCAAATGGCTGTTGCTATGCTGTCTTAGATAACGGCAGATAGTGAGACGGCAGGTCGGTCTGTAAACACAGCATCCGATTGATTCCGAGGAGGGAGGTGGCATTTCTCCAGGTCCGTAAGGCCAAAGAGCGACGGAGGAGCCGGAGGAGTTGGTGTGTGAGGCGGGAGAGCGGCTGCTGGGAGACAGACAGGAGCGGTCGATCAAAGAGCCTGATGCCTCCTCAAGGTGACATCTCATTTTTTTTTGACTGAGATGAGGGATTTCTTCCCCACGTCACCTCAGCTTTTGACTCAGACAGGAGGATGGAGCCGAGGCAGCAGGAAGCCTGAAGTCAGGGCAGTGAACCATTGTCTATTTCCTCTCCCTGGTGGACGTTACTGAAGCTCTTGCACTTTCCTGCAGACATTTTTCAAACATTTTGCTCCCTGCAGAATATTTCGAAGAGTCGTTATCCTCCTGCCACCGCCCTTTCCTTTTTTTTTTTTTTTTTTTTTATCATCTTTTTTTTTTTTTATTATTCAGAGCAGCCGCGGCCCCGTCGAGGCTTCTTAAACATTTGTAGAGCTCTATTATGCCTGTCAGCATCATCAAACAGTGACAATAACGCCTCTGGGTGTTCATCTTCACCTTCGCTGATATTTACAGCAGCGCCATTTAATCTTTCAAGTCATTCCGGATTCCTCCCACACGGCTGCTCGGTTTAAACCACGCGAGGTTTGATCCCTCTCTGCCAAAGCGTTCCTGACACTTAAAAAGGCATCTCCCAACTGTTCAACCCTCACATACATTCACAGCGAGCAGCGTAGTTAGCAATAAGTGCTCATTTCACGTAATTGATTTCCCTCTCAGTAACATTTAGCAGAATTCAAAGACCTTAATTGGGGCGCTGAGTAATTCTGCCTCGTGTTTTTCACTTTCCATTATATTCTCCATAGGCTCACAGGAAGGACAAAAAAAATATTCCTGCTTCAAAAATTTATGAAATGTAAAGCATGGTGGCGGGAGAGGTCGCGGAGGCAGTCGTCTGTGATAACGAGTTTGCAGTCGTGAGTCCACGTGCGAGTCCCCACCGTCCCTTTACGGCTGCTGAGGTTTCCTTCATCAAGAAAATTATATGTCAGGATTGCGCTGCTCTCTCATCTGGGATTTCGGGAATTACCTCGTGAAAATAATTAGTTTATACAATTCATCCTTTTTGTTTTCCGCAAACTCACCTGTCCTCCATCATTTTTGTGAGTTATTAACTGCTTTTCCCACAATGCCATTCAGTGTTCACAAGTACGCACGTCTAAACCTGTTGTTTTTGAGTGTTGTAAGCTCAGATCACAACAATGCTGCAATCAGGAAGTGGAAGTTGTATACTTACAAAAATAAGATTTATTTGATTTAATTTTATTATTTGAAAAACACAAGCCAGAAAATGGGACCAACGCCTTTAGGCTAAACAGATTGTCTTCTTGGTTGGAGGATTGTGATTGGGTCAACCATACAACTGATTTTTGTGCAGATTTGGATAAGGAAGCTTTTCCTACAATCTTTAACATTAAATATAATGTGTTTTTAACCATTTCTCTTAAAATGTAATTGCAGAAGCTTCGTCTAGCTGTTATGGAACATGATCAACATAAGATTGTCCCTCATTGGCAGACGTCTGTTGCGTTATGCTCTAGTTTGTACTTTTAAATTGCTAGCTGCTATACATTTAATTACATTTCAACAACCGCACCTGTCTTACAAACTACATTGAATTAACATATTACATTTCATTCACACCTGGTTAGGTATTATTTGCTTCTCAGGTAGTGATAGTGAACTATTTACATCACTTCCTGTGTACTTTCACAGAGCCCCCCCCCCCCCTTCTAGATTTGACATTTCCAACAACACATACAACATATGCCATGTGTACACTTTTAAAATTGGTTATTTTACAGCTTCTTTCACGCTTGGTCACACATGATAATACCCGGGAGAGTGTGTAAAGTTCATTCTGACGAGCAAACACACATGTGGACTAACACCCCGAGGATACATATGGGTCCACTTTTTCTTGGTGACACATAGAACACACACAAGCTGAATGTTATCATGCTTGAGCTCCATAAAGCATAGATACAGAAACACACAGAGAATCACAAAAGGATTAATGGCGTGACAGCGGCAACAAAGTGGCTTTTAAATTCTGCAGAAGCGGAACAAATGGCGTCCTCAGATTAAGCTGGACATCTGACATTGTGCGTCTCGAAACCTTCTCTTTGCCAGGTGGGATTGAGTTGTTTCGAACAAATAATTGACCTTTAGTTTCAAAAATGAAGACTGCATGTTTTTCCCTTTTGAAAATGAGACTGAACATATTCTTTTAAGGAACAAACATGATGCTTGAGTTCACCGAAAGTCAACTCCAGTGATCATAATGGCTCCTCGTGTTGAAAGTGTATGCCGTCCGGTATCCGCCGTACAAAACTGTTGGTGTGGTACGCCTGCTGTGAAATCCATTCATCACCAGAGTTCAAAGTTACACAGATGCTCGGCTGTTAAATCAGGGGGGAAAAAAAGCATTTCTGTTCCTCAGGAAAACTATTTTAATGAGAGGATGTTTTTTCAGCAAGAAAAACTGCAACAGTCCGTAGGCGGTTGCAGTGATGAGCAGGGACGGTGGGAGTTAACCCGTCCGGTGTCGGCTTTCTCCTGTTTTGATTTGAGTTGGGCAATTACTTCCTGGTTGTTTTCAGCAGAAAATCACATTTGTTATTTGGAGGCGCGCTGAAATCTGCAGGAGGCGCAAGATATCACCGTTTCCTCATGGAACAGATCTAATGTTGATCATTTTGATGGATTCAATGAGACATGCAGCAGGCTGCGTCCTTTTTGTGCCTGATTTGAATCTCCCATTCATAGTTTTGCAAGTATAATACATTAATTTATGAGTACTCCAAATATGCTCATGAATTTACTGAGCATGTTCTTTAATTAGAGCCATCAGCGAGTGCAATTTGTTGTATTTACTCGGTTGCGTTCATTAAACTGGCCCTGGCATTCAGATAATTAGACTAGTGATGAACTTTAGTGATGGAAATTAAAATTTAGAAAATAGGAAACGATGTCTGAAGGCATTAGAGGCCGTGATGCAGAAAGGACACAGAGCTAAAAGGTTTTTCACAACTTGGATACAACATATAAAAGAAGAATGTTATGTCGGTTCCATCCTACCTCTAGAAAATATATGCCTTCAAATTCTTTGAAGGTGGTGTAGGGAGTAGCGCTGCCACTTCGCAACAAGAAGGTTCTGGGTTTGATTCCCTTCTCTCCGGTTCTCCAGCTTCATTTCACCCCCAAAAACAAGCAATTTAGACGAACTGATCATTCCAAATCGTCCGTAGGTGTGATTGTGTGCTTGTGTGGTGGTTTGTGTATGTATGGCCCCTAAATGGCCCCTAAAGTTCTCTGGATTGGACACTGATTGGCTGTGACAGCACCCACTGGAACCAATAAGAGTGACAAATTCATAAACGTAACCTATTTGATTTACTCATGAAAGCACATGGAAAACATAGGGCTGGTCCGTTAACTGGAACAAACAAGATGACAGTTCACACCAGGGAGGAGAAACACTAAAGACTTAAAGACATTATCAGAGTGATTAATGCGAGAATCAGATCACAGAACACTGGCCTGATGGATGCCGGTGTGCCTTTCAACCCATGTAGTATGTCACAAGGCCTCTTCACAACATCCTGATAAAAAGGAGATATTTGTTTCACCACCTGATGTCATGTCATGTTGTCAAGTTGACCAACTGGAGCGCAGATTGCTTTTCACACCATGTTAAACACGCTGGGGCAAAAAAAGAAATGATGATGTTGGAGCTCTCAGGTGGAACAAATCAGTCCCTGGCGCTTCCTTTGGAATATTCAAACCGTGCAACGTAGAAGAGGCAGTAAAATTTTGATTAGATGGCACGTTCAAGATGCAGCGTGACTCTCCCAAGTCATGCCAGAGATCGATGTGTCTCCGATCGCTCATTGAGCCCGGATGAAACCAAACATCACGCAGTTTCATCATCAGGAATAACTAACCAGTTTATTGATTCACACATTTACGCATTTTTCACGCACAATTTACATCCGGTCCTTTTGTTTTCTTTCTTTATCAAGTAATATACTGTGAGATTTCAATTTTACAAAGCAGTGAGACACCTGCTCAATATTTTTGTTGCACTCAAGAGTGTAAAATTAAAAGTCTGTGCCATTTATAATGAGGGAACATTAATATGGAGGTGGGTGATGGTTACGCAACCTGAGCTACCGATTTATTGGTGTGCTGTTTATCTCATAATGTTGTGAATGCATTTAAATAAAATTTGTGCAGAGATGAGCTGAGGGTAAAGGGGAAGTTGGATTAGATTTGGAGGCAGATGTGGATTATGAAATGAGATGTCCTACGCCAGCGGTCGCCAACCTTTTTTTGCACCGTGGACTGGTTCAACGTCAAAATCTTCAGTAACCAGCTATTAAGGTGTGTCTTAAGATACAATAAAATAAAATGGTGGTAATATAGTGGTAATGTAATCTGTGTTACCGGCTGGAGCGGTCCCTTTAAGACGTGGGGGAGCAATGTCTTTACACCTCATGGGCCGATGGAAAGCGAGGGATGAGGAGGATCCAAGTAAAGCATCATGATGACATCACAAAGGGCATGCTATGACAAATAGTGTTTGGAAAGGTGTGTGTGTGTGTGTGTGTGTGTGTGTGTGTGTGTGTGTGTGTGTGTGTGTGTGTGTGTGTGTGTGTGTGTGTGTGTGTGAGACTTACTTTCTGGTGTAAGTTAGGGAACACCCCCCACCACCACCACCATCTATAGGTATATATGACCAGCACTGTGTGCAGAGCCTCTTATATTCCACCTTCCCATCCCTCTTTCATTCCATGCTGTATCTCAGCAGTTACATAAATCTTGTCTATTCGTCCCTGGGTTTGAAGTTACAGCAGTAAATATTAAACTTTGGCATACAGAGTGTACTTATGTTCTGTTAAGGTTTTATTCATTCTCTGTCTTCTGTTAGAGCTTTCTGAGTGTCTGAGGTTACATAGCGTTCACTTATCCTCATATCTCAGTCCCCGAGGTTGTATAACCACTATCTCTTCCTTTTTCTGCTATATTACAATATGTCCCTCTCTCTCAATCTCTTTCTCCCTAAAGTTACATTATCTCGCTCTTCCTCATTTTCTGTCTCATATTCTGATACTCATTATCTTTTTCCCTCAATTTATATGCAGCAAGTCCCCCGTCTCGCCCCATATAAAGGTACAGGATATTGGCATTCTCTTTTTGCCAACCCCTATACCCCCCAGGATGTTGCTACACCACTTTGAAGCAGTGTTGTTATCAAGCCAATCCGGAGGTGCCAAAACCTGCAGTTCTTTAAGTGGCCACTTGGGGCTCTTTCATATTAAATCAACCCATATAATGCCAGAAATAAATGTGTGAATAGCTCGTGTTGACTTTGGGAAACATTACGGCGTTAACTTCTACTGGAGAAGGTGTAGAAATGTATAGACAAAGATCTTCCCTCATTGGATAGTCTTGTTAACAGGAAGGAAACGTGCCCTGCTTTTATAAACTTTCTATCACACCTGTCTAAGAAAACCACACCAGGGACTGAAAATAGCTGGTCATAATGGACAGATACAGAAAAAAGACAGAATAACAATTAAAACAGTCTATTTCTAATCTTGATTAGAAATGCCTTTAAAGTTTTGATTTTATAATATTTTTGGACCCCAAGTTTGACTTCTTGCAACCATTTTATCATTATCAAGTATTCAATGTGTTTCTGGAGAAAACGTTGCTTTATTCCACTTTTCCTCTGCTGGTCATTATCACCTCTGATTGGCTCCTTCAAGTCAGATCTTCAAGTGTACTGGTTCTGGTCACGTTGGACAAGTGGGCCTCTGATGGATGAAAAGGACACACACACACACACACACACACACACACACTGCTTGTCCACTGGCTGTGACTCATGGTCTGACCCAGGGAACAGGGTAATAAGCCTTGGTGCTAACACACCTTGACTGACCTTTACTCTCCTCCACCTTATATTTTATTTCTCTTTTTTAATTGATATTTGTGGACATTTCTGTTCATTTACCCCCCCAATATCTTTTTTTACCCACCAAATTGGTTTCCTTTCACTTCCCTGCCTCCTAAATCCTCTCCTCGATGTGTGTTAATGCTCAAATACCTGATTGCTTGGTTTTATTGGGCTAAATCACAAACTGGGTGCCGAAGCAGGGACGAATCTTCATCTTGTCTGCTCAGATGAGATTGGGTGTTGGTGTTGGTCATCGGGTAGGAGACTTTTATTAAAGTTATCGTGACTCAGGCCAGCCACTGAGAAGGTAGTTATATCAAAGGAGCATATTTAATCTGGGTTCCTACGTCTGTGTAGATTTACTTTCCTCTGTCAGCGGGGAGTTCTGCAGAATCATTGCTTTATAGTTAAAAAAATTAAGCGAAAACTTACTTTCGATTGACAAAAACAAGAACACAAAACACGTGCATCATTTTTGTGATTTAAAAATAAATTACCAGCACCAAGGAGGAGGTTTTCAGATGATTCTGTGGAAGGTGATAACACGGGCCAATGAAGAATCCATATTTGGAGCAGATCCAAATCGCAGGATGGATGGATGAATTATTTTTGGCTCTCACAGAATCAGGATTTAGTTCAGGTTGGCTCCTCCTCTCCGGCTCGCTGGAGCAGCGACGGTCAAACGAATGAAGACAGGGAGCATTGTTGGCTGCAACAAAAGCAGGGAGCTGCAGAAATAATAAGTAATTTCCTGGTTGCTTCACTGCGGTTACTTTTTAAAACGCATAAACGTGGTCACATCTCAGCAGGATGCTTTCACATCAGATGAAGCAAGAATTATACATGCACATATAGCAGTTCAGTTAACATCCATGTCGACACAGCAAGATAATATCCATATATATTGCTCTTACAGATTTTCATAGAGGAGTAGATTTGTAGGACATGACAAAAAAAGCCCAGGCCAGTTGGCCAATAACAGTAAATAATAAAAATCACGACTAAATAGTCTGTTTAATATAGTGCAATAAGTAACAAACAATGCAGTTCATCATATGAATTATAATAGGTAATAATAATTAATTGATTTATCCCGAGCAAGTTGGGAAAGTGACTTCTCTCTTTCTGTCAGCCTAGTCTTGGTTTTCTTGTGCAGTTCCTCCAGCGTGTAGAGAACATGCTTTCATCTGCAGTCTCTAAGCAGCATTCTGAGTAGCTTACCACCTTGAGATTTCCTTAAGTGTCCTTCAGTAAAAGGTACTTTTCTTGCCATCTCAAGATTTTAATCTAGTAAACTTCCTGTAGTATTTTTTTTTAGTGTCTTAACATCTATTTCTTCTGCCTCCTACAGGGAGCAGTGATGTTTCAAATATGAATTTGCTCACCTGTCCATCAACTGCTGATCATCACAAGTGATTTAAAACTCCAGAAACCTCATAACAGATATACTATCAGGTCTGATTGACACTTATGCGTACTTATACTGTACCTTTATGTATTTCTTTCCAAGTTACACCAACTCTCTCATCGGTTGCTTCGTGTCGATTTCAACGTCCCGCCGACCCCTCCGACCCGGCTGCAGGCTTCATCACCCTCAATCAATACTCGCATGCCGCCCGCCTGTTGTCACAATTTGTGTTTGTGTTGAGATCAGCAGCGAGTTTTTACAATCCGTGTCTGCGTGCACTCATGCATCAGCACGCCGATCACCGACGAAACTGCAGCTGCCACAGGAGAAGGTGAATGTAAAAAGGCAAAGGGTGAAATAAATCATTAAAGGGCCAGTTCGCCCAACTATGCAAATTTATGTGTTTTGACTTTCAAATGGAGGCCCCGTCATTTCCAATGTGATTCTGTCTGAACGCGAGAGATCAGATAAAAACTAGATGAACTTTCTTGTACGTAAAGAATCCAGATAGCGTCAAATATTATTCTCTTTTCTACTTTTGCAAAATTCCACTTCCCAGATGTCATCTACAAGCAACTGAAAAATTTAATCTTCATTATTAACAAGTCTGACATTAACATATCATAACTGCAGCATAGAATAGTGAAACATTTTTCTTAACACTGCATAATTGATGACAAAGCTGTACTAAGAAACCCCCCCCCCCTCCACTTAATATTGATATTAGCCTCACACTCATGCATTCAGCTGTGCTTCTCTTAGCCAATTCAAATATTTACATTTGCAGCTTGATGACGGACCCTGTAAGCTCTTCTTAATGCTGCTCCAATAGGAATAGGGCTCCGGATTGGATGGTGACTGCGGCGATGAAAATAATTCAACATGTGTCAAAGTTGGCAGCGATGATGAGGAGAGAGGCCTGCATGAATAAGCCGTCCCCCGCGGCCCATGGATCCCACAGCGAGTGTGTTTGTAGGAGGACAGCTTGCGGGCGCAATGGTGCGCATATGCGTAGGATCGCTTGGGCCTCTAATTAGCATATTCACTTCACAAATTTAGAACCAAAGATGACACCCGTTAACCTGCGTTCGGTCTTAATCACACCTAGAAAGCACATACAGTCAACACACTCGTATAATCGGTGGCTTCTGAAGCGAAGGCGCCGCATGCTCGTCTCCGCAAACTCACTCACATTCACATCTCACATTAGAATCCTCAAGTGTGCTGTTTGATAAATCTTCTCCTTAAGTCTATTATCCATGGAATACTCTGGTGCCACAGAAAAAAAAAAAAAAAAACCGCTTTGAAGTCTTCCACCCTCTTCCTGCTTATTCTTCAGCATGAAAAAACACAAGACGCGACTCGCCTGCCTACTCGCCTCAGATGCAAAATATTCTGCTGGAAGAGTTCATTTTCAAAGTGCTAGATATGCACTGTAGAAGTCATTCTAAAGCATGTTACCTATACTATAAATGGAAGTAAAATTTGTTTTTGTTGAATTGCTGGTGAACGCTCGTTTTTAAAGATTAGGCTTTATCTTCTTTCTTTACGATATTGAAAGTCTAGCAGAGGAAAGGATAATTTATCGTAGCACCGCTAAGGTCAATAGTGTTTTCTTAAAATCAATTTAAAAAAATTGGAAGATAATTACTTTTTTCCGCACATAGAAGAAATTAGATTGCTATTGATGGTGATCCTGACTTCTTGGAGCCAATTTAAGATTCAATGTTTAGAATTTATCTAATGCTGTATTCACATTAAAACCCTCATCCGACTGTCGTCACAAAAGACACTATCCAGAGTCAGTTTTTAGTTTTGTTCAATTTGTGTTACTGTGGAGGGAAAAACACCCCACAATAGTTCTTTGTTTCACTTTGTTTTCCACATTTATTTAAAAGAAATAAATGGCACCAACAGCATCCATGTGGGATGCATGTGGGAACAGAAAAATAGGTCCTCTCATCGGATTTATGAGCCAATCCAGGGATATCACTGTGAAACTTCTCAAAGAAAACTTTGCAGGAAAGCCATCTTTCTATAGGAACATATATCATATGCATCATAAAGCCTTTTTTCCCTTGGATATTACTCCAAATATGATTACCTCAAGAGGGGTTTCTTTGTTACACAGCCATAAAAGAACTTTAAAGCGTTAAAAGTGGTGCTAGCACTTATTTTACTGCTGCACATCTGACGGAGAATGACACACAGATAGATGCCCTTTTCCTTTCGTCTTTCGTTAACAGCCAGCAGGATCCCTGGTTTCCCTGTTTAATGGAGGCTAACAAACACCGGGATAGAAACATAGACAATGATATGAAAAAGGAGATTTTCTTTTACCGCCTGGCACATCATGAGGGAAACATCACTGTGAATTTAGAGCTTAATGACATCTCCCTGATGTCTTTTGTGGAAGATGCAGAGATGGCGGGCACCAAAGAATACTTATGTGTCAGTTTTGAATAATTAAAGACGCGCTCTTGTTAGAAAAACCTTTTGTTGTCATGCAACTGACTCTGAGGCAATCTGAGCCATCAGACCTCCCCATGGCATAGAGTGCATTAAGCAATCACTCTCCTACTGCTGAAACTGAGTCGCTCGTGCTCGCTGATGTCTTTATGCAGAATTGGATGTGTATTCTAATGGAGTAAGACGAAAACACTTACCTGAAATAAAATTAGCAAGTGTTTGAGAAGCCATAAGAAGTCTGCAGGGCACAAATGCTTCCTATTTGCTATTCATCTCTGAAAAGTAAATGATCCTGAGTGCTATTTAGTCATTTCCAACACAGGTCATGCCTGCAGAGTATGGATCGCTATGGTTACAGTATGCTTTCAAACTTTTCTCCAGTTTGCATAATGATAAGAAGGAACAAGAAACTTTAAAAATGTGTGAAGGGATGTTTGACAAGCAGAATCTTTCCAGCTAAACACAACTGACTTTAAATGAATGAAATGTTATCTAAAAACACGACTTTTGTTAAAAGTGTGTACCAGGGATTGGGTATGACTGTCTTCTTGTCCATCATTTTGATGAACATGGTCTCTTAAAAACATCGCGGTTTTACTGGATGAGGCAATAACACTGAAAATAAGAGTGAAACATTTGAAAGAAAATGCAGTGATTTTATTTTTTTTCCCATGGGCAATCATGCTGCCAATAAGAACGATGTGCAAATCTACGCTTATGTTCCACAAAGTTCTTTTGGGGCAAGAGTAACTTCTTTTACAATAGAAGCAAAGAAAAATCAGAACTGATCTCTAAGAACTACAACTGTAGTTCTTGCAGCAGGAGGAAGTAGATTCTGTGCTTTTACCTCATCAGACAGCAGGAACTTCATACACACTTATTTTTGTTTAATGCTAACATGTGTTGGGGTGTCTTCTGTGCCATTAACCCAGCTTGATGATGGTTTGGGCTGCACAGAGGTGATTATTCCCTATCTTGTAAAACTAACCGTTTAAGCTTGTTTAGCTTTACTGAACCCATTACCTACAATCTCCCACTGTTATGTCGGGTTTTGTGTTGCTAATATGCTAAAGATATTATCACTTAAAGATTCACCTTCACCTTTCAGCCTGTGTTTTCCCTGTAACTTCAGGCATTTACTGAGAAGTAAACGTATGCAAACTTTTTATAGTTCCATCATGATAATTGGAGCACTAATAGAACAACTCTCACACACATCTTTCACCTGACACCATAGCCTGCAGCTTCGTCATCAACCTTATAACCCGGCTGCAGATATTATACTGACATTCTGGTCTACGAGACAGTAACAAGACTATCTACTGCTACTTTAAAAAAGAATTCTTGACAACTCATTCCTTTGAAAATGAATTGCTACCCCAATAAAACTGAGTGAAACCCAGTTAACTCTAGAGATTGTGGTAACACTTAATCTGTTCAGTCTTTGCGACTGGATCAAATTTTGTCACCCCTACTGCTCATTGAGTCAAATCATCCACCCCAAAGCACCGCTTTTGTGGTACATTTCCTCCTTGAGCCCCCAGTACATCAAGATGGGGAATGTGAGGACAGGTAAAGGCCATGATTCCATCCAAGGACTTAGCCTGAGCCCTGAAAATCATTAAACTTTGAATAAAAGTCGGTATCACAGCACCGGCTCTCTGTCAAATTGAGATAGTGCACGCGCCAGATGAATGTAAGGATTTACAGTTGGAGCACTGAAGGTCACCCGCCTGAAAGCGTCAACTCAAAGGAATACTGTGTCCATTATCTCGCTCCTGCAAAATCTACACGAGGGAGGGGCTGATTCTCTTGGGGGAAACCTGCCTTGTCTTTCATCCCCCTTGCAGATTTCACTGCTGGCTGCCTGGGCCTTTTTCCAAAAAATACTAGTGGCAGGCACGGTTTGCCAGCGAATGCGAAGCGCACTGGATGTTATAAAGACAGACTGTGCTTCCAAACCGATAAGAAGTCATGCAGAGGACATGTCGGAGACGTTTTAGTTGACAGTTTTATTCACAGCGACATCCGTCGTGCTTTACTCAGCCCAGTATGCTCCAGATCTCTGATAAACAACACAGCACACCATCAAACGCAAAGAGGGTGCAGAACGGGCTAATAATGAATGTCGCTTAGAATTAACAGGCAAAATCATAGGAAACAGGGAATTCTTTACAGATAACATACGAATGATTTCCATATCAAAGTCAGAAAAAAATATGTGGGATTGAAGCTCACTGGTGTATTCAGGCCAAAAACTACAGAAGGTGAAATACCTCAGGGCAAAAAGGAAAAGAAACAGGAAAAGGCCTGGACGGTCAAACAGACAGAGGACATCGGGACAAACGGAACACGGATGAGACAAGCTTGAAAAGGAATAGTTTGATGAGTCTCAAGTAAAACACACACACACACACACACACACACACACACACACACGCAGAGGACAAGCTGGTGTTCTCACAGCCCGTTCTACTAAGACGGAGGGAAGATGGAATATTTATCACATCTGGTGCTGGACTGGATTCTCACTCAGAGATGGCTGGGACAGATCTGGGCTGCTCAACACACACTGAGCAGATTGGGACTCTCTGCAAGTCAGACTTCCTTTGCCCACGATGGCGATGAAGGCCTCGTCACCAATCTGTCACTCGCTAGCCGTGCATCTCAGCTCAAGCTGACATATAGGAAAAAAAAACTACACGGATTTGCTAATGAAAAGAGAAGAAAGCTTAGAGGGTTGCTGGCTGCTTGGCTAAAAATTCAGGTAGATTAGCTTGTGTGCAGATTCACAAAAGCTCGGGAATATCACATAGACTTTGTCTCTCTCGATGCCTCTCGGCTAATTTGAAGAATTTCACTGTGCAGAGTGTTAAAAGCGAGCCAGAAACGTGTCATGTTTGATGCATCTGATGTAAATACTACCAAAATAAACCACTCAAGTAAAAAAAAAAACATTCTATTCATGCTTTGTCAAGACAGTTTTAGGGTTGCGCGAATGTCTTCATTGGTGCTGATGCTGAGATCTGTTATTTAACACCGTGAAGAAAATATCTCTGCACTAAAATTTGACAGACTCTTTAAGCAGACAAGCATAATGGTTGCTTTCCTTCCCATTTGTTGACACCGTGATGAAGATGGGAGTCAGATCGTCTTTCAGTCTCAAGCTCAACACATTGTTGTGATGATCTGTCACGTTGGTGGTTTGTGTCGCCGAACAGAAACGCGTCTATCCAAGAGACTCTTATCCTATGCAACCCTCTCTATTTCATAACGCTTGTAGTCTTTTTTTATCCCACTTGCTCTTCTTTTTTCTTTTTTTTCGTGCGTTATGAACTTACGACCTACATCCTCAAAGCCGAAGACCAGCATTCCCTATGAGCATTTTCTGCTTTGATGATGGAATTAAACTGCAGACAGTCCTGGAGGGGTACACAGTAGGGTGCATAAAGTCCGACAGTCCCATCAAATTAAACTAAAGTATTTCATGTAAAATTATAAAAAATTCTTTGATTCAATCACCGATTTGCGTTTATTCCGGTAGCAATTCCAGTGTCTTCTTTCCTGGCACATGGTGCATTTCTCAATCTAGATTCATAATAATCTGCCAGAAAAAAAATTGGGAAAATTGAATCCTCAATGCATCCCGTTATCTGGATTCACTCCTAAAATTAAATGGGCTTTCTATCCATCACTGTTGCAGAGTTTTATTCAAACCAAACAAACCAAATAACTACATGACAAATAACGACTTCATGCAAACGATGGATGCAGCTTCCATCATAAAATGTTGTCACGACTGAAAGACATTTAACGTCACTGCGTTGATAATTGCTCAACAATATCTCTTATTTGACACGTCAGACTTGTGCTGTCAGACGTTTGCAGTCGCTGATGGTGCAATTGTTATGAGAAAGGTGTAACGTTTCTCAGATAGGATTTGTACAAAATCTGTCACCATCGTCAAAAAGGGAAATCAAATGTTCTGAAAGCTGTGACACCGAGTTAAAAATCAGATTGTTTTCTCCCCAAGCATCAGTGCCTCTTGACAGCTTTCAAAATCAGAAAACAGCACTTCTGGAGATAAGTTCCGTGCCACATTAGGACTTAAGGATAAAGTAGAGGCTCCCTCGGGACACATTTCTCACGTAACGATTTCTTCCTCCAGAATCCAATTTAAACAAAGGAGTTCAGTGATCCATTTCCTGGTGTTAAGATAAGAAGAGCAGTTAAACTGGGGGGGTGGAGGATGGGTGGGTGCTGATGGTGTACAGCATCACTAGCTCCTCCCATCCATCCACACTCTTGACCTCCTATTTCTTTTTCTCCGTGTCCCCCTTTTTCCTTCTCGTTTCTCCTGGGTAGCGGGCTGACAGAGGTGGTCAGCTAAATCATTCCAATTATAGGAGCTCATTCGATTCTGTTGGAGGGTCTGAGGTGCTCTGGGGGGTGGTAAATCCCTTTTAAACCCAAAGCCTACTGTTCTTTTCACATTAATATCCCCACATTCCCAACCCCCATTGATATCAAGGTGATCACCTTCCCCTTTTCCTACCCTCTCCTCCTTGTTTCTTGCACAAATAGGGCATCTCAACACGGGCAGTCTACCAAGAGGCAAGGAGCGCTGGTTGGTGAATTGAGTCTGGGCCAGCTTGAGCATGTGGATTATCCATCATCCTGTCACTGCTTTTAATTCAACGCAGTGCACACGCCTTTAAGGAGACTTAACCTGAATAAGTTGTTGTTTGTATTTTGATGTAAAGGTCACACTCTTTGCTAATGATGCATAGAAGGCCTGTGATTGGTGCTGGCCTTTCTGCCCGGGGGGGTTCAGAGGGCAGGTGTATTCTGGCAGGATGCCCTGCTCTCAGACTGCTAAGCCAAACGCGAGAGCAACACAGCAGCAGGCTGCTTGTCTGAAAACACATGTATTTGCGTGATGCAGAGCAAACGACAGCGAGTGCAGCGTGGAGCTCCCTTTAGTTTTGCATCACTTAAAAATCAATACCGTAAAGCAAACAACCGTCCAACAATCGCCTTTGACACAATGAGAAAAACATGAGAAGAGAATATTACATTTCTGTGTGCATGTAGGGGATGTGTGTAGTGTATCTGCGTCCCATTCACATCTGCTGGAGCGTATCATTTGCTATCTTTATGGATTGTGTATGCTTTTATGCACATACAGGAATATACTGCAGCGGCATAAAGGATCCTCCGAACGCTTTGCACATCAACATGTGAATGCACCAAGAAATATTTGTCTTTCCATTAATTATTGATTTGTGTTGCAAGAGATGTCCGAGGATTCCTATTTGACCTTTGTGTAATCACAAGTGAGATAAGCTGATCTAAGGGGAATGACAATGGATGGTCAAAGGCTTAATGTACTACTAACAAGGCAGATGCTGCCAGCTTTGTAGAATAAGCAGCGTCACGCCTCCTCCATAGGGAAGCCACCCCATTAAAAGACAAACATGTAAGCATGTTTAATGCAAGCTGACACTCCGTTAGATCACTGACAGGCTTCTGTGTCACATACCTGAAGGCTCAATGGCACTCAGGCAGGTGAGAATTCAGTGCTGTGCCAACAGCAAGGGATTAAACGGTAGTAAGTTTGCATTATGACCACAGTCACGTCTGTCTTGTACTGTGTTTAAGGGTTTTCTTGACAGAAAAGGTCAAACCGAAACTTAACCATGAAATCTCGCATTTGTTTCCATCTTTTGCGTCATCAAATTTTAAGCAGTTTTGTCACAGTTCAAATTGAGCACTGATAGATTCATTGTTTACCCATGCGAGCTCCGGGGAAGGCAGTATTTATCGATCAGTCCCCCACTTTGGTTCAGGCTAATGTATCCCAACAACTATGAGATTGATTCCCGTTAAATTTTGTGCAGACATTTATGGTCCATAGACAATGAATCCTAATGTCGTCTGTGATCCCTGATTTTATCCCTTGTATCCCCATGAGGTTGTTATTTTGAGTGAGGTGTCTTGCTGATGCCCTGGCATTATGAACAGACAGTAATGTCCCCCCAGGATAGATTTATACAATTTTGATTTCAACTTCCGTCTCATTGCTCTTGCATTATACTATTAAAAAGACTTGCACAAAATTGTAGACAGTCAGGGTCATTTATCCTCAACACTTGGGTGATGCTGACTTTTTAACTTTGATAGTTATTGGATTGATTGCCTTTAAACCTGCTTTACGGATACAGGTCCTATCCCAGAATTGTTTTATCAGATGGGTTATCACCTGGCCAAAGTTAAAGATTCTACCATCCTGACTGGACTTATCAGCATGTGGTTCTGACTCGGATGTTAGCGTAGCTTTTGTAGAAAACAACTACCTTGAAGCAGTGGCTCAATAAAACACTTCACAATTGTGTTTTCAAAGGTTGGATCTCACATTTGGTTGCTTCAATTTGCATATTTTAAAACTATTAGCCCCATTTGGACTTAAGCTACTCGGTTTATTCATATTCAGCTGTGATGTAAGAAGTTACGATCCATCCACATCAGCACAACTGGAGCTTTTCTATTCGTGGGGGCATCTGTGTCCTTGGACACAAATAGGCTGGTTTTTTTGTTGAAATGATGATGGATTCCATCTCATTTGGGATTATCACGATACTGCAACAATAAATATGATTATTTAGAAAAGGATGAGCAAGTCAAAGCTTTTTTTTTTTTATCTCACCATAGCACTTAGACACAGTGGAAAGGATTAGTTCTCTGCAAGCCTTATTTTAAGCGTGTGATTACATTTTCAAGGGCGAAAATCACATTATGAGAAGTGACTCAGGGAAAAGCCAGTGTCCCCAATGCACCAGGCAATGGTGCAGCGGAACTCTGTGTATTTCTGAGGCCTTTGGCTGTGGAGAGATTTGTAATGTTTTGTCAGGAAAATAGTTTATCGACGCTGAAACACCCGACCAGTCGCACATCCTCGTGCCTGCTGGAACTGTGTTTTCATCTCTTCCAGTGAAAAGCCTGTGTTATGTAAAGCGTGACTGCCCAGATACATCCGTGCCTTAACACCATTCATCTAGCATCCACACACCTACCCAGCCATTCCCTTTTTTTTTTAACCAATCCATCCACTTGTTTATTTTATTCCTCTGATGTGCCGCCCCATCAGCTCTGAAGGCAAGCCAGTGCTTTATCTCAATTAACCATTCTCCACTCCTCACCTTACTGATGCCATGTCCTGACCTCTTGCATGAAACGGGATCCCCTATATGTCAACATCCTGCCAAGACGGGTAGTTTGAACTCACCAGGTTGGTCACGCCTTTGATTTCAACCACATTACTTTGATGAGATGAGATACTTGTATTCGAAAAACAACATTTAAGTTCCAGGTTAGTCAAAGCATAAAATATTTGCAGAGACCTGCAGAGTGAACACTCAAGTACCTCCCTTTCAGGGTAAAGATGGCACGGTTCGATGGACTAAGACACTTTCTGACATGAAGGAATGCTATTCATGTGTAAAATAAGTACCTTTATGGTTTCCTCGCTATAGATCTCGCAGGCTGAAATGTCAGGGTTACTGGCTTTGCGGTATTGTCGATGAATGCCTTTCAATGTTTTGTGTGCCTATCCTTTCCATGCTAGCCAGGTATGTTGGTGGACTGAGTTCAGAGTTCGGGTAAAATAAGCAAATATTCCTGTTTCAAAAATTTAAGTCAGTTATTATCATTCCACAGCTGGGAATTGTGAATTGTTTGTGACCTGCGGAATGGTTTTGGTGATCCTTGGATCTATCCACAACCATTCATATTTATGATCGGAAACACCTCACTTGTGTTTTCAGTGTTTTTGTTGAGCTAATCCCAACACATCATGGACCACTCTCGAGTCTCTGAGTGTGTATATATATATATATATATATATATCCGTATCTTCTAGCAATGGTATTTAAATGACCTCAAATGGTGATTTTAGAGAGATACTTAATAAATAACGAACAATTCAACCTGAGAACCGCCTCTCAGACCAATTGTTTTCTTAGATTGAGGACTATCTGTGTTTTTTTTGTGTGTGTGTATGTGTGTATTGATATATTTATAATATGTATATGTAGAGTCTCTGCTGTCCCTCTCTTTTCTCTCTGTGCCTCTGTCTAATCTGAGTCTGTGGGTGATCGACAGGGACACTTTACCTCTGAAAGTTTCCTGGAGATAATTGGGACTTTTTCCCAGGTGATTATGATTCAAAGGGAGTTAGGATCAAAGCCAGGGTGTTTTAGGAGCTGAGGCGACAGGGCATTTCTACCTTCAGTAATCTTTTTTTAGATAAAACACTCTCCATGTCTGCCTTCCCCCCAGGGTTCCATCATCCCATTCCTTACTTGAATGTCCCTTGCTGTCATGAAGAGGCAGACCTTGTTTGCGCATGCCAATTGGATTAGATTCTAAAGTTTAGATCAAGATTGCATAATTATGGCACCAGCCAGGCAAACACTCCAGTCATGTTCTCATTAGTAGAGAACAGTGGCAGCATCTATATATGTTCATCATATAACATAGATCACGTGAGTGTTACTGAACTGATTTCCTTGCATTGACTCGATGAATTCAGTAATTAATATGAAGTACAACCACAAAGGCTTCACCTTGGCCTATGCTTACAGAGCTGTCAAATATGGAAATAATGCAATTCAGTCTTTTTTTCTATTCTTATTAAAAAGACAAACCAAATGTTTGGTTTTTTTTCCAGGTGGTTACACATAAGAGCAACACTTAAAGGCCACCGGGACTTATTTTGATGTCATGTCTTTGTCATTCTAATCTACTTGTAAACCGTCTGGCCACATGTAAAAGGCAGACGTTGCTTTGAATATAAATATTAACGGACTGTATGGCAAGGCTTCCTTTATTGATGGATCTCTGGTGGATCATGGGAACTAGGCTGCATTACGCACAGCTGCAAATGAAATTGTACACCCATGAGGGTGGCAAATCCAGTGGAGACCACACAAACTTGACCCGGCCTTCTGCTCATGCTGCTTTCACATCTCTTGGCTTCTGTAAATCCTTGCATCACTGCAGTGGTGCATACTGAACAAGTAGACGTATCCCTATGGATGGCTCCAGGCTCTTCAGATTAGCAATGAAAACAGTTTGCTAAGAAACATCATGATGGCGCCATGTGAAATGGAGACCCAATAAGGGGGGGCATGAGCAGTTCCTGAAATGGGTCGAGTTCTATCGACGTGAGTTTAGCTGGAAGCCCCTACAGCACGAAATGTTAAAAAAAAAAACTACCCTTTTCCTTCAAAGGTCCTGTCAGAGATTTTATTTCCTTTGCTACAACACAGGATGACATAAAGACAAACAAACAACAGGGAAAATCAATTTTAATCTTGTTTACAGGCGTATGGATAGGTAGGTTTTATGTGATGGCATCTTTTTATGAATGATAGCACTTTGAACTCCTAGTATTTACTATTTGCTTCCATTGCTATTGGTGTAAAAGGTGGGTATTAGAATTTGATCAATACAAAAATATACATCTAAATTACTGCCTGAGCCTGTTTCAGTTCACAGCCTGGGTTCATTCATTTCCCCATTGTTACAGGAATGTCTCCTAACTCCTTGTCCTAGTTTCAAAATGGGACAGATCTCTGTTGAGGGAAATATCCACACTTCACAGTTGTGTCCTAGAACTGTAAACTTGATTTTTCAATGTCCGAATCAGATTATATTACATACATCAGATGTCCCGTATCCATGTCAGTGGCTGCTTCAGCTGAACTAGCTTGTTTTAATTGACTAACAAAAAGAACAGGTGCTAAATATCAAGGATATTAATCATTTGAATTGTCTGGTAATTTTTAAGTGTCATTCACAGTTTTCTCTATTTCTAAATTATATATTTATATTTTCGTGCCTCATCATCATTGCTGTGCAGAACTAATGGTGGTGCTGCTGGGACTTATTGGCAGCAATTTTGAATTTAATGAAGTCTTAGCCAGTCATAATTTAGGACCTCTAGCATAATCAAGTCTTCACTTAGAGTTTGAAAATTACGTCCTATCCTAAAATAAGATTGGATTTTTCCCCAGAATGCAGCTTTTTGTATTCGTCCCAGTATCGAGTGTGCTAAGGCTTCAGGCTTGCGCCTTGGGCCAGGATATCCTCCTACAGCACAGCCCTCTGGGAAATGAAGGCGGAAGCTACAATCCTGATGTGAATGCAGAGCCAGCGCTTTAGTCAATAAATCACCAACTGTGACTGATGTGATTGAATGTTCAAGCTAAGTGTTTGAATATGTGACATGTTTTTCTGTAGGGTTACATTCGAAGAGCTGTGTCACTGCTGATGGATGAAGTCACACAGAGGTGGGGTGGAAGACAGAGTGAAGACCCTCTTCTGTATTTGAGACCTCATTCCTCTCTGTCATACACCTTGTAGACCAGAGTAAAGGGTTAATATGTGCTGTCAAATAGGATTAGATTCTCTGACAGAACAGATAATGGTTCTCTGAGCAATTTGATAATCACCAGAGATGCCATCCACCGAAAATGTGATTGCCTTATTGGGAAAGTTAAATCACTGTTCATTTTATCCAATAACTTATCGTTCAATCAGGCTTTCTCTAAAGCAACTCTTAATCAAAATGCAGTAATGTATTTTCAAAACCGATGGTAGGGTCACCCTGCCTCAAAAAAGGGTTTTTACTGTGAGATTCTTGGTTTAATCAGAATTTTGGACTCACTGCCTCTTGTTACAGGAGCTCCCTCAGGAATAATGATCAGCAAATACAGTTTATAATTCATTTTGCATTTGGTCTGACCTGTATGATCTGATATGGTGTTCTGATCGTATCAGAATCACTAATAATTCTATGAAGTTTCAATGCAAACTGCACCGCATATGCTGTATCTGTGTTACTTAGCATAGATACTAACAGAGCGGCTAATATATGAAGCAGGCCTAATCTTTAATGTATGTATTTGTCCATGAGTATGTATTATGTGTGTCCTGATGTGCTTCCACTGCTACCACAATAATATCATCACTTCAGCCTGAGAATAGCAAATGTATATCATGTGTTGGGAAGGATTTGAATTGCAAAGAGGAAGGAATTGTAAATAAGAAGTGACAGTGAGTTGGGAATGGCTTGAATGCTGAAATGGTTTGGTTTTGTAATTACAACCGCTTTGCAATTCAAATCTCTTTTTCTCTAGCGCAGCCCGGCTCTCTGCAGCCCCTTCAGCTTGTCTGTTTCTGGATTGTTGCATTGTTCTGCTTGCACCACTTTGGAGCTGCAGGAGTGGAGCATTATGTACTTCAACAGTTTGAAGGCAGGCTTACAAGGAAGTTATTGATTTGTGAAGACAGTGCTAGTAACAAATCCAAACAGAACTAACACAGCATGCTGGCTCCAGTTTCTATCCCAATCCGCTGAACATGACTTTGACTACAACTTTACCTGCTGGAAGTTCATAGAAGATCTCAGGTTTGTTGTAATTTTTCATTTTGAGGTCATGACCCACAAATTTTTATTTTGTATCAGTAGCAAGAAACAAGGCAAAAAAAAAAAAAAACACACTGAAAAATACACCACCTAATAGTGAGAGTGATAATTAGGCTTTCTTTTATCTCCAAATAGCTCTTAATGACCAAAAATTTTACCGTATGCCTGCTGGATGTGTAACTAAATTAGCAATCTGCTCATTAGCTCGCATAAAAATAATTGTGTAAAGCAATAACAATGTGTTCCTTTTCTTAACTTGTTGTGGAGCCTTGTGCCTCAGAGTTAATAAAATTAAGTAATAAGGTAATGGGCCCTTACAACATTATGCAAGAAATTACATTCCCAATTTGAAACTCAATTGCAGCAATGCAAAGGAATGTGGACTTGTGTGATTTTTGTGATTCAAAACTACTGAGATGTGTGCCAACTGGGCTAACTATGACCAGCTTGAAGTCCTGCTCAGCTTCAGCATCATCATTATTATTAAACTGAGCTTTTTCCCATATCTTCATCAGTCTCTGTGGTGACATCCACAAAATCTAACTCACTAACAAGACCGACCCACAACAAAAAGGACCTCATATTTTGAACTTGTGTTCAGTGAGTGGCTGAATTAATTCCATATGAATTCACTCCTTCCTGGGAACACTATCAGAAAATTACACGAGGTGATAATAGATCACCTCCAGCTCTTGAATGGCTGGAAAATCAATTAATCCGGCTTTACTTGAAAGATGGAGAAGGACACACCTTCATGGGAGTTAATACAGGGGAATGAGATCTTTCAGGCCTGTAAATGCTGGATAAACTCTGAAATACTCCTAAATTATGAAGTGGTTTGAAAAGCATAGACATGCTCAGATAATCTAATTGAAAATGAATGAGACAGCCCTCGCTGCACAACTCGCATCAATGTGCCTTTGAGCTGAATTCAGCTCAGTCGTATGAGCTGTGATTGTACCCGGTGGCACCCGAGGCCTCAGTGTGTGCAGCTAGTGTGAATACCAAGCAGGCGCCTGTTGCAAATGAGCATGCTCAGCAAACTCACCCTGAAAGGAAATATAGAGATTGAAAATTGTACAAAACGAAATGCTTTCAGTTTCAGACAAAGTGAGGATAAGGTATGAAGGCACACGATGTTATTCGTCATTGTTTACAAGACATGTCCTCCCCCCCACCGAATCAAGATCTGATCACTCGGTCCTGACCCCCCCCCCCCCCGGGATAATTTATCAGAGCCGCTTGAGCTGGTTGATGTTTATGGTGATACATGCCTGTGGATTCCTGATCATTACACTAGCCTTACAAGCCATTATTTATGAGGTATCATCCCGTTCAAGCTGTTACTGCCTGTAGTCTCCAGCCGTCGAAAGTGGGCGCTCTGAAATATTCTACTCAAAATTGATGCGACTACAAAAATCTCCATCAACCAGATGGAATCTGTATTCTTAGCTTTCAGACTATGGTGAAGATTTCATGATTAAAAGGGTGAAAATAATGTCTTTCAAAATCAGTTTGGGACTCCAGAGCTTCTGGAATCTTGGCTTTGAGCTGGACAGAGACAGAGCTTTATGTTACATATATATCAGTAGTTACATATATTTTACATTTATTTTATACTACTTTACATTATGTTTAAGGACAGTCATTTTGCTATTGTGGCACTCGGTGAAAATGAGTTTGACGTTCCTGTCTTAAATGATCAAGAACACTTTAGAATTTGAATTTGCAGATGGTTTAGTTTCAGTTTTGATCAAAACAGTGTTGACGTTTTGAGAGATGTAAGCAAGAAATGCAAGAGGAAAGAAAAAAAACAGGAAAGAAGAGGCAAAATGACAGACTGATGGACATTATGGAAGACAGAAGAAGAAAGAAGCAGAAAATTTCACAACACTAGAATTCAGTGAATGGATTTATAGTATGTTCAAATGGAAATCTATAATACTGACAGCCGTCACATAAAAGTACGGCGTTAAAAACGAGTATTTCACTTCATCACTTGAATAAACTTCATTATTTTCCATCTCTGACAGAACTGCATGCATCTGCGTCTCTGTGCACAAACTTTAAAACACATTTCCTCCAGCAGGATGTTACTTGGCCTCACTCTGATTAACCGCTGCAGACACACTCGCGCTATCCTCCATAGATGACACCGCCGCTGACTGTTGTTGTTGTCATCGCCGCCGTCATTTCGCTGTGTGATGAATTTCAAACCTGCATCATCAGTTTGTCACTTCTCTGCGCTTCCTCTGGACTCACGGCTCACCGCTTTTCCTCATCCCAGCGCTCATCACAGACCTCCTGGCTGTTTTTAGCATGACCCCCGTCTGTCGGCGTCTGTGAAAAGCATCAAGCAACTCGCTTTAATTACTCTGCTGTAGTAGTTTGTGTTTATCCTACTCGGCTGCACTTGAAAATCTGTTTTTGTCAACTTCTTGAGCAGCTGATAATTCGTGCAATTGGAATGTGAATCATCGTTTTCCTCACCGAATACAAAAAAAGTCTGACGCATTTGTCCTCATTTGGAGTCAAGATATACAACTCACTATCACATTAATGCTAAAGCTGTATCAGTCCTCTGATTGAACAAGCAACGCACTAATCAACACCTGTCAAAATGAATTTCTAACAAAAACAATCAACGCCTCCTGACGATGGAGGAGTTGTGCAAACTTTTGTGAGACGGTGTCTTTGGTGCTCTTGGGACAGACAAAGCAGGTGGGATTCTAATCAGAAGGTCTGTTGTGTGATTCCTGACTCCATCTTCATGCTTCAGATGGTTGTGTCATGGGTTTGTGTGTCTGTGTGAGCAGGTGTCGCTCCCGTAAATGTAGGTGTGAATACAGGCTTTGTGTGCCCCCAGTATGAAAATGACAGGGGAATATCGTGATCGGTGTATCCATCCCTCCGTTTGTCATCCTTTTCATCTGGAGCATTTTGAATTTCTAACAATTTTTTTGTGTTTTTTTGTTTCCATGGTGACATTGGTTGAGTTGTGTCAGGATTGTGGCCATCTTTATATTGTCTATACCTACCTACATACCTAAAACACATTATATGGTTGTCCTTTTTAGGACAAAAAGTGTATTTTAAACTAATGTTTCGGGTTTCCTTTTTTAGAGGAAGACTTTTGTAAAGCAATATTCATCCTAAAACTACTTCATGGATAAGCCTCACCTCTGAGAGAGTTACTAAGAATGAGGAAGTGACATCATCCACACTCGACTGAAAGTTGTCAGTTTGTTGACCTGATTTCATGGAGCTTCCTGTCTGTCCGACCTGAAAGCAGAATAATTAGTTTTAATTAGCGACGGGCTCTTCCTGTTAGAAGACCCAGGTCTTCTGTTGTCCTTTCTGCCAGTTCGTTCTTCTCCTCTCTCAGTTCATTTTCCCACATTATCTTTCATTCAAGCCATCTGGGTTTTGTTGTCAATTGATCACTTAAGATTGTATCACCACTCAGATGTTTAATGGAAGACAGGTCACTTCATTTTGTGTTTAACACCTATAAACATTTTGGTGCTGAGTCTTTTTTTTTTTTTTTTTTGCGGAAATCCAACAAGCACCTATGATTAGTGCAGGACAAACACTTCACAGGAGCCAAAACTGTGATAATAGTGCTGAGCACCAGCTGCCATATCTGAAATCCAACAGAAGGATTCCTTTATCATCATTCAAAGCTGGGTGTTTGTGAACCGTTCTCAAAAGGTAATCGATTATAAACCATCTGTTACTGATTACTTATCAGTACTAAGCCAGACCCATCCAGTTTTTTCCCAATTTAGAAAGTCAAACACACGAGTGATGGTCGTGTCCAAAAATAGTTCCCGGGGTGTGAAATAAATCGTGTTCTCTTCTAGTTTGTCAGGATGTGATGTCACTTGTTACTAACACGCCTAAAACAAAAGGTTTGTGGGATGTCGCTGAATCCTTTGTCGATTACTATTCCATTATTTAGTAACAGATTCCGCAGTTGCTTGGGAATTCAGAATTATGCAGCTCTATATTTCTCTGTGGTGTGTTTGTTCAGTGGTTCGCCCCAAGGTACGGAGTCTTGTGTTATGATTGATTCAACAATTTAGTCTTTTATGTCCCTGTAGTGTTAATTCCACTTCTGCGGATTCTATCGCCATTGGCATCTTTCTGTGAGGAATTAGCATGCTCTCCTGGTGCCAGTGTGATTTTCCTGCTGGGGCTGCGGTTTCCTCCCGTCTTTTGAAGACATCGGATGAACGGCACACTGCATTGGGAGTGTCTCATCCATTTTTGCATTGCATAAATCAACCATGATTTATCCTTAACAAGACATTACTTTCCAAAAACCCTAATGTCCAACGGGAAGTATACTCTCCTGTATGTTTGAAAAAAATGCAAGTAAACCCACTGAAATTTAATGTAATGCTAGCCAATCAGAATTGAGAACCAGTGGCTTTGGGTTTTGGTTTTCATGTTGTCTTTGCAAAGAACAAAAAAAAAAGGAAGAACAGGAACTTGAGCTGAACTTCTGAGGTAGAATGAGTAATTGAGCCATTAGTCTGGATCAACGGCCCTATCAACCACTTGCAGATATATTACGGTCATTTTGCTGTACAGGTAATGTCAAAGTAAGTCGAATTGTCTTTGATTCACTCCTAATGTTCCTCCAGAATGCTCCTGATAAAAGCGTTCAAACTGAAGAAGGAACTGGTATTAAACCAGGAAGTAAACGGCATGGATATAAAACAAAACTAACCCAACTAAAAAACACAAATCAGCATTAAAATGTTTGAAATCACATCACCTGGAATCCTCACCTACCGACCACGAAGCCGGAGCTCCAACTGTACTGATCCTTATTATCCCACTTAACACGTGCTAAATCCCAGCGATATGTAAAAGGAAGCATCGATCGCATTCCGTCCTTCCATCTAATCTCTCCGAGTACATGAGCCGTTAATGTTTAAATCAAAATCAATACATAACTTAATCATTCAAACTCATCTCTAATTTGTTTGTCACAATCGATTGCTTCGGTCTGACCGTGCTGTCTGCCTCTCTTCCCGTCAATTTAAGTGTGATGCAAGCCGACTGTAGCCGCCAGACAGGAGCGGGGGGGCGCAGGTTTGTGTCCAGCCCTGCTGACATTATGATCCATCAAAATGACGACCTTGGGGATATTAACTTGAACTAATATGAAGGCATTAGTGGGAATGAATCTGCAGGAATGAGTTTTAATTCGACACACGGTCGTGTGTGTTGGGGGGGAAATGCAATTAGAACAGAGATATCGCTCATGAGCATTTATGTCATCAAGATGTGGTTTGAATGCACCATCCCACGTGTCCTACTGTATATACTGTACACCAGGAATCTTGTGTACAAGCAATCTTCTCGACGTTATAGCCGTGGGTCGGCTTAATCTGCACAGATGCGATGATTCCTAAAGCGCTTTGGAGCTCTGTTGGAGGGATATCAAAGTAATTGTTCGACAATGGGCGTTTCGTGGAACAACCTTCCCTTCTTAGATTATAAGCAGCTGATGTTACGGTTTCTACAACTGAAAGCCATGGAGTCTCGACAATGGAGGAAATAAATACAAGACGAAATCACCGCAACCCTTTGTGCAAAAATCCATCTTTATATTGACAGAACAGCTTCTTTCATCTGTGCTGTTCCTGCAAGAAAATCCCGAGTCAGCAGGGGCGAGGCGATGAGAACCTCAGGCAGTAATTATGGTTCACAAAAAGCCATGCCATGAAACAAGCCCCCCCTCCCCATCGTACTTTTTCTTCTCGTCGCTGTGTACACTGGTGCAATACCGCCCTGGAGGACACAACGGCAGATTGCGTTTGCAATGTCTAAAAAAGAGGCGTTCGCTCAAATCCGAACTCGTTTTGGCTCATCTGGCGTCGGTCCCTTTGAAGCAAATTAAACGTAAACCTGCCTGCGTGGCTCAGATTTACAGGTATCAGTGTAGTCTCTTTAAGCAGCCTGGGTGTTGAAAAGCTTAATGCGGTGTCAGTGTTTCTGAAGGCTTTGAGGAATTTGAGGGATTCTAAAGTTGCAGTGGCAGAAAGAGTCACTGGTGGTGTCCCATGGCCATTTATACCAACTGAAAAGCTCCTTTCATGGGATCACCCTACAGCTCCAATTATGGTGATTCTATGTGTTCTCCAACATAAAGACTTAATATTAATCTGTAAAATATAAATAGATAGCTAATATAGAAAACATGCACAGGCACTAAACCGAGTTTGAGGTGTTAACGGGCTGATAGTCTAACAGTGTCTTTTTCACAGCAGCTTTAGAGTCATGTTTCAGGCTTTGTTGTGTTTTGACAAAGACGTGTCAAAATAATCTCAGCCAACGTGGCGCCAACTGACATCGAGCAACCCGCGGCTCTTAGGAGTTGGAACGGCATAAGTAGGCATCCATTCGACTGCAAATACTGCACCACAATCAAGTGTCACTTTTTATTGTGGGGGTAGTTAAAGGAGGGTAGTTGGGCGGCGGAGGTAGGCCGGCTCTGCGCCTCACAGCCAGGTGGGGATAAGTCTGTCCCTCCGGATTGTCCGGCTCTCTCCCTCCATCCGAAATAATACAGCAAAGGTGAATGGGTGACTCTGAAGTGTGAATGAGAATGACTGAATGGGTTTTGTCTCAGTTTGATGAACTGATGGCCAGCCCAGAGTGTACCCCCACCTCTGGTCCAATGTCAGCCGGAATAGGTTCCAGCCCACCCCCCCCACCCCCCTCCCCACCCCCCGCGATTTCCCCCGTGACCCTGCTAAGGATAAGTGTTTATGGAAAACGGATGGATGGATGTCATTAACGGGATGACACTGCTGGGAGGTTCTTCTTGTCTCATTCTGCGCTCACAGCCTGAACATTAAAGAGCATGATTTGTGGCCCGACAGAATGAACAACAGAGCATAATGCGAAACAAAATATGTTTTCCTATTGTGAATTTATTGTCGTCATCAAGGTTATCAAAATCCATTTCACACTTGATGAGTTGCATTGCGGTCAACCTTTTAAACAGATCTCTTGTATGGAAAAGTTGTGATTCAGCATCATCACCCGACAGTGGTGACCTTAACGACTCGCTGAACTCTCACCCCATAGCCCCCCAACTTAATTCGCCCTTCTACCGATTTCAAAGGCATGTAAAGGTCGCCCTGACCATTGGGTGGAAATAATTTGCTTGAATCGCAGTCATAAATCCAACCAAGCGCTGAAGCTTTATGAGAAATGTTGGCTTTATCTGCCAAGTCAGGAACCATCTCTGTATTATATCTAAACTTCCGGCTGTACAAACGCTGCACACTGATGAGGCTGATTGTGTCGGAACTCGCTGCAGATTTAGAAGCAATAAAGGCTTTATCATCAGAATAAAGAAATAGTGTGAGCTTTGCTGCGGCTGATTTGTTACTTGCGAATATTACTATCCAGCGAGACGCTGCTCAATGGTGCCAAATGTGAACTTACAGCCCCAAAGTGAATTGAAACTGATGAAAAATTCATGTATCTTCAAATCCTTTGATTACATCAATCCCCACACTATATTCTCCATGAAAAAAATTGATATCTTCATGCAGTACTACATTAACTCAACAGTTTGGCAGTAAAAGTACACTTGGGTGAATCATGTTCAGTGCATAGTGCTTTTGTCCTACTTTAAGATTTTGTTTCTAAATTGGTAATGTCATCTTTAGAGGGAAAACAATTCGAAATTACTTTTGTGTGAAGCTTAAAAAAATGCTAAATGGGCTTGGATTGTAAATGTATAAATAAGTATTTTGTAGATGAAATGTGAAAATATGAGTCACAGTCTCGTAAATACTGTTTGTTACGCTTGGCGACAATTACTATTATACACTATGTTAACATTTTCTACATTGGTGCATTTTAGTTTTTAAATTTTCTACAGTCTAAATGGGCTCTGGTTCAGCTACAAAGGAATCCAGATTCTTATCTTCAAATATATTTTTTATAGTATGTGCAGATTATAATAGAACAGCCGACACTCAAATAAAAAAACTTTTTCTAATGTCAAAAAATACTTCAAAACCTAAATTTACCATTGATGTTGAAAGTTGCTGCTGCTGAACGTGGAGCTAATTTGAACTACATACATTCGTCATTCTTAGTCTTTCAAATGTCAGATTGTTCTTGAACGTCACAACATGAAAACAAGCTTCCAAAACAAACCCAACTTGAGCATAAAGGTAAAATATGCATAACATGTAATCATTGGACCCAAACATGCCTAAAACAGTTTGGTCTTTAGTGTATTTGTAGAGCGCCAACCCTCTTTGTGATGTAGAACAGAAAAGGAGGGATCTGATGACAGCCATCCACTCACAAGGTGACATCTCCTACGACATTTTCCTTAATTGGAGGCAAATCTTCTAAGGAGCTCTTACATTGATGGATATTGCTAGAACCTCTGCAGATAAAAACGTTTTCTGTCTCTCTTCTCACTTCTAACAACCCCCCCCCTCCTTGAACCCATCTGCATGCAGAAGGTGATGGAGCGATATGGCGAGTGAAGTTCAGAGTGGGCTGGCAGGGGGAATGAGCGGCGGCTTTCGCCTCCGAGTGGAATCGATCGCTTGTACAAGTCAAGGGAAATGAGAGAGATCTGACCACCTTTGGGTTGGCTGGAATCACTAAGACCATAAAACATGGGAGCGCTCACGGCTTGAGTGTGTGTTTGTGTGGTAGAATAATGCTGGGGCGGGTTTATGTGCCTGATGGTGATGACAGGATGAAGTCTTTTAGTGAGTTTGCACCATTTGTTTCAACCGTCGAACATCTCTACTCTTCTCATTCTCTTCCTTTGCGGAAGTGAAAATTACTGGGTGCTTTTGCTGATTCAGGTCATTTCAGAATCTATTGATCGCCGTTCAAATCGTCAGTGAACAAAAATACAACCTCTTGTAATTCGCTGGCATTAAAGTTATGGCTTCAGGAGGGGACTTTAGAAGTCGGTACACCTCTTCCTGAATTTAAGTGGTCAACATCAGAGTCAAATGGTGCGACAGATCTTTCAGGGGAACAGGTTGTCTAGGGTTGTCGTTCTCCCCAGTATAACTGCTTCGTCCTGGGTCTCCATGGAGGGAGGATAGGATTGAAGAGCTAGGTCGGTATGGACTGGGCCCAGAAGGTGGAACTAGTGTGAATTTGGTGCGATATGTTCAGGTGTGCTCCTGAGCATATCAGGTGTGCGACCCAACCATGTGTGAGCAGAAGACGAAGAAACATACTGGTATTTTCCCCTTGGGGAAATTAGTTTTCCGCTGCAGCCTGTTTTTTTTACACACATATGTATATAGGTACAGGCCCTGAAGCACACGTGCACACACACACACACGCGCGCACACACACACACACACACACACAAAGGTGCCTGTAGGCAGTTGGTGGGCAGCTCCTTCATGGTGCACACTATGAGCAACTTGTAGGGAAATGAAGCCTTGCTCAAGGGCACATTGGCATTGCTCAGGAGGTGAACTAGCCAGTTCAAACTTCAACACAGGACTTAAACTGGCCACCCTCCGGTCCCCCAGCCCAAGACCTAGTGGACGGAGCTCCTGCCGCCCAGACTACAGGAAGTCTTGGATTCTGAGCAGTGTTTGCAGCTGTAGCCAATCTTGAAGACAACATAGAGTGAAGTCATTTTATCCAAATGGAATCACAACTTCTCCCAAGCTCACTCTTTGAAGTTTAATGTGTTGCTGGTTCAAAACGTTAGAAACAGCCCCTCAAGCAGTTTGTTTAGCAATGACCTCTCCACGTTCTGTCAGCACATCAGAATAGTTTCCACAGCTTCTGCAGTCATATCCAACCAACCAGCATGGTTAAACATCAAGGTTAAACAGTATTTCTTTTGTACAGATTGTGCTGAAGATTATTTCATTTATGTCCTGAACTCTGATATTTTTTGCAACTCATGCTGTCTTACAACCCTGGTATAATGACAGATGGATGCCCAGCAGCAAGCAGCTCTATGGGATACAAATGGGTATCTTATTAACTCTGGCAAGAAGGTCATGTTTTCAGTCAGGTTTTATATTTTTTAAGCAAGATGATGGAGAAATACTTGAGTGAATAATCAAGAAACCCGACGGAACATGCAGCTAAGGCTAAATAAGAAAAATCTCCCTAAAGACTACATCTGAATGCATCCAATATGCACATCAAATATTTGGGAAACAACTCAGTTATGCTGCTCAGACCAGCACCCATAACCATGGGACTTGCTAGCCTTACCGAATTTAAAACCAAGCAGGAAACAGAACACAGAAAAATCTGTTTTTACCATTTAGACAGGACTGATGTTTGCAGAGCTCAGTTTAAGGAACTATCAGAGCCATTGGACTTCCTCCTTGTAGCGGGTTAGCTGAGGAGACAGAGGTTGGGCTAAAAGGATGACTGGGGTGACTTGGCTGGAAATGGAGGCCATAGATCTGTTTGTTTGGGGATTAGGTGGGGATTAAGCATCTAATTCCCTTCGCTTGTGTGCATAATTGAAAAAAAAATGTCTCTGCCCACCGAAGGAAGATGAGAGGCCGTAGAGCCTGAGCCCCTCGCGGTACTCGATATTTAGGCTGACGAGCTCTGAGCTGAAATGACTTTCAGTTGAAGTCCACAATTGAATTCCTCTTGGATACTCGGAGTCGGTCTGTCTGTCTGCATGTCTGGGAGGGATGAGCTTTCTGATTGTACCAACAATGCGTCAGACAGATGCATCCGACCAGCTTTATATCCCTCAGCCGTGAGGAAAGAGTTGCTTTCATTGTATTCCGGAATAGAGTGCCAGTCTGCTTTGATTCCTTGCTTTTCCCTGTAATCCTGCCCCCCTCCCTCCTATAAGCAGAGACACCCAAGTGGAAGTTTCTTGTATAGTTATTTGATGCATGACACCTTACAACATGGAATACTTGTGTAATTTAAGTCTGGCGTGGTGCTCCGAGGAGTCCGGATTCACGGAGTCACTTGAGGTGTCAAAAAAATCCATTGTAATTTAATTTTATTTCCCTCCGCTCTTCGGGTATTTCTGGCATTGAATGATTGCATTGCGGGACAGATGATGAAGCGACCGGCAATGTTACTATAAATCAGATCATATGGTGCCTCGGAGCTGCATTAGACTTTAGCGGAAATGGCATCTTTTATTTGTCAAACGCACGTGTAATGATCTCTCAGCCAACTAGATGGAGGGTTATATGTTCGAAATGCAGCAATAAATCCAACCAAACTGTCTCGCCTTTTGTGAGAAATACTGGGTTTATCCACGATTTCTCTCCTTTATGTCAGTCCAAGTCAAAAGCATCCCGGGATCGTTCCTCGTCCTTTATCTTAACTCTCAACAATAAACATTGAGCACTATGATGAGGCTTATAATGTCTGAGCGCTTTGCAGACTGAGTCATCAATTCTCTGCCGTCAGCACCGCATGGTCCGATAACGGATTCGATCACACTTTGACCTTTCACCTGGCATAGGATCACCCATTTGTAGTTTGAAAACTAAAGATGAGACGGAAAACATTCAGGTAGTCCTCTCAAATCTGTTTTATTCATGGTTCTCACTGAAAGAAGAAACCAGAGATCCTCAAAATACCAAACCTACTTATTGGTCAACAGTGTATCATAGGGTAGAAAGATCTGGCTGCATTAAATAATTAATGCACTCCTCTTCTTCAACAACCATTTTCATGGCGTCTCTGAGCCAGAACGGCTCTTCAGCCAAGAGTAAAAGCCTCTAGCAGCTCCCTGTTACGAATTTATGGTTAGTAACTGGATGAATATAGAGTAGGCTGTCGATGAAAAAAGGGGTATTTCTGCACGGCAAACTCTCTCTGGATCAATAAAGGTTAAAAAAACACTTGGGCAGAATTTGGTTTAAACAAGATTAAAATTATCTTTTGATGCTTTTGGGAATCCCATACAAGAAGCATTATCGATCATATTATCTCCCCGCTGGGGCAACGGAGATAAGGAAAAGATCGGTGAGATATGCAACCTCTTCTACAGTTAATTATGAGTTAGGCTATTAAATATTGCACCTGCATTTGTACAAGACTAATTAATAACATGCATTCTCCGCTGAACTGCAGGCATTTAAACAAAATGCAGGTTTTAGAGAGAGAGTTAGTCGGAACAGGTTGAAAGTTGTCACCTTCTGAACTGGTGTGAAAGGTGTGTGATTAGATAAGAGCAAGAGATGACCTTTTTGGAATTCGCATTAATTAAGATTCATCCTCCGAGGCACAGCGACTCTCCTCATTACGGGTCACCCGGAATAGAAATCCTGATTTAATGTGGCCAATACTTTCCTTATGAAAGCTTCTGTTTGATCTGACGAGAAGTTCAAATGTCCTGATCTGATGAAAACTTAGATATAAAAGGTTAGTCATCGTCCAAGATGCTTTCTTGATAAACCAAAAGTCTTTCGTTTTAGTAACTGTGTGTAATTTGTTTATGTTTTTCTGTCTTTACACGACTTATATATAAAACCAAAGTAGAAATAAATGGACAAAGATGCAAAAGGAAAACCAAACTAAGTAAACAGGGAGGACATATTAATGTAATGTAACAAAACCATGATAATTCATCGCCATTGGCAACACCGTCACCATTACGGATCACTAGATTCACTGTGGATATGAAAACATCACCGATTTTTCTTTATTCCTCCTGAAAGTTGAGACATTTGGAGGTAACTTCATTGAACTTTTACTTAATCTGATACTCATTATTCATTTTATGAAAAAGAACTCGTTTTATTCGCTCTTATTTGGTCTATTAGTGATGTAAGATCAATCAGTGTGCAGCTGGATTGGTTTTGAGGTGTTCCTGATGTTTGTATGCTGTTAATCAGATTGCATTGAGGTCTTGCTGAGAACTATGGGTTCTCTGATAAAATGTCCCCATGGGAACAGAACACCTTAGACCATAAAAAGACTATTAACCCAGACTTTCTGCAGTTTACCCAGGCTCGGGGCTTTGTCTGTCATTACTGCCATTTCCTCTGGCCTGTTTCAGCTCCAGATTGCCGCTGTGATAGTGAAATAGAGAGTGTGATAAATGGCAGAAGGACTTTCTCCGGCCTCTGCTTTTCATTTGTTCAGGGTTGCATGTATGAAATTCTGCAGTTGTTTGGTATTCGACTATTTGTAGACCCCGAGGGGCAGTTGGAGATATATGACTGACGGAAAATGAATGGAGACAGAGATAAAGGCTCACATGCAGCAGACATCCCCTGATGGACCTGAGCTGTGAATGTTGCTCACGTGTTTGGAGTCCGGGGGCCTCCCGGCTGCCGCTGAACCACGTTTCCAACATTTTGAGAATGCATGTGAAATGAGTTGATGTTATATCAGCAGCGGCAGCATCTACCGTGATGCGTGATATAAAAATGTCAACCAGTGCAGCTGTAAATCCTACACCACATCCAGAGGCAGTTCTCAAATATGTTCTTAAATGATTGTCACCTAAAATAGAAAAACTAATAGGTTTGGCTGTCAGAGCTACCAGTTGGCCAACATGGGGATGTGATGGTATTCTGATAAAATACAACTTCAAAACAAATGAGACAGATGAAAACTAAAGCCATAGCATAAAACACCCTCCACTTCTTAAAAAAATTCACCAACTTTGTTATTTATCAGCTTCACAGAGTCATCAGCCACCACCGCCGCCCGAATCTGGACTATGGGGGGGATATACATCTTGATGCTATTCATGATAAATGTTCTTTGAGCTATCTGAAGGGTTTGGTTCCAACCTTCTTTCTCTTGATTGAAATGAATATTTAACATTAATGCTGTGACACGTTGTTCTAGATTATTCTAATAATTGTAATTTTTATTTATTTACGAAAAAGAAAAAATAATCCAGATAAACCTTAAATGAGTCGCCAGTTCATCGTAGTATTCCATTCATTATGGAACAAAAATGTTATTTGTGTGGCGCATGCATGGAGGCATGACACCAAGGATGATTAACATTGGGGGGGTTCATTAGGGATAATCACTCAATCAATTTAGCTCTTTTCGTGGAATTACTCAGGGAATTTTATGAGAACATGTGTGGCTTCATCCATTAAATCCCACAGGGCTGAAAGCAACAAATGTACTCAACCCTGGTGGTGATTTGCGGGGTGGTTGTTCACATTACAGAAAATACAGTAGTTATGTCTGTGATTTCATGCGTCCCATACTTTTTCCTCCCCTGCAGTGTAGCTGCAGGTATGCACTGTGAACATTATGGTCCTGTCAATCCAGTGCCAAAATACACACATGTATGAAGGTGACTGCAGGGTTGCAATAATTGGAGTTTTATTTTTACGACGTTACCCATGATTTTACCCATAATCACACATCTGCTGATAGAATGTTTGTAAGAAAGCGTCAGGCGACTGGGGTTCGTCAGCGTCAGGATCTTCAGTTACTAAAAAATTAACCAAAAGTGCTGAAGCGCAGGATGTTTACAGTGTCTTAGGTGAGAAAACATGTTTACCAGTAGTGGGAAATCAGGAGGGCATATTTAATCAAAGATCATAACTTTGTAAACATGTTTACTCAACAGGAATGTTTGTGGGAAGCTGATAAGGGGTTGTCCTGAAACATAATAAAAAGCATCAGGATCCCCAACAACTAGCTGATGTTTACAACCATCTGCTGTGCTAAGGTTAAGATAAGCGTTCACACTGGCTACAGAGCGATCTGATGTTTTACTGTCACAGTGATTAGTATTCTAAGGAAAGGTGGTGTGACGCACATGCTTTTCTAATTTGCATTATTCATTAGGACTTTGCAAACTTGCTGTGGGAAGCCCCTCTGTTACTTCGGAGCCCATGGGAAAGGCTTCCAGAAAAGTTTTGGGGAGGAGAAACTTTTTCGCTTGCAACGCCTAAAATAAAGTGCTGTCGCTTCAGAACTCGCCCTGATGCTCTTGTCTGAAATGGTGAACTCCGATGACGGCCAGCGGATCAGAGACTTTCTGTTTCTAAAAGGTCAAAGATTTCCTGTGGCGAAATCCTTAATCCTTCGCCCTAAGTCGGTATGGATCACAGCCTTACCTAAGGTGAACTTCATTATTCACTTGTAAGATGCAGTCGACCATAATAACACTTGACAGCTAATTGAGGAAATGACGCATTTTAAAATTGTTTTGAAAAATGTGTTCTGTGGACTTGATATTTAAAAGTCCAAGCCATTTCTTTAAAGATGATCAAACGTCTTGTGTGCCTCATGCTCCATACTTGTTTTGTAGTTTTCACAATAAGTGGAGTAATATTAAATTTAAAACTGTGGGATTTGTTGAAATTTTTCAGCTTTGGAAGACAATTTTTCTTAGGTAAAGTGAAAAGTTTTTTGCGCTGTCAATGAGAATTTGATAAGTAGACACCTGATTTAAACTATTTTGTAGAAAGCGTTGCAATATTTTAAAAGAATTGTCAGCTCAACATCTCACCACCTCTGTGTGCTTTCTGTCATTAAAGGATTTTTATGGTTGAGTATACAACAAACAGATGGAAAAATAATTAAAATGAATGAAATGAAAGCGAAGACAGGTGGCACGGGAAGGTGTCAGGTATTTATGCTTTTATTATGTTTTATGGCGCTGTTGAATGCTTCTTTACATCTATAATATTGTTCATTAACAGTTGGCAACAAAAGTGTTGATTTTCCATCTAACTCAAACTCGATAATTGACAGTATGTGAATTTAGCTCATACCCATATAGTAAAAATGTACTGATGGGGCCTTGAGAGTCTCAATAATGTCACTATATGTGCAGTTAAAAAAAATCCCATCTATTTATGGTAAATGTTCCATTTTAACTGTCGAAATAGAAATATATCAGCGGGATAATCTGACCTCTACAGCGCCACCTAATGTTCCTGATGCCATTTGTAAGCATTACCTGAACCTGAATTGTAAATCAGAGCCTGGAGGTGTTTTTGGTGGAGTCCAAAGCCCCGCCCTGCAGAGGAGACAGCAGGGCGGGGCTTGCCTCTGATTGGTGGTTTATTGTCAGACCAGTGGACTGGTATTAGGAGCGCTGATTTTAGCCATATATAACCACCAACCTTCCAATAAGTAGATGACAATATTGTCCTATTGCCAAAAAAATTTAGTTATAATGAAAAGTATTCTAGCCCAGCTGTTGATGCTTTTCTCTGTCATCTATCAGTCATTCCTATGGAAGGAGAAAAAAATTTGAAATATAGGTTAAAAGTTGTAGATTTCCTTTTTGTGAAAGCCGTTGTCATTTTTATAGATATATCACTCGATGTTTTCTGGTGCCCATTTAGTTTAAATTTGATTCCCTAGTGAGTATTAGTAGCAGCAGGACAATCTCGTTGTCGTTCTGAAGATATCAGAGTCATTTTTGCACATTCCCATCTCATCCAGGTCACCTGACTTCAGTATCTCTCCAGCATAAATGCATCAATATTAAATTATAAGAGCAACTGCACAAGGCAAAATATTTTTTAAGAAAGTCCCATGAGGCTCGGAGGTTGTTGAGTGGTGGGCAGCATACACAACTTTTCAAGCATGTAGTTTTTGTTCCTAAATGAACCAAAGTGCTGTTTCTTGTTAGCTGCATGTTGCTGAGGCTTTGAAGCAGAAAGGCTTCATGCATCTGCATCTCATTGAGATGCACGGAGCATCGTCACGTGACAGCCGGTATGGGAAGATGTCAGCAGGATGCTGTGTGTGAGATTGAGTCCAAAGCAACTGCAGTGTGAACGATGCACATTTTGACAAAGTGGTTCAGTCTGAACTCTGGCTGCATGCAGCGAGGATGCAGCGACAGAGATTGGTGGTTTCTCATCCCGGTGTCTCATCCTAGGCCACCATGATGATAAGAGGACCTTTGGCCTCCTTATGCTGCATCATCACACAGAGGACATGGAATGAATGCTACAACATGTGTGCAGTAGAGTGCGTCATTGATATGTTTTACAGTCTTGCTCAAACATGAGACAAATCATTGGAAAAAATGGACACCTATGGCCTCAGCTTGTGCAAATATCCACCTCTCCTGAGTCTAAACCACCAATCGCACCCAAAAGGTGTGTCTTGTACATTCAGGAGGTGTGGCTAAAGGTCAGTGTGAGATATCATGAGTTGTTTTTCCTTCGCGAATTTCAGATCAGACTTTAGCCGCAGCATATTAACAAATGCCCAGGTTAGCATTGTTAACTTTCTCTTCCTTCATCAACACCAGTTACCTACCAGCCTACCCTCCCATGCTGGCTTGTGATGCAGCGAGTGTGTGATGTAACACCAACTCTGTTCAGTAAAAATACTATTCCTGCCTGAACCACAAAATCCTCTGCAGTGTCTTGTGATGCATTAAATCTGTAAATTTCTGGAGGGTAAGATTTGGGCTCCTTTTTCTTGTCTGATTCTCCCAGATTGTGGCTCAGTGGAATGCGATGTGCCGTGGAAGAACACAATCTTTTTATTGTCACGTTGTAAACAGATGGGAAAAGGGAATTAAACATGACAAGGCATCAATAAGCACAAAACAACCTATTTTAGCCTTGCATTCTTATGCCTGTACATGATCTCTGCATTGTGCTGCAGATGGGTAGAAATAAACAAGCAGGACCACAGTTCCTTATAATGACTCTTCTCTCTGGAGATTATGACCACTCTGCTGTGGTGCTATGTTAAGAAAAAGCTTTTCAACCCGGGAATTAGATATGCCTCTGTGCTCCCCCGAACCAATAGGTATTGAAAGTAATTATACCAGTAAGATAAACATAATTAACACAGCATGAAACTCCATGCCTTTTTCTGTGAATTTTTCCATCTCTAATTATCCTGGTGTGGTTCAGCAATTTGTTGGCTCATTGTCAATAAAGACACATTTTGTGGTTGTCTTTTTATTTCACCTGAGAATTTCATATTTACACATCTGTTCCCCACCAGTTGTCAATGAGCGAAGAAAAATAGTTGGTGGGATGGCGTTAACATTCATAGTGTCATCAGTGCACTACATATGGCTCTTCATTTATGAATTCTGTGTTTTGGGGTGACTGATCAGCTGAAGTATAGTAGAAGGAAAATGTTGATTCTTTTTTTTGTCCAAGTCTAAATTACAATCCTACCACATTCCTCCATGTTTTTTTTCCAAATCATGCTTTTATTCTCAGTAATTTCTTTTGCTACCTCTTGTCTTGGGAGATCCATAAAGGCACATCTCGTCTCATCTCATCCTCTGTCTCATCTTATGTCATTGTATATCTTATCTCATCTACTGTCATCAAACGTCATTTCATGTCATCTTATCTCATCATAGCTCATCCTGAAATTGTCACATCAGGCCACGTCTCCTCTCACCTCCTCTCATTGATGGTTTTATGACGCAGGAGATCCTCATGGTGGCGACCAGTGGGATCCTTTTTCACCCATTGGAGGAAACAGTAACTCGAGGGAGTCGTCCTCCTCTAGGCTTGTCCTTTGGACCTCCTTCGATAACAAACACACGAGAATGAGGCAAAATATTTCTGCACAAATGTAACTGTTTTTTTTTCTATTTTTCTCATATATTCCTGACTTGCAGTACTAAAACCGTAGATGCAAGTAAAATGTGCATTTTATTCCTGTAGTCAAAAAAACATCTGTGAATTAATGTGCATGGAATGTAATTAGTGACAAGACTACGGACTTATGACCTTTTTTCCCTCTCAAGTCAGCGACCCTGGATTCTGCAAAGTTTTCAGAAGCTTGACACTGCTACTTTGCTTCTTATTAGCCTTGGGACAGGAGCAGAAAGACTGTGGCTGGTTTCCAAACCTTCCTTTCTAGCAGCCTTTGTAGGCGATTGGGACTTCCTCTCAATTCATGTCATCTATTTATAAAGTGCTTTCAAAAAACTGGAATGTCACAAAGTGCATCACTGAGGGGAGAAGAAGTGGAGAAGGACTAGTGCTTCACAAAAAGGATAATGGGCTGTGGGAGAATAAAGGTGGGGAGACAACGGGGTTTGCTTTAGATACAGTGTCTTATTAGGACTGCATGTCTTCACCCTCAGCTGCAACCATGATTCTCTCCTGTAATGACCGTTGAAATATACTTTAAATGTCAAAATGACATGGATTCATCCCTCAGCCGCATTCCACTGAATTTAATTCAAATTGGATCAATGATTATTTGATAACGTACAAACCTTGCACAAAGGAAACGCACCAGTGATAGAGCTCAAATCAGATTTCACGCTCACTTAAAACCTCCCCATCACTCAAAATAAGAAAGGGGTGAAACCTAAAATGAATTTTAAAACAAGCCTTTCTGTATTTTAAAATGGTTCCTGTCATTATATGTGTACCAAACGACTGACCACAACCCCACATCAGGATGGACATATCCACCGATTGCCTCCAATCCAATAAGAAATCAAGGAGGTTTACAGCTTTGTCCACTGACTATGGCACCAAAATTCTACTATTGTTACTGATTAAATTAAGACATGAAACGAAAGTTAAGAAGAAATCATATCCCTTCACTTCACATTGGTTGATTTAGATTTTTCGTTACCTTTGAACGACAATAGCTGTAGAGCAGGAGTCGTCCATGAAACAGTGACGTCACCCACTTACAGCCTCGCCATCCGATCTGGCTCACAGCGGCGTCCCGGTGCCGCCTCAGCCTGGTGTGTCACAGTGACTGTCAGCTTGATTAATGAGGCCCGGGCTCCTGCGAGTCCCCCTTCGCTGGGACAACGCAGATCAATACGCAACGAAAGCTCGTTCCTCAGCGGCTCGATCTGGGGCGCTCCACGTTTGTTGGAGGTGTCAGGTGATTGAAGCGCTCAAACAATCGTCCTGTGTCTTATTACACCGGCGCAGATGTACTGTAAGCGCCATCAAATAGCCCAAAGTTGAAACAGCATTTGAGATTGTGTGTCTCGGGAGATGGCAGACATACGGAGTGGATTGTTACACGTGAAACTCAGATCTCTGCTTACACACTCACCTTTAAACTGAAGTGCACCACAGCAAAAGCCTGGCAAGGTGTCAAGGATAGATGAGGGGGGCTTTTAAAAGGCACAGCTATGTATGATTTGGCCTCTTTACTCCCAATGAATCTTTTTAATGAACTTGTCCTCTTTGTTCCCTTTGTATCGATGCCCCCTGCTGTAAAACTAACTATCAGTGGTCTCGCAGGAGTTTTAATTGTTCCGACAGGAGCTGGGGCGACTCGTTCCCCTTCTCAGATTTGGGACCAGTGGGGATCGATAGCTCCTGGTCGATAATGTTTTGTGTCACGGACAGAGCAGGGATAGGGTGGCAAGATCGATATTTACAAGCCCATATAGGAAAAGGATTTTAAATGGCAGAATGATTGTTGATATTGAACATTGGTGCATTCTAAATAGGGCAGCTTTATTCTAGCTATTTCAGGGACGTAACAGGGCAGCGGTCGTCCTCCTGAATTCTGTAAAAGCTTGTTTCTCTGCAGGCTATGGTCCATGGAATCACCCTGCATCACATTTATTTTGAGCTTTACTAAAAAACCCCACAGGGCTGAAACTGATCACATGTCCTGCGTACAGTTTGTGGAGTTCTGTGCTAAAAAATTCAAGGGCTTCAATTTATTCCCCATGAATTTCGCAGAACCTGAAAAAAAAAAAAAAACAGAGACAAGTTTGCAAATTATGATAGCTCAGGTGTTTGAAATCATCACAGCATTCAAGCTGATGGCTGGAAAGACCTTACTGTTTGCAATTGTTGCCTTGAAAACATAAATCCATAGCTCCTCTTTTGAATTGTTGCCCCAGCTCTCCTCCCGGTCGATGATCTTTCTCTTTGCTCGCAGCTGGTTTTGTCAAGGCTGCATGTATGATGCAAAGTTTTATCATGTAGAAAGTTACTTCTTTTGAGTTGCTGTAAAATGAAAATGAACAAAACAAGACTATATTGTTGTTTTTTTTATAGCAGGTAAACAGATGAAGTGATGTCTTAGGGCAAAAATATGTGCCATTCAATCAGTGAAGTGTGAAAATGTTAATAAATATCTATATCTATCTACCTATACATATATACACAGTGCGCCCTCATTACTCGCGTTTCATGTATTCCAGAAACCAATCCCTCTGACTGGAGGAAAAAGCAGAAATTATGAACAAATAAAGTTGTAGAAGATGTAAAAGCAGTTGTTGTTTGTGTGACTGTTTATACATTGTCATTCATGCAAGTAAAACAAAGAAATAAATTAAACACAAGCTTGAATATGAAAAGGAAAAAAAATGTATTCACTCCATCTGTTCTTAATTGCATGTGACTGAACGATGAACAGAACCTAAGGTGAAAGTCTGGAAGATAATTTGAAGGAATAAGGCATGAAACTAGTACATCCTGTTCTACTTTAGCTCGTATAAAACAAGGTGCAGAGTCAATTTAATGAAATGAGTCTCTACTTCACAAATTGCACTGATAGTTTCAGGCAAACAAAACCCTTCTGATGCCCCAGATGACAAATCCTCTGGAACAGTAGCTTCCACGATGGAAACCACATCAATATTTCAGCCTCTGATTGTAATTATCACAACTACTTTCCACCCTTATCACAAACACAGTTTGTCATATGTGTGTCTGTTTGAATGCATATGGTGTGTTACCAAGCGTAAAGTTTTCTTCTGTCCACTTGCATCGAAGTTACACATTCCTGAATTATATAACCGATGTTCCTGCCCATGGGACTCTGCTGAGAGAGCCTATGGCAACGCCTCAAAGAAAAAGTATTAACTTTCAGCTTTATCCAGGTCAGCGACAGGCAACATCCTCTTTTATTTAGCTGGGGGGTGGGGGGGTAAATAAACATGGAGCACAGTTAAGAGATTATTTCTGTGATGTCTTTTGGGAATATGTTATCAGACTATTAACTTGTCACACCTGAGTACATTAAATTAGGTATTTTACTTTGGAGCTAAAAGTGCAAAAAAAAAAAAATCATTACATGCCGGAGTTTTGTTTCATCTTCTCAGAAAGTTTTATCCCCCAAAAATATTTTTTTCACTCTTCTGTTATACGTTGAACATTTTGCCGTAGAGAATAATCCAATGGGTTCTCTTCATCAAGCAAAACCAATTTCTCACACAGCAGCTTACTTGAGCCCCGGCGTAGCAGGATTACATCTCCTTTAAGCCTTTTACTATGTTCTATTTGTATACAGTTATGTCTCTAACACACATATTATTCAGATGTGAACTAATCCACATTGGCTTTTCATAGTAAGATCATCTTCCAGTGAAAATGTGTCAACAAGTCTCCGTTAATCCATTTACAAGTATAATTTTTACATGTCATTGTTATCAGAGTACAACTCCTTCTTTTTTTAACTTTTTTTTTTTTTTTTGCACCATTAACGGAACACTTGATATCGTTTTCTGTCATAATTCTGATTGGGAAGGAGGTGAAGTCGTACCAGATACCCGGGACAGATGAAGAGCCCATCAGAATGCATGACCAACCAAAATCAACCTAACACCACAAGAAGTGAAATTGCTGACCTCATGGAATCAGATTAACAAAATCGCAGCTTGGATCTCTGGGAATGGATAATTGCCTCTTCCAGTATCTTCTCTATGTTGACACACAGAACAGAGGATTTGATGTAGGAAAGGCTGACCAGAGTTCAATTTTCTTGCTTCATCTCACCATTGGTGCTTGACTCAATCTAAGATTCCCATGGGACATTCAGTCTTGTGTAGCTCAGCTTGACATTTTGGTTAAAATTGGTTACTTCATTCGAAAACAGGCTTCCGCATAGGTCTGAAATGCTTTTTTTTCATTTTCATTTCCATTTACTTTATCCCATCTGGGTCTGATTTTCCTCGGTTTTGCCTTCTCGGATTGAAATAATGACTTGGAAAAGCTGAAACATGTTATTTTTGATTGAGTCGTGGCCTTATGCGTCCTAGCAAAACTTTTTTTTTTTTTTTTTTGTCTTGTTAATGGCAAAACTGCTATACATGCAGATGGGACCTCATAATTACAAGCTCACGATCTTCCCCGGTAGGCATCTGCATACAAAAACTGAAGCTGCATCCACAATGGAATATTATGATCAAACTTTTATTTTCTTTGCAGCACACAGAAGGCAGGCTTTGCTGTTTAAACATGAGGAAATCTGACTTTGTGGGGCTTTTCAGTGCTGAGAGCTTTGGGTCAGATCCGGGTTGCAGATTCCGTGTGGTTCGTTCTTCCAGACAGAGGATCAGAGCTGCATCACAATGAGTTCAAATTAGACCTTTGCTCCGGCTTAAATCCATCCCAGATTGGATTTTTTTTTTTTATCACAGCCTTTCTCAGCAGCTCTCAACCAACAAATAACAGGTGTTTTCTCTCTTACTATTTATCCAGTTGCTCCAAATCTCTTCTGGATGTAGAGAATGTTTAGTCAGTCGACTTCTGTCTTCTCTGCTGCAAACACAGACACAAGGGCAGGGTAGAAAACTTCAAAATCCCACATATATTGAAGCCTGGAAAGCAAGTAAGCCAGTGATAAATGTTAAATTCTTGTATACTTGTTCCATTATGTGCTACTTCTGGGTCTATATTAGCCGTTCTGATTAAAAATACTTTCAAATACTAGCAAACTATTTTTCTAGTCCTGCAATGACTCAAACTAATGTGATGCAAGTTGGACATTGTATGTTTAAACATCTGCACAAGTACCTAACTGATAAATACTTTCCTTGCTACCTATGTTTTGTCCTTTTAAATTAAACTTATACAAGTGAAACTAAATATTCTGACTTACTGAGGGCTTGAAATATGATTTGAGACTAGCTGCTATCAACTCGGTGCCTCACAGATGAAAAAGAAGTTCCTTTTCTGACCCTGTTTTTGATCTACATGGCTCCTTTCAGATTCAGGATGAAAAGATAAGATGGATTTTGCTGTCCCAAAGGAAATTCATCTTGGATACCTTTAACAAAATCACGATCGGACCCGAGCAGAGACATAAGCCGATTCCTTGCACTTCTTGCCTTTTGTCAGAATGTACCATTCTGGTCACGTCTTCCCGTTCACCTGTGAGTCCGAAAATATGCCAATATCTCATTTTGAGCTGTTTCAGCACACGGAATGTGTCTGCCTCACGGTGAACCTTCGGAAATAATGCTCCTTCTCTGGTAAATAAACTTCCCCAGGAGGAGTTTTAAACTTGTTCTTTATTGACAGCTGTCAAAAACCTGCCCAGTACAAAAACCCAAGCTCTGACTTCACATCCCAGACAGTTAGAATTAAAAATGTGTTCTTCAGTGAATCGAACAGCATCAATAATATCAGAATAACGTTGTAGCAGCATTTTTTTCCCCTTTGTGTTCTGGTTCTGGAGTTATTGTGAAAAGAGAAACACATGGAGGGAGAGGCGCGTCTTTTTCCACAAAGGTTTGCTCATAATTACAGCAAACGAAAAGCCGCTAAACACATTATTGATTCAAAAGACTGTGAAATGGGACAAACTCTGTTCTTGTAACGACCTTGTATGTTGTATAGAGTTCGCACTATATTTTAGCAAGCATGGAAACAGGAAATGCTGCTGTGAGGTTCTGTCAGCATACCCGTTAGTCCTCTGCTGTTCACTTTAGTCACAATTAATGAGGTCGAGTTGCAGAAGGCCCTCTTTAAAATATGATTTCATTAATAAAAGATAATAATAAAAAAGATAGTAGAGGACCGAGGCGGGTGATTGTGTGCGCTGCATATTTTATTTTACATTTTCATTCAGGACAAACGATTACAGGTCTGCTAGAGCCTGTTCCAGTTGGCTAAAGGCAAAAGGCTGGGTACACCCCGGATAAGACGCCAACTAATAACAGGATCAAACAAGTCAGCTCTGTTGAAATTCATTAAATAAGTCTAAAATATAACATTAAATTTTACTATACTACTCTTGATTAATATTAGTTATTTATATATATATATATAATATAACATATACACACTACAGTAGTACTGGTGCACTTATGTGCTGGTGTGATTTTGACAGCCGTGAAGATGCTTTAAATTTCTGTATAGTTGGCTGAGTTTGGGCAGAAAACTAAAAATCTGTCCTGACACCACTAAACTTTCTGGGTTTTTAAAGTTCAACTTTAATACGGCTTGCTTCTAGCAGTTAATTAAAAGTACTTCACTATGGCTTTTGCTGTATTCTTTTCCATGTGTAGGTAAAAAGTATTTGACTTGGAAAATAAACTCCTCGCACACGCTCAGTAACAGAAAGGTGGCATTGTGGGTTCTGCCCTGCCTGGCTCCAGCAGCAGCCGCAGCAGCTCTGAACCACCTACACACTCGTGTTCACGCCAAGAGAGAACTCACTTCCAATTCCTCTCCTGCGCTGCATGTCGAGTGAGTGTCGACCGCCCTCTCTCTCTCTCTCTTTATCCGGTAATGGTGAGGTGAGTGATGTACTCTAACTATTCACTAGTTTTGGAGAGGGAGAGAAGTTTCCTCATCAGGTCATCTCACTTGAACAGTTATGTTCACAAAAGATCCTGAGGTGACGTCGCAGCTGCAGACTGAATTCACACTGTTCTGTTTTTGTTTTGTTTTTTTTTGGGGGGGGGTTAATGTAGTGACACAACTCCTGTGATTTCACTCGCATCCAATACCCGATTAAATATTCAGTCCTTTCACCATGAGCCGCTTAGAAAATAGGCTACAATAGCTATTATAGCCTCCTTGTGACTAACAAATACTTTATATATCTGGCAATTATGATTTAGGTGATTTAATATTCAAAATCCTCCTTCCTGTTGAATGAAATGTTAAAATAGACAGGATATAGGAAAAAAGTTCTTCAATTTAAAGGTTGATCATGTGATTTTTATATATATTTTTTTAAAGTATTGGAGTAATGGTGCTGCAGTGCTATGATCTAATAGGATAATTTAAGTAGTAACTTAATTCATAGTTATGACTGTTATTCCTAAAGTTTCAGAAATTAGCTGTGGCTATAATCATAGTATTGTTTATAAATAAACTAATCAATAAATATACTTACTGATTAGTTTTCTATCAAGGTAATCTGACAGAAGCTACATTTTCCTGCTGTTTTATAGCATTCTCTTAGCTCTCCATTCAGAACCAGTGTTCTAAAGCACCAATTCAAGGTCCTTTCCACCCCGGCAACAGACAGGTTCTCGGGTGAAACTCGTGCAGATGGATGAAGGCTCTCGGCGTGTTCATGTGAGCGAACATGGAGAAGCTGCTCGGCGCGTTGGCAGTCTACAGTAGGCACTTCAAATTGCTTTTGACACGAAGAGAGCCTAGCTAGTCATTTATGTCTGACTTGATCTGTATCTGCAGGGTTCGTGGATTTTTTTGTGTGTGTGTGTGTGTACGTGTGTGGGGGTTTCAGTATGTCTGTGTGTATGTGTGTGTACATACTGAGTGGTGGGATGGAGCGCTGGCTCGGTCCTGGCTTGTATCAGGTCAGCTTGCCCCTGTCACACTGTCCCTCTTCCTCATTAAAAAGATGCCTCCGGCTCCAAACTCATGACCAGAGAGCTAAACCGAGATAGCTCTCCTTGAAGTGACAAGGACCATATTAATACTGTGATGTGCTCGGCCCAGCAGCTAGAGAATACAGGCATAAACAGCGCCAGCAGTGACAAAAGAATAGAGTAGAAAATGACCAAAATTCAATTTCAAAGTACTTTTTTTCTCTACTGCATCAAACCTGGGCTAAAGCAAAAAAAAACAACCCAAAAAACTAAAAGTTATTCCCTCGGATGTAGCCGAGAGATTTGAAAAAGATAATTTTCTCATGCAGAATAATTTTTTTTGCTTTGAAAGTGTGATGGAGCATAAGTTTAACCGAAGAGAGAGATGGAAAGAGACAGGAGCAAATCTGTCAATACGCATATCATTTCATCCTGATCTCATACGGAGCGTAATGCTCTCCTGACTCGGATAAGGGTGAGTCGAAAAAGCAGCGGTGCATCTTCTAATCTGCTGCCTTACATAATGAAACATCAACTCACCTCCTCGCTCATCACGGGTCATCTCCCAAGGAGTTCGTGACCGCAAAGCTTCGCCGGGCTCCAACATCAAAGCCCTGTCTATTTTTATCATTTGGAACAACATTTGTTAATTAGATTGCATCTGAAATTGGTTATTAATGCGGAGTGGATTCTCTACCAGTGAGGGCAAAGAACAAAAAAAATGATAACAAAACTGTAATGAAGCCGCTGTCGCAAAGGTTAGAAGTCGTTCTCGGAATGCTTCAGTGCTCCATAAGTCAATCTCAAGGTTAGTTTTTCCTACTCTCGCCGATTTTGTTCAGCTATTTAATTGTCTGCTGACCTGTGCCCTTCAGGTTAAAGCACACATTTGGAAAACTCTGTGCCGAGACTATAATTGGGGGACGATGATGTATTCACATCCAAAACTCACAATCAGCACACCCACGTCCCGTCACCTCTTCTGACCCGGGGAGACGTACAAGCAGAGGCAGACGCACAACAGATGGAAACAGGAGCGGCTACACATTCTGGTGACTCGTACTTGAATCCATCCAGTCATTTTAATGCAAAGACATGATTGGATCGCTGCTTCATTCAGGGGTGTTTTTATGTTTATTTAATGTTTCTGTGATTGCAGTGATGTCTGTGGACTCATCACTATTATTTTGTTCAGAAAGAGACACTGTTCAGTAATTCAGTGCGTTTTCAATGTCTTATGTACGGTCTGAAAAGTATTAGGGACGGTTCTGGCTGTTTTCAGCACCAAGGACAGAGCAAAGAGGAAGAATAGCATGCAGCTTCAGTCTACGGACACAACTATCAAATAAATGATGCATGGTTTGAATTAGAACGAGAAGCGCTTTAACATACTGCCATTGTGTGTGTTTTGTCTGACGTAAACAGCAGAGAATTTAATGTCTTTATTAAGGTGTGAATTTAATGCAAAAAACAACAGAACGATTCAAGTAGCTAAGTGACAAGAATAGCGAAATGAGTCATGACTTGTGCGACATTAAATCCATGGAGGCAAGAGGTGTTTTGAAAATATGAAGGATAATATCTGCTAATTAGATTCATGTATCTTTAAGGCATGTGGTCTAAAACATTTTTATATTTTATATTTATTTATTTTCTCATGCGTGTTTCTCTTATGGAAATAAGTTGTTTTTATTACCCTTGAGACATTTAATTATGTCACTGAATTCTGATTGGGCCACAGAACCACATGTCAAATGAGCGGAACATCACGTCTCTTTGACTTGCTGAACAAATCTGATGTGTGGAATGATTTAGATGAAAGGAACCAAGCTAATAAGCACACAAGATTTAGCTAAACAATTATTGTCTTATTGCACTTATTGTCTTCACGTCCCAGAGTCAAAAAATCATTGTCTGAAAGCAGAGCATCTTATGTATTCGGTGTAATCTGTATTCTATGTAAAACTGTAATTCTAAGTCAATAAAATCATTTTAGCATGCATTGCTAAATTTAAAATAGAACTTCTGTCTTTGCCGCTCAAGTTTTTCGTCTTGCAGCTGTTCAGAGAAGCTTTGTTTTCTGCTGCTCAGCCTACTTGGGATTAACTCAAACAATACGATTATTTCCGCCCTCAGAAAACGTGCGTACACAAATATTTGTGTAAGCATGTGCTGCCTCACAAGAGCTTTAAATAGACACTGCTGACAGGGAGATACACAAGTATTTACAGTCCAATAATGTAATTCTAGTAAACACAGACGCTGCTGTTTCTCTGCTGCACGTGCAGCGACACGCCGGCCATCCTGGGGACGTGAGGTGAAAGGTCAGCCTTTACCAAAGAGCTATTTTCAGGGTATGTGAGACAGAATGAAGCATGTCTGTGTTTGTGTTGTTATTCATGCTTTTTTTGCTTGCAGCAAAGGTAAAATCAGAGTACAATGTGAAAAAAAAAAGACTGCAGAATATGCAGCTGTTTTGTGTATTAATGTGTTCATATAGGACAAAAGTGGATTTTTGGGATTTCTGTTTTAGACGGAGACATAAGGAGCTTAAACGTCAATTTTTTGTTTCATGGTACCTCCAACTGTGCTCTAATCAGGTATTAAAGCACTTTGTCTCCAAAGGAAAGTGAAGCACGAAGTGATGCAACCGAATAAAACTATCATGAGAACCATCAGGTGAAACTCTGCCAGAAAAGAACAATATAATCTGTGTGAAATGTGCCAAATGTTTGTAGCAACAGTTGCTTCAATAGTGAAACAAGAGGGGAAATGCTAGCGGAATAAATGTACATGCATCTTCTTATAAATTCCCCATCGGATCTGGTTTGATGAACAAACAGAGGCAGATGGTGGGAAGATGGTCCTCAGCTCAAACTGCTGCTGTCAATGCTCCTGAGGTCAGGAGGAGCAGCAACGATGGAGAAGATGTCGTTCTCCGCGAGGACCGATCCTGTTTTTTCTCGGGCTGCTTTGTCTTTGTCGTAAGACAGGCAGGATTTTGAAATCTATGTCTACAAAGATGCAGAATTAAAATTATGTGTGTGATGAGGCAGGAGTTTGCAAAGAGAATGGAGGTTGAGGCAAAGATTTCCCAATCTGAAAATTTTATTGAATTATTGAGACTTGTGAAAAACCCTCCATACTGCATCAACAACAGTGGATATTGATCTTTTACTTCATTCTCTCTCTGATTAAACCTGGACTGGTCGAAGTTCAAGCACCGATTGAACGGAGACAAATGGAAATGTCCAGAACTACAGATCATGTTGGGGGGAAAAAAAAAAAAAAGACAAAAATGATTTTATCCACCAGACTGTCAGGTTTCCAGTCTCACAGATTGGATCTGGAGACAAAGAGTCGATCTTAAAGGGCACCAACGGGACTTCTGCCCACTGTGCATTGGGCTTTGTAGTGTTGTGTGGGGTATTGATGTATTGTTTCCTGCAAGCCACTTGTTCCTGGGGCAGTTTTTATAAGACTGGCATTAGCATGAAATTATAGACATGCTTTGGTACAACTCACAAAATTTCCTGACAGATTTTATTTCAACCTGGAAAGATGGGGCATCTGCTGGGAAAGAACCCATCAAATTTGTCATTTTCCAGTTAAAATTTGTTGAGCAGTGGGACGTGGACCAGACAACCTTGTTACCATGCAGAGGTGAGTCTGCAGACCAGTGTGGCTCTAAGATATTTATCAAGGTGACCTTGGAGAGTTTCTGGTTGGATCTGAAATGGTAAATTTGTTAGAGGGTGTTGGTTTAGTTTGATAGAACTGCACCTGTCAAGGACATCAACTGCACTGATGTTGGCTTTGGACCAGTTATTGAAGAGAGTTCGGGCGCAAATGTCTTAATTTACAGTTTCTACACTCATCGCTGTTTATTTATTTAGGCAACGAATTTAACAAATTAATCTCAATCACATTTAGAAGAGTCAGCTGAGGTGATTTGGATGCGACAGCAACAAAGTTTATTTTTTTACTGTTTCAGACTGAGAAAAAAATTAAATTCATATTTATTCCTGGATCGTATTTCCCTTCGAACAAGACAAAGTAAATGTCAGCTCACCATTTACTTCAGTCCCAGCAGTGTTTTCTGCATTTTTACATCTGACCTGGCATTCTCATCCGGAAGCGTGCGGTGGGAATAAGGTTCAAATCCAAACGTCCCAGACATTACACTCAATCAACAACGAACACGGCAACTGTCAAAGCCCCTTTGCTCAAACAGCGGTACAGATTTTAAAGGTCAGAGTGACAGCGCCCAGACAATGGATGGAACAAAGCACCTTGTTTCCTCAGATTGTTTTCTACCTGAGAAGATTGGCAACAATTACATCAAGACTGACACTCCACTCTTTTATCAAGTCCCTGCATTTACTACCATTAACAAAAAAAAAAAAAAGAATTCTGATTCAATGGAGATTTTGTTTTACCCAGAAGCCAAAGGCCCTTTCATATGTGATTATCCACAACAGTCATTTAACCCTTTCTTTCCTGGTTCTCCTGAACATGAGTAAATAGGAAGTCAGCTTTGTGAATTATATCAGCATTATCCATACGTCCATCCATTTTCTTGAAGGCAAGACAAACGTAATCGTCCTGCTTCTTCGGCTATGTGGGTCACAGGAGTTGCTGGAATCTATCTCAGCTAACTATGGGTGAGATGCATCGCAAGATAAACAACCACTCAGGCATACACACACACACACACACACACACACACACACACCTATGGGCAGTTTGGAGTGCTCAATTCATCTTAGCTGCATGTTTTTGGAGATGGGAGAAAACTAGAGAACCCACGCAGACATGGGGAGTTATCTTTGGTTTCTGTGTGAAATGTCCATCAGTTGCATCAGCTGCTGTCCAGAACATCTGAGCGAACGACCCATGCAACACCTGGACTCGTCTTCATCACCATCATGATGAAAGGGGAGGGGTCAGAGGGGAGACAAACGCAACAAAAACACGACGGTGAAACGGTAACGGTGACAAAGCAGCACGTCGCGCAGACACGCCGTCACAGCATCGAGCGCTTTGTGCTTCCAGAACATCTCAGGATGTTTCATCTGTGCAGCTTCAGTCCCCTTTGTTGTTCTGCTCGTATATGTGTACACACACACACACACACACACACACACACACACACACACACACACACACACACACACACACAAAATTGTGTTTGGTTTTTACCATCAGTTCAAAGATGAGTTAATGTCCTTAAGGAATTAAGGACAAAATAATTTGTTCTTTTTCCATTAACAGACTGAAACAGCTCCCTGATGTTATTATCTGGTTATCATAGCAAACAAGGTGTGATGGTAATTAATTCTATACATCATGCTTACTGGCTGCTGTTTGCTGTAGAAACTTCACCTCCAGTCCATCACATCACGTACTCTATGTTAGCCGCTTTTATTCTCCTCTAACGTCCAATGAGAAAGACATCCCGCGGCGGCTGATGGAGCTGCCAAGCAACAGTAAACACTGTGGCCCTTGAGGCCAAAGTTAGCTAGCATGCTACTGCTGACAGAGTGAATATGACCTCCACTGCAAAGCGTTAGTACATCAAGCTGTTGTACTAAATCAATCTCAGTTTGTTAACATGTGCTCCCCCATGAGATGCCGTGGGAAAGATCCCAGGAGGTTTTGCTGCCTGTAACATGCAAATTTTTATGAGTGTAGAATGTATAGCATGTTGGGTAGTGAGTGTGTGTTGTGGATTTTTATGCATCAAAGCTTATTGCATTAATAAGATGCCGGGTAGTTAGGGTAGCCAAGTCAAATAATGATGCAAATCCAGGAAAAGAATGATTATATAACTCCCAGCAATGGTCCAACCTGTGCAGAGCTGTGTGAAATGGTCAGAACCGACCCCCACCGCCGGTCGTAGATCTTTACACTCTGACTGACCGTGTAGAAAATAAAGGAAAAGACCTTTTCAAGGACCTCAGTCTGCTCAAAGGGGGATTCATTGCCGAACCTTGCCGTAAACTCATGGTTTTCACTTTCCTCATAACCTTCTACTTCTTTTTAGAATCACCCTCAGTTCAGAGTGAAAAATGTTGATGCGGGAATGAAATAACTTCTCCACCAAGCATTTATCTCCTGTATTTTATTCTAGTTTAGCATCTAATCGCGTGCAGTTCGGTGCCAGATTCAACTCATCTTTTTTTTTCTTTTTTATTTTTTTTTTATATTCTCAAGCTGTTTTGTGGCCTCTGTGCCAGCAGAGGTGAGGTAAAGTGAATTCATGGAGTGTTTTGGAGCACGGCTACATTTCACCTAAATGCATGTCAGGAGGAGGTGGGAAAGGGCTCGTGTGTCTTTTTTAAGCCAAAGCGGCAGTAGAATAAAAGTAGCGCTGTGAAGATATATTCAAAAGTCCTATGTTCTAAAAAAGACTAAAAAAGTTCACAGTACAATTTACTAATCTGTGAAAGGTCACTTACTAGCGTGTGGTTTTACTTTATGGTGTTTCGTGCTCATAGATTAGTTGAAAGACAAGAGCAAAAAGAATGGAAAGAAAGACAAATTACCCTCGAGGCCCCTGAGATACATTAGAAGGAAGGCTGTTCTGTAAATATTCCACTTTTACGCGACAGCATCCACAAAAGCCTGAAACCGAATCAGAAAAATATGCACAGCGGTAAGTGCCTGAGAAAAAAAAATTTTTCATCTTAACATCCACCTACTCAAGGACTTTACCACATTTCTTCTGAACAGCAGAGATAGTAAATATCCAGACTCTCAATGTAATAAATACAAAGTACAGAAGGAAAGTTTTTAGAAAAGGAAAACTTCAGTATTTTACACTTGATTTTTGGTCACTTCACCTCAAAATACTTAGGATGCGTGATATCGGAGAAAGGTTACTTATTCTACTGTTGAATATTATTAGAATTTCATTCAGAGCCTCCAATCTACACTCACATAAAACGTCTTTGTTATCATAACCCAATGTAGACATTTAAGAGCCGCTGATTGAAGTGATGAGGCCTTATCTTTTTTTCTTTTCAAATACGGATCTAGTTATCTAACTTCAGTTTAAAAACCATTTCATCCTCCCATTATATCATTCACCCCACTGATGAGCTCCATCAAAAATCAATTTATTATTATCTTGCAAAACATAAATGTGTCTGTGAAAATCACGATCTCTACTTTCAGAGATTATTATCTCAGAGAAAATAGACTTCTGGTGATAAAATAATATTTCTTTAATAAGCTTTGGTGTCTCACCTTCACGCCCTGACACCCTCCCAGTTCCTAGGAGACAAAGAAAAGAGCCTAAATTGCAGTTGTGTTGTTATTCCGGAATAGTTATGGGATGATATTGCATTTCTTCTGAATGGATTAGTCGCTGAAGAATCCTGTAAGAGAATTAGTATTCTGCATCATGGTTGAAGTGGTCTCTTGGTTCCACTCTAAATTTCATCCGGTTTTGCTGAATCAATGAGGAAAAAGGCCCGATCACAATGTATTTTAAGGGCCAATTATTTTCCAAATAAATCTCTCTGCAAAGTAAATTTGTGTAAAAGCATCTTAAACAGTTTTCCCTATTGTTGGAGTGGATTTACATAAGCATATTTGTTCTTTTCACAGCGATGTTTGCGCGCCTACTTTTATCGGAAGAATATTGCTTCTTTGTTTTGGCGCCATTGCTCGGGAGCGAAGAGGGCATTATTAGCAGCTGTGAAAACAGCGACAAACATAGCAGAAGAAACCCCAGCAGACGAGTGAGTCATCGTGGTTTAAAGTGTGTTCAGGGAAGCACAGATCGCTAATAAGGAACTACAGTATACAGAAACAAAGGCAAGGTCCCCTGGTAGTGATGTCAGAGATTTGCCAAACAATTCAAGAGTGTTATCTCTCGTAAGATTCCTATTATTCTCTATAGGAATTCACTCAGCCGTGCAAATGATGGTTGTAAGATGTTTTTTGTGTTATTGAAAAATTAGAAACGGTTCCAACAACATGAACTCACAATGAAATTCAGTCGATGCTCATGAATGGCTGCCCAGATGTTTGTTTGTGGCGCGCTGCCGATCCCAGGAACGGTCTGTTTAAAATCTTTGCAAAGTAAGTTGGTCCGCTGCCTTTTATTGATTTCATGTCAAGTTCATTTGTGTAGCTCACACACAGTGTGTCACTCAGGTTTACAAGCCTCTCCAGGGTGAGAGCAAAGGACTGTTTGAAGAATGAACCAATCTATTTATTGCTTTTTCAAATGGCATATCATCACTTTCTGACATTGTGTGCTATAAATAAACTTTTTTTAAGTGAATCTGTCTGCTTGGCAGTGATTGACAACAAATCTCACATATTTAGTGCTAAAATATGTGTTTTTATCGAGGTGCAGCAGAGGTGGGACCCAGTTATTGTGTTATGAATAAGTTTGTGAGTCAAGTTAAACTTTTGACAAAAAAAAAAAAATGACAAGCCTTGTGTAAGGTCCCAAATCAAGCAAGTGTTGCATCAAGTAATAATAATAGATCAGAATAAGAAACTTCTGTGTTAGGTTTACAGTTTGAAAAAGGGAAGTTGCCATGGACGAGTCTTGCATCAGGTTTCAAAGTCAAAACGTCAAAGTCCCAAATAAAATCAGAGCCCAAAACAAAAGAGGCAAGTCCTGCTTCAGGTATCCAAATGAAATCAGGGTTGGGGTTAGTCCCCAGTCAAAAGAGGAAAGTCTACTGATGAGTTCTAAACTGAAACAGATAAGCCTCTCCAAAATGAAGCAGACACATCTCGTAACAAGTTCAAAGTCAAAACAGGCAAATAAGTCATGAGATGTGAGGAACAACCTTATCGAGAGAAGGAAACCTGAGCTCTTTCACCATCCTGTAGCCGGTTCCTCCGAGTAGAGCCGCTCGAGAGAGTTAGAGAGAAGGAAGATTATAAGAAATGTGGCTATTTGGGGTTATTTTGTGTCTTGTTTATCTCCTCCACTGTTGTCTACAAAAGAAGTTGGTCGATTTGCAGCTGTAAAGCAACATAATGTATGCCTGCAGGATTACAGTTGCTTTCAATTCATGTCCCAGAACACCATCAGCAGTGTTTGAGTTGAAGCTAATCTGGACTGGCTTGTCAAAAACCTGTCTGCTTCCTTTCAAAACCCACAAGATCACAAGAAGGGAAACTGAATTCAGTTTTGGTCGTCCCCGTCTTACTCAGAAATATTTCTTTAATTTCAGAATCCAGAATCTGCTCCTTGAACCGTGGCAGGTGTGTTTATGTGCGACGAGGGATGAGGGGGGGGAAACAACCGAGAGGAGAAAATAAAGCGAGAGGGGTGGGACGGGGGGGGGGAGATAAGTAGAAAAGGATGACGTTAGCTCTGAGAAAAACAGGAGAGAGACAGAAACAAAGGGGCAAAGATGCAAACAGGAGCAGAAATGGAGCTCAAACGGATTATTTACCTCCGTGGGATAAACAGGGAAGCATATAGGGTGGAACGAATTTGAATGACAAGGCAACTGACTTCCCCTAATTGGTTTTGACTGTTTCTCTTTGAACTGCCAGTGTGTCGGCGCTTTCTATCCAGGCAAAACAGCTATCTGTTACAATCTGGATTGCTGGTTAATTTCTAAGACAAATATCAAACCTCTCTCCACGCCAGATTAGCTGCAATTTAATAAGATTTGCACTGTGGCTGCTTTTTAAAAAAAAAATTATTACTCCCCTTTGCTTCGAAGCCTAAGGAAACCAAACCTGGCTTTAACATTCTGTCGTACTCCACCTTTCATATCATGACACCCACACACACAGCACCCACACATCTGCCCCCACCTACAGTGCATGCTTGGATGAGAGAAGGGGTCTAAATATGTTAAAATATCATTTCTTTTAACACCGGTGTAGAAACTACCAGAGGGGGGAGAGATAATGTTAAACATTTACAATGCAAATGTGCATTTTGAGAGTTCTCTTCGAGCGACTGAGGTATCTTGACATAAGGCCGATTCCTCCGCTTTTCTCAAGATGCCTTCATTTGATCCAAGAAAACTCTTGAGCGGCGCTGATTTGCATTGAAAACGAATGACATTATGTCACCCTGCAGTTTTTTTTTCCCTCTCCCATAGCTGTACAGAAAATTAATCAGATTTTAAGTCTCTATAGAGGAATAAATGACTTTATGAAGGGAATTTATGGTAACATTTGGCACACTGAGTGCTGCCTGTCTAGACTTGAGTGACAGATTATTTCTCTTAGTTGGCTCCACAAACACATGGTAATATGCATTTTGTGTTTCTGCCTCACTGTTTGTTTGTTTGCCTACTTGTTTGTTTTTTTGTTTGCCTGTTTTTATTTATATATTTACAAGGTGGGGCAGACAAGCCTCCTGTCACCTTTCCTCTCATCTACCAATTAGATCATCCCTCAGGTCAACCCAGAGAGCATTTGTACTGTAGTTTGAAGCGTAGAATATTTAGTCTCGTCAGTGAGCCAGTAGAAAATGAACAAACGATACTTCTTTAACTGCTCATCTTGATTGACCTGTGACCAAATTAAATTTGATTAAGATGTAATTACTGAGGCAACTTGCTGCTGAGAGAGTCTCACAGTTGTAAGCAAAACAGATGTGACTTCTCGGAGTTTGATAAGTAAATGACTCGTAAAAGACAAATCATTTAGATCACATGTGTCAAACTCGAGTCCCGGGGGCCAAATGTGGCCCTCCACATCATTTTATGTGGCCCGCGAGAGAATAGATCGGTAAAAATTGTGCTTTGACCAAAAACTACATTTCCCACAATGCAATAATTAAGCCCATTTTAATAATGACAAAAACATTTTGAATAAAGTTAATATCCTAACTTGTGTTTGATGCTATTTTTCTCTATTCACTTTGATAGTTTGATGTAGTTATGTGGGTTTCAGAACTTGACAAAACGATTTATGTTATTACAGCAACAAGCTAACATATTTTTTTGTGCAACTTGTATTTGATGCTATATTTATCATTCTGACAAACTAAAGTAGGATTGTGCAAAATGAAAAACAGCATTCCAACATATGACCATGTCAGCACGCTAGCCTGCTACGCAAGGACAGCCTCGCGGAGTCACGTGCACCCAGTAGCTGTCAGCTCCTTGTCTTGTTAATTTGGACGCAACATTAGACACATGGTCGCATTAGAGGGAAACACTACATCATCAAAGATCACTATGGGGAAAAGACTGCATTTGCATCCCCCCCCCCCGCAACCCTTCTGTGGGCCAATCAGTACGGAATGTGACACTTTGTTTTGACTGGAGCTGAATCCCATCACTGTAATTTTGAACGTCAGGTTGTATTGGTGAGATAAATCTAACCCCCAAGTTCCATCAGCATCCACCCGTGCCGTCAGATGTACTCTATGTGACAACTGCATGAATTCATGAATAATATAACACCCCCCCTGGGTTTATGAATATAATTTTAACGAGCCAGAATTCTGTTGTGAAATGCATCATTGACCAATTTTGATCACAACTGACAAGTGTAGAAAATGTAATCTGATTATTGAATTCCATTCCATTTATGCTTTTGTAGCAGTTTACATGATTTAGCGATGGGATGCAGAGGTTTACGTTTGTCTTAAAGGACCAACGTGAGTTAAAATCAGTTTTCTTGGAATGGGATGCAACATTCTAGTGATATCTCACAAGGGATACTAATGTGTTCCTGGAACTTGACCCATATTACAGAAAAAGGCATCATGCATCAAATGTGGACATAAATTCCTCATATAGTTCTCTTTTTAAGACTGTAAGACTGTAAATCAGGAAGACTTAAGCTAAATATCTGCTCATTCTGATGAAAAGTTCTCTGGAGAAATCACTGCACTTCTGAATAATTTAGTGCTCCTTGGATTCCAGTTTTTAGTTAAAAAAAAAAAAAAAGGATGACATAGAGCACCTGTAAAAAGCAATGCACGGACCTCTGCTCACATCTCATCACGGGAGACCAGGACCCGACACTGACCTGTGCTCTGCCTTGTCTGGCCTTGTAGGAGTCCCCCGTATGGCTCTGTCCGCGGGTGGGAGGGACTGCCTGCGTGCGGGAGACACCTGCTCCAGCGACGACACCTGCAGCCCACGACTGCGCACCCTCAGGCAGTGTGTGGCGGGGGACGGCAGCGTGAAGCTGGGGCCGGGGGCGCGAAACCAGTGTGAGAACGCCATGACAGCGCTGCTGTCCACCCCTCTGCACGGCTGCCAATGTAAACGAGGCATGAAGAAGGAGAAGAACTGCCTGAGCATCTACTGGAGTCTGCACCAGTCCGTCCTGCACGGTAAGATTGGCACAGCGCACAGAATCTGACCGTTCTGTTCCCGAGCGGCGAACCGGAGCTGGTACAGTCTATTACTGTGATTACCGAGTGTGTGCCATCCATTTCATATAAATAAGGATTCCGCCTCCACACAGCTCCACGGTAACTTCCAGGCTTAAATGGAAAGAGTTATTATTGTGTCAAAAACAGTTTAAAGTGAGGCTCTGATTCCTTTTGTTCTACCCACACTCATTGTATTTAATCACTTTACTGCCTAATTCAAGAGCTTTTCACTACTGTTGTCATTTCCTATGCTGAATCCAATCATTTGCGTAACACTTACATTCAAACATAGGCATTTAGCATACATTTGTACTGTCAAAACAACTGCGGATGAATACAAGAAAAGGTTAATGATAAATTTAAACATCAGCCACCTTAATTTCCAGGCTTCAGTGAGCATAGAACAAACTAAATGCATAACAGAAGGATGGATGATATGAAGTCTTTGCTTTTTTGCAAAGACCTCACACTTACAGTGTCTTATAGTCCAGGCGCACAGGACTCTAAGGCGCACTTTCAATGAATGACCTATTCTAAAACTTTTTCATATATAAGGCACACTGGATTATAAGGTGCACTGTCGTTTTTTGAGAAAATTAAAGGCTTTTAGGTGCGCCTTATAGTTCGTAAAATACTGTAGTTTGTTAGATTGATGCTGGTTAGCCATTCCTCCACAGTTAACATTTAACTCAACAGCATTTTAGTATTTCAGTGCTTGGTTATGACTTGTTTCACTTCACCTTATGTGTTATGTGCTCTTTGTTCATGGGGACATCAGCAGTAGATAAAAATGTTGCAGAAAACCCAAATGCTGCTCATTCTTACAGTTGCCTGGAGTTTGGCCATGTGGCCTCTTGTCTCCTGCACAATATACGGAACATAACGGTGCCTAGCCAGTGTGTTTTTGGCTGTAACTCTAATGATATTGATTCACAACAGAAACCTCGCTTTCCTGTGTGTTGGCAGGACTCAGCCTGGTGGAGAGCTACCCCTATGAACCCGAGGAGAGGGGCTCTGACTACGTTCGCCTGGCCTCCATCGCTGCAGGTGAGTGGGCAAGCTGCCGCTGCTGCTACTGCCTTTGCCTTCAGTCAGAGTAAACTTCTATTTCATGTAACAACGAAAAACTAAGTGGGTACTCCAAAAAAAAGTTGTGCGCTAAAGATAGAGGAAAAACAAGATGTTATTTGCGTCGTTCTGGATGAGGAGATGGAGTTGCGGGTGAGCTTGCTGTGTGTTTGAAGAGTAACAAGACGCACTTTGCTTCTGTCTTTCCTATGAGCCTGTGGGCAAGCTGCAGGGTTGGTATGTGCTGCTGTTAGCCCCCAAGGCTCAGATTAATTACCTATTTACTTTAATATACCTGGAAGCAGCTAAATCTATGGGGGTGGGAGGGTGAGTCAGAAAGAGAGAACAGAAGGTAAAATGTCATGGTAGGAACTGAGAACGAGAGAATGAGAGGGAAAGAGAAAGAAAGTGAGAGGAAGAAAATGGGAGACAGACGGAGCCGAGTTGTTTACTCGAACAACGGTTTGCTTTTCTGCTGTTGGAGGTTTGGAAATGAGACGAGTCGCACACAAATGAGGAGTTACGTTTTATTTAAATGGAGAGGACATAAAGTCAAGTGTTTTGTTTTCTCCGATGGCAATTATACTCCGGATGAGCGAAGCTGAAACGAAGAGTTAAATAATGACTTAAATGAAGTGATTAGGATGGAAGGCATTTATGTATGCCATACAGTGTAAAGATAAATGTCCTACACACACAAAAAAAAAAACCTTCAAAGAAGTGGATAATGACGGCTCAAAGAGGGGACGCCGCCTGATTTACATGTTTAAAAACGGTATGCTCATTTCTAAAAAGCAGCTGAGGAAATGAACAGAAGTGGTGTGAAACTACATCTGAAACAAAAGTCACATGTGTTTTTCAAATTCATTCATTCATTCATTCGATATGCCACCCATTCATTACGTTTTAGCATTGTCAAAATTGTAAATTTGACCAAATCTATCGAATTTATTGTAGTTTCAGTCATAAAGTTGCAACTGTGAAATTGTTAGTACAATATGCTGCTATTCCAACTTGTTCTCACAGGTGCTTCTTATTCTAACTTGTTCCAAATATCAATAATTCAGCAGCTGCAGCAGCTTCACACAAAATTCCCTCAAAAAAAAAAAAAAAAAAAAAAAGAAATCAGATTTGGCTTTTCTATTAGCTTGCTTTGCATTATTAAGCAAAATTGCAGGACAAACATAATAAATGTCCCTTATCTGTTTGTGGGAGATAGTCTTAGTATTTAAGTTCAAAATGCACATCTGTTTTAAGGTGCTCGATCAAACGTATCTGTGACCTCATGCACGAGCTCTTATTGAAATTACAGCGCTCATTTCAGGCTTGTTTTGATTTAAGGCGGCACCGGGCCCGCACTGTACAGCCTCCTCGTAAATTTCACTCCAGCAACTCCACGCGAGGTCAAAGTTGACATTCATGCCATGCATCTCGACAAGTCGACTGCCAAAACAACAAAGATGTGATTAATGGATGTTTTTCCACCCTTATAGCATCTTTCCCTCAGAGTAATGACCCTTTTCAAAGACAGAAGCCGGAGCTACAGCTCATCGTAGTTTGAGGAGTATTCAAACAACAAAATGGTTCACCCTTTACGCATTAATCAGTTCACTAAAAAAAGCAGCTTTTTGCTTGGCCTCGAGAAGCAGCAAAAAATTGTTTATCCCTTTTCTGTTTCATGCACCTTAATTGTAAAACAAACACTTTTTCATTGTGTGCAACAGGTTAGCTACTGTATCTCATTTAATAACGAAACAAGCCCTTTTGATACAATGATATAGTGACTTTTGTAGTAGCTCTGGCCTTGCATTGTATTCCATGTCAGTTCAATGTATGTTCATTGTTGTGTATTACAAAGGATGCCTTTCCAATAGTATTAAATTTTACCTTTTTGTGAGCTTGAAAAGTAGCAGTGATGGGTTTGAACCTTGGAACTTGTGAAGAATGTCTGCTGCCTTCAACTCCAGAAGGTGCAATAGATTTCAACATCTACTATGAAAGCATAGATTCACAAGCTGGCAGTTACTTCACCGTGGAAGAAGTTGAATAGAAAAAGGTAGTCCAGAGAAAAATCTAGAAAACCGGCCATGTCTCTGCTGATGAAATTCTAAATATTTGTAAGGAGGAATAGTTCTCAGTCTAGAATTCAAAAAGTCAGAGTTTCCAGTTCAACTAGGAGCTGTTTGGCTTCGGAGCTGAGCATCAACACTGAAAGACCTGAGGATGGGTCACTGAATCTGCTCACTACAAGATTTACCACCTAAATTCACTAAAACTGAGCATAATATGACTTTAAAAGTGAAGTTTTACAATTTGAGTGCTGTCGAGAAAGTGATGGTGACTTCTGTGACTCCACGTTAATGTCCAGTTTTGGGTACCTTGCATAAACCTGGTTTGGTTAATTTTAGTTTTACATTGCATGGACTTAAAACACATCACATCACTTACATACATGACAAGACAGTTTTTCTAAATTCAGATGCCTTTTCTCCCATATTCTCTCTCGTTGTTATAGAAAACAAATTAGAAGAACTAAGATTTACAATAGGTTTTTGGGTTTTTTTTCCAATTGGTGTTTGATTTCTTCATTTGACCATATCCCTATTAAATGTTTCATCTATTCCTGTACGTGCTTTTTACCGCTGCTTATTTTTTTAATTAAACTTCCTTTGATGCAAAATTCTGATTCTTTCAAAGAACTCCTTCCACACTGTGAACAAGCTGAACCACGTTTCAGTTTAATCCGGACTCAAATCACCTCTATGTGTCAGAGGAAAGGCAGACAGAATTGTTGGGGGAGGTTTGACACCTGTAAATTTCATCCAGATCAAAAATGAAAAGTTCAAAAGTCTGGACTAAATAAGGTAGGAATGAAAGCACCCTTAGAAACCCACAGTTAGTATGGACTGGAATAACTGTAGAGAACTGTGTTCCTCAATATATCTTCATTGATATTTGCGAAAAATGATCACAAATATCCAAATTTACTTTCACTTAATGATATGATTTTTAAAATCGTCTACACAGGAAATGAATAAGCAAAACTGCAACTGACCCAATACTCCCAGACTCCAGTGCAAGTTTTAAAATTTAGATGTGTGGCGATGAATATTCCAAAACCAGGCGTGCGAATTTTCAGCCTGCCGGAGCGCCGGTTCCCTCCGCCTCCAGCGACTCCAGAGAGGAGCTGTGGTTATACTGGGAAGCTTTGAGTAGTAAATGTATGTACAGTAAAACACGAGTGTGACTCGTGATGTTTATGGATAAAAGCATGCATGCTCAGCAGATATAATAAATAACACAGAGCATAAAAATATATATGTAAACTCCATTTCCCATGCATGGAGCCATTGGATGCAATTTGTCATCCCACCCTGCAGTTCTATCGCGTCCCTCCAACCTCTTACTGCCTCCCCCTCGTATGCTTAGCAGTTAAATTGGGAATAACCTATGCTTTGTGATGGGTTGTTAGCTTGCTCTCCAAGGCCATTCATATTTTATATGACAGCTTGGTGAGAGGCAAACTCACCAGGAGACACAACTACAGGCAGTTTACAAACTAATGAGCAGCGCTATCTGCCAGAGGAGCTGAGCGTCATCATGGCCGTATTGAGTGGTTGGTCGCTCGGGGAAAAAAAACACACATGATGATGGATTAGGAAATAATGCAGCCAAAAGAAGATGGTGATGTGGTGGTGGGTGGGGTGGGGGTGGGGCGGTGGTTTCCACTGCTTTAGCAAGAGGCGGCTCATTACTGCAGGAGTCAGCAGGAGCAGGGGCACCGAGGGAGGCAGGGGATGGACAAAGTTGATGGAGGAGAGTGGAGAGCGAGCTGAAAGGAGGGATGGGAGGAGGAGACAGATGGAATGGGTGGTGATGGCGGCTCGCAACGAGGAGGGGAGGGAGACGGCGAGGGAAGTGAGGGAGTCAGGTGAGTGAGGGATGGGCAGAGATATGGGGAGAGAGCGATGGATGGATAGATAGACGGAGGGGAAGGGAGCATTAATTACAGGCTTTGTTGTGCGGTCACAAAGAAGACGCTTTTTTCAAAGCTGCCACTCTGCATTAACCCGGCAGAATGAAATATTCACCCATTAGGCCTTGACTGAAACACACCCAGTGCCCAGGCTCATGCAACATTTAAGCATAATTCATGTTCTATTCATTACGCAGGGGCCTGTTATACACATAATCATCATTTTGGTTTAGTTTGTATTTCTATACACACACACACACACACCTCTTTGCAACTGTAAATGCAACACTGCACTTCAGTCTGGAGATGAGAGTGGCGAGTCAATACCGACTCCAATTAGGCCTAGAAATCATTGGTAAACATTGCCTGGGATTTGATTTTCTCGAGCCACACAGAAGGGCTCCGAACGCTTTCTGACTCTCATTTGCGTCTGATTCTCCTTCGCAGAGTCCGAAGTGACGACGGTGAACCGCTGCCTGGACGCCGCCAAGGCGTGCAACATAGACGAGACGTGTCAGAAGCTTCGCACGGAATACGTCTCGGCCTGCATCCAGCCGTCCGCCCGCTCAGGGCCGTGTAACCGACCAAAATGCAACAAGGCGCTGAGGAAGTTCTTCGATCGCGTTCCCCCCGACTACACCCATGAACTGCTGTTCTGCCCCTGCACCGACACGGCCTGCGCCGAACGCCGCCGGCAAACCATCGTGCCAACCTGTTCCTACGAGGACAAGGAGAAGCCCAACTGCCTGGCCCAGCTGAGGATCTGTAAAGCAGACTACGTGTGCAGGTAGAAATGTAAAAAAAAAGAAAATCTGTGTTTAACATACTCCCCGCTGCCAGGAACAATTTTGCGTAATTCGCCGAGTTGACTCATTCAACCGAAGATGTGCAGCAACTGGAGCTGCTGTTAAAGGTTTGTAGAGGTGTTTGTGTATGTATCGTGTTTCCTGTGACCATGACATTTAAAAAAAGACAAAAAAAAAACAGTTTAGCCCAAATATGCTGGTGGAATTTTTGGGTCACACTGTGCGAAAAACATTTCTAGAGCTTCACAGAAAATGGAGGAAAATGCAAATATATCTTAGCAGCTCATTCTGTGTAATCCTGAGTCTCCAGAGTCCAATTTGAAATTTGAAAAGATTCCATTTACGCCTCTTTGTTAAGTTGAAACCTTCGCTTTAGCCTCTAAGCTAAAAACTTTAGCCCAACACATTTTCTGAGGTAGTTGCAGGAGCTCGATGATCTTGCAACAAGCGTCCAAAATCCCACAGTTTTTGACCATCTTAACACAAGGGCATCTTAAAATATGACTGAAAAGTTTTTAAATCATTTGAAAATGATTTATAAAATGTTCAGTGAAACACATCAATTGAATTTCCAGAAAGTTATCAGTGTAATTTTTTTTATTTTTTAAATTCATTGACTTGACGCTCAGACTTGATATATTTAGGTGATCCATGACAGCCTGTAAAAATTGACTTGGAACATCCGGTGGGTTATGCCGTGAAGGCATGTGTGAAACGTAGAACCACTCACAATGACTAAAACAATGAACGCTTCATCCGCTGTCTGACAAACAAACAAAAGCAGTCATGGATAACAGTCAACTGCTGTAAATCCCAAACAATGAGCACAAAGAGCCTAAAAACCTCCGTTGTGCCGTAGATTTGGGCAACAATTCTCCGCACTTGTTCCTGGCAGTCCAACAGGGCTGTCTATTTGAAACAGAAAATCATCACTCTCTCTCACTCTCTCTCTGGCGATCTGTTGATTCACTACCTGTTTTTACAGTAGTCAACCAATAGAGTCACTTCTGCTCTTATGTCGGGTAATCCCTGCTGTGAGAATTTTGTTGTGCTAGATATTAATGCCGGCTCAGTTACAGCAGTGTCACAGCTCTGAATCATAACTTAGACCTGTAGTTATTTATTAAAATGACTTGTTACACATGGTGGGAATTAAAATACAGCAAAGTGATGCATTTGGGTACAAAACTCAGCAGCGCTCATTAGTCACAATTAGGTAGCAGCAACACAAAATAACTTCATCTCGACTGAGGACTCAGAGAACAAACGACTTCACGCAAATTGTTGATGACAGTTTGATTCAGGAGTCAGTAGCTCATCAATGGACATTTGGTAAGAGAGCTGTTTTAGTGCAGACATCTGAGCCTAGATTGCTAGTTATACGTTTTGCAAATTGGTGAAGGCGACACGTGTTTTACCGTTTTGTAGTATTTATTTATCTATTTGCACCAAGTTTAACCCAAATACTACTAAACAGCATGTATTCTGTCAGGAGTGAGGTCATTAAATTTTCATGCTGCACTATCTTCTCTGTTGTGTTCAGGTCTTTGTTCAAACGTGGCTTTGGACACTTACGATCCCTCTGGACAATGAATTGTGTATCTTGGAATAGGGCCCTGGCTGGCATGATGTGTTCATTTCAATTAATTAGTCAGCTGTGTTGAATTAATTCAATTGTTATACTTATTAACTGCATATAATTAGCCAATTAAAAATAAAATTTTCTGAGGGGATGCAGAAGAAGCATCCATGTGAAATATGCGTTATTAGGGCGGTCATTGTCGTGTTGTCATTGTCGAGACATCAAACTGACCCTGTGCAAGACCAGTAATCTGATCAGACACACTTACTCTGTCTTAAACCAGTGTGTGTGTGTGTGTGTGTGTTGTGTGTGTGTGTGTGTGTGTCAGAAACACAAGGGGTTACATCTGTCACGCTATCGATCAACCGTTACCCCCGATTGGATGGGGTGTACCCCAAGGCCTCTGGGTAGGACGGCAGTCCTGCTGGAGTCAGCCGGCGTTAAGGGGCGGCCTGCAGAGGATGCCTTCACTTCCTGCACAGCCTATGAGTTTTACACACATCATTATAATGACATGACAAACGAGGGAAGAGCGGGGAGTTGTGGTGCCCTGAGGGAGATCCTGTTGAAAATGCCAGCGGACGGGGGCCGATGATGGGGTATGATGGCTGCGATAGCCTTATAACGGTGATGATGATGACGATGATGAGGTTCGATGTCTGAGCCCTGGCAGGAAAAGGTGAAGGACGGAAGGCAGGAGCGGCTGTGGGAGGAAGTATTTATATGGAAGATCCATATTTTTCTAATCTCCTATCCAGGTATGGCCGTGGTATTTAGAGAGCAGAGCCCAGGCCTGACATTCTGCCCCTCATTGACTCTTCACAGCCTGATATAGGGCAATTCAGTGGGGAAAAAAAAAAAAAAACGGGGGGAGGGTGGGGCAAGACAAAGAGGGATAAATGTCACCGGGGGGTGAGTGAATTTGAAGTGAAATTGCTGCAGAGTAGGAGCTCTTGCGGGTGGAGAGAGCTGATGTGGGGACTACAGGTAGATTAGCATTGTGTGTTTTCAGGTCCACAATCTGACTTTGACAGAAAAAGCGGGAGCTAGCCACCCCTCGGTGGCATGATGAGAGCAGCAGCCAAGCGCAAATAAATGATGGATGGCATGTTATTGCTCCCACAGGTCTCGCTGGGCACAGTTCCAGTACGATTGCCAACCATCCGAGCAGAGCGCCAGCGGCTGCAAGCAGGATAACTACGGAGCATGTCTGCTTGCTTACACCGGGCTGATGGGTAAGAACTAAATCTCTCTTTTCCAGTTCCAGTTCACCCACCTCCTGTGATGGAACAGAAACAAACAAAAAAAAGGCTTTAGAGGAGGGGAAGGCGGTCAGGTGCACCGAGCGGGATTCAAAAGAATGAATCAAGAATTGTGATGAGAAGCGCGGTTCAAAGATCGATGGAGCGATGATTAATGTCGCCGCGGCAGACCCTGCCAAGCCGTTGGCATTATAAGTGGTGCAATTACAACTATTGACCGCTTTTTAAGACAATCATCCCCCGCTATGGCGATGAGTAGGAGCAGGTGAAGACGGCAGAGCTTTGCTTATTGTACTTTTGATAAAAAGTTATCACATAGGCTGCGAAAAATCTCTCAGACTTAACATGTCATTGTGTGATAACTACATCCCAATGAAGCTACAAAGAACAACAAAGGTAGGCAGTTTGATTTACCAGGGACTGGAAGAGACGGAGACGGAACGCAACGGCTGTGATTGGCCGTTCTAGACAGCTCGAAGTCGAAGTGAGGTGTTGTCGTTGTTTGGAAGGCCGGCACCAGGAAATCGATGGAGGAAAATCAAAACTTTTTGCCACACTGCTTCAAAGTGAAGCAATTCTATTTCCCTCCTCCTTTTAAAGAAAGCAAGTTGTAAAGCTGTGCCCTTCCTGGAGAATGACTCCCCCAATCACTTCCTTTTTTCAAAGGCAGAACCGAATAAAGCGAATAAAACTCGAGATACTTCTGTGATGGTGGACTGTGTCGCTCAGCCGAACCCCCCGCTCTGGTTGATGTAGTTGTTATAAAATCTAGAGAAGCTGATCAGCAGCGGATTTGATAACAATGAGAATAGAAATCGAGACAAGGGTGCTTTCCAAGCAGATGCCCCTGTGCCTCTTTTTAAGCATGCGTGTTCCATGTACTTCCACAAAAGAAATCACATTTTGTAGTAATTCCCATTATAAAAATCAGTGTATTTAATCAAATTATGCCAGTTTTCCAGTCCTTTAATATCCACACAACTTTATCGACTTCAGCGTGCCACAGTCTGCAGCAGCAATATCACACTTGATCACAAGGGCGCTGGCACTTTCATCTATTTATATTCCTGTCAGTTTCTGCTTCAATTAATACATTTCCACGCACGCTTATAACTCAGTCTTAACCTGATTAGGCAATGTTGTGATGATAAAAATTGCCACATAAATGCCTTTATTTGATTATCATAATCAAGCTGCAACAAGATTTAATCAGCCAGAATTCTGCTTCAACGTTCAATTTATCCAGACAGGAATTTTTTTATTTTTTTTTTCTTTTTTGCCTGAGTTGTTTACAAAAAAAAAAAAATGCTTCTCAAAATGATGCAGGGTGGGAGGTAGAGGATAGTAAATTGCAAAAGACAGCAAAAAAAAAAAAAAAAGTTTCTTTTGTTTACGTTAAGATTCAATCACTGCAAATGTACAGAATTTGGATTTTTTTTTTTCCCCGTCTCCTCCCCTCCACAGGAAGTACAATTACTCCCAACTACCTTGACAACTCCACATCCAACGTGGGACCCTGGTGCTCCTGCGCAGCGAGTGGCAACCACAGGGAACAATGCAACGACTTCCTGGCTTTCTTCCACGACAATGTCTGCCTGAGTGAGTAGCAGCTGCACAGACAGACCTCTTGCAACACAATGACAGTAACAATCCTGACAAAGACCAAGATGGGTTGGGTATTTTTTTATTTTTTATTTTCTAGTGAACCAAGTGATCGATGACACTTTCAAACTGTAAATGTCCTGTAAAAAAAGAAAAATGCCATTCAGGGTAAGGTAGGTTCACTTGTTTACGTTTCCCCCATTTTGCAGCAATCTCTGGGACTATTTTGTGGTTTAGTTTGTGTGCAGAATGGACAAAAGAACAAATTTCAGAAATTGTGTTTGATTTTTTTTTTTTTTACACCCCATTTTCTTAAATCTTAGTATTTTAGGCCAGAATAAAAGAATGCATTAAAATATACCTAAAGGAATGCAATGTTCTTTTGCAGAGCAGAGCTGGCGGAGAAGAGAAGTTTTAGAAACATCACTTAAGCAGATAAGAACAAAACATTAAGTGAAACAGTCAAAGGAGTGTACTGTAGGTAAATCGCTGCTGGCATACACCAGAAAAAAATCTTTTTCTACAAAAGAGAAAGTGGCTTGAAAAATCGCTTCATATAAGGGTTGGGGTTTTTTTTAAACGTCATGATGCAATCATCACTTAAACATACATCATGTAAGATAGCAAACAGGAAGAAATGCAAATGTCAACATTGTCGTATTGCCACTTAAGCTGTCTTGATGGATGAAAGTCATCTCGAGCACCGAGTTCGGTCTGAAGTTAGCTAACGTTAACAAGACGACGCGACAGCAGACATCCTGTCGTTCATTATTCACTCCTCTGACAGCTTTTATTACGAAGCCAAACAAGGACAGTTGCTTAATGGACACCTGAGCTACAGTTCCATAGCTCAGCCCATTACATGAGCCGCTGCCGCCTAACTCTGCATGTTCTCACAATGAATGTTTGCTCGGCACAAGTATAGTGAAATAATTCTGATGATTCTAGTACCGGTGATTCTTTTTGCCTAAATGATTAATTCCATGCTGATTACGGCGCCCTGCTTCTACGCCACCTCACAACAAGGTGTTTGAGTGAATGCTGCTAATTGTTTTTCATTTACACAATGAAGCTGATCATGAATTCATTGTGTTTGCTTGTGCAGTCAGGTGTGGTTATGAGCATACTTGTAGTGCATTAGTGGTTTCAGTCAAAAACATCTGCTCCTTCGTCCTGACATTCACCAAAACACAACGGGTTCTTTTTTCTTGGCCACCATCCTTCCACCAAAGTCCATTTAGTGGATTTTGTGTAATCCTGCTAAGATTCACAGCCTTTTTTGACTTTTTTTGTCCTGAGATACATCCATACTCTGTTACTGGCGGTAGAGAGGCAGAGAACCTGGATGGAACAGATGGAGATGCGAGGAGAATCTTTATTTTAGTCCAAAATAAATTTATCTTTGCAGACTTTAACAGAAATGATGGTATAATAACAACAAAGTTAAATATGTGGTAACCATAAATTCATATAATAACAATTGAATAAATGATAAAACAGACATCAGACGTTCCGGAGAGACAAAAAGCAGCTCCTGGTACATAAACATCATCCACCCATTCTCCAGCCCTTTACCTTTTGTTGTAGATTTTATTCACCCGACAACAGAAATCTAAAATGATTTGAGATCATCCGTCCGATTGAGCGATGACACCAGTGACACCAGAATGACACCAGTGATGAAGTGACGCAAAGCAGAGCTGTTGGTGACACAGCAGACACTGTAGTTAATTTTGGGTTCTTTTTTTTTTCCCCAACAACAAAAGGAAGACAAGTTTCCACTTGGCTGTCAGTATGACTAACAGGACCAGTGACAAACCAATTACACCAGTGGCAGCATAAAAACACACCACAGCTGCTGCCACAGGGTGACAAAACAAAATGTCAGTGTTTTAAAAAAAAAAAAAAACCTGCATCAGGTGTGGGTTCATCAAACTCTCAAACAATTGGTTTGATTAATAAATACATACGTGATTATTTTAAATTCGGGCGAGGCTGTTTCTTTTTCTTTCTCTGCAATTATAACAAAGGAAAAACCAACCGTCACGCAAACATTATTACCGTGATTTATGTTTGGGTACATGATTTTTAGGGTTTTTTTTACAACAAAGAATTTCATCATATTTCCTACTACTAAAATCATTTTTATGAATTTCAATTGCAAAATCCTTCTTCAGGCAACGAATATGCAGGAATGCCTGAATGTTGCCGTGGATATCACACTTTGAACCCACATAGATTCAGTATCTATGTCTACGTTCACATCGTTTATATCCCTTACTACAAAGAGAAATCTAATTTTTGAGACAATTCATGGAATTCAAGCTAAAACAGATGCTTTGACAGGTTTGCAATGTAAAAGTGCAGGTTGCAGGTTTACAATGGAAGACTGGAAATAATGTGTGTTTTGTTTTACTGTGCTCCCATTGTTGGCAGGTTTCCTGTGTTGTCATTCAAGTCACATGACCCTGTAACAGATATAGAGCCAATCTAGGACCAAATTTGAAATTAAATCAAAAATCCAAAAATTGAAAAGGTTTTATTTTCCATTCACTACAGGTGACAGAAATATATCTGTTGACCCTTTCTCAGAACAGTCGATTGAAAACTGTTTGATTTCAGATCCACCTCCGTCTTACTCTGTTGCTCCACTACCTTTACTCCAGCGTTATTTTGCTCCACACCGGCCCACACGTAGTGTGAAATTCACACCAAAACACTTAACTGCCAGCAAATTACATTATTCACACCCATATTTCTTTATACTCCTTGCTGCAAAAAAACAACAACAACACACAAACACAATAAAGTTTCTGATTGAAAGTACACCTCATCAGAACCTGAGCTCTGATTTGTGAAACTAAAGCTGCCATTTACCAGGTCACTGTTGGTCCAATAATCACTCAGTAAAGTCCTCAGAATCAACGACAATCTGGTGCAGCAACAAGTACAAATGAGAAAATAATACCCAACATTACACCCTGGAGGTATCATCTACTTCTACAGTGAACCGCTTGTATGACGTGTGTTCCACAAAAGGATTGCTGCTCATCGCACGACAGTGGGTTTAATGAGTGAGTCAGTGGCTTCAGATAGATAGATTGATGGATATGTAGAAAATTGTCTATATCCACTGCTCCTCCACCTGCAAACTGTTTCAACCTGCAGCTGCAGCTTCACCACAAGCAGCAAAACAACCACTCCTTCATTTTCACCCTTTATTTAGCCCTCAGTTGTGTTTTTGTGGTAAAGTCAATGCTATCTCTGACTAAGAACACATGGCGTGGAGTAGATCAGAACTGAGGATGATTCAGTTTGAGATTACTCAGTTCTAAATGCTGTGAGGATGATGATCTTGCCAGGCCTCCTGGCTGCCACAGGAATTATGGTATCTGTCCTTTAGGAGTCAGAGGACGTTCTCATGGGGATTAAATACATTTACTCTTTGCTAATACTCTTATTTCAGAGTCAGTGTAATGTGTAAATTTGAAGCATCCGGTGCACATACACTGAGAATTTAAATTTAAAGCGATGTAGACGACATCTCCTGTCCCGCAGTTAAATTTATGAAAAGGAAAATATATGCATGTTTGTATATTCTAGGATTTTTAATGATGGAAATAATTGGGTTGAACTTTAACATTTTCTGTGAAGTTCTTGTGTCATAAATGACAAAACAAAACTCCGATGATCAAAATTCTACATTTACACTGTACAAAAACCGATTCAGCTGATTCTGTAAGGTTCTTTCTCAATATTTGCAGTTGTGGTGCTGTTATCTCTCTATTTCCATCTACTGTAGTACCCTGAGATGTGAGTTACTCAACTTACATCAGCTGGGACCGGATACAATGCTGCTTTACAGAATGCAGATGTAGCTCATGTGCTCTTGTTGTTGTTTTTTCATAGTTTATCATTGTTTACATAACTTATATAAAATGAATTATGCACAGGCAAAGTATTCTTGTCTATTGGTTGATGAAAAAAAGTTTTTTTTCATAATTTAAGCCGTTTGAGACTTTTTTGCAAGGCTGAAATGGATTAAAGCAATTATTTTAAACAGGGAAATGTTTGACTTACGAGCTCAGTTTACTATCTTACACAGGACAATTAAGTTCATTTCACTTCATTTTACTACTGTACTTCACATATTCCCACAAACACCACATGAAGACAGAGCGTAGAAAAACCTAAAACCAAGACACAATGTCCACTGGGCATTTTTAAAGAACATTCGCTACCTCGTAATGCGTTGCTCAATGAGATAATGACGCATGTCATAATGCTACTTTCCTCTAATTAGCCAACCCCCAGGTAGCAATAGAATATACATTATCCTGTCGGGAGTTAACCTCCCACCGTAGTCTGATATGTTTTGCAACCGCTTGATGGATGTCTTGTTTTTCAGTAAAACTCCTCATGTGCATCCTGTAGCCCGGACTCAGACTTGCAGAGACAGCTACTGTGTGCTGTTTACTGTAAGCTCCTTAGAGACCCAGAAAAACAAACCTCAGACTGACTGGCCTCATTTCCCTCCTTCTCAGCATAAAAAAAAAAAACAAGCAATGCTTATCGTCTTCTGTCGGAGCAAATCGGTGAAGCCAGATAGCGAACGTGGTACATTATAATAAGGATGAACAAGTTCATAATGGGAAAGGTGATTCACGGACCAGTGATGCACGTCGTGCTCTCATCCCAGTTATACTTCAGTCTCTTTTGCACTGCAGAGGAAGGCTACAGCTCTATTTAGGGGGGGGGGGGCGAAGTGGGCTTCATGTTTTTTGGCCAAGAGAATTTTGAGGTAATAATTGGAAAAATTAATCCATCCTGGGAGGGCACCTGGATGTTTTACTTTCCCCTGTGTTCCTCAGGTGATCATACAATGAAATGTTATTCATTTTGACTACGGGCAAAAGAGTCGCCTTCAGTGATGGCTCTGTTCCGTAAGCGGATAGTGTGATCGCCAATTAAATTAATTCTCCTGGTCGTTTTTTGGAGTTTGCATCTTTCTGCTACTGAATACAGAATTATTTTGCGTATGAGGCCGTGCTGCTCAGCTGTGCCAGACCAACTTGCTGAGAAAGGACTTCCGATGGCCTTTTGAGGACTTTGTAATTGAACATAATTTGGTTTCCTGCCTCCGAACTAATGAGGTGGACAGAGAGAATGGAACACAATCGTTTGAGATAGATAGGGGATCGGGGAAAAACTGCTGAAAAAACCCTCTCTGGAGTGAGCGAGCTCAGTTTTTAAAAACAGCTGTCTCGCTACCTTACCTCCTCATCAACGCTATAATAACCACATCACTATGCAGCACAGCGGCGTTGGACTTTCTTTTTTTTGCTCTCTGAAAGCTGAGTGTGTCAGAGAAACAAAATGGGAGGACAGATGGAGGTGAAGCCCATTTATTTCTGCCATTATTTTAATTTGTCTAACTTAAACTGGTAGTGTTGGAGAAAGAAACCAAGGGTAACCAGAGATATGTAAGAACTGTAGGGGTGCTGGAGGTTATGTGCGGAGGATGGGCCCAGCAGTGCAGCTGCAGGGAACCAACGAAAATGTCTCACGGAAGAACCTTAAAAGTCAAACGGATGCGAGATGGCAGCGCTTAAAGAGCCGTGTCCAAACATTTACAAAAGGAACTGTCACAACAGTTCTCTGCCGAAAATATCAATTGGCACTTGGTTCTGTGTGTGACGACGGTGGTACGAGCGTGGCGGCGAGCAGCTGGAGTTGCACTCTTGGCTTCTCTCATCCGTCAGCATGCCAGGTGATCTCCACGCACTGCCGGGCGCTAACTGCGCACTTTCCCACCTGTCCCACCAACACTAATGGTGCACAACACTATTATCTCATCCGGACTCTTTCCTGGGAGGATGCTGATGTCTACACACACCATCAGCAGGGATCAGTTCGTTTGGCCCTTGCTGTTGACTCAATTGCTGCAACTTGCAAATTCTCTAATTGGCTAGAAGAGCCGGTGATGACCGGTTAGGTTAACCACCCACCGCCTCCATCTCTGTCTGGTAGTCGATGCCCTCGTGTTGCACCAGCGGAGGGTGTCGAGTCAAGGCTCAGCATTGATTGCTGCAGAACTGTGTTTACGAAGGTACCCTACCTCGGGAGGATGGATCAATTTGTTATGATCCTGTGAGAAATCAATGAGTGTGTGTCACACCCCAATACTCCACAGAAAGCTTTGAAATCCCATCACTAATAACCGGTGAGTTGCCTCTGAAATCAGAGGCTTTTTTTTTTTTTTTTTTTTTGCCAGTAACAGATGGAAGAATGGTGCGAGTTTCATTTCTACATGCTGACATCCGTCTTACAGTATAAACCGGGGATATTAATTGATGGATCTCTCATTCATGTCTTCATTTGAGCATATTTTAATTGAAGTGACTTTCATGCAAGCGTAATTGCTGACGAGCGCTCCATTAACTGAATGAAAATGTACGCTCATAGAATATTAATTCATTGTGAGATTATAAATCATTCTGGCGGTGGTGAAATCAGTAGAGATGTCCTTAGGGGTCTCTAAATCTATATGAATCCACCAAAATGTTAATAATTCACAGTACAGAATGTACATGCTATCGTGTTCTTTCCAATCACAGCCAAATTACAGGAAGTAGCCCGTTTAAATGTTGATTGTGGTCGTTAAATCCCACCATTACAGTCAAATTTTTAATAAATAAATATTTACTGCTGTAAGTCCAGAGTTGCTTCTCTTATTATCTTACATTTCATAGACTAAAAGGACCATATTACTAGGTTATATTACTATTATAACCATTATCTGTTCCATCCAGGAGGTACCAGGTTTCACCCACGAAACACCGCAAACATCTGTTTATTTAACTGTATAAAATCCAGATATGAACATCTGGTCTTTTAGCACTTGTGAACACGGGGGTGCTATCTCTGAAGAGTCACACTCCTCCGGTGATCGTTGCAAATATGAAACCGTTCCAAAAACTCGACAACGACGAGCAGCGTGCGGTTTTGTGTAAATCCACATGCTAACATCCTGGAAGAACAAACACTGTGAGGACTTGGCAGTCAGTGTTGAATTTTCCACACTTGTGTGGCAGGAAATACAACACATGTAGCGTGTCTGGATTTCATACCACTGCATGTTGCGTTGTGTCGCTATGTCTGCCTGCCGTTTAGACAGGCTAGGTGTAGCTTTCTGTTGTAACAAGAATGTCCGAAACTTTACCTCAATCAATTTATTCATGTTATTGATAGATATTATCAAGGATTAATCGATTTCTTGTCATCAATGTCGCAGGATATCCATAGATATGTCACAGGATTTGTGGTTTCCATAGGTTCTACACAACTTTAGCGTCATTTCAGTTAACTGATTTGTCTTTTGACCTGTGCTTTTTATTGATCTTTTTTTTTGCAGTAACTAAAAAAGATTTCACCACGCACTCCTAGCAATCAGAAGAACAACACGTTTGCATTTAGCAGCTAAAGGGCGAAACTTTTTTTTTTTAAAGTTGACACAGCTTCCTTCAGTCTACCCCGAGAGATGAAGACTTGTGTAAAGCAAAAGAGCGCTGAGGGAAACCTCTGAGTGGCGTGATGATTCATCATAAGTGACCACCTTCAATTTTACACACAATTGCCTCCGCTAACAAGGTTATGTTTCCCCTGATGTCTGTTTGCTTGTTTGACTGTTCGCAGGATTTAACAAGAGGTATTCGAAAGGTTTTCATGTGATGTGGTAGAAATATTTGGCATGTGGCAGAAAAAGAACTTGAATTTGAAATTTCATTTCAAATGGATTAATTTCACTGGATTTGGATGAAGGAACGAATCCATTTATTTCTTTCACTGCCATTAAAATTATGCATAAATGACTTGACAGTCAGGCGTGGGCCGAAAAAGGAATGATTGAATTCTGCAGTAAATCTGGATAAAAGGCATGGGTCTACTTTTTTTTTTTCTTCAAAATTGCAAGAACACTTATGGCAAGTCATGTTAGGATTTTGGATAGGGTTTAAATTGGATTGGTGGTGGCCATATGGAGGTGGGTTGTTACAAAACTGACAGAGACAGAAAGATCACAAACCTAGAATAGCGGTAAAGCGCTTGCGATGTTGAGGTCGCGTGCAAAAATAATGGACTTCCTGTTTAAACCTTTGCTGAGATTCATTTTAAAATGAAGATTACAATCATTGGTCGGTAAAGTTGTGTCTTAAAAAAGAAATGGGGAAACTTTCTTTTCATCAGCCGTATAAACAGTAACGATGTAAGACAGGTGGATCGGCTCTGCTGTAGCATTTCATTGTCTTGGAGTCTTACCTCCTCCTCTTCCTCCTCACCATCCATCAGACGTTCACTAAAGGTTTTCAGCTAAAACACGACGGCGCTCAAACTTTAATTTAAATCAGCACCAGAGAGTCTTGCAGAGAGACGGGGCGTGATTTCACAAAGCAGCAGAAGGAGGTGACATAGCTTTAATTTTGAGGCTTTTGTTGAAGGTAATTGTTCGCAGCGGTTGCCGGGTGCCAAATCAAAAATCTATTTAACATCACCAGCATACCAGTTGTTATGACTCGTTTGTGCGTTGCTATGGCGGTCAACTTCCACATTTTTGTACCTAATAAAACGTTATTACACTGTGTCGTATGAACAGCACATGATCAGCAAATCAGAATGCATTCTGGGGGATAAAAATGCCTGTATTTTAATGTAATGTATTGAAATTTATCCCATTTTAGCAACCCTCATAGCTGCGTCTAATGGTGAATAATTGGTAATCGTGCTAAAATGATTGATTTTGTTTTTTTGAATCTTTAAATGAATTAGCAGATATTGCCAGATTGTGTGCAAGGAGGCTCTGCTGCCTGAGCTCACGTTGGAAAAAGAAGAGAGATAATACTTCCTCAGTCTGAGAGTCTGTCCTTGGTTTTCACTGAGCGAATGAAACCACTAGAAAAAAATATAAAAATTTTACTTCATAATTCATGTAATATAACCTTACATAAAATGAAAATGTGTGCATGAAATCAAATATTGTTTGCACAGCTTTCATTTATCTTTGAAAATGGCCCAAATGCTTGAAATGAAGGACCTTTGTTCTCTCAAGTAGATCCGTCGTGAGGTGCAGCGCTGCACGGGATAACAGACAAAAGCGATCTTGCCTTGATAGTTGCTTCGTGACCAGTTAACAGGTTACGTTTATTTTCTTCCATAGAGTTTCATTCAAATCCATTGTCTTTGAGTAATCCTGCTAAGAAACAAGCCCACATAAGAAAGAAGAGCTAACTGCTCTTTTGTTGGCGGTGCGTTTGCTTTTACATCCAGATCATTCAAGCACTGCTGTTCCTACGTGTCACAATCACAGCGTGCATTTGCGCATCAATGCTCACGACTTCACCTCATCGCGGATTTATGGGAGGCAGTCACATGATATTATACGTGCATTCTATTGGCTGACAGCATCCAGAAGTGCGCTTGGTTCCGTGAGTCTCGGACTTCTGTGAGACACAAAGCTGCTTTAAACAGTCGATAAGAGTGTGGGAAAAAGGTAATACAGATAGAAGGTGGTTTGATATCAGGAGGGTCGTAAACGTTTAAATTACCGTAAATAATAAGATGAATAGTTTGTCACTCTGTCGCGGAATTTGTTAATCGCGTGTGGTTCCTGGAACGCGTTAACCGCCAAGAACAAGGGCGCACTGTACATACATTACATGTAATTAACCTTTAAAAATGCATTTAATCTTACTTACACTGAACATAAACCCTCTAACAGTTAATTTTGTCTCATTTTCACCTCTCTTCTCTCTCACACTAGCATTAAAAGGGCTAATAGTGGCGTCTGAGTGTGATTAATGACCAGTGCAACACCTACATCGTTATGTTCTTTGGACAGAAACACACTGTTCCATTTACATCTCATTCTCTATGTACATGAATGATGGGACGATCCATTTGGATGCAGGCTCGGTGCTGAAAACCAGCAGGACCACCGGGTCAGGAAGTTGTTTTGCTGCCCTGCAGCTGTTTAGGTAAGCTGGTCAGAGAACCTGCTGACTGTGAACAGATTCAAAAAGCAACTCTGGGCTGTTTATTATTCATTATTGTTCATTATTTTATCATGACCAGAGTTCCATTTTTTTTTTTTATTCAAATTCGCCATAAATGAACTTGGTTATTTTTCTGACTCGTGGCTCCAGGCTCTGAACTTTCTGTGATTAAAAGGAAAGCTCTTTAGACTGAGCTGCGTTTCCCACCCAGCAGGCCACCGTCCAATCACACAGTGACGGTTTGCACATATTATGCTGCTCTTGATTAGTCTGACGAATGCCAGGTTTTCTGTCTTCGGAATATCCTATATGAATTATTCTAATCAAATGCATATCACGTGTCAGTCATTTCTTATGGTGTTGCACACTGGTGGCTCAGAGCAGCGACTAAGATGTATGAAGGGGAAAAAAATCGGAGCCTCCATTATTCAGGAATCTGCTGTCTGTGTGATGAGAACTCACTTTCAGGGACGGCGGGTATTTCGTCTTCGGCTCCTGATGCATAACAGACAACAGAAAACAAATCACTTCTCTCCTGCTTTAGCACCTCTTACTTACATCGGCTGAAAATAAGTGCATTCAGAGTGCAGTTTGAAATGTTCCTGACATAATGGTGTACATTCAGTCTTTGATGACTCACCTTGAATGCCGCTGTGACCTCATCGTAATTATAGTCTCCTGGTTGGTTATTATAAAGTGACCAATCAAAGGAAGGACACTAGAGGTCCCGGCTGCTGTGAAATTTGATTAGAAGGAGTAAGTTTAGCCGTCAGATGTGGAGAACAATGTCGCTCTATTAAAATATTAAATGTTTTTGCTGTTCCTCTGCTACAGAAAAAGCTATCGTGGCCTTTGGGAATGGATCGGATGTGAAAACCGGCGCCAGCCAGCCAGGAATACCCAATCCAATGACAGAGATCCAGAGCCCACACTTGGCAACCACCACCCTGGGCGTCCTGATGGAAACAGAGCAGAACACCATGAGAGCACAGATACCTGCTCAGGTGAGACGAGCTGTCTAATCCAGTAGGGATTATACTATCTGTATAATTTAGACAGCATCGGAATTGCCCCCCCCCCCCCCCAGGCTCAGTCCTACACAAACCTGGATCTGCATTCAAATCCAATGCACTTCCCGATCCATGATATCCAAAGGACAACAAATAATGATTCAGAACTTCCCTAAATGTCACCTTCGTCTTCATTAGAGATCGATCAATATGAGGCTTGTCAAGAATATAGAATTTTTCCTTTTAATTTTTTTGACAGCTGATGCCTCAAATTTAGTCTTTAAAAAAAGAGAAATGTCCCGAGGGTTTTCATAAAAAGGGTAAAAATCCGTGTGCATGCTCATTGACTGTTGACTAATGAGTCCTGGTAGATAACGCGCTCTGCTGCTCAATATGGCCTCACATATAATGTTTATCATGTAAGTAAATAAAGCTTTGAGATTGGATAGGACTTCATTGATCCCAGTGAGTTCATTAGATCTGTGCATTATTAAAAGGATCCATCGCACAAAGTTAATCATAACACAAACAACTTAATGAGAATAAAAGTGACGAGACAATTAAAGTGTGTGTTATATGACTTCATGCTATACTGGAGTATAGATGAGAAATTCATGGATGACAGAGTTTGATATAAACTCTTCTTAAAGCGGGATTGCAGACTTAAAATGTGCTGCTTAATAAATAATAATTTACACATAAACATGTCATTGTGAAGCATTGCTCATAATCAAACCCTAGAACCTTTTTTTTTTTTAAGAATCTGTCAGCATCCGGGGGATAAACACAGGTGTCAGGATGCTCCGGGTGCGTTAGTTGAAATGAAGTGATATATTCATAACGGCTTCATGAGCTGGTCTTGTAAACATCATCAATGTGGCTTAAACAATGAAGGAGTAAAGCAAAACAACTGTTAAACTGTGTTGAACGCGGCCCCTGATGTGGACGGCTGCTGTTCTTCAGACAGACACACACATTTAATAATGAGAGCAAAAACATAAATAATATTGTCTGCAGCCTGAGGAAATTTGTTCCATGGGTTTTGGCCCCTAATGGGAAAAAATGCTGCAGATAAATTGACAAAGCGCCAACAGATAAAAATAAACTTCACAAGCAAAAATGTATAACTAGGCCACTAATTTATTTCCAGAGGGAACTCAGAAGAAAAGGGCCAAAAAGCCCAAATTGCATATTCTCGCCTCCGGTCTTCTGTGCCCACCCCCCACCCCTCCCCCACCAGACCCAGATCCAAGCGCATTGTTTTAATGGCCTGTTTCATCCAACGACTGCGACGGCCTCGACATGAAGTAACAGGAATTGATTAAACATTACTGAACATTTCTTTACCTGACGTCCAGAATCCATTTCTTTATTCTGTTCCCTTTTAATTTGCCTACTTTTAATTGTTTGATTTTATATTTATGAGTTACTTGAAACATGGTCAATATTAATACAGCAGCAAAAATACACCATCATCATCATCATCATGTTTGTTTGCACGCCGTGTTGCCCTGTGCTGCAGATACACGCCTCACACTCCGCGCGGGTCAGACGCCATGGCAACACTTCAGATCCACATTTTGACATCCTGGTAATTCTGCTGGAAATAGAGCAGCCTGTTCGCCGATGACTCACACTTCTATCCTTCAGGTAAACGAGAACGACAGATTGTGGGGCGACGAAGGAGACTCCACCCTCCCCTCTCCAGGCCTGTCGGACCGCGGCGCCCAACCCGCCTGCCTCTCCCTGCTGCTGGGCCTCGGCTGGCTGCTCCTGCTGATGCTGATCTCCGACCAATAAGAGGATTCGCTCCCATGGCCTCCACGGACAAAATCTCCAAATGCGGGGGGGGGGGGGGTGGGGATGGGGAGGGGGGTTGGGGTGGGAATGGGTGGGGAGAAGGGTGCAAGCCGTCCTACCCCACTCCCCTCTCCCCCTCACAAAAAAAAAAAAAAAACCACACTTTATCTCTTTTTGTGAATCATGATTCAGAGCAGATGCAATGAAAAGCCACGCCCCCTGATGAAGACTGTCGGAGAGGGCGGGGCAAACTGCGCCACGAGGCGGGGTGGGGTGGGGGTGGGGGGGGGAAGAAAACAGGAAGTGCACACCTCATTTCTTGCTTCACGCCTGCCGAAACACAAAACTGTTTCCACACGACACAGACTTTTCTCATCCGTCCGAGCCGCCGCGGCGAAAACACGGCGTGGATTCAGGAGGTGTACAGCGAAGAGACACTGAAAACGCAGTGCTGGAAAAAAAAAAAATTTAAAACAAACAAAAAAAATAAATTGGGGGATTTTTTCTTTGTCCCTGAACATTCCTTGATGTAAAAGAAAAATCTTAAATGTCAATACTTTTCTCTCAGATGAGCTGTGATGAAGTGTTACACAAGATTTAACGGTGGATGTGTGTGTTTGTCCACATGCGGCTTCGCTTTTTTTTTTCTTTTTTTTTTTTAATTTGATACCGCATTTCTAGCTCACTCGGGCGTGATTTTGTTACCGCACATGTTATACGCAGTAGAAGCACATGTTATAATCAAGATCACAATGGAATTCTTTGAATGTTTGTTGTTGTGTTTCCAGTGGCAGGAAGAGGAAAAGTTCATTTCTGAATAAAGAATCAGAAACGGACAATTTGTTAATTGAGATTTTGACGCTCGGAAGATTGGAGAGAGCTGTGAAAAATGAGGACCTACATGAATTATTAGCCTTTAAATGTACTTAATGTGTTTAATTTGGAAGCTAGAAATCACTTTGTAAGACTAGATGTCGGTGGAATGGGACTCTTCATGTATTTATTCTTTAAGCGTTCAGTGTGAAGGCCTGACAAGGATTCAGACTCGTTCCTCCTCAGAAAAATCCACAAAAATTCTGTGGCAAGAGATGGAAATAACTTTATATTTTTCAAATGTGTCCGGATGTTGAAAACAGATATCTATAGAGAAGTTGGTGACCAATCACGCTCCGCCACAGCAGAAGGACTGTCAGAAAACAGACGGAGGGGGTTTTAACGCACGAACAGATGGAATCCGTCTTTGGAGAGACTCGGGAGATGAAGGTGATAATCAGTATTGTTCCTGCTGCATGCTGGGAATTTTCACTCCACGCGGGATGCCAGAGGATTTATAATATGTGCCGTGAAAAGCGCAGCTGTGATTTGGGGATGAGTCTGTTAAAAGATTTCATCCCCAAAGGCCAAAGGTGGCTTTGTGTCATTGAATCCTGGACCCAAAGGCTAAAAAAAATCTGTTTATTCTTCCTTGTTGATTTAGTTTGCAGCCCAAACTAATTCCAAAGACCTAAAAGAAATAAGTCAGGACATTTAAGGTGGTCTTAAAGGGACAGTTCACACAAATTACAAGTTTTTGGGAGTTTATTTTACCATTTTCTGCTGCTGCAGATGCGATCAGGAAGCTCTCATCGAGCGCCTAGCGCCTCCAACGCCCGCATTGTAATTTACCCAGGAATTGAAAAAAACATCAGGTCAATTTCTCCTTCACCCCCGGCCCATCCATCCACGACATCTATCAATCACTTCCTGGATTTCATTATACACAAACGTGACTGGTCGCCCACTCTCCATCCAGCCTCGATGGTGGAGGTTCTGATGGTCGGTGAACCTTTATAAAACTCCACCACTCAATCTGTAACTCTTCTATCACTTTGATCAATGAGTCACATTGCCTTTGTATTTTCCTGATATTTTCATTCTAATTTAAGGCAGCTTCACTCTCTTTTTGCTGAGTTTTTACCTCCATCAAATGAGAACATTTTCTCTAAACTTCTCTATTCTCCCCCAGCTGGTCGCTAATTTGGCCGCCAAAACCAGGAGCTTAAAATCTTTTTTATTTTTATCATGTTTTGGTGAACTGATCCTTTAAATTCACAAAGAAGAAAACTAAAAGCTTTCTGTGTATTTCTGCTCTGTCTCTTATCACCATGTGACTGGCAGCTTCTGTTCGGTGGCGGCGGCGGCGACAGAATGTCAGGTGACCAGTGTCACCTCCTGCAAATAAAACGACATGATAAACGCTAGAGAATTCTGAACAGTTGCCTTGGGAGGGGAAAGATTTTTGGTCGCCTGACAAAAGAAGTGACCCCTGACCCCTGACGAGGTTCATCTCATTTCACAGCCTCCTCTCGGTATGCTCGCCCTCTCCGTCCCCCCCCCCCAGCAGCGCTCCTGGCATCGACTTAAAAATCCACACCGGATGGACTTTGTAAAGATGTTATAGTGTGTATACTACACAGTGTATACCATGTATATGATGTCTATAACATTCATATCTTGAGTAATAATAAAAAGGCTTTCATCCAAAGTTTTGCTTTCGACCTGTCAGACAAAATCACCGATTCTGATTCTGACATCAAAACTTTTCAAAGCACAACTTTGAGCACAAACCATCCCAGACTTTAATAAACGAGACCCCTGGTGTAAACGAACCCGGAGCACGTTTGTGTTTTTTTTCTTTATAACTTACGGCTGTGTTACAAGGTTACGTTTGGGAGGTAAAACCGGCCACAGCACTAAAAATCTCTGAATGACAACGAGCTAAAAATAAGAGACAAAAGAGGCCACGCCGCTCGTATTTCTTGGATTACAGTAATCCCTTGTTTCTCACTGTTAGTGCGTTTCAGGACCACCCACAAAAAATGAAATTCCACGATATAGCAAGGTTTGATTTGCATGTTTGATTTGGCAAAAGTTTTACACCGGATGCCCTTCCTGACGCAACCCTCTGTATTTATCTGGGCTTGGAACCGGCACAATAAGACACTGGCTTGTGTCCTCTTGGGGCTACATTTCCACGATATAGCAACAAAGTATTTATTATTTACGGTAATTTAAACGTTTTAAAGCCTCCCCATACTGATATTAAACCACTTTCTATCTGTATTACCTTTTCCCACACTCTTATAGACTGTTTAAAACACTTTTATATTAGCCAATAGCATGCGTGTACGGCATCACATGACTACTTACTAAAAATTTGCTATGTAGTGATGTTGAAGCACGAATAAGCGAGGGTTTGCTGTAAATAGTATATAGATAGCACCACAGAACAGACCCATCTTTTTTTACAAAAAAAATGAGACTCCAGCCTCCACCTGGGCTTTCAAACAGGAGGTAATTGTTCCCAATTTTTATGTTTTGGTATAATCGCTATATGGGACAGACCCCTAACCCCCCCCTCCCCCCCTGCTGTCCCACATACTGTAGCTGCTCAGGTTGTTTTAGCTTTAAATGGGGTTTTAACCTCTGACAAGATTCATGGACTTTCGGCAGCATGGATGTAAACGTCCGGTCTCTACGCGAGCACGTTAGTAAAAACCTTTTAAAGTAAGTGTAAAGTGATGAGGTTAGGAGTTCATCAATATATGAACAGATAACCTGATCTGAGATCAGCGCCTCCACAAGCGCTGACATCATTCAAACAGCAGAAAGGCTGAAGAATTCTAATTTGACAGAATTTGATGAAGTATTCCTCCGAGGCAGGTTTCAGTTCATGTTTCGCTTAATCTTATTTAATTATTTCAGCATCAGGATGGGCTAATTTCTTTGAGCAGCAATCTGGAAGAAAAAAAAATATTAATAAGATATTTTACAAGCTGCAGCCTGGAGGGAACTTTTCCTTTTGCTACAATAAAGCCAATGATAGGGTTAAGATTTTTAATTAAAGGCTAATATCAAACCCAAACATTGGTCTAATCTCAGGAGTTGAGCACAACCAGAATTATTATCACTGCTGTTGCATAATCCACCTAGGCATTCTTTTGTTTGTTAAAAGAAGGTGTTTAAACTATTTATTAGCGATAGCAATGGGAGGCTCATCCATCACGTTGTGCGCTAGTTGCCAACCACTCATTGGATTTTAGCCTAAATATGATTTTTAGGGGATGCCGGGACTCGTCAGAGCATCCTGATCTGAATGAGTAAATATTTCATCTGCTGCGCTGTGAGAAACTGGCAGCTCACCTGGTTGAGCAGGACTCCACGTCCCAACAGCAGCAGTCCTGGTTTGATTCCAGCCCCCCTCCCATCATTTAAACTGTCACTACAAGTGGAATCTAAGAGGCAGCGGGGGCAGCATTGCCCCCCTGGTGGCACCATTTCTGAAAAATGCAGCAAAAATACTCTCCTGGAAGCCTGCTTGATAAATAAAACATGGTAAATTTTCCTTATGGGTCTCGTGTTATATAGCTCTGCAGATCTTTGCGTTATTTTTAAGGCCTCTTTATGTTTACGCTAAAGAAGGATACGGATGTCGATACAAATACAAACAGAGGCTATCCCTTTTTTTTTTTAAACAAATTTTTACTTTTTTTTTTTTTAGCCCCCTGTGGATGTACCATAAATAATGCACTAACTGATGAAGAACTGATGAATCTATCCACCTAGGGAATATGATTTGATTTGCATATTCCACTCTCTTAAAACACACTAACAACCGTAGCGGTCCAACTAAGTTGGATGACTTCATCTTCTTTACCTTTTGGTTTGTCCTGTTGGGGGTCACCACAACGTGTCATCCTTTTCCATGACAGCCTATCTTCTGCATCCTCTTCTCCAACACCAACTGTCCTCATGTCTTCTGGCACTTCATCCATCCGCCTTCTCTTTGGTCTTCTTCTTGCCCTCTTGCCTGGTAGCTCCATCCTCAACACCATTTAACTAACATAGTCACCATCTCTCCTCTGGAAGTGTCTATTGAAGTTCTCTTTAACTTTGTCTCCAAGACATCTCACCTTGGCTGCTCCTTGATGAACTTTCTCTGACCTGGTCACTCTAGAACCTCAACATCTTCATTTCCACCACCTCCATCTCAGCTTCCTGTCATCTTTTCAGCACCAGTGTCTCTAATCCGTCCATCATTTCTGTCCTCACCGCTGTCTTATAAACTTTGCTCTTCATTCTAGCAGAGACTCTTCTATCACATCAGACACCTGACACTTTCACCTCCTTACCACACTCACCGTTGCTCTGGATTGTTGATCCCGAGTATTTCCATCAACGCCCTGTAGGTTAACCCGGGCCATGTCCGATCTGGTATGGAATTCTTTAGATGAATACTGGTATTTGTAACGTTTTACGCCAGATGTTCTTCCTGCCACAAACCTCTGCATTCACCCAGACTTGTGAGCGGCCTCCAGTTGACACTAATTTGTGCTCCAATAGGGCTGCTTTGACAGAGCAGCATGACTGAAAATAATAAATCAAGACAAGCTTTTTTTTAATTTCAAAATTTAGAGCAATGTTCCAAGACTGTCAAAAATCAAACATGGAGCATGACATTATCCTCCTTCATTTGTTCTTTTTTATTTTGGTTCAGATGTTGCTTCTTATAAAACATTCAAGGAGAATTATTGAACATTCAAACAGCTTTGGGTAAAATTTTTGCACAAACACAAAGACTGGAAAAAAGAAAGTCTGTGTTCAATTTTGCTGCAAAGTCCACTGAATTATTTTGACTTTTATCTGGTTCCACTTTGGTCTTCATAGGATGGAGCTGCTCAGTCATTGTGGAGCAACTAAATGGAATGAATGGGAAGACTGATTAACTTAACAACTTTTAAGCCAATGGTAAAAATGAAAATCCAGTCTGAATTCAAAGCTTCTTAGTTTTTCTGTCCACTCATCAGTTCTGGAAGCTTCCCCCAACCTTCCATCAGCATCGAGCTGAGTTCCAAAATGACCAAATTTAATTTTTTTGGTTCAAAAATAAGGGCTGCTGGGATTATTTGTGAGTTTCAAAAGCCAGAAATCACCTGGAAAACTAATTATTTCTGATTTAAGGACACCTGGTAGAGAAATTACAGCCATTCTTGGATGATATCTGTGATTTTAGAAGACTCCTGTTAGGTTTCGGAGTCAACAGGTTTTCTATCTAAATATGGATGAACAGCAGTTTATTCATGACATGGGGGGGATCCGTCCTTGTAAATCAGAATCTGGCACCTCGGTGCACAAGAGGAGGTGGGGGCAGATAGATCGGATAACCTTCTCAGAGAAAAGTTAGCTTATTGTGATAAAAGGTCATCAACAAGTCGTCGTGACAACAAGAAAACACAAATGCAGCATTTAACAGAATTACATTTCACTGAACCTCTGTTCAGCAACTTGGAAATACAGCAGGGGAAATATTTTATGGATGTTATTGCCCCCGACAGCTCTGCTGAAAAAACGACCAAGTCGCAGCAGAGGAGAGGTAATAATATTAGACTGTTTAGCAAAAGCAATAAAGACGAGATGACCTGAAAACAGGCGAAAGTGTGTTAAATGTGCAAACAATATCAACTTGGACGACGAAGAGGAGGAGGAGGAGGGGATTTTTACTTGTTACATAAACCATGAAGAGAAATAAAGACTAAAATGGGCTCATTTACAGAGCAGCTCGTGATTAGAACCGTCAAGAGGGATTTAAAGTCAAAGGGCATCACCTAGTCATCTGTTTACAGGAGGAAGGAGGAGAAAGGAAGAGAAAAGTGATAGAGCTAAAAAAAAAAAAAAAAACAGGAGAAAGAACTGAGCAATGAGGAAGGATGGTGAGAGAATGAAAAATGGAGAGAGGACAGCAAGACGTATGGAGTGGTAGAAGAAAGATTAATAAGATAAAGCAAATATGGAGGGGAAACGGAGGATCAGATGAGATAAGAGGGAGAGATAAAGAAGGAGAAAGGGAAAGAGGAGGATTGGAGATTAAGAGAAACTGGAGAAAGGGTTCAAAAAAGGAGGAGAGGACTGAGTGAGAAAGTAGAGGAAAAGAGAACAGAAAATAATATAAAGTAGGTCAAAAGAGAAGGGAAGAAACAGGTGGAAGAAAAGAGAAAAGAATGGATAGAGGATGAAGGTACGAAGTGATGATAGAAAGAAGAATGATGAAGTGTACAGGAAAATTTAAAAAGAAGAGTGGGGGAAGAAAGAAAGAAGAGAGGATAGGGGGATGGTGAAGTGGAATGAAAAGAAAACTTGTGGAAGAGAGGAAAAAAGAAAAATAGAGAAATAACAAAACGAAAGAAAAAGACGGAGGTTTGGGAAAGAAATTTGAAGAAATAGAGATAAACAAGGAAGGATGGTGTGAGCGGGAGAGGAGTGAGACGGAGGGAGGTATAAACCAACAATGTGGGAGGAGAGAGAGAGAAAGAAAAAGGTGTCAGAAAGAGAGGGAGAAAGTGAAAGGAGGGAGAGATGAAGGCACAGAGAGGAAACGAGAGCTCAGAGGCAAAAGAAGAAAAGATTAGGAGTGGGAAAAAAAGAGGAGAGAGTGGGAGAGAGAAGCCAAAAGAGACACGGTGGGAGTGAGGGGGAGGGAGGGGAGGTCGGAGACAGAGAGATTAAAGGGAGGGAGAGAATGAGAGAGGGATCTGGCGTGACTCCTGATGAATAATTGCTGGTGAGAACACAGCAGATCACCGACACTCAGCTTCTCCTGTCGCTGCGTAGCTGCAGGCCTAGGAAATATCAACAGCGGAATTAAAAATAGCAGCGATTATTTGAAAATGAGCCCCGGGAAAAGTGTTTTTACAAATAATCATTGTCGACATTTGTTTCATCTCGTTTGAAGTTGCAGACGGTGTGTCACTATATGAAAACCCAATGTGGGAAAAACTTTCACTTTTAATCCAGAGAGAGGCTTCAACGGCAGCTACAGAGATTTAAAAATTCATGATCCCCTGAGGATAATTTATTACGTTTGTGTGACCTCAAGACCTTTCCTCCATCGTGCAACCATTAGGTCGAAAGGTTCCGCTCCTAGCATAAATAATAAAATGTGAACGGTCAGAGTTGCTGCAGTTTTCATTTCTAGTATTTGTGTCATATTACATAAATATGAGACAACTTTCTCATTAGGAGATGATGATTTTGAGAATAAGTCATTTTTAATTTTTTTTCCAGTAGAACACCAGGTTTTGCTTTTCCTAATATCCAAGCAATTTTAACAAAATTTTTAACAAGGCTGTTTTTGTGTGTGTGTGTGTGTGTGTGTGTGTGTGTGTGTGTGTGTGTGTGTGTCTGTGTGTGTGTGTGTGTGTGTGTGTGTGTGTGGTTGTTGTTTTTTTGTTTTTGTTTTCTTAGCAAAAATAGCCTCAGAATAAATCTAGATTTTTTCTTAGTATCATGTCAACATTTCTACAGTTTCTATCATATTGTGTGTTAAAACGAATGACCTCACGAGGATTCTTCCTCCTCCAAAATTTGACTTTTCTTGGAATACAAGTGAATGCAACGTATTTTTAATTCAGAAAATTTTAATCGACAACGCAATTTGAATTTCGTGCACTAGTGTGACACAAAAAACATTTATTTTATAGGTGATAGGGCTGGAGATCTGGCTGTATATTTTTCCATTTCATCCGTCATTTCTCTCCCGGTCTACGCTTCCTCTGGCGAGTTGTGTTAGGTTGCTCAGCTCTGATTGGTGCATCGTTGGACTCCTGGCCACGCCCTTCCTGCCTAGGTCTGCTCCAATGATTGGTGCGGTTACCTGGACTCCCGGCCACGCCTCCTCCGCTGCAGCCTGTTACCCAGATTGGAGTGTCAGTTTTCCGCCTGGCCAGCGCCAGACATCCCGCCCGCTTCAAACCGCTGCGATGTCTGAATGGCGTCCCATAGAGCTTCGAACCGTTTGGGACAATTGTTCTGAAAACTGGTTTATTGCTCGGCGCCACATTCATTTGGAACGTGGGCGCCCTCTTTGGCAGGGTGTCTGTACTGCAACCGCACAATGACCGATAACCCCAGGAAACAGTGCTTTCACGTTTCTTGTATTGCATATATTTTCTGAATAAAACGGAATATAATTTAATTTAATGTGTTAATCCTTGCTTGCTATATCGTAGCTATTTATTATAGTAAATTGATTTATGATTATTGATACTTGCAGGGTTCATGCATGTCAATGTAATATAAATATATGCATGTATGTTTTGTGTGCGTGATTTACATGGGAGGATTAGGGTCACTGGAAAAAAATAAGGTCTATGTTGTGCGATAAAAATCGGGATTTCGAGACGTCATCACAGCAGCTCCACCGGCTTCAGTCTCACGTCTGGATCGGTGACGCCTCATCATTGATGACGTGTAGTTACTGTACATCAGGGTGAGAAGGTGAACTTTTCTTGGATGGTGACATTTTGATGCGCAAACGGTCTCCTCGTTTTTCCGATTCGGAGTGGAGGGCTGTATTACCGATAGTGGTGCCTTCTGTGTGTCAAACGCATGTTTCAGCTCTTGCACAAACCCAAACCAGTGACGCATCTGCCGAATTGCAAGGAAACCAATCCATTCCTCCCGCCCCTCTGTTTGAACGAATAATCATAGACTGCGTTTCGAACCTTGCCCAGAACCAACAACAGAAATCATTTTTTGTTTTCCATTATGTGCGCCGCCCCTCACTTCCCCGAAGCCGTTCCTCTGCGTAAAATCACGGCGCGTTCTTTACCAGCTTCGGTCTCCCGTGGGTGATTTAAACAGGGCAAGGCATTTTAAATAATTTTTTTTTATAAAATTGCACATTTGAACGTGCAGCATTCCGTAGTCCTCACTATCCCGAGTCTCAGGGTGCATCACAGCGCTGGCACCAGACGTTCAAGTCGATGCTTTGTAAGAATTGCCTGGAAATTACTAAAAATTGGGATGTAGGACTTATTGTGGTTTGCAGCCCATGAAGCTGAGAAGAGTTAACCCTAACCCTAAACCTTAAGCCCTAACCCTCTAACCCTACCCTAACCCTCTAACCCTAACCCTAACGCTCTAACCCTAACCCTATAATCCTAACTCTTAACACCTAACTCTAACCCCTAACCCTAACCCTTAACCCCTAACCCTAAATCCCAACCCCTAACCCTTAACCCTAACCCTACCCCCAACCCTAACCCCTAACCCTAACCCTACCCCCAATCTTAACCCTAACCCTACCCCAACCCTCCAACCCTAACCCTACCTCCAACCCTGTAACCCTAACACTAAACCTTAACCCCTAACCCTAACCCTACCCCCAACCCTGACCCTAACCCTAAACCCTAACCCTAACCCCTAACGCTACCCCCAACCCTAAACCCTAACCCTAAACCCTAACCCCAACCCCCAACCCTAACCCTAACCCTACCCCCAACCCTAACCTTAACCCTACCCCTACCCCCAACCCTAACCCCTAACCCTACCCCCAACCCTAACCCCTAACCCTAACCCTACCCCAATCTTAACCCTAACCCTACCCCAACCCTGTAACCCTAACACTAAACCCTAACCCCTAACCCTAACCCTACCCCTGACCCTAACCCCTAACCCTAAACCCTAACCCCTAACCCAACCCCCAACCCTAACCCTAACCCTACCCCCAACCCTAACCCTAACCCTACCCCCAACCCTAACCCTACCCCCCACCCCCAACCCTAACCCTAACCCTACCCCCAACCCTAACCCCCAACCCTAATCCTACCCTAACCCTAATCCTACCCTAACCCTAACCCCTGACCCTAACTCTAACCCCTAACACTAACTCTAAATCCTAACCCCTAACACTAACCCTAAATCCTAACCCTAACCCTAACCCTAACCCTTCCCCAACCCTAACCCTAATCCTACCCCCAACCCTCTAACCCTAACCCTAAACCCCAACCCCTAACCCTACACCCAACCCTCTAACCATAACCCCTAACCCTACCCCCAACCCTAACCCTCTAACCCTAACCCTAACCCTACCCCAACCCTCTAACCCTAACCCTACCCCAACCCTCTAACCCTAACCCTAAACCTACCCCAACCCTCTAACCCTAACCCTAAACCCTAACCCGAACCCGAACCCTACCCCCAACCCTCTAACCCTAACCCCTAACCCTAACCGCAACCCTCTCATCATGTTTGTAACCGTCGTCTAACTCATGTGTATCGCTCAATGGCACTTTGAGGTGACCCCTCTCCCGGACCCCATATGCAGTAGTGCACTACTTTACCTAACCCTAATCTAGGATTAGGATTAGGGTTGGGTTAGGGTTAGGGTTACGTGTTTAGGGGTTAGGGGTTAGGGTTAAGGTTTAGGGTAGGGTTAAGATTAGGGTTAGGTGTTTAGGGGTTAGGGTTAGGGTAGGGTTAGGGTTAGGGGTTAGGGTAGGGTTAGGGTTAGGGTTAGGGTTAGGGTTAGGGGGTTAGGGTTAGGGTTAGGGTTTAGGGTAGGGTTAGGGTTTGGGTTAGGGTTAGGGGTTAGGGTTAGGGTTACGGTAGGGTTAGGGTTAAGGCTAGGGTTAGGGGTTAGGGTTAGGGTAGGGTTAGGGTTACGGTAGGGTTAGGGTTAGGTTAGGGGTTAGGGTTGGGTTAGGGTTAGGGCGTTAGGGTTAGGTTACGGTTAGGGGTTAGGGTTAGGGTTCAGGGTAGGGTTAGGGTTAGGGGGTTAGGGGTAAGGGTTAGGGTTTAAGGTAGGGTTAGGGTTAGGGTTTGGGTTAGGGTTAGGTTAGGGGTTAGGGTTAGGGTTGGGTTACCGTTAGGGGTTAGGGTTTAGGGTTATGGTAGGGTTAGGGTTAGGGTTAAGGTAGGGTTAGGGGTTAGGGTTAGGGTTACGGTAGGGTTAGGGTTAGGGGTTAGGGTTAGGGTTTAGGGTAGGGTTAGGGTTAGGGGTTAGGGTTAGGGTTTAGGGTAGGGTTAGGGTTAGGTTAGGGTTAGGGGTTAGGGTTAGGGGGTTAGGGGGTTAGGGTTAGGGTTGGGTTAGGGTTAGGGTTAGGGTGAGGGTTTAGGTTACGGTTAGTGTTAGGGGTTAGGATTAGGGTAGGGTTAGGGTTAGGGGTTAGGGTTCGGGTAGGATCAAGGTTAGGGGTTAGGGTTAGGTAAGGTAAAAAGCGTGGTTCCTTCAAAAGAACCACGAAGTGCACTGGCGCACTGGGTCCGGGAGTGGGGTCACCTCTAAATGCCATTGATAAAATCAAGGATTTAAAAGAATCAAAATCAATTAAAATCAATTAAAATTGATAGCGGTAGAAAGAAGGTTAGGGGAATGAGGAAAACGTGGGGGAATTTGGATAAAACGGATATAAGAATTTAAAAAGCACTGTTATGAAAAGGAAAATGGAGCAGGACAGAGCTGAATATGGTTTAAAGTGGTCCACAATAAAACACACTAGAAATAAAAAAAACAAGTGGTAGGGAGCAGGACTTGAACCCTGCTTCCCCAACTGTGAAGCTTTTGTTTAGTGCATTGAGCTATGCCATCTGTGGAAAAATACAAGTTAAACGGTGCTTACAAACATGACGAGAAAAGGGACTGCTGTTTGGGGTTCTAACCCTCAGTTCGAACTCCAGGGATTAAGGTTTAGGGTCAGGTTTAGGGAAAGGGTTCGATTAGGGTTAGGGTGAATTTCCACACGTCCCAGTCCTCTCTCCTGTCGTTCTCGGAGTTGTTCTGCTTATACACGTGTTGATCAACGTACTGATGCGGATACGTGTAGACGGAGATCTTTTTGAAAACGCAGTCGGGTGGACACAAATCATTTTCTATGCGGGATGAAAAAAGTTGCATTTTCAAAAAGTTCCGGCACCGTGTGGACAGGGCCTCAAGATGATTGATGCGGTTACCTGGGCTCCTGGCCACGCCTCCTCTGCTGCAGCCTGTTAGCCGGATCGTAGCGGCAGTTTTCCAGGCATCCCACCCGCTTCAAACCGCTGGAACTTGTCAGTTTATAGTGAGACTCTTATTTTGATACCTTGAATTTCTCTTTTGTTTCATTATTCATCTCTCTTAGCTATTTCTAGAATTCTTAATATTTAATAACATACTTAAACCTTTTATACATCTGGGTAATTTCACATTTCTTCCCTTTTCCCCCAGAGATGGGACGAAGCAGTTAGTTTGTAAAATTTTATCTACAAAAAACAAAAGATGCATGATTCCCAGAATTAGGATTATGATGCTTTGCGTGACCTTAGTTTAGACCTTGCATTCATCTCATCCTTGTCTTTTTAGAGGACGACAAATATGAGAATTTTAAAGCAACTTGTGCTTATTGTCATGCTCACCAGAGATAGACCCTTTCAGAATCAGTCAGGAGATACTGCACAAAAAAGAGGCTCCAGAGGACCGCAAAGTTTCTCTGTAACTTTCTTGAAAAAGACCATTGAGGAATTCTCTGAAACATCTGAAGATCAAACATGTTTTTAAAAATGTCTGGATAAAAATTTCCAACATTATTTAAATATTAAAAGAGTCTGAACGGGTCGTCCAGCGTAATCCGACTCCCAGGAAAATAAAATCTTTGCTTAGACTGCTAAAATAAAGGCATCAAGATGCTTGACAAGCTCAACCTCTTGTAACACGATTGACTCCAAATGACAACAAAACAAAGGGAAGTATGACTTCTTCAGTTGCTGTGGAGAATTCTTCGATAGTAACACAAAACCTCGGTGGATAAAGAAATCTGACTTTGCATCAGAGCGGATCAGTAGTGTTGATTCTTTGTGCAAACTTTCCTTTAAACTCTAAATCTAACATTACTCAATGCGAGGTGAACGTCGCCGCCTCTGGGGCAGCTAACAGGCTCGTTTTGGAGATATGCCATCAGAGAAAGTCTTAACACCTGACATAACTGGAAAGACATCTGACTAGATGATACAAGACGTCAGCCTCTGGCTCTTCAAAGAAGCACTGAAGGAAAATGTAAAAAAAAAAAAAAAAAAAGTTCAGACAGAATGAGGATGGGTGGATTTTCACATTTAATAATAGACAAAAATGTTCTTTTATGTACATCAGTAATTACAAGTTCAATAAGCTATTATCCTCAAGTTTTACACGTAGTTTCTTCAGCTTCTTGTAATGCTTGTTCATCTTTACATACAAAATATGCTATGTACTGCAGTCACATTTATAAAAGCTTGGAGAGGTTTGCCATAAATGATTCCTTTAAAACCATTCAACAAATGTCATTCACAATACTTTGTCATTATTTACAAAAAAAAACAGCAACGGCTAAATTATACATATTAACAAACTACTTCCTCAGTATATTTAATGCCGCTATACAAACTGAGAATGAGGGTAATGCCTGGTTTTACAACGACCTTATTCTGATGCTTTAACCTGTGTATTAAAGCATAAATATTAGTGCTGAGAAAACTACTTGTATGAACGAAGATGTCCGGTAACTAATCACACATCATAAATATGCGTTTGCTGTACATTTCAGTTAATACAGAGATTAATCAGCTGAAATAAGGCCGCTGTAAAGTGTTACCCAGTAAAGTTTGAGGCTTGAACTGCAGGTGAGGGAGTCGTGCATCATTTAAAATATGGAAAAATAAAAAGAATTGAGAAGTTTTTTCACAGATATGTTGGCACGGTGGCAGACTGTTCAAGGTTCCCACACATTTCCCTTTGCTAAATATTGACGACCCGGCCAGAGGTAATTATTTTACAGAAAAAAATTTTTTTTTTAAATTCAGGACCCAGGAATCCTTAACACAAAATCAGTTTAGTGCACACAAAAGATTTTAGGGAGTTTAAACATAATTATGATGACTCCATCCTTCTCTGGACGGAGCAAAAGGTTTCTATTGTGCTCTTATGTAGTGATTTGTCACGTCAATGAGGTTTCAGTTGGGAAAGCCATTTGGGGCCATTTTTATAGACAAACTGTGCAATTAAAAAGTCTCGCCACATCCAGAGGAGGTCTCACTTATGTTCTATTCAATAGGGCGGGACACGCATGGCGCTGAGCCATGCAGCTTTTCCTGTTATGCACTCAAACATTTTAAATTGATCTGCTGGCAAAAAGCATCATGCTGTAAAGATAAATGTTTGTGGAAGAACAGGATGCTAACAACGCTCCGCTGACACAGTGACTAATGCATTGCATCTTCCTTTGGTTGCTTCATCATAAAAACATGCTGGTTTGCTGGTGGAGAACTTTCCATGGTGGTGCAGCAACAATCGTTTGTACAAATATAAAGGTATAACTTTTGACCACTAGAGGCGCTCTTTCACTGATTTACAGGTTTGCCAAGAAATACAGCAAAATACCTGCAAAGGTGAAGAAGACTGCAGTCATTTAATCATGGATTTAAAGAGAGCTGGATTTCAAATTTATAAGATGTTAAATTGCAAATTTCTCACGAGGAGCAAAACGGATCTTATTTCATAGCCTGAAGGATAAACATGATGTATTTTAAACTCCGAAGGGCATCTTTAAGTCAGATGTGGAACCGAAGGAAGTTTTTACTAATCTGTGAAATACAACTAAAACCTGATACGATCAGGGATGCAGGACTGACATTTAAAATGCAAATATTTCCTCAAATATTTAAAACAAAAGTTTCCAATCGAATAATTAAATCAAATTATGAGTAGGATGACAGAGAGCTGAGCTGAGCTGGTGGTGGTGTTGTTGTTGTTGGGGCTGGTTTGGTTGAGGCTACAGATGTTATGAAAGTGAAATTTATCTATTTTACATCTTTGAGTTTGTTATAATTCTCAATATTGCAATTTGAAATGAGACTAGAAAATAAAATTAGTTTGTGAAAGAAATGTCAAATTAATTCAACCAAAGTTTCTGATAATGACTTCTGGACACTGAGGGTCTGACCGAACATTTGCTTTACAAGTTTTGGATCAAACCAGTTCTTATATGGTTTGATGAGCTCTAGTTCAGATTCACCAGCATTGTTCAGGTGAATTCTTTACATTTTACATTCATTTACAAAAGGAAATAAAACAAACATTCTTTGTAAAGTTCTTACTACAGTACATCTCAATCATTCGTAGAGCAAACTCAAACGCGAAGAGATTCTCTGCTTCGTGGGAAACAAAATAAAGTCCACAGCACAAATAAAAACGAACACTGAAGAAATGATGATCAAATGTGTGAGCGGTCTGATCCCAGAGCTGCTTGTTAGGGTTGCTGATGCAGCAGGCGAGCGTTCGCGGTTCATCACGGCGTTAGAGCGCCAGCAACACATCGACTGATGACGGGTCATGTGAACGCGGGTTGTGTTTGCCTGCCTGCGTCTCTTCTGTCAGCGATCATTAACTGTTTTGTTTTGGGTTTTTTCTTCTAGGGATTAAAGATCACATGGAAACGCAAGAATCAGATGAATTTTCTCAGTCCGCAAAAGTTCTCTGGAGTTTTAAAGGAAGTCGATGCAAAGGAAGATGAGGATTTGTTTTAAAATGCAAACAGCAGAAACATAAAATAGCTCCTTACAGCTCATCAGGTTCAATTTGAGCCTCTAAATATGCAACAAACCCGCGCAAACAGGACAGAACCAGCTTTAAATCAAACGTTTAGCCAACCTGGAAGTTTGTAATCCAGAATAGCCACGGACCAAATTTTTCACATGCAGCCGATCGCTGATCCACATGTTTTAGTAAAATCAAAGGAACATCAGAAGCAAAAGGAATACAGGATGCCGAGGAAAATGATTCCTGCAAAGAAAAACTCAGATTCCTCTGAGCTGGGGGGGTCAATGATGTCGTGAGTACATTAAGCTTTCTATAATTATAGAATGTCAGCTTTGTTCCTGCTTCCTGCTCTGACCTTTTGCCACTTCTAAAAGAGTGGCCTTTAACCAGACAGAGAGCACCGTTAATATGCTGAACACATGTAAGAGCCCAGAGACTAACATGGCACATTCTCCAGGACTAAATGCGAGTTATTAAATTGTTCCATCGCTGTAAGTCACAGGAGATGGAGGAGTTCACAAAGGATTCCTCCAACCTGCAATAAAGGACCTGCAGGTGTTTGTGTTTGTTCGCTTCTCAAAAGGTTGGACTAATTGAGAGCCGCTCTGATATTCGGCGGTGCAGACAAAAAGTCAAAAAGGCAAGAAACACAGACCTGACACCCTGATGCTCGGAAATCCTCCCGAAACAGAAATTGTTTTGAGACATTTCAAAGCAATAGCCTTTCCTTTCCTTCCTTGTGACTTTGTGTTTGTTCATTTTACCCCTGTTGACAAAAGCAAGTAGTGTTTCTTCTTCTTAAAAAAAAAAAAAATGAAGCAGTGATTTGAGATAAAAGACTGTGGGAAAAGGAGATAGAGCAGATATTACACGAAAGACAAATAAAGGACTGGCTTTAGTGCAGCAGCTCTAATGGAGAAAACCCCGAAGATGAGGAAACAACATAATATCCAGAGGTAATTTTAAAAAAAAAGCAAAAGTCTTTTTTTTTTCTTGTCTCTTTTGTATAATCAACAACCAACGTCTTTCACGAAATGTGGTTGATTCGATAACAAATAGGTGCAAATTGCTAATGTGTACGTGTGTGCGTGTGTGTGCGTGTGTGTGTGTGTTTCATGTTCAGAATCGTCGATCGAGTACCGTTTACACACTGGCGTCGCTTTAAACACAGACGTCACTGCCTTGGGGGCTAATTGAGCGGTTGTAGATCGCTCAGGAGCATTGGAATAGTCACCACTGAATGATAAGTGTATGTGTGTGTGTGTGTGTGTGTGTGTGGAGGGGAGGGGCCAACTTCTCCGGATTGATGGCAGAGTAACAATTAGCGGCTATGGATTTCTCAGTGCTGATCACAGAGGATGCTGAACCGGTGCCCCGGCTCCACTGGTGGAGGCTCGATCTAATCGCTGCAGTCAATCAGTCAGGCGATCTATAGGAAGCCTGTTTAACATGAGCTGGAAGCGCCGCGTTGCCAAAAGGGACAATCATTAAACATCGGAGGGCTTTCTCACCAGCAGGTGTGTGTGTGCGTGTGTGAGAGTGAGAGCGTTCAGTCTTTGGCTTTGGTTGCAAACCGGAGGTGTAATTAGCTGGAAAAGTTTCAATCAGCTCTGGCTCACCATCCGGACCTCCAGCCAGCGTGACGGCTGCGTTTTGTACTCGGCCACAAAAGCCGGAGAAGCTGGAAAGGCGTTCGGCTCGGAGGCCATCTGGCTGAGGGAGACGGGCGCGGACGAAGCTCTAGACCGACCGCTGAGAGGACAGCAGCGCGGCAAAGAGTGGGTTAAAAAAGGTCACGATTCTTCTGAAGGGGCTCGGGTGGATCGGAAAACTTTTCCTTGTTCCAGGAAGATCAAACGACGTTAGCTTGTTCTGAAGCGGGGCGACTCAGGCGAGGCTTCGGTAGCGACGACTTCAAACGGGTACCAGGAGGCCCGGACGGTCGCCTTTTTAGAAATGTGTGTGTCTTATGTGTGTGTGTGTGTGTGTGTGTGCATCCGAACGGTTTGTTCCTGTTTGTCTTTAAAAATCAAATAATACAAAAACAACAATAAGTTAAGTCAAATGAACACATCGAGGGTTTGTAAAGTCTTTGTCCAGAAACTACGAGGCGAGGATCTCTTCTAGCAGCAAGCCGCGGCCGACTCTAGAGGCCGTGTCGACAAATGTGAAACGTTATTCTGAGGGGGAAAAGGGTCCTCACCCACTTCATCACTCCCTCCTCTGCCTCCCCCACTCCCCCCCAACTCTTTCATTCCAGTTACTGTCACACTGGGGAGGGGGAGGAGTGGGGGTTAAAGGGAGGCCATCTGAAGGTGGACGCCGACAGATCCGCCAAAAATTGTTCCAGTTCAGCATCCCAGCATGCACCTGTCCCGACCAGAACAGGGCTGGCAGGAGAGGTGAGTGGACCGGGTGGTGTGGGGGGTTGGTGGGGGGGGGGGGGAGCACTGGGTGGAGGCATGGCAGCGGGGGGCGTGGTCAGATACATGTGGATGGCTGTGCGGTGGGCTGCTGTTTGCGGTTCCTCAGGCCTCCAGACTTCTCCTTGTAGCCCAAACACATCTGCTGAGAGACGTCCACCAGCGCACTGGCCACCGCCAGACCTACACACACACACACACACACACACACACACGAAAAACAAGAGAAAGTGACGTTAAGAGCTCTGCTTTTTATTTAGCAGCAACTCCATCGCCTCCTTTAGCGTAGCCGGTTCCGTTACACCTGAAAGCGGTCGCTCTTTGTCGCCACCTAGTGGAACACAGATTAAGTCAGGATGCTAGCATCTGGTTGGTCGTGTGTTTTTATTCAAATGCTGAGGGAGCATAAATGAGCCTTTACACACAGATAGAACAAATCGTTCCCTACCCATAATTCAACTTTTTATTCACCATACAGATCCAGGCTTCTGAAACAGGAGCGTAAACAACACGGATTTGCATCCCTAAAGCATCCGTTATCGGTTTAACGGCTGCTGCTACTTCCAGCGGGTCACACTGGGCTTACATCACCCGAGACGCCGATGCTGCGGCGACTAATATTAACGGCGTCTACACAAAGAAGCATCAAGACCCCCCGTTGTGTCACGCCAAGAGGGAAATAAAAGCAGACTGCCTGCAGTTTAACCCGAAGCAGCAATTTGTGATGACGGGGCATCAATATGTTCTTGCGATTATGAAATAAAGATTTTCTTTAGTGAATTCAATGCAGCAAAAGTCTTTTTCCAGGTATTTTAAACACACGCTTTTTGTTTTCAAGAACCTTTCCTGATGGAGGCTTTTCTGATTTTTCAGGTCGTCGCGTCTCAGTCTGGGGACTGTCTGCAAATGACCGGCGGTGAACTCCACCCTCTGATGTCTGCACAGTTATTTCAACTGTATTTAATGTCTCATCACTTTGTTCTCACTTCCTTTTCAAACGTCTCCATCGATCTTCGTATAATTGTGTGTTTTTTAGTGCATTTATTCATGAACCGCCTCCTTTATATTTCTTTTTGCTGAAGAGCACCGTAGGTCGCCGACGTCCCTTCAGGAAACAACTTTCCGTCTATAAACTCAAACACAAAAGAGCTGGTGTGAAGTTTCAAACTGGGACGCAGCCAAGATCTCACTTACAGCCGGATGTTCAGGTGGTGAGATCACAAGCTGGCAGTGTGGGGGATCATTAGCTTGTACCACACTTCATTAACATTTATTAACATTCCCCGAGCCGTGAAATTCCAATGAAGTCCATTTATGCGTGATGACTGATGCATTTGCCTCCATAAAGCACACATAGCCCGAGGCGTGATCTATAATCCAAAGCGAGAATCGGCGGCGGGGATGACATCATCGCTCTAATTGTCTTCTTGTTTCATCGTCTTCCTCGACGGTTCAAAAGCGATCAAATGGCGCCCAAATACGAATCAGAGACGTCCTACGGCGCCAACCACCTCCTGTGTTGTTTGGCCGATCGCTTTTTTTTCCAACGAGCAAAACTTCAAAAAACAGACGGATGCCCAGCCAGCAGCCTCAGGATTCAACGCAGACGTGGTCGGATTCGGAAGGAAGTTAAAAAGCTTCGTAGTGGGAGATCCTCGTGGGCACGAGGAGAACAACGAGGCCGACGCGGTCAAAAAAAAAAAAAGAAAAAAAAAGGCCTGATGGAAAGATCCGCTGAGAGTCGACACTTTGTGATGACCATGTGGTAATTAATACGGGCTTGTGGTGAACGGACGGTCTGGGGACGACAGATGTGGGAGGCGAAGAGCAAGATGGAAGGAAGAAAAGACGAGTTTTTGTTGAAAGAAAGGAAAAATGAAATCAGGAGCGTCACACTGCCTCAAAAAGGAGGATAAGAACGACAGATGACGGGCAGATGGGCCTCCATCCTCCAGACTGCACTTTGAACTCAAGAAACATTAAGAGGAATAAAAGTCCACAGCTGCAGCGAGCGCTTTAGCGTGGAGACGAGCGACGAGATGCAGACAGGAAGAAGGGCTTCGGCCTTCGTTTCACCGCCGACGACCGCAGGGAGAGACGGAACGAGGAGAACGGAGGGGAGCAGGAGAGGAATAAAGAGCGGCCTCAGCAGCAGCATCTGAATATCAATACGTCCTTGTCACGTTAATGGCGCCGCCACGAAGTAATCACTGTAAACAAATGAGACTTGGTCAAGATGATTCGTGGCCGCTGCTCTACGACGCGTGAATGCAGCTCGTCGAGAGACGCCCAGAATACATTTTCCACCACGTCCCCGTCACCGAGCAACGGATCCAAGGTCCCCATAGCGACAACGCAAAACCGCCAAGTCCTCTCAGACCCGGTGTGAACAATCAACCCGTGTTCATCCCATCACAGGTGGATGAGGACGAGCCAGCGGCTCAATTTTAGATGATCTCCAGACCGTCCTGAAGGCATCACGTGTGTTATCTTCGCTGTACATAAAGCCATCAGGTGTGATCCGATCTGCTGCTTTCACACGGTAACAGAAGAGAAAAATGAAGCCTGTCGATAGGAAGCCAAGTTGTGCATCAACTCAGTTTGTGCATCATCGTCATCACCTCGCATGAATGGCTACCTGATTTTTATGAGCCACAATCAAGTCTCTTTGATTCTAATTAACAAGCATTTGTCAGACATCAGAGACAGGAATTTACAAAACTGAATTAGGAGCTGGTAGAATATCTGGATCTTTTTATTTTCCTCCGCATCCTGATGGCGTGGTGGAAAATACAGAACGAAGATTAACGCCAAAAAAAAAAAAAAAAGAAGAATGAAACAAGCGAGGATTGGGAAGCGACAGAAGATGGAGGTGAATGGGGGGGGGGGGAGAAGTGAGCAGTCGTCAAATAAAGATAGATGGAGCGAGGAAAGAAAATGACAGGAGGATTCAACGCCTTACCAGACTGTCCCGGCGGAGGGATGCCGCCGGTGCCCCTGGGTAACCTCACGAAAATGGAGAGAACGGCGGCTTTGTTGCCAAAGCAAGGCTCGAGGGCGATGGGTTTGGGGACAGACTGTGGAAACAAAAAAAGATAAAAGAAAAAGACATGATTAAAATAAAAAAAAACAAAAAGCAGGTTATTAGACATCAGACGCCGACACGCCCCACTGAACACGCCCCGTCCTGGAGACGCAGATAACGGGGGCTTTGCAGCTTATGTTCTTGTTTGTGTCAGCAGCCTTCCTTCCACCCTGTTGAGATGTGTGTTCTGATCCGCAGGCACATATTGGATGCCGCCGCCCCCCCACCCCCCAAAAATCCCACCCCGGTGGGGGAATACAACAATGGCGCCCGTGTGCAGGACTGGACACGGCTGGATTTCAAGTGGCGGCCGGCGGGAGATTTGTGTCGATGGTGCGGGCGCCGCACTCCAAGTTGCCGCTGATTCCCTGATTCCAATATGTGTTTATCAGCAGCTCATCTATACGTGGGGATGAGTCACCCCCCCCCACCCCCCATGTTAACACGGGCCGGATCTGTCGGCTCAATATTCACAGGTTTACCTCGATCGGGGGAAACGGTGAAGCCACCGCCTCGCCGGCGCACAGATAAACCCTATCTCTCTCTTGCCATCTTTCCTGCTCTGTATTCAGGATTCTTAAGCCGGACGAGAAACCAGGCGACGTTTTGGTACACACCTGATTTGCCAGCACACACACACACACACACACACACACATGCAGGTTCAATCCCTTCCCAAGCTGGTATTGATACCCTGGGGAGTTGAGCTTAATGCCCCAAGAGGAAAAGCTGCTGAAGTGAAAGACACACACACACAGGAATAAATTCCTCACTGAAACACACACACACACACACACACACACACACACACACACACACACACACACACACACACACACACACTCAAACACACAGAGAGGCAAGAACTACGTACTTGCACACTTGCTGGTTTTTCACACACATTTACACACCTCCTCTCTCTCTCTAACACACACACACACACACACACACACACACACACACACACACACACAGTAATGATATTCAGGCTCTGACCCATTTTACACAATTATTCTCTGCTCCATCTCTCTGAGGCTTACCTTTCATACCAGCAGGATGCACAGGCTGTCGCACAGGTAGCTGGGGAGGCGGCACAAAGACCTCAGTGTGTGTCTGTGTGTGTGTGTGTGTATGTGTGTGTGTGTGTGTGGTAACGGAGGGGGATTCTCTATTTGTTTATGCCCCTGCTGATGTGTGTGTGCCTGTTTACAGTACTTCTTTTCCCCCGTCACGCACCGATCCGCATCAGATCCACGTGTTTCTGGGACCGTCCCGGCCGCCGCCTTAACAAATGAATGAATTCATCACAGACCTTCATATTTAGGATTACTACAGTTGCGTGTTTGCAGTACTGTGTCTGCATAACGCACTAAGCATAACCACATTCTGATTTTTCAGACATGCAGAGGAATCCCCTGAACGCTGTCGCAAACCAATTTGGGATGAATCCGAGTTTCCTTTATTAAATTAAATGAGTTCAGGTGCATCATCTTCCGTTTATTAAGGTGTTATTTTGAACTTTTTATTCATGCTTCTGCTAAAATATCTTTCAGTTTAACCCCAATTGCAGTGAAATATTTTTAGACAAAAACCTTTCATATGTGGGAGAATTTGAAAAACATTGTTGTGCTTTGTTCCAGCTCCAGTCGGGGTATCTCAAAAAAAAAAAAAAAAAACAAGTCTGAGTTTTTATTCTTCAATCTTCAGGCTAATTATCATCCCTTGGTACACAAAAAACACTGTTAATGAGCCAAATGTGAGTTTTCATAGAGCATCCTCCCAAGTTGGAGCCATCTTTAAAGTGTTTCTGCTTCCTTTTCCTCTGGCATGGAAGAAAAGAATCTAAATAAACTAAATTTTTAAAAAGAAAACAGCTTTAAATATACAGTAAATATCAATTCAATATCGACCACATGAGAGGAAGCACGAATTAAATGAGGCGAGACTCTGTCCAACTGCATTCAACAGCAAGCAGCACTTCCCATTTTAGCCTTTTTTAAAAAATATCAATGAGTAAAATTATGAGGGAATCAACAGCAATGATTAGAAGAAGGCTTAAGACAGACATGAGACCTGTGTGATTTCAGCCCTAACACACCAGAGATGTGCTTAGATTCCACAAAACTAGCCAAAGAGAAGGGTCAGTGCTTGGATTCTTCCCGTCGATGGTCTACACGACACCAGAGAAAATGTCAGACAAACAAAAAGTTCTGAATCATCATTTGAAGGAAAGTAAATCGGCAGATCTTTACATTTTCCTGTTTGGATTCCTGTGTGAAGCCACATGGAAACGTCAGCCTTTAAACATGAATTCGGAAACATTCAGTCGCAGATGCAACTGATAATGAAGATAGCATTTTAATATTTCCTATGCAATCTTAAAATTAACTGACACTTGAGACGGAAAAACAAAATCAAAAATTTGGTTAGTGAATTCTCTGACCGAACATCATTCCATGGTGGCGTCCCGCCCCTTGGAAGCGCTTCTTCTAAAGCTCACGGAGAGGTAGGAGTGAACTGCCACGGAAAAAATACAGTGGTACCTCTACTTACGAAATTTATTGTTTTCGGAAGAAATTATGTAAGTAGAAAATTATGTAAGTAGAGACGCGTTTTCCATGCAAATGCCCTAATCCGTTCCAAGCCCCCCAAAAATTCCGACATGTTTTATAAAGCATAAAAATGCATCAAAAAATGTAACAAATACATGTTACGATTAGATTATTATACAATAAATGAGAGTTGTGCATAACGTAAAAAACAAAGAATAATAATGACGGTCATATACCTTTTAACAGCTGTCCCCAATGTTTTTTGCCCTCTTTGGTTCATGCGCTCCTATCTCATGATGCCGAACAACAGAGAGAATTCCAGTCCTCCTTTTGAACTTCTCCAACCACCTACGCGATGCCTTAAAGTCCTTAAACGTCCTTTTGTTTTAATAACGTGGCGACTGTAGATTCATTTCGGCCATGTTCTTTGGCGAGATCAACCAAAGGCATCCCTTTCTCATGCTTTTCTATGATCTCTTGCTTTGTTTGTATGGACAAAAAAACTCTTTTCTTCCTCTTTTCTTTTCCTCTTTTCTCCGTCACTTTCTTGGGGTCCATAGCGAATACGTACTCAAAAAGTTATTATATTTGAGCAAAACTATTAGACTACCTCATGGGTGCCGAATGCCGAGACACTGCATAAGCGCTGATCTAGCTCTCACAGAGGTGGAGTGGCATCCCTCTTAGCCAATGGGATGCCAGGAAGATACAATAGGTAATAGCCAATGGCAGAGCAGCTATGAGAATGTTGTATTCAGGAACCTGTGGGAGATTCGAGTATCACCCGATACTGTGTTTTTACATTACGTAAGTCGAAATTTCTTTCGTAAGTAGAGGTAATATTTTCCTGCTGAGAAATTTCGTAAGTAGAAAATTCCGTAAGTAGAGACATTCCTAAGTAGAGGTATCACTGTAATCTAATTAAATACAAACAGGAAGCAAACTGTAATTTTCTTTTCCATTCTCTTCCAGTAAAAAAAAAAAAGAAAAAAGACTGACATTTACAGCTCTGCGTGATAAATGAGCGACGGCTCAGTAACGAGTTCAGACCATGAGCGCCAAACACAAGGATCATTTCCTTCCATTTCCGACATCCTGGCGGTGGAATGGTGGAATCTTTACGTGCTTACGAGAACAGGAATACTGAACGCTAATGCAGTACAACATTAGGTGGTGCAATATCACACTTGGCTAATTCCGCTCTCGATCCCTCGGAACAACAACAACAACAAAAAAAGATTAAACAATTATTTTGGCCTTGCCAGGAGCCATCCGGGCAGACGTGGTCTGCTCCAATCCACAGGTCTGTTTTTGCCTCGGGGCAAAAATGTATTTCTCATCTGGTGTGTTTACAATTGGAAAAATGAGGGTTTTCTCGCCTGAACACATCTGTAGCGTCGGTAAAAATTAAATAAATAAAAGAGGAAGACTGGCAGCTTTTAATTTTACAGCTTAAGGCTGTCAAAAAGACTCGTCTGCCAAGTCCAATTTCCACCACAGCCGCTGCAGGCACCTCTTATGTTCCCTCTTGTTTACGTGTTCATTTCTCATTTCTCAACTCCAGCATCTCATATTCAAACTGGAACATATACAAACTTTGTGCTGTCAGATGCGACAGCGAGGATCATTTTTGGATTCCGACAGTTCTCCCTTTTTTTCTTTTTTTTAATCGACTGCGCTCATCGGCGTGACTACTGTATCGGCACGCAACCGCAATTTTAAGCATTCGAATTGGTTCTTTCGTTTCCAAAAAAAAAAAAAAAACGCTCCCTTGAAAAAAAAAAAAAATTATCTCTTTTACACACATGTTCACTTTACTTGGTTCTGAGTTGAAAATACGCTGGAAAAACAAACAAAACAGATTGGAAAATTCAATTATCCTTCCTTTTAAACTCATGCATGTGAAGATGCTTCCCAAAGGTAGAGTCTTTTTCCCGTGGTGTTCTTCAGAGGATGAGTGTTAATAGCATCCCCCCCCCCACTAGATGCTTTTGTCTTAGCAGGTTGAAGCCCACTCCCTCCTACCCAACCTCTAGCACAGCTACCGCTCGACAGAGTTATCTAAACCGGCCAGGCAGAGCGGCGAAAGGTTTGTTGAATTACCTCGAGTAATTAGCCCAGCATGCCGAGCCCCCCCACATGGACGCACAGTACAAGGCTGATGTGGGCGGACACAACAGTTAGTGGCTTTCATCCGCGGCATTCATCTCGACTTTAGCCGCTGCTGAGGACAAGTTTCCCCCCCCGCCAGGACCAGAGCGAGTTCAAAACCCCGGTGCTGTGACTCATCAGGTTCAGCCACTTCCACTGAGAACGCTTCGATGAGTTTTTATTAGCTCTGACATACGTTTACCAAGAAAATGTAACGACAATATAATATTAAACTAGCGGGAACCCGTGGAAATTCCACGATAAAACAATAATATCAGACTTCTTTTGTTTTATTTTTAACTTCGCCGTCACAGGAAAACAAACTGCTGCGTCCGACGAAGACGTAACGGCTCCGTGTGTGTTGGGACGGACGAACGCGAAGACGGAGGCCGCTTCGGCATTACGGTCCGGCCATATCCGGGTAGACGCCGGATTCGTGAGTTCGGTCCTTGTGAATAAAGCATCGGGGTTTCCCACACGACAACGTGAGGTCCGTCACAATCAAAGAATATAAACCGCTATGTTTGACGAAGCCAAAATGGCTCCGTAAGTGAAAGACATGGACAAATGTGGAGACCGGAGCTAACTCGGATAGCGGCCCCAACTTCCGGGTAGACGCCGGAAACGTGACCTTGTGAGGTTTTTAAGTGAGCTCATTCAAATACAGTATAAAGGTGGGGGTGTGAGTTCATCTCAAGAATTGTTGCCCGGGTTAACGACATCCACCAGAAGATTGGACCTTTACAGCCAAGATGATCAGAGAAACAGGCAGGAGAGAACTCGGGGTGTCTTTCAGTAGGAAGTAGGAGAAGGAGACTTGGTGGTGGGACCTTAAAGTACAGGAAAACATACAAGGAAAGAGGCTGGGAGGGAAGGAGGTGGGCCAGACAGAAGTATCGAGATTGGAGGGAGGTGCAGCAGGTTAGGGTGATAATGGATGGAGATGGAAATGTGTTAACTGGCACCAGCAGTGTTCTGGGTAGAGGGGAGGAATACTATGAGGAGTTGATGAATGAAGAAAATGAGAGGTAGAGTAGAAGATGCAGCCTTTTCCCGTTTGCAGAGGTGACGGATAAACTGACAGATGATGTCAGACTGGAATCAGAATGGACCATGACGTTCACAGACGTCACTGTGATTTGTAAAGAGCAGGTGGACGAATAGAAAGATGGCGGTCAAGTTAACTTTAGATTAGCTTTTAAACAGAATAAACTCCACTAGATTTAAGTTTAATACACTGAAGAACTTATCAGCTGTCAGAGAGAGTGCTACTCATTATGGGAGCTGCGGTAGCTGACGTTTCATGGAAGAAAAGGTGAGCACACGTTGGTACGTGCTAAAATAATGTGTAATATTTAGATATGCAGGAGAGAAAGTGAGACGTTTCTCTCTCAGCTGCAAAAATAAAAAATAAATCTTTTGGCGCAGACTCATCCTCTTCTCACCTCGTCTGTTTGTACTGTTGGTTCAAGTGAAAATCATCCCTGAAAAAAACAGACACCGGTGGCTATAAGGAGCTTTTTAAGCGCTCATGCAGACAATGCCAACATTTTTACTTTCCAGAAAGACTTTTGGACTCTTCTTGCTCCAGGTAACTCATCAGTAGAACACAGATAACATCACTGTTGTTCTAAAAGTTGCGATATAAAAAACTTCACGGGCAATTTACTTCTAAATAAAAAGAGAATTTCAAACATTTAAGAAGTTAAATTTGAATGCGGAAGTTCTAAAATCATCTTCTTTATATGCGTCTTAATGAGATATGACTTTATCCATGAGAAATAAAAAGAAACTAGTTTTCCTGTGGCGTCTCGACCTTTTCTTTTTTCTTTTAAAATTGGAAAATGTGAAATTTAAGGTTTTACATTGGCATAAAAATCTTAAATGCTTACTACGTAATGCAATATAATAGAAGCAGGGGGAGATTACGGAGCAACACAATCACGTTAGATAAACCGGAATGTTTCCTTTGCCTGTCCTGAATTTTTCTTTTTCTCATCCCACAATATCTATAAATAAGAGCGGCGCAGGAGGCGTCACAGAGGTAATCATCTGCCCCTGATGTCAGGGCCACCAGCTCCATTTGGCAGCGGCAGAGTGAATATATCTCATCTGTGGAGCAAGTTTGGGCTTCACACCGAGGCTATAAACAACTTTAATGATCTTCAGCGTACTGTGCGGCGCCTGGCCCCCCCACATACACTCCGATCCGGGGTCTTAATACACTACTGTAGCATCCTGATAAAACAGCAAGGAAACAAGGGGAAGGAGCCGCTACGAGCTGCTCAATCTGAGTCGGGTGGAGATAGGCCAGTGTGCACTCGTTGTTTGAGCGGGTGAAAGCGGAGAAAGCTAAGGAGGAAGATCTAAATTGAATCTCTGCTCCTCGGCTGCTCCTGCCCTGATGGAGAGGGGGAGTTCAGGCCACGAGGAATGGAAGAAAAGAAGAGTAGAAGAGGAGGAAAAGAGGAGGTGAAGGGCACCTGATTTCCACACCAAGCTGGGTCTTCTCTTTCTAAACTGAAACACACACACACACACACACTCACACACGTCCTAAAAACAGGACGGGGAGAGGAAGCTGGGAAAAAATTCCACACAGCCAATAGGATGCTGGGAAGCGCTGTAGTCCTCCAATAAGAGTGCAGAACGAGGAAACAGAGAGAAGAATACAAAGAAAAGATGGCCAGCCGGCCTTTCGCCACCAGAAAAGATAAAAACTAAGAGAATAAAATAAAAAAAGAGATTGGAATAAAACATTAAAGAGAAAAAAAATGTATTAAAGAGATGAGTCAAGATTGAAAAAAAAAGACAATTAACTCTAAAACCAAAGAAATAAAAAAGGACTGGAGACGAGAAGAAGGAAGGGATGAGGAAATAGCTTTAACTTGGTAACTTTTGAAATCATCAAATTTGACACCTTACTGAATCAGTCGACTTCACGCAACACAATTTAATTTTAGTTACAGGTCTGTGGCATCATCACCTGTTATTTCACTGCAGTGAATTTCCCGTGAGCCCTGCAGATTTACCAGCAACACGACTGTGAATATTGTGGAGGACGCCGGTGTCCTCGAGTGACCATTTTTCTGCCATCAATCATTTCTGCGGAGAAGGAATTTCTTTTTCGAATGAAGGGAGGAAATGTTAGAAACCTTCTAATTTTAGGGGTAGTCGCAATCCACGATTCCTGACTCTCATCTGCATGTATTTAACTCCAGGGTTAACTGAATTCATCCTCATTAGTCGAGCCCATCCACAAAAAACTGCCTGTAACTGGTAGAAAGTGTGGTTACTAATCAGCAGTCCACTTTCTCATCGTCGTCTGGCCTTCGCTCCGCGCCTCATTAGGTAGACCCGTGTTTCACTTCTTCCAAAGTGAGCTCAAATTAACAATCCTGGCTCATTTAAAAGTAAAGAAATTACCCCCCCCACAAAAAAACAGCCATTCAAACTCAAAAAATTACATCCGGAGGTCTGAGGAATCTCCATGACTATGACATTGTGATATCGGCCGGCAGGTGAAGACAACAGGTGGATCTCTCGGGTTTGGTCCCGGTACCTGAAAGACAAAGGTGGTGCTCACCTTGACGTTTCCTCCTATCAGGTCGGGTGGCTCGTCATCCGTTTCCAAGGCGACGTTAATGGTGGCGAAAGGCCGGCTGGCCATCTGCTGCATCTCTCTCAGTAGTTGCTGGTGGGGAGAAGGAGGAGGAGGAGGAAGAAGAAGATGATGAGGAGGAGGAGTGCAAAAGTCAGCGACCGCTAAAAACAGACTGTCTGTTCTATAATTAACTGCCAAGCGTGACGCCAATTTCTTTCCCGTCTAGTGACTGAATAGAAGCCATTAAAACACTTCAGTCGGATTGAAAAGACTACTTTGCATACAACTTGAAATGAAAGGGGCTAAGGGTGAAAGCATGGAGATCTTTTACTTGAGTGAAAACACATTATCATCGTAAATGTAGTGCTGTAATCCAGACTAGTAAGAGTACACAACGGGATGCTAAACTGATCGCAATACATGGCGTCACACGATGACAATTTTTGGAACAGAGGAAAGATAAACCAATGCAGTTTATGTGAGTCTGGTTTAATAAAGCCTGAATGAAGCGGGGTTTTTTTTGCCTGGAAACCAGTTTTTAGTAGATAAAACATCTGTTTGGGATGCGGTGGAGGTGTGTTCTGGTGTGTGTTCTGGTATTAAACGCTGGTAATGTACTGCAGCCTCCAGTGGCAGTGAAAGCCCCGTATAAAACCTTGAAGTGTAACTCTCATCTCATCACTACGAGGCATACTTTCACTTTGCTCTGATTTATTACATGGATCTTGGCCAGAGGTGGAGGAGGTGGGAGCTGATTACGAGGAGATAAACGGAGAGGGGGGAACGGAGGCGAAGGAAAAGATCGTAAAAGAGAAAAAGACAAAGATGGGAGGTAATAGAAAATTTAAAAAATGTGTGTTCATCTACTGTTAATAAAGCTAATCTGCTATTAATAGATAAACAAAAATAAGCTGTAAACAAGAAATGATCTGGCAAACCACAACAAAAAAAAATATATGAGTGATTGTCATCCAGCTGAAGTTGCTATGCAGTCGAGTCATTTTATTATAGATCTGACAATACACACAGAAAAAAATCCAAACTGGCGCGTGTGTGTGTGTGTGTGTTTGTTTGTGTGTCGATTACAGAGGTCAAAGCTTCCGTGAGATGTCGGCAGCCTTCCGGCCGTCTACTCGACGGCTTGCAATTAATCTGTCAAGCTTTTTGGTCGTCTTCCTCAGAGGCTGTCAATGGAGGTTATTGATACGTTTGCGTTTTAATGCCAGGCCTTCTAATCAGATCGTGGTGAGGATTCCAAAAATAGCTGCAGGTAAAGTCTCTTTCTCTCTACAGCTGAGCCTGAAAAGTTAACGAAGGGAAAGAAAAAAACCTAAATTTAATGTCCCAGATTCACTTTATGGAGCAAGTGAAGTAATTATTTTCCTCTGCGTGTGTGTGTGTGTGTGTGTGTGTGTGTGTATCAGTCTCCAAATCTGTCTTAGATGTTCTGTGTTGGAGGAACTGGGCTACGAGGAGCTCAGCCCGTTTTCCTTGAGTCACTTCTTTTAAGAATCTTCAACATTTATGAGAATAATAATACATATGTGAGAATTATATTTGCCTACATTTCAGAACGCCAGCGACTGAACATTGCGGAATTAGCATCAGGAATTACATTTGCGAATGTAATTCCTATTACAGGCACGTCAAAAATTGAGGCTTTCGCACTTGGAAAGTTTTACATTTATGAGTGAGGCAGTAATATTCACCACAGAAAACTGAGAAATAGTCTTTTTTTTTTATTTTCTAATGAGAATTACAATGCAAAAACTTTCTATTTGGAAGAGTTTTGAGCCACATTTTGAAATTGAATGGCATCAAGCCCCAGAATCGGATTTCCTCCCTTCTACCTTTGTTCAGAATATTTTCCTTCCATGTCTTATTTTAAATTTGAAAGGTAATACAAGAATATTAACATGCTTTAATAAACGATGCCCTCCAAAAAATACAGGAAAGAGAGTCCGTTCTCAACTTAATATAGACCAAATTAAAGGATAAGGAAAAATTAATGGCAAAAAATAAATAAGAAGAGCATCCTGGGGCCTTGGAGGAAAGTCAAAAACCACAACAGGTTGTTTTTAAACATGTTAACTTTTGACCCTGATGTTTTTTCCTACGTAAAATACTAAAACTAAGCCAACTTTCCTCATTATTACTTTTGAACAGGCAAAAATGAATGAATGAAAGAGTACGGATCTTCTCACCCAGCTCTCTAAATAACATGACATCACAAATTCCAAATGATCTGAGTAACAGGTGATGATTAGGCTCAAACCAGAGTGCTGCTCTTATTTCTTAACGCCGTAGCGATGCTTTTTGACAGCTCCATTTTTTGTGGCATGTTTTTATTAACAAACCATTAAGGTTAACATTTTTGCGCGTTTAATTGTGGACCGCAAATAGGGACCAAGACAGAATCCTCGCATCCTCTTTAAACTGAATGCAGCCGGTTTAATGTCATCCAATGGAGGATCACTGACCTACCTGGACGCCATCGGAATAAATTAGCCACTGAAAATGACTTAACTCGTCTTCACTCATTAACCGCAGACTTAATGAGTGGCAGAGCAGCACCGCCATGCTTTCTGCAGGCCCCTCCTGAAAGGCTCAGATAATTAAACTCGTCGTATGTTTCGCACATGGATGATAATTTGTGAAATTGGAAGTTAATAAAACAAAGTGCGTCATAAAAGCAGCCATAAAAAAAAAAAGCAGAATTGGAATTTTACTTATTGTGGAGGAGATACAGTTTACGTTTATAAAAAGCTCTCCCACCAAATGAAAAGAAACCACATCAGTAAAGTAGAAAAAAACGGAACAATGGAAAGTATAATAGAGAAAAAACACCCATGAAGTGTGGAGCGGACTTCACCTTGTTAAAAAGAAGCAAAGTTGACACGATAACTATTAAATAAGTCTTTCTTGTTACAGCAGCATCTCTGACCTGCACGTAATCGACCTTTACAAAGACACATCTTCATAAAAAATATGAAAACAGCAGAAATAATTCCAATTTTCCTAAGGAAACCCAACTAAACCCGACAAGTCTGGTCTAACCACACACACACACACACACATACACACATACACACCAACAAACTAAAAATGAGCAACTCTGTGTATGAATACTGACTGATCATGATTGGAAAACCCTCCCTGTGACGAATCAGACAGCCGACACACGTGGCTTTTGTAATTGCGATGACCTGCAGATTGAACGCAACAGTTTCCATAATCTCTTGACTCCAATATCAATCCACAGCATTAACATCGCCTCCTAATTGATAATTAGACGTGAGGCTTTCTGGCAAATCAGCTAAAGAATCAGGTGGTAATGAACTCATTAGAAAGTAGAAGAAGCGCCCCCGTTCTGGCGTTCATAATGATGCAACAGGCAGAGCCGGGCGGCAACATCAGTCTGGATCTGCAAACAAGTGTGCAGGCGAAATGAGGATTTGCATTCAGACGACATTATTTTTCATAAGCAGAGCTCCTTGAACAGCACAAAGCAACTGAATTGATTTACCGGATGAAAAGCAGATGGAGGAGCATCTGAATGTTGTGGTAAACAAACTTTATAGATTCGGTCCAACTCCCCCAGCCTCGCCGCAGACCGCTTGGCCTCTCGTCTTCCGCTCAGCCCACCTTGGCTTTAGCCGGGAAATCTGGACCAAATCGTACGCTGGCTTGTTCCAAACAAAACATTTCTGTTGTGGTGTAAAAATCATTGAGTTTCTTCATCGGTGATCTAAAGCTTCATCAGCTTTTTATTGGTAAAAGTTACCACCAAAGCCATCATTTAAATAAATAGAAAGCAAATAATTATTTGTGTTTTTTGTATTTCTCGTCGCATTAAATCTCTTCTATGTGCTCAAGACAACTCAGACAACTTAGAAAATATGTAGAACTGCCATTTTTATGCCTTGTTGCACAAACGTCTGCTGAATGCACACTGGTTGTTTTAATAAATGTGTTTTTATCGTCCAATCTTGTAACTTAAACCCAACTTAATCCATATTTTGGGCCCCTAGAGGCAGAACACTGAAGAATCCTCAGGTCCAACAGTTATTTCACAAACTCCTAAGGGGAACATCGAGCTCCTCTGCTCATACAGGCCACGTTATTTTAAGCTCTAATTAATTATTTGAAGCCGCTAATTTCTCCTGCCTGCAGTCAGGAAATCAGGAGGTTGTGCTCAAAGTTTTTTTTGTTGTTGTTGTTGTTGTTGTTGCTAAAAAACCCTGAAAATGAGTTCATGAGGCGTTGAGAATGAAGCAAAGAAAACATTTAAAGGTTCCTGTGACGAAGAACGAGCCATTTGCTAACTTTATTTATTTCAATAAACGATTTTTTTTTTGCAGTCTTACCTGCAAAAAAAAAATAAAAACCCTCTGCGACCGGAGGACACGACAACATCACTACAATTAAAGTCCAAAAGGGTATCAAGCCCAAGCACTCAGACAATCAAGCACGTATTATGAGGTTAGTGATTCCAGGGTTCTTTAGAGGAACAAGAATAGGAAAACTAGAAGGGAAAATGCTCTTTTAATTGCCACAAAAATTAAACCATAGATCTGATGCGGTTTTTGTTACGAAGGGTTACCCACCCAGCCTGGGGGAGAACTTGGTGCAACATGAAATAAATGAGTTTCCTCTTTTTCCTAGCGTCTATAGAACCACCAGTAATGGAGAATCTGAAACCATTTAAATATTTGTTTTTTTAAATACCATTCAAACTGTTGGTTTGGTGAAAGAAAGGCCCCCAGGAGCCAGAACTTAACAAGCCTTTTAAACATTGAGCTGAACCAATCAGCTACCCACCCCACCCCCCACCCCCCACCACAGATTCGATCAGGCAGCAGAATATGTTCAAAAGATCAACGGCTTTCCAAAAAACATCAGTATATATTCTTTTTAAAGCATGACTATAAATATCCAATCAAACGCCTCCGTTTTTTAAGGAGATGTGGCCATTCTGAACTCATCCGTGTATGTTTTCTATCTGTTCATACACACACACTCAAAAAAATATACCTGAAACACACAATTTCATCAAAATGAGAACAAAATGGAAATTACGTAGTTTATGATGAGGGGTTCAAATCTCACCAAGTGGTTTTAGAATAACTAAGATTGCAAGTAGAAAAATAAAAACCAGAGGAACTGGCTGTGAAAGCTGTAATTAGAGCCAACACAGAACATGATGTCGATTCCACTAAAGGCATTATAGATGAACTGCTAAAAGCGTCTCTGGGGAAAATTACACACGTTTTCGAAGGAGGTGCTGTGATAAGTTCTCAACATCGCCGTTACTTCGCCTATGCAGGCCACAAAACAAAAGAATCGGCTGAAAGACGCTAAACAGGAAGACTGGGTGTGATGGTTCTGATGGTTTGATGCCAGGAAAAAAAAAAGAAATTCACTAATGAAATGCTTAACAGGAGCTCTAAAATATGATCTGATCAATAATAATAATAGATTCAGTCATACACACACACACACACACACACACACACACACACACACACACACACACACACAGGGGTGAAGGAACTGTTTAAGCATCCTCCAGTGAGCAGCGGTGTGTCAGAGAGATTGAGTGCATCAGCAGAGCGAGCAGGAAGGAGGAGAAAGGAAAGAAAAAAACAAAACAAAAGGAGGTGCTGGAGAAAGGAAGAGGAGAAAGGAAATGAGACGAAGAGGAAATGTGGACGGATTCTGCAGAGGAGACGAGTGACGAGGAAGAAAAGGGAAGAAACGGGAGCAGAAAGAAAAAGACAAAGACATTCAGAGAGTTGGCCTCTGGGAGACTGGATGGAGAGCCAGATCGCACACACACACACGCCTGCGGATGGACACACACACACGCAGTACACACTCTCTACATCAAGACGTTTATTTATTGATGCGTCTGTTTGGAAATGCTGTCGCTGGGAGAGCTCTCAATCATCTTTCAGAATCACTGAAGGAAAACTGTGGAGTGAGTTTGGGTGGGGGGTGGGAGGAGAGGTGGGAGGGGGGGGGTAGTCTTTGTCTGTGAAGCGATGTTAGCTGCTTGCTGCTTCTAAATCGCTTCATCTTTCCATCTCGGAGGTGGATGCTGAGGACACACGGTGAATACTGACACGGGAGGAGGCTTTGATGCCTCCTTTTCTCCCCCCTCTCTTTTCTTTCTCCATCACTCCACGACTCCCCCACCCCCCTCCCTCATCGCCAGTCTCCTCTGTCCGTGCGGTTCACGTCTCCATCCATCTCACCCCCCCAACCCGTTCATCTTACTCCTGCACATACTGTATGCTCTTAAAAACTCAGCTCCTCTTCTATAATCAATACCCCATCAAAAAGAAGTCGGGGGATGGGCGGGGTGGGAGGGGGGAAAAAATCAAACTATGACAAGTCAAGAAACTTCACAGGAGTTTGTGATAAAATCGGAACACAGTGATGGAGGTTAGAAAAGGTGGAGGCGCATCAATATGGCAACTGAAGTGACATTTTGCTAAAGATGCTTTTAGCCAATCGCAAAGCAAAGCGATCCCATTGGTCAAACTGTTTTGGAGGTGTGGTCTTGAAATGGATTGCTTAATCAAACCAAGAAGAGTGAAAATGAGATGATAGTTGCCCTGGAACCAGACATAAGGAGTAAAAAGCTACAGAACTGAAAACAAGTCAGAAACTTTGTTAAGTTTTCTGATTTTGAACATTTGTTATATTAATATCTTGGTTTAGGATATTAAGGAAAATGTTCAGACTGCAGACACGTATCACACCTTTTTTTTTTTTTTTTTAGACTTTTTTTAACGCTATAATTAAATCAGAAAGTCAGGTACATTTCCAAAATAAGTTCAGAACAATATCTGAATACAGTTTTATGCTTCAAATACCATCTGTGCCAGATTAAACACCTAAATCATCAACAAGCATCGGTTGGTTCAAAGTAAACTTGATAAGGAGCTGAAGATGTTAAAAGTTGAGGCATCAAATTTAGCAGAATTGGCCGTTTTGGAATAAATTAGTTGTCATTAAATCACGAAATGAAATAGAAGTTCTAAGATGAGACGGGCTGTAAGCAGCAGCAGAGGTTCAGTTCCCACGTCACAACAGACGCTTGTGATAAACATTAGCGCGACGCGACCTTTTCATCGTCACAGTTTGAACAAATCTAAAATAGAGATCTTGGGATGGGAGTATCGAAGTTTTTAGAGCTACAGAAGAAGCGAACTGAAATAATTTAGATGTTACAGAAAAGGTGGGAGGAGATAAAACGGCCACGAAAAGGAGTGAGTTAAAAAAAAAAAAAAAAAACAGGAAGGAGAAGACAGCTGGAGTCGAGATGAAACAGAATCGACAAGTACAGGAGCAGCTCGGGTTTGACAGCGGTTCTGGGCTTATGATAAGCCCTCTGTCAGCACGGTGATGGATGGGAGGTGGTATGAGGGGATAGATGCTACTAGGCCAGGTGGGGGTCACCAGCAGTGCAGTCGGGTCGGAATCGTACTCCATCCTGCATATTGTGAGCATGAAGACACAGGCGATGATTCCGGGTGTAATTATTCCCATCATCTCTGTGGAATTGAGATCAGTGTCTCGGGAACTCGGCGTTCACTGACACACACACACACACACACACACACACACACACACACACACACACACACACACACACACACACACACACACACACACACACACACACACACACACACACACACACACACACACACACACACACACACACACACACAAAAGTGAATGAAGGAGCAAATCAATGACCACACCACCGATGCGTTCGCGTTCATTCATCCAAATGCATCCACTTGTTTGTTTGCAAACAGAGCGAACGCCCACGAAGACACGCGCACAAACACATCCCGGAATTATGAGCCTGCTTTCACACGCATGCACATTTACGCTGGCTGCTTTATTATTCGCATGCAGGTCATTTTCCTTTTAAATGCAAAAAAAACCTAATCTTTGCTCCAGAGCCGGTGTGGAGGGCGAGTGCTGCAGCGGCGGCCTTCATCGCGTTTTGATGAATCTGCATTGCTGTCAGGTCCAATGGGAGTCCTGTTAGCTGGATGGCGTGGAGGAAACCATTAACACTACTCCCAACAGAGGATGCACCTCCCCAAGATCCTTAGCTTCATGTATGAGTGACCTTCAGGGCTTCCTGCTGCTCCTCTTCCCTCCTCATCCTCTCTACCGCTCACTTCAGGATTGATCACCTCAGAAGCGAGTCTTTTGTTCTTTGCGGTTGTGCAGCGACCTCAAGGGAGAGACGGAGAATCTTTAAGAAGCGCTCCAATTAATCCGCCGGCCTGAGAGCGCTTTAAATAATACAGTTGACGCCCCGGCCTCTGGAAATATATTTTCCGTTCATGTCTGCTGGTCGTCACCACCCGTCAATAACTCCCCGATAATAACGAATCGCCCCGGCGTTATTTAGTGGCCGCTTTTGTTTTGCATCGTTCAAAAGTTGAGTCAAGTTTCATTATAAACCGGCGTCGAAAGTGTAGAATTTACAGCTTGCATCGTGAAGATTTCAATAGCGCTGTTACAAGGAAGTGTTTTACTGTTCAGCATTTCAGACAATTAGTATCGGTTTTAATTGACAGCTTTTAAAAATTACGAGCAAACAAAGTTTAGGATTTAATAATTTAAAAAAACTTGCTCTAAATGAGTAACAATGTAATAAAACCTAATCCGGAGATAATTTACTTCTTTATAATGCATTAAATCAAAGCATTACAGGGATGATGCCTGTTAAAATGATAAAAATCTGTCTGGGGATGTTCCTAAAATTCATTTTTTAACTGAATTTATTCGTGAGTTTTATGACTTTAGTTTTGACCCAGTTAAAAAAGAAGCAAGTTCTGTTATCAACCTATCAAGAACCGCTGCGCCAGGAGGCAGCAACCTGCAGGGAGAACGTGGTGGGGAGTCTCTAAAAACCTACACATGCGGGGGGTCCAGGCGCCGTTCGACCTGACGGAACACAAAAGCAGCCTGAGGAACGGTGTCATTAAAGGTGGGCGGGGCCGAGTGGAAACTGTGCTGGCCGGGGTCACCTTGACCGATCCATCTCTTTGCCTCAGCAGGAAGGGGGGGGGTGATGGGAGAGAGACAGTTTCCTCCCGTTTAAAGTGAATTCTGTGGAGGCTGAGATAAAGCTCTCCGTCTCTGAATCGGTGGAAGAGGTGACGTCCCGACAGCAGAGGAAAAAAACAACAAACCCATCGGAGAAGAGTCCGTCGGACTGATCCACTTTATCTCAACTTAGGTGAGATAGTTGGTTTTAGGAAGTGTGGGCCTTTGGTTCAATTTCCGCTTCACTTTTGGAGACAGAAGATTAAAAAACACTAGAATAAGCTTTTAAATTAAACCTAATTCATCACCTGCTTATTTATCAATGCTACATGGGTTCACACAGTACAGCAAGACAACGTAACTGAACCCGTAAGTAGTGCTGAGGAAGCTGTTCATAAAGTGATGAGGGTGTCTATAACACTTCTTTGTGCCGCTGCTTTCAAGGTCACACTTCCTCTCCTCGGGTCCGTTCACGGCTGAATCCACCTTCAAGGCTGCGGGAACGGAGCTCTTCAAAATGACACGATGAGGTTTCATGTTTACTGAATCCACAGAGACGTCGTTTATACTTCAGTCGCAAAACTTTTATCCACAAAAACCTTAAAAACCAGATTTTGACACCACTTAAAAACAGAAGCATCTTAAAGCGTATTATTGACCGGACCAATGAGATTAAAGTGGGAGGGGGGGGTAGATATGTCTGTCTGTGAACGCCTCACGCTCACATCTGGTATTTGTTCCCGTCTGCTGAAGACAGAAATCCCTTCGGCGATGCCACCGGAATACTTGAATGGGTTTCACAAAAGTTTGGTTTTAAAGCTCTTTTTTGTTGCTCACACCAATTTTTTTATTTTCTCTGGGCTGATGATGAAAAACAAACTTTATTAAACACTGCTGGAAGCCCCTCCCAAGCTGTAAATGAGGAAGACCACAGATAAAGCTTCAGCTGGATCAGACTCTACACTGTTCAGTGCTGAAGTTACCTAAATTGTGTAGATCTAGATTTGGGCCATGCGACATTCCCAATCTCCCGTTACTTGCAGAGCAACTAGAGCAAAAAACGCTTCGTAAGCAGGCGGCGGCCGCAAAGTGTAGCAGGAAGTACACTTTATGAAATCTCGCCTTTCCTGCTTATGGTGCAAACCGCATTCACATCCAGCCATCTGCTTCTGGGACGGGAGCATCCAGGGGTGGGGGGCCAGAACACGCATTATGGATGATCTGGGAAACTAATGTGATGCGGGGCTCGACGTGCTCGCTGATATCTTCATTGTATTCCAGGACGCTGCTCATTCAGAGGATACCGGTGCCAATCTCTCCCACTCTACTGCGCTTTCACATTCAACCATCTGCTGTGGAATTCGTTGTATGGGAGCCCGTGTAAACACAGTGATGGGGGGGGGTGCTGGGGGGGCTGTGTCAGCAGGAGTGTAAGCAAAGTTGGTGAATGTTTAATTGGGAGCGTGGGGTTGTGTTTCTAAGAATCATTTTCGTGTGCTCCCAGAATGACTGATTATAGAGGTGTTATTTATGGGCAGGCGTCTTCTTGACGCCGGCCCAGTTCCATCATTTAGTTCCCCGTGATGGGCAAAATTCCAATAAGTGGTTCAACATTGCTTAAAGCACTAGATCAGAGGATTAAAATATATATAACATGTCATTTTCCATCCATTCCAACTATTTTTTTTTAATCCGCAAAGAAATATAAATTGGAAAAATTTATCTCTTTGTGAGTTCTGTAATCTTGCGCTTCAAGATGCACGGCTTCACCTCATCGTGGATTTTTATTTGGTAGTCATGTGATGCCATACGCACGTGCTATTGGCTGACAGCACCCGGAAGTGCGCTTCGTTCTCAAACTCACGGAACGCAGCGCACTTCCGTGCATTAAAAAAAAAAAACACTTAAAAGTGCTTTAAACAGTGGATAAGAGTGTGGGACAAGGTCATACAGATACAAGGACATTTAATAACACTATCGGGAGGGTTCATAAAAGTTTAAATTACTGTAAATGATAAAATAGTTTGTCGTTATATCACTGAATTTTGTTTGTTGGTCCTGGAACCGCGAGTAATGAGGGATTAGTGTGTTTTATATTTTAATTACAAGTTCTGATTTGAGATCTTTAAAGTCCAACTCAAAAGACTTGGAAACAAATCCTGGTAAACTAAAGAGGATGGACACTTATTTTAAATCCCTCTCATCGATCTGTTCACGGCGCGGGGCTAGCTTTAAGACTTATCGTCCGCAACTTTAGCGATCGCTGCATAAAAACACAACTTTATTCAATGATTTAAGTTGAAATCCCAAACGTTACTGCGGGAATAACAGAGCTGTTGTTTGTTCTAATATAAAAAAACAGACAGAAGGCAGGTGAACTTCCAGGTTAATAATGTTAAAGGGGTGGGGGGGGGGAGTCGGGGAATGGCTTCCCAGCAGCTCGCCTTGTTCAGGCCTCAGATCTTTCCTCTGATCTGCTCCCATTCTTCAGAAACCGTTACGGGAGGACGGCACAGCATCCCTGATGGGATCAAAGGGAGACGCTTCGTTCTCGGCAGGGAAATATTAGATGTGTTCAGAAAAAGAGAGAGAGAGAAAGAGGACTTTTTGGGGAAGCTGCACCTCTGGCCATCACCTCATTAACAACCCACAACCTGGTCCCGTATAAAATCTGATCAGGTAAAAAAAAAAAAAAGTTTACACATCACGCGCCATTGAGCAGGTTTCCACTCATTTTATGACATAATGGCAGGGATTTCTAACAGGGACCTGGGCCTTGGTTGACATTAATATTTATGGCAGTAGGATGGTGGAAGGGGTGAATGGGGGGGGGGCTTAATGGGGTAATAAATATGTGAGGGTATCTGGAGTCATTTATGCCACTTCCTCTTACTCACTCCCTCCTCTTGGCGGCACGCCTCCGGCGTAGCGTAAAAAATCTACAGCGCAGTCAATCACGATGGGATGCCACGGCAACCATCACGGACGTTTTGCAATTCTGTCAATACCTCAGGGTGCAATACGTGTCTCGTGCATGTCATGTTATGGATTATTTATGTCTTGTACGCCGACGATGGATGTCGGATAAATGCAGGCGGTGTCGTTACGGGGCGTGGAATCAGAAGGATGTTAACGGTAAAAAGAAATGCAAAGAGGTAAAATCTGAGGAGCGATATTGAAATTATTCCTCGCTATTGTGTTATTAGAATAATATTGCGCATCACAGAGCCACTGAAAGATTTTTTATGAGCTTCTTTATGAATCAATTCTGTGTCCAGGTGGTAAAAACTGAAAACAGTCGAGCTTCAAATCTTATTCGGTGCTAGAAGGGAGTAAAATGAGACTTTTTGTCCCTAGGCAACTTAAAAAAAAAAAATTTTAAAAAGTATGTAAAAGTGGTGCCGTTATTACAGTATTTTGCATCATGATATATTACCCCACCACTGGAGGCTTCTGCTGGATCTCTGCTCTAATTAACTAGCTGCCTCATCTCGATTTAAAAAAAAAAAAAAAATCTTTTATCATCTGTGTCCGTTATCGGCCTCCTAGAGCGGCGCCTGAAACCTGTCTGCGTGGCTCTAATAGTTGGGTCCTGATGAAAGAACATTACCCTCCTCCCTGGGCGATCTGGTCTCTTTTTAAAGATTAACTGCACTTTAAGTGAATACTGAAGTCGTGCTATCATGACTCATTTCAGCTAACGGTAGCGGCCGCTTGATACCTCCTGCACTCAAACATTCAAGCAGGAATAGTTAACCAGCGTCGTTTACGTCAGTCGTGGCGGGACTTGTTCTGACAAAAAAAAAAAAAAAAAGGGCCGGAACTTTCTGCGGCGCCGTTTCTGCGGCGCCGTTTCTACAGCGGTTGCTTCTGTCTGTCTGTCGCCATCTGCCAGCTCCCACACCTTCAAAGAAACGCCAGGGCTCAGAAGGCTTTGATGAAGACTAGGACTCGACAGAAGTACACACACATTTACACATCCAAAGCAAACAGACGCACGGCAAAAAACACACACACGCACGATGGGAACGCGCGTCCCACAACGCTTTGATAAAAACACGCCAACACGTATGTAACAGCCCAACAGGTGGGAGATGGGACGTTCCAAGAAACCTTCAACAGCGAGAAGAACCTCTTAAATAAAACAAAAAAAAAAACCTTACTGGTGGTTGAAACCACAGTGGAGAACTTCATGATGTCATCGAGTGCTTGTTAGTAAATTAGCAGGTTTTATGTGGAGCGGTCTGTTTGGGCGAGAGGCCGGTAAGTTGATTTCAAGCCTCTGTCTCTCTCTCGCAGAGAGCTCACAATGACATTTACAATTCAGGGCTTAAGCTAACACTGTTATACAGAGCGACTTACAATGGCTGTGACACAATAAGCCTAAACTCCCTGAAGTCAGACGACGAGCTACCGGGACCCAAGGCCCAGCCATGACCAAGGTCAGGTGACTACGGGCACAATTAGTGGTAAATGTGTGTCGCCGCTCGGCTGACGCAAACAGCGAGTAATGCTAAAGAATCGGGGGGATGAATGTCGGGGGGACGGCGCCCGAAGGGACGGGGCTGAAAAGAACAGAACAGTCCCGGTGTCAAAGAATCAGACGGGTTGTAACGAGAGAGCCGACCTCACGGAAAAACATGATTAGCTTCCTGTTTGCCGGAAATTATGTGTCACGATGTGTTAGCGGAGTGCAAAGGCAGGTCTGCTGTGTGTGACCGTGTGCATGTTTCTGCAGGAGCAGGACAAGGTAATTATTGTTAAAAATGAAACTAGAAATGAAGTTCCTTCATGGTGACAAAATGAGATTCTAATCTGGGCCGTTTCTTGATTTGTAATATTGTTTGTGTGTGTGTGTGCGTGTGTGTGTGTGCGCGAGAGAGACATATTAAAATTCACAGGTTTGAAAATCCTTGTCAGCTAAAGCCAGACTTGATATTGACGACAAATTCCTTCCTTCGCACGACTAAAACACACAAACGCATCAGGGATTACTGTTCGAGGCTCCGCCTCTGGTCCGCCACGCCTCCATGGGTGTAGCTCAAGTTGAAATATCGACATGCAACGCTGCAAGAAGAGCCATTACCATCGCCACGGAGCCGTCTCATCTCGTACTCCTCATGCAAGGCCTGAATCTAATCCACCAATCGCAGGGTTGCAGGGGGTGGAGACCTAGCACAGCAGGAAGATGGGGGAGGGATTTTGGAGTTTGTCACTCTTCGCCGTGCAAAAGAAACTTCTACGACTCTTGTCTTGGTCATTATTTTGGGCAGCAGATGCAAAAGTGAAAACGTTGACCTCCGGAAAGAGCTGCTCTGACTCAGAAGGGCAAACGTGTCATCATCATCATCATCACGTCTCCCCCCGGAACAGCTGCTCTCCGCTGGCGTACCCGCCTCCGTCGGTCACCTCTCAGACGACGACATTAATACTCGATAAATGGTCAAGTGATGGTTGGCCACCCACGGGTTGGAGCAGCGAGTAGAATCCTGAAGTTATTCACGTCGTTGTACCCTGGTTTGCAAATTTCCTGAACTAAAATGACGCTAAAATGTGTCAAACCTTCCTTTAAGTAAAGCTGTGGATGCTAATGTCTTCATGACCCCTCTGTTCATGTGGAAGTTAGTGGAACATAAGAGTTTCTCTACTTTCTCCAACAGAAGTGGATATTTTCATAAACGCCTCAGGGAAGCAGATCCATGGCAGAAATTCTCGCCAGCCGGCTGTCATCCAAACGCTTTTCCAGGTGTTGGTCGATTTTAATAGTGACCCCACAGTCCCCTGTCCTCTTCACAAAGGTCCGGTACTAATGGCTAATGTGATGGAGGGGGGGGGCGGATTGGGAGCAGGTGAAGGAGGGCCGTCCCGACGTGACGGGACAGCGTCGCCCTGGAGACCAGGTGACAGCCAATGGGCGATAAACCAAAGGTTCACGTGAACTTTGGAATTAGCTCGACTGTCCACAGACGCACCTGGATACACGACCTGACAGGTGGTTCAAACCATCTGGGGGGGGTGGGCAAACAATGCAGAAACGTTCTGACATTTCAAGAAGCGAGAATTGAATATGCAGAAAATGTGGCGGCGGCTCTTCATAGCCCACGCTTCCTTTCACTTAGCGAAGATTCTACCAACGGCTCGCAGACACGGACCGCTAGTTGAGTCTCATCAGCTTCCGTCAGTCAAAAGGCGAAGCGAGCGAAAACGTGTCACAGTTTCCTGATGAAATAAAATGCTGCCAAGGCTGCTCGGATAACGGCTTCAAACCAGAAGGGCGCATCCCAATGCTAAGACTACGGCATGCAAACTTGCAGGTACAGCCACAGGTTTGCAGGTCTTTTATTTGTCCATGCTTCACCCAACAACCACCAAGTTTCAGGAAAGTAAAAGTGATGAGTAGTTTGTCTGTAATCCAGCCGACAAACAAACCCGACTGAAAACAGGACAGTCCTTGGTTGGACGTAATAAAGCCATAAAACGAGTAAATCTATTGTGGCTGCTGTCATCTCAGTGGGGATAAAGCAATCATATTGGAGCTTTGTCAGAATGCCTGCTTTCTGTCTGTCAGCAGTGTGTGTGTGTGTGTGTGTGTGTGTGTGTCTCTCTCTTTTAAAACTAGGTTAATGTCACCAATGCTTAAAACCTGAAGCGTGTCGTACTTCAAACGCCACTTTTCCAACACAGACATGATACAACCAAAACAACGGACTCCTTCTAAAAAAAGTTTTTGTTTTTTTTTTAAAAAAGATGATTGATATTTTTAAATGATTCAGTTTACACCGAATTGATTGAAATCATTTGCTGACCCTGCAGATCCTTTTACTGCTTGGTAAAATGACATCCTATCGAGACTTTACAGTCAAAGCTGCGTGTTTAACACGAAATCAAAGTCAACTTTTTCAGATGTTGTACGGTTGTCAACACTTTGATATGAACTACGTTGACAAATCTATGGTTTCTGACTTCAACGCAAGTGTCTCAGTTGAATCTGATGCATCAACATCTCTATAGTTGTGCTCTTTTTTTTAATTTTACTTGCATTGAATTTAGAAGGAACACATTTTTCCGTGGCTATACGCTCAAATCATCTGCATCTTATATAATCTAAGGTTTTCTATTTTCTTTGTGTGTTTCTAGAAAATCCGTCACAGCAATCAAGTGAGCTGCAGATCTAAGTATCTTCTAGGCTTTTAATGCCAGCCTGTCAGGAAGAAATAGCTGCGTGTTAAAAAGAGGATAAGCTAGAACAGCATTAAGCGCTGCGCACATCTCCACTGAAGATGAACAGTACTACACGTCTCACATTTGCGTTTTCAACAGAATAAATACAGGATGAAATCAGACCCACAAATACAAATCTAGCCTGACCGACCCGGCTCCATCTGTCCACAAAGTTTTTGTCTAAATCAGTTCATTAGCTCCATTATTCTCCTGGGTGGAGGTGAAATGGCCAATAGTTAAATAAGCCCAGGCTTATTTTCAGGATATCTCTCAGATTTAAATGAAGTACCAGAAAGAAGAGATGGATTTTAATATAGTTTTTTTAAAACTATATTAAATGTAGTAGTTTTTAAAAAAATCAGGAACTGTGGCGCTTTAAGATCTTTTAGTTACAAGAAAGTAGAACAAATCAAACGACTAAAAACTAAATGCATTTTGGAGATTGATAACAGTCAGTCAGACTTACTTCTCGTCGCCTTGACGCCCAGCAGCTTTGTTTGATCTTCCAGACGACAGCGGCCACCAGGAGGAGAGACAGGAAGCAGCTACAGACAAGCAGGAAAAGAAAGACACAAATCACAAGGGAGCAAAAAAAAATCACGACAAGAGAAATGACAAAGAAGGATTGCCACGTGTGGCTAACGAGTCCGTGACACGCATCAGCTCCAGTCATGCATAAATTAATCAATCAGCACTGATTTTCTCCTCGGAGTTCATGTATATTCAGTGTTTTGGTTTGACTCTTGCCAGCGGAGGTGATTACAGTCACATCGATCTGAATTCATCTTAATGAGATGCAGGGATGAAGCTCATGGACAACCTTCTGCTTTTTAGCCTCCTGAGCTGCAGAGAAGAGAACTAGAGGGTAGATTTGAGCCATCGCTGCAGCTCGTCTCGGTTATGCTGTCCATGTACAGCCCATTCCTACAAGTTATCCCATAAATCAAGATTCAAATCAGGGAGCGCAACTCTCCATCATTGCGTTTCCCAGTCCAAAGGTGAGGTTGAGCTTCAGGTCTTTCGATTGAGTCGATTGATCATCCTCCTCGATCCTCTGCCAACGGCAGATCGTCACCATCGGATTGAGTCTTCTTCTCAACAACAAGACCAAAAACAAGTCATATTTGATTAAAATCGATATAAACTGTGTCAAATGGAAACACTAGTAGCTTCTTCAGTGCCGCCAAGCTAGCAGCGGTGATCCCAGGACCTTCATTTGAATATTAGGTCAAACCTTATGAATGATGCACTCGTTATGCAGGACGGTTTGCATCCAAGTTTTTTTAGATACATTTTTCTGCAGTGAAATAAGCACAAGGCAAAAGAACCCAAGTCAAAGATCATCAACCAAAGACCAGAATCTAAATCGCTAAAACAATGTTAAACTACAAACCAAACCTAAATAAAGTCTTAAGATTAATGAAATTCCTGATACATGATGCGGGATTAGCGAATACGAATCCATCAAAACTGTTCTCGACAATTCCTTCTCATCTAGAAACAGACAAACAAACAAGGATGTTCATGTGACCTCCATCTAACTCAATAACCAAACAGCGAGGAGTAAAGCCAGCGTCACACGTTCGAAACTAAAGAACGGAGGATGATCACTGGCGACCAAAACAGGAAGTGTAAGCGAAAAATTGTGCGAGACAAAGGAAACTCAAGAGATTCAATAGAGTGGGATCACACGCCTTGTTTCTGGATCACACCTGTTCAAGCTAACATACACCCCCATTCGCGAACACACTTTGACTGTGATGTTAATTCCGACTTGCATTACTTTATGACTCCTTTTTGTTCCGGGTTGATTCTCCTCCTCTGAGTGTTAACACCGAGAATCATCTTTGTCATCTCGATTTCTTTTTTCTTCTCTCCGTTCCTTCGACTGGAGAGGATTATTTTTTTTGCACTGCAGGTTTTTTTTCTTTTTTTCTTTCCCTACAACGTTTATGATGTTTGTGTGTGCGTGGTCCGACTTCTCACACTTCCTCTGGCTGCTTTCACGCTTGCAGCGAAAAAAAACTGTGATGAGGACGAGGGAAAAACAAAAATAAAGACATTTTGGTTGTTTTGTGTGTGTGTGTGTGTGTGTGTGTGTGTGTGTGTGTGTGTGTGTGTGTGTGTGTGTGTGTATGTGCCACGCATCAGAGACGATCTGAGCTTCGTCCCCAGACTGTCGGGTCTTTGCTGATTTCCTGTCACCGCTCTTGCAGCCCAGACTCTCTTTATTTCAGCTCATGTCATCGTCGGAAACTGTTTGCAGATGATCCGAGCATCACAACGTCGAGACATCGAAAACCTCTGATTCAAAAATCAACTCCATCTTTCCTAAAGGAAAAAAAAGTATTTGCACTTTCTCTGTCTTATCTAGGATGACTGAAAACACAAAGGTTTGCCTAAAAAAAACATCTTTTACAGTTCTAAAATTTGAAAAGCTTACTTTAATAAAAGGGCCTGAAATTCATTGTGATTAAATTTTCATTCCAATGTTAATTTTTACATCTCAAACCAGGCAGTAAAGACGAGTTAGAAATCAGCTTGCTTTGTAGAAATTCTCTTTGTGGAGATTAAAATTTTATTCAAGAGTTATTCCTCCCTTAAGACAGGCAGAAAACTGTTGATCTTGACATATAAATATATATATAAATGTACATTCCGTGTCTTGATGTGCAGCTGATTTACTTTTTTACTCCAAATGTAACAACGGCTTCAGGATGCAATGCAAACGTAGCTGAAACAAGCGACTTCCCTCACTCCTTCTAATCCTGTTACAAGTCGACTCAAACCTGGTGTTCTCACCCGACCTGAGCGATCAGATGTCAAGTGGACGCACTTGAGACTAAAGCAGGACACGACGTCATTTGATTGGCTCTCTGCAAACAACAACAAGAAGCCACAGCAACAAGCATAATGGATTATTCACCGTTTAATTTCTTTTTGCTTTATGCAAATTGCATTTCTCACCTGCCGTGGTGAGAATACAATGTTTTTGATTATACCGTCAACAGAGTTTAGCGTTGCGCTAGTAAACGCAATAAACCAGGCTCCTTAAAAGTTGTTGTCGTGTTGTAAGCCTCTAGTCGGGAGGAACTTAATCTTTGCTGAACATCGACAGTAAATTGAAAATTATTTGTGCCTTCTTATGAAATGAACATTAAACATGATACAGTACACAGTGGCAGCTTGTTGCCCCATCACTACACTGGTTTTCCTATAATAAAAACTTGAACAGCCTGCAAAAACAAGCTCACGTTTAAGCACAACTTCTCCAGATGTGAACTTTTTGTTAAGACCCCATGTAGATTTTTCCCCAACTTTTACCACCTTTATAATCAAAAGTCTGCCCATTTCAATACCGGTGTCGATGCATCAGATCTGCCCACCCTATGTGACTCTTTCAACTGTCGCCCATTCAAAATTCCCTCATCCCCTCCAAAGCTGGAGGGGATTCTTAAGCGATCCGGCTGCTCGAGCGTCTTATTGATCCGGCTTCCTGCTTGCAGCTTAAAGTGCGACACGGCGCTGATGAACAACCGGCGAACAGATACCAGGGCCGTCATCAAAGGCTTCCCTGCTCAGCGGGGTGGGAGGGGGAAGAGAGAGACAGAAGATGGGAGGGAAAGCAGAAGGAAAGACAAATGGACAGATGGAGACAGCCATGGTGAAAGACGGAGAGATGAAGGAAGAAATGAAATGTAGAAGAGGAAGTTTAAGTCTGTGAAACTGACAAAGTGAAGAGAAATGCATTTGGTGGGATATAAGATGCTTAGAGCTAATCGATCGCTAGGCTGATTCTTGTTTGCCCTACAAGTAAGTCAGTAAGTAAAGCCATCATTAGGTCAGATTAGCTGCCAGAGGCTGTGACTGGGGTTAGCATCGAGGGTTCAGGGACCCTCCAACGCGTAGATGGCCCCTATTAGCACGTCAGCTACAGGTAGTTCATATATAAGCTAGTTATTATTTGGTCAATAATCAAGTGTGGGTTTTTTCTCATTTGCTGCAAGTTGCAAGATTATTGGTACAATTACTGCTCCATTCAATGCTTTATAATAAAAAAATATCAATTTATGATCGGAAAATAAAGGTCAAACAAAATAAGAAGCTTTTTTTGTCAGTTTTGACTTTGAAAATGACTACCATTAGGTTAAAAATCTGTTAAGCATCAAATTCCAGTCGCACATTTCTTCTTGTACACCAAAGCCATCAAATTGACCACGTGAGCTCTCCAAGCGTCTGAGCATTTTGCTGTCAACCAAACGGAGACCAAAGGACAAAGACTGAAAAGAGAAGTGTGGAGGGAAGTTGGCTGAGTTCATCAGCCCCCACCACCACCACCACCACCCATCACTCTCACAGGGAACAGAAATGAACTTCCACCGGTAGACGCTGATTAACGTGAATCACCTGCAGCGATCGCACCTCCATGTTCCAAGTGAACACCTAAATATAGCATCGTCTGATACGGCGACCTTTTGAAATCTAATTCCTGTGTCGATGAACCCATTTCGCCAACAACAGGCTAAGAAACGACGAACGCTGTCCATTTCGGCGGCAGACCGGAGCGAGGAGGGAGTGAGCGTATTACGGCCATGAGCTGCTGAAGCCAGAGAGGTGAGCGCTGGCGTGTCATTGGCTAACCTGACAGCAAGACAACAGCCACAGGGCAAACACCAGCAGCCCGGCTCTGCTGACTACAGCCAGGCTGAATACTAATCCCACAGCCTGGCTGCCGCTGTTGGCTTTTACTCCGAGGTGGGAAATTCAACCTGCTCCATTTCATTTTCACTGTGGCTGATAAGTTTGTCTGCTGAACCCCACAAGAGCCAGCATTTGGTCAAAGTTCCTTTTCTGCCGTGCACTCATCGTGACAAAAAAAAAAAAAAAAAAAGAAGTCTGGGTGGCGAGTGCGAAACGTCTACCCCAGCTGACATAGATGCAAGGTTCAGCATGTCAGGGAATACAAATTCCCCTATAATCTTCTTCAGCTTTGCATTGTTTGCTCGGTCTCTCCTGACATAAAAGAACCCGTGAAGAGAGACTAAACTCTCTCCATTGTGTTTGGTCAAGGATGAGGGAAAAAAAGCTCGACGAAATTTGGCTTGCTCTTTGAGGCGATGTGGCAACAACGAAACAAGCCCAGTGTGGACAGATTTCCAGGTTGAACTTAACACGGAGTTGGATTCTGCTGCTCCCGATGCCAATTTGCGGATGTTAATTACAAACAGATAATTAAATTTGCCCTGGGCGGTATCCCTTCACCTCTTAAAACATGAGACCCGTTAGAACTAATTAACAGTGGTAGTTTAGAAAATGTTTCTCAAAATAGGACGTTCAATTAAAGAAAAACGGACGATCCTGGGTTCTCTGTGGGATAGTTTGCATGTTTTCTGCACATTTCATCTTCAACGGGCGTAGAGAATAAAAAGACGAATCAACTTTTTCTTTTCTGTAAGTCATCACGTGTCTGAGGCTCCTGCGATGAGATGGCAGCTCACGTGAATTCCGTGAAGAGAGCGCGGCCAACCCTTAAGAGCCGTTAAAGCGAGGGAGTGGACGCGAGGAGACCGACAGGATGGGAAGAAAAGACCGACCCCCTATGGGGATGCCGCCGCGGCGCTTTACGGCCAGGTTCACGTCCCCTTTGCTCTCTTCCCAGCTCATTACAGGTGAGGAAGAGGAGGAGCGGTAAAAAAAAGTAAAGACTATGAATCAAATCAACTGATCTGAATCATTTATTATTAATGAGACGGGGGCCGGATTTCAGCCCCACGCGGACCTATCAATAGGAAGGTTTAGCCACAAGGCGCTAGCTGCAATCTCGCTATCTGCTCTGTCTTTTTTTAAATTTTTCTTGCATCTCTTTCTTGTTCTTTGCTGATGACCCGACTATGAGGTCAGGTACAGAAAGAGAATGTTAAAGGATGTAAAAGGTAGGGGGGGGTGGGGGCAAGAGGTGAAGGAGGAGGGAGTGAAGAGAGAAGAAAAGCATAAAAGCAGGGAGACAGGGAAGGGAGATGAAGGGGTGGTGATGAAGTGCGGAAATAAAAAGAAATACAGGATGACAAGTGTGCAAAAGAGAGGTGGAAGCAAAATGAAGGAGGTAAAGCAGGGAGGTGAACAGATGGGTGGTGATGCAGCTGGAAAAGATGAGATAAAGACGGAGAGAGAAAGCAACAGAAGACCAGAGAGCTGGGGGGAGAGGGGATTCTTTTACACGACTGGTAGCAGCCCCTGCTGAGTGCCCAGGGAGGCCCCTTAGGACAGACACGTACGAATGTGTGTTGAGTGTCTATCTGAGGTTCTCCCCCCCCCCTCCTCCTCATCTCAGGTATCTCAGGGGAGAGACAGAAAATAGAGGAAAGTGCTCGCTGTCAGTCAACGCAGCGAGGAGCAAGCGAAGGGCAAAGACTGAACCGTGTGTGTGTGTGTGTGTGTGTGTGTGTGTGTGTTAGCGTGTGGCTGGAAGAAAAGCACGCACAAACAAAGTGTGTGCAAAGAAGAAAGCTGTCGGATTTCCATACAAACATTTCCAGAAAGCTGGTGAAGGAAGGAAACCAAGGGGTTCTGCAGCGAGATGCGCTTTGCATCCTTTGGACCGAACGAATCTCCGTTCCAAACTCGCAAGTCGTGACGAGTGATTTCTTTTCTACACGGACGCGGCGAAGAGAAAACCTTCACCTTTACGTGTTCCTGATGAATTCATGAATTCGTTTGATTTGGGTGTCCAGCTCCTGATTTATGTCTTGTGTATTTCTGGCTTCGACTTAGATATTCACTTTAACAATCTGATAAGGTCAAGGATTTCTGAGTGTCGATATCTGCGGATTAGTTGCTCCAAATTATTTCCCATCGACCTTAAAGGATCAGTCAAATGCTATCGATGATGTCACTCCACTAGCCGTTAGATACAATGTCAATACACGTCTTCTTTCTTACTTAACAGATACTATATTAGAAAGTATTTTCATGCCAGTCACACTTATAAAGAACTTTAAGCTGCAGAAAACGCAACTTGACAGATTTAATAAATGAAGTTTGTCTTTGGGTTCGGGCTGAAAAAGATTTAAATGCAGCCCACGATGAATAATTTAAAAAGAAAAACATTGTGTCCAACAACTATCCATTTCTTTTTTTTAAATATATCTGTTTATACAACTCCAGTGTTTATTCGACAGCTAAAATTATAGCTATGGTTTGTGTTGTTGTGCTGCCCAGTCCTCCACACTCTGCTCTGCCGTCAATCACCCATCACCTCTACTGTCACCGGCGCCGCTGACGCTGATGCCGCCAGACGTTTGTGTACAAACATAAAATGTGTGCCAAAGGAAACGGCGAGCGTTCCATGTCATCATTGTTTGGGGTCGACATCACTTTTATTTCTCAACAGTCACGGTGATGGATCTCCGCTGGAGATCCAGGAGACAGAAAAGGTCTCCACTCGATAATGAAGCCACCGAGAACAAATACCACGGCGGAATAATTGGGAATGATCCGATACTAATAAACAGATTGTTTTGTTTTTTTAAAAGGACACTTGGAATTGACTGAAACGGGTTCGAGAGCAACGTGTGTTCTCCTGTTTTAAAAATATACAAGAGAAAAGTAAGCGGCGACCATTAAAGGATGCATGTGGCCCAGCTGTGTGTCCAAAAAAATGCTTTGGAGACAATTTCTATGCAAATGTCTCGACCCAAGATGATGATCGCATGGAATAAAATTATTCATGTTCCGTTGCACTTCACTTCCAGATGCCAAAATATGCATGAGGGGCCGCGACATCACCTTGAAGAGCCCGGGACCAAGGAACGGAGCTCCACACTGAGAAACTGCCAAACGATTACTTCTTCCTGCGTCTTGGTGGAAATAATAAAACTGCATTAGCAAGTTAGAAAGGCCTCAAAAGTAAAATCAAGAGAAGAACAGCGCTTGTGAAAAAACAGTCCTGTCTGCAGGCAAAGCAAAGACCATGAATAAATAATTCAAGGGAGGGGTCGCTGCTCTTTCTCTTAATTTTAACGCTAGACCAAACAGAAAAGTCAAATAAGAAAGTGAATTGGAACTTTTCTCTGCATACAGTTTGTTAACCCAAGAGTACTACAGATGCAGTATTTGCTTTGAGGATGTTGATAGAGAAGTACAGAGAAGGCCAGACGGAGCTGCATTGTGTTTTTGTAGATCTGGAGAAAGCTTATGACAGGGTGCCCAGAGAGGAACTGTGGTATTGTATGAGGAAGTTTGGAGTGTCAGAGAAGTATGTTAGAGCGGTGCAGGACATGTATGAGGACTGTAAGACAGTGGTGAGGTGTGCTGTAGGTGTGACAGAGGAGTTCAAGGTGGAGGTGGGACTGCATCAGGGATCAGCTCTGAGCCCCTTCTTGTTCGCTATGGTGATGGACAGGCTGACAGATGAGGTTAGACAGGAATCTCCATGGACTATGATGTTTGCAGATGACATTGTGATCTGCAGTGAGAGTAGGGAAGAGGTGGAGGAGAAGCTAGAGAGGTGGAGGTTTGTCCTGGAAAGGAGAGGGATGAAGGTTAGCCGCAGTAAGACAGAGTACATGTGTGTGAATGAGAGGGACCAAAGTGGAAGAGTGAGGTTACAGGGAGAAGAGATCAAGAAGGTGGAGGATTTTAAGTACTTAGGGTCAACAGTCCAGAGCAATGGAGAGTGTGGAAAAGAGTTGAAGAAACGTGTCAGGTGTGATAGAAGAGTTTCAGCTAAAATGAAAGGAAAGGTGTACAAAACTGTGGTGAGACCAGCGATGTTGTTTGGTCTAGAGACAGTGTCACTGAGGAAAAGACAGGAGGCAGAGCTGGAGGTAGCAGAGATGAAGATGCTGAGGTTCTCTCTGGGAGTGACCAAGAAGGATAGGATCAGGAATGAGTACATCAGAGGGACAGCACATGTTAGAGGTTTTGGAGATAAAGTCAGAGAGGCCAGACTGAGATGGTTTGGACATGTCCAGAGGAGAGATAGTGAATATATTGGTAGAAGGATGCTGAGTTTTGAACTGCCAGGCAGGAGGCCTAGAGGAAGACCAAAGAGGAGGTTTATGGATGTAGTGAAAGAGGACATGAAGGTAGTTGGTGTGAAAGAAGAGGATGCGGAAGACAGGGTTAGATGGAGATAACTGATTCGCTGTGGCGACCCCTGAAGGGAAAAGCCGAAAGGAAGAAGAACACAGTTTGTTAACCCAGACATTGAAAAACACATTTGCAAATGTACATCTTAAATCTTGTGTGAAGAACTTGCATGAAGGAAAAAAACTCTAAATTCAACCACTGTGCTCCTGAATCAAATATTCAGTTTTGCAGCTGCCCTAAACTGATCTGAAACAGACAGTTTGAAGCTAATTAGCCGGTGGTGACAAAATATTTGAGTTAAGTTTTAAACCGTAAATGTAAATTTGTTAAATAGTTCTGCATGCACAATTTGATCATTTATCATGCTATTTCCCATGCTTTATATAACAAGCCCATGGATCCAGGCCCGGTTCAGCCAACAGGAAGTCTTATTTTTGCCCCTCCAGACTGACACAGGGGGAGAGGATCAAGCAGAGGCCCCTGCTGTATAAACTGCCCACATTAAACCCAGACCTGCTGGTTAAAAAGGTTTCACTGCATCGTCCTCAGAACACGGGGTTGAAGCCCCCGATGGGGGGAGGATGGGGGAGCAGCAGAAAGTGAGCAGAGACGTGGTGGCGACGACCCCAATCACCTCTCGACTATAACGAGATAAAGGCTTCAGAAGGAGGTCGGCGAGTGGAATCACACCGCTGCATGCTGATGGGGGTCGCGGGGGGGGGGGGCAGCACCAAGTGATGGAGTGCAGAAACTCCGCATCGCAAACGCCAAAACATAAATCAGTGAGGGAAGTCTCTCCTGATGAATACCAACAGGTCCGACGGTGGGGACCGAAGCGTCCGATTCAGACAAACTCTGAAGTACATCTGAGTCTCATTTGTCTGTTTCACAGAGGAGAGGATTTAAATCTCCTCGGTGGCTCCGGGGTGAATCATTCGTGTCATTAAATCCCAGCCACCCACACACACACACACACACAAGCCTGGACTTGGCCCGGGAAAGCTCGCCTGCTGGTAGCCATTGTTTTAATGTCTCCACTCCAACCAAATTACATCTCCCCTCTGTTCAGACATCCGGCAAAACAGTGGGAATCGCTAATTATTTTAAACACGCAGCAATGATAACACGCTGCAAAAGTTTGGTGACTTATGATGTTTGAACGCATTTTAAATTTGAACAATTCATCCCATAGAGGACGGCGGTTCTTGCAAACTGTTCCCCTGAACTCATCCATGTCAGGTATTCCCAGTTTAATGTTTTTTGAACATGCTGGAACTCTAGGATCTCCTCCAGAAGCTCCAACAGGCTCCATTAAAGGGCTTCAGGTACTCAGATATAAGATACGTATCACAATACAGCGGTTCCAAGACAATATATCATAAGCATGGTGATGTATTGGGTAATATGTTTGTTTATTTCTCTATTCTTTGTGGTTACACCGAAGAAAAAAACCTCAGAAATTAAAAGTTTGCTACTTCAAGAGGCTGAATATTTTACTTTGTAGTACCCGTTCTGAAATGAGCCCCATGCAGCTGAACAAATTGTTTCCTCCTTTGTTTTTCTTTCTCTAAGAACTACACTCACATATAAATGATTCTCTCCCATTGTCTTTTAAATTATTCCGAGTGGCGTGAAACTTCCAGGTGATTTTTTTTTTTTTTTTTTCGGTGAATAGTGAGGCGGCTGTAAATGTTTTCATTCCAAAAGTGATGTCAAACCCACGTACATCGTGGGACAATCAAAACCAAACAAAAAAAAAAGAAGAAGTTGTAAACAGTTCTGACATGACAGAGGGGAACAGAACTCAACTTTTTAGCTTCTAAAATAATTGTTGTCGGCAGCTCTGATAGAGCTTGGGATTTAGACGCAAATCAAAACATTTTCCTTTAACAGTCGGAAGAAACAGACTGGAGTTTCTGACTCCTGACACTTTCGGGTGAATAAAAGCTCTGCCGGCGTCGGGGCTTCGCGTCCCGCTGGGACCAGTCATGTATAAAAAAAGGAAATGCAAGCACTCGCGGTGGATGAAAGAGCCCACCAGACACATGATTTATTTTAATATTAGCTGTGGAGCAGCACAGATGTTCAGGGAGGTGCGTTCTCAGGGGGGGAGCAGATTTTTCTGGGACATCAGGCACCGGTGGCACATCGACTATTATTGGGTTAAGTCAAGTTTTTGAGGAAGTAAACACGACAGCGGGCTAATTTGGGGTTATTGTTCTAGAACAGTTGGGGAAAAACTTCTTCCATCAGACTTGTGTCTTTCAGATAAACATCGGACGATCCCGTCGTAGGTCAAAGGTCACAAACACCTAATCGCTCGATTCACTTTCACCGCGTTTTGTCACTCCTTTTCTGCATGTGCTTCTTTAAATCAGCTTGTTTTGCAGAAAATAAAGAAATAGAGTGAATAAAACACATAGCAGTAATTTTTCTACGCGTACAGACGTTAATTTAATCCTCCATGATGCACAAAGATGTAATTCTCTGCAGGATAAACTCGCTCATAAACACAATCGACGACTAAGCTTCTCATAAACAAACCAACTTTACTTTTTTTTTTTCCCTTTTGAAGGAACTTGGGACGAGTTTGATGTGACAGAAATGTAGGATACACGACGCAGAACGTCAGACTTTAAATAAAGTGCCCATGACAAATATGTTCCTGCTAACAATGTTAAAAAAAAAAATAAAAATCCTCCCTTTATCATCGCTCTTTTAGCGTCCTCACATTCAGCAGTTTGGACTTATGCAGCCAAGAAATTTATCATTCAGGTCACTATTACTTCAAAGGCTACTTACTTTGGCAGCGGCCAACTTTTAAATTAAAACATGACAACTTGAGTGAGGGGAGGAGGGGAAACAGCTTAATAATACATTTTTCATTGCATTCCTTAAAATATTTTTTGGAATGCGTTTTGTTTTGTTTTTTTTAACATTCTCCAAAAAAATACTAGAGATAATAGTCAAATGGTAAAACATTCATTCAAATGTTTGGGAAGATGTGGGAAGATGTTGCACGTGAGATATTTGAATGCATCTTCCTGGTATCAGCTGTGTCGTTTAACGCCGGTGTGTTTTGCGGCTGTAGGAGGCCGGTGTGTGTGTGTGTGTGTGTGTAATATATGTATTATATATATAAATATATGCGTGGCTGATAACGAGATGATGTCACCTTCATCCGTCCCCAAAGAGAACGTGGTGAATACGGAGAGAGAGAGAGGATCCGAGAGCGAGAAAGAGAGCGGTTAAGACACAGAGAAAGTCGGAGAGGAGGAAAGCAAACAATTTCCACATTAATTAGCATCCCTCTCCTCCCCCGCTACACAAACAATGCGGCGAAGCAAAGAGAGGGACGAGGCTATGAGCTCGCCAGCTTCAGCCAGGGAGAACACACGTCAAAAATAAAAAATAAAAAAAGAAAAGAAAAAAGACTGAGCTGTGGAATTAAGAGAGGAAGATAGGAGGAGAGGGCATGTGGAAAAGAGGGAGGAAAAGAGAAGGGAGGCAGAACCGGAGGGCTGGAGATGAGAGCATGATGAGGAGGGAACGAACGGTTTGCAGATGGGGGGGGGGGGTAGGAGGAGGTTTTGAAGGAGGCAAATGTGAAGGAGAAGTAAAGAAAGTAGGATTAAAGAACGAGAGAGAGGATGAATAGAAAGGTGGAACGGGCTGCTCCGTTTGTGAATGGGACACCTGGAATGCTGACATGCGAACATTCAAATGATGACGTGTGTGTATATGAACAGAGCATCACTGGGGGGGGGTATGGGGGGGTGGGGGGGTATGGGGGGGTGGGGGGGTATGGGGGGGGTTGGGGGGGGCAGCTGCAGCCTCTGTATTTGCATGCAGGTGGGGAGACTGAGGCGTATCAGGTTTTATAGGTTTTAACAGCATCCGATATGAACCTGCAGGGGGCGACGTAGCATCAAGTTTAAAACAAAAAAACACAAAAAAAGACTCTTTCAAATGTCTTTGCTTGTACATGACTGATGGATCAATGAAAACAGCATGGCTCTCTGAGCAACCAGCATTTTTTTTTTTTTTGGTGGGGGGGTTGGGGGGGAGCAACACACTGAAGCATGCAGGGAACACACCTTTCTTCCCGACAGTTGGTGCATTTCGTTAAAAATCGATAACGTATTACAGCGGTCCAGTTCAGGCGAGGGGGATTCGTCACAGCTCAGCACATGCATGTTTGGTCAGAACCGCTGCCTCCTTCGCTGCAAGGCGGCGCCTAGAGACGACTTCTAGATTGTCCTCCAAAGGTTTAAATAGATACCAGAAGGCGTACAGCAGAGCAACGCACGAGAACATCACACATCTGACGAGTCCACGTTAGAGAAGCCCTGAACTTCTCCAAGGAGACGGATCAGCCAAATGACACTAAAGGAATGTGAAGACACTTCCCTGACGATGACCTTTGGACAGAAACAACTCAGGAGAATCCATGAGGGACTTCTTAAAGACCGAAAAACATACTTTATCACATTCTTCACTAATTTACACCCAAAGTTTCCCAATGGAAACAGCTGCTATGTAAAGCTTAGACATGCTTAAAAGCCCAAATTGATAAATTAGGCTCAATATTCCCTCTCGGTTTATTTCATTTCAACGTTTCTGCATCTTCTGGTTCTGACTCCAACAATCTCTTTCATTATTTTTATAGCATTCTAAGCAGAAACACAGAATTATCAAACAGCTCAGTTCCGCGTTGCAATTCTGGCTCTTTGCCCTCCGTCGAAAAATATTTACACCTTTAAGGCCATTGTTAGGAAGATAATATAAAACTTTAATCTCATGGACCGCAGATTCAAATAAATCTTGCATGGCTGCCAGTTTTGCAGAGGACTTGGAGGTAAGCTGCGTTCATTGTTTCACATGCTCTTGGTGTTGCTTCATCCGTTCGGAATGTTGACGGCAGCCGACCCAAGTTTGTTACACGTCAGAAATTCATCTCGCTGGTCAGCCGCCAGTCAGGAGGAGTTGATTGAGCTGTAACCCTTTTGCTCCCTCTTGTACACAGAGCAACAAATGAAGCCAACAAAACTGAAAGTCGGGCCAAGACTGAAATCAGTCATGCGGCTCAAAAAAACAAATCCTAAAAACGTATATGTTGCATGTGCATCGTAAAGGACATTTAAGGGCTTGTCATAAATGATTTGCTGCTGAAATGAATGCAGGGATGCTGGATTTGTGCACCGCAGAGATGCAGCTGTGCAAATGTTTGTGTTTGCTTGTGTGTGACTGGGAGGGAATAAAACATGAGGGTGAGCGTCAGCTAGAGCACGCTACCAACAACCATCAGCATCGCCTATTACGGCGGCGACTGGTGCGAGAACCCAGCAGCATCGTTTTTTGGTAGATCGATAGCCACAGTTCACGCTGCGTCACAATAACCGATATCGACCTTCGCTGCTCTGACAGGAACACATGTGCTTGGGTGTAATTACATTAAGGAAAGAAGTGGGGAGCTGCTCACCTGAAGAACGTGACAAAGAACTGCACCAGATCCATGAAGTTACTGTGCTGGGAGAAGGCGATCTACAAGAAAGAGTGAAAAAAACGTGTCAGAAACAGTGGACATATGAAACGTCAGCATTATGCAACCATGAACATGCAACTGTGGACTGGAGTCGTCCTTGTAGATCCAAACAAAAGGCACAAACAAGACAGATTAGAAAGAATTTCCCCAAGAGGGACAATTAAAGTACTGGTTATTATTATTATTATAACATGTTTGTGATATATTGTGTGTTCTGTGTATATATCTATGACACCTTTGTCATGTCTGTCTTTATTGTATATATTTATGACACCTTTATCAAGTCTGTCTTTACATGCTAGATGGTAAAACACATTTCTCTAGTGGTTCGCAAGCAAAATCCCAGCCTGCAGGTGTGCAGCTCCTTCTTGACAACTACTGCGGGGTTCCCAGTCCATCTATTTATCTGTGCTGCAGACCGCCAGCCTGTCAAAGTGACAAAGCCCCAGCGCCTGGACCTCTCAGCCAGCCCCTACCTGTGTAAAAATCATTCCTGCACATGTGGGCAGACACAGTCGCTGCTCAATCATCACGAGAGCGACTGTACGAACAGCATCTCGTCTTAATCAAGGTTGCCAGGGGGAACGTTGGCAGTATCCTACCAGCTCCCCACACTGACCCTCCTCCTCCTCTTCCTCCTCCTGCCCCTTCTCACACACCCCCGACCCTTGAAAATGCTTCACATCGAGCACATTCATGCAACGACACAACACTGCCTCTGTCTGGAGACGTTGGGGTACTGCACAATAATTCCCCTCTGAGGTTGTCCGTCGGAAGCTGCACTTGCCGATTTTGCCTCAGCAAACTGTGGATTTACCCAGAATTCCACAGGGAAAAAAGACCAAATGGAGGGAAGAGAAGGAGACAAAAGCTGTCAAGTTAGTCGTTCATGCCTCATCAACGTTCGTGAATCCACAGCTCATGCTCAAACCAAGTTGATGGGTGAAAATGTGTTTACAGCACAGGACCAAAGGCAATGACCTTTGTGAAGAGACGACAGGGGATGTGTGTGCACTCAATCTAATTTGCCTTGTGTAGACGGCACCATCTGGCGGGCTAATGCGCTGCTGTTGATTACTGTTGAGCGCCGAATTCTCAGAGTGCCGATTTTCCTCCAGACTGTCGAACACTGAAGAGAAGTTGGGGCTGCCAGCGCACCCAGAGAAAACTTTTGAAAAGAACGAGATCTCTGTGGGAAACCAAACCCAGAGTTGTGCGGTGTTTAATTTATTTGGATGTCACAGCTGATGGAGCACAGCGCTCCTTCCAGATCTCAAAATTTAAGTCCCTCTTGAGTTAGTTAAAGGTGCTGCTCAGACTGACTTCAAATCTTATTAAAAATGTTGTTTTTCCTTGTTTTCTGATCACATTTCTGTTCCATTCCTGTTTTTCCTGATAGTTTATTTTATTCATCTTATCATTTGTAAGTCTTGAAAAATAGATGATTTTAACCTTGATGGGTTGTTCCTGGATAAATAAAGACATCAATTTTTAAGCAAAGACTGACTTTAACAAGTTCCAAGTCATTATGTCCAGTTCATTACTCAAAAAATTTAGCATATTCTTAAATACCCAAGGCTGAATTTGCCTGAGAATTTGCTTTGAAAATTGACTGAAATGAGTCAATGATTGTAAAAATAGTTTAACATTTCTCATTGCTTTCAGATTTTATTTAAGGAAGACACAGAAGAGAATGTTGTGGCAGAGATTAGAGACAGATTAAAATCTTTTTGATTTTTTTCTATATCTTTTAAAAGCCATCAAGTATCTAGAGAAAAATCAATTGAGGAGACAATTTTATAAGTAAATGTATGATGAGGGAGGTCCAAATGAAGGGATTAAAGCGACAGAGTGGCAGGAATTCTTTTAAGAGTCGAGCTTGGAATTATCAAAGCAGCTCTTGTCAGGCGAGTGAACGGAAACTGTACGCTTTGTGACAACAAAGCAATTCACTTCTGAAGGTGATCAGAGACTCATAATAGTCTTTTCTAATAATCTCCTCAAGAACAATGTTAACTTTAATACAGACGACAGCGACAGAAGCTGCCACATAGCGCCATCACTGCACAGAAGGAGGCAGACGACAGCGGTTAATCTCATATGTCGGCAGTATGCAGTGCTTTCTCACCAGGAAGCGGGCCAACTGCGGCGGAAGGATGCCTGGGTGACGCTCTTGTCCGTGCCCAGCAAAGGGTGACCCTCAAGGGGCCGCTAACAATGTCAAATCAGGGCCTGTAGCTCGCTACAAGGAGTTAAGTTGGGTTACATTCTGCCTTTGTTGGCTTCTACACAATAAAGTTTTGAAATATGGGTACAACATGAGGGAACACTCAACAGGTTCCACAAGAAAGGCCTTGGTTGAAGGAATATGAATTCTAATGGTGCATATATGGGTTTTCTGTGGAGATGCAAAACCTCCTAGTTTGTCATGCCTCTTGAATTTGGTTGACAAGAAGGAAAACTGGTCAAGTTTTCTCCAGGAAGATCTAGAAACTATTCACTTTCGACCTCTAGCTCATGCAGATTTACCGCCTGCTTCATTTCTTCAGCTTTAGCAGAATCATCAGCCGCCGCCACCACCAGCAGCATCATGGGGAGGATTATCTCTGCTCTGCCCAGGACAGATATCTGTTAATGGTTTGTATGAATGGAGACTTATTTCTTAGGTTGTTCCAAACGGAAGCAACTTGTTCAGTTTGTGTTTCCTAAACTCTGAGCGACCAGAATCCAGACAAACACATCAGGCAGCCACATGAATCCCAGATCAACACGAGTCCACGCAGATACACAAAGCAGCCCAGCCAGCTGATAGCTACAGCTGCTGCTGCTCAACAGCGGGGTATTAAATTGGAGGCTGTTCTAATCTCTACCATATCATGACATGTTCACTAAGGCACGGAACAGGAGATCACAGCTCTTTAATGCAATTAGTCTGGGATTTGTGTTTCATTACAGACATCATTAAATTCAGATCTGTTCTTGATCAGGAAAGGGGGGGAAAAAAAAGAGGGTGTGAGAACTCCTCGCCGACTAATCTCAGAGCAATTGATTTTGCTTTGATGATGCGGGCCGCTCGACGATGACAAAGCCATCACAGAATTTATTCAGCAATGCTGAATTTTCATATTTGGCAGAAAGCGTTTTCCCGCACTGCGCCATCTGTGCTCTTCAGAAATTGCGAATATGTTGTCCAGTTATACATCGTATATAGATGTATATATAAATACAGATATAATATAGTCAAAGAGTTTGGTTAGTTCGGATCTGAAGGTAAATCAATGTGTGCAGTTGATTTCTTTGCAACTGACGGTTGCAACAAATGGATACAAATGAACTTTCTTGCAAACTTGTGAGCACGTGAAATGAAGAGAGGAAGCCTTGAGGTGGCGTGTTGGACGAGTGAGCAGCAGAAAGAGAGAGGGAGCGTTTGAAATGCTGCACGCTGAAGCCAAGTGAGCCGGGGCTTAGCCTGAACAGCCTGCTCTGAATGCAGGGTGTGTGAAACTTAACATTCCACGTCGCCCTCGCTCCTTCTCAGCTGTTGCATGTGAACCATTTTCCGCCACTCCGACCTCTGCCTTGTGAACGCTTGTGGACCTATGATTACGCAGTACTTTTCCGGTTCCATGCTGTGTTTGACCACTGGAGGCGGAAAAAAGACATAACGGAAGAAACTGTTTAACTTCAAGATGAGGAAGAGATACATGAGGAAGATTTTTACCTCACTGATGAAGGCAAAGCTCCATGTGTGCAAGGAAGCAAAATGACACGCTAGGCTTTGGCTTTCCAGGAAAAGGGAGATCTTCTAAATGATCCCACCCACCAAGACAGAAGGTGAGGTGGGCCCCAAGAAGGAAGAGGAGGGGAACGGCTTTCAGTCTGGCTCAGCTCTGTCATGTTGTGGAGCTGCAAACGGAGACCTCCTGAGGCTGGCTGGCAGCAGCTGCTCTGAAGCCCAGAGAGCTGAAAGCCTTCACAAGGCAGGATTTTTCTCCCCTTCAGGAGGGGGGAAGGGGGGAAGGCACTCGCACCCCGGGCAACCAGTCAAATTACTTCCAAAAGCTGATCTGGGAGGCAGGCAGGCTGTACGGAGCGTGCAGGAAGCGGGCCCAGAGCTCGTAGCGTTCTCAAAGCAGGAGCAGCCAATCCTGACGGTGCATTCATTTGGTGCATCAAACTCAGAATTGAGATTATTCAGTCTTTTTTAATGTGCCGAAGAAGACACCCACATGCTAACTCCACTCGCAAAATGAACAAAACTGTTAAAACCTGGTAGGAAGTGAACGGCTGGAACAGATGGATGTGTCTAAGAATTTACATAAAAAAGCTATATTTTGGGTTTTATATATTCTCATCCACCTTTAGAACACTGGAAAGGAGGTATTTGAGTAGAAATGAAATGTGATCACAGTTCAACCTGATTAAATGTTAAGAAATCTCATCTATGGTGTCAGTTTTTTGGGGGGGGGCAAAATCAACTTTTCAAAAGGCACTAATCTGCTGCTATTGAGGTAAAGAGGTGTCCTTGTCCCGTTCCGAAAATCCCATGACAACAAAGGAAATGTCGGCTACAGCAGCCAGTATTTAAAACTGCTTCAATAATGGTTTTATGATGCAAAAAAAAAAATCCCTAAATCTCACAAACAGTAGCGACCCTGGAGCTAATAGCTTCTTGGTGAACGCATTAAACGGTTTCTTTTCCACTAACGTCCCGTCCTGTCATCCTGTTTGAAAAGCCAACATTTCACATTAAGGAATAATTAAAACATTTAAAGCTTGTTTACTGTCCATTTAAAACCACTTTGGTAAATTTGCCATTCTTTCTGCACCCCCCTCAGGTAGGTGATGTCAGTTTATGAAGCATGACAGCAGGAGAATAAATCCTACCTCTCGCCTAATAAACTGAAAACTTTCAGCCTTAATTATCATCACAGCCAGTCCTGTAGATACTTACCTATGGAAAGTCTCACGTGTTGAATCGTGCAGACGAAATGTTTTCAGTGAACACTGTTGCCATGGCAATGCAGGAAATTTCAAAACCAGTGCCCTCAAAGAGGAAGTTGTTCTACCATCCTGATCACGGTCAAATCTGCTCCCAGTGCTACGTGCTGGATAAGAATCCTTCGCTGCAGACCAGTATCGAGTCACAGCGAGTCACAGCGACAGCGCCGCCTACCGGCAGCCTTCGATGACCCCCTCCCCCCTGTGTTCGCCACCAGAGCTCCATCAAGTGAGTTCTCCCTCAAGTTGTTTGGACGGGACGCAAACAGATGCACAGTCAGAGCACTATTGAAGGGTAAAGCAGTTACAGAGCTCTATTCACCACACCCGCCCTAGAAATACCCCCCCACCTCCGCCCACTGGCTGCATTTTTACCGCCGACTGCCAGCATTTAAATTTTTTTTTGCCATTTTTACCTGCCAACTTTTGGTTTAGCGACCACTCACAGCAAAAAAGTGACCACAGTTCTAATTGAGAACAGATGGGTTTGTGGGTAAACGTGTCGACATCAGACTTTTAGACACTTTTATTGAATATGAATGAATGCAGTCATTTTCTAGACAAGTGGAGCAGCTGAGTTCTGCCTGTTTCTTGTGTTTGTTAATTACAGTAATCCCTCGCTTATTCGCGCTTTAAGATGCACGGCTTCACCACATCGGGAATTTAGACATTTAGACACTAAAATAGTTTGTCGCTTTATCGTAGATGTTTCTTTTTTCGCGGGTGGTTCCTGGAACGCATTGACCGTGAGTAACGAGGGATTACTGTAATGGTTCGGTGCTCGTATGATAAAATGCTCATAAATGTCACATCAAGCTCCATCCTTTGTTTCCCCCAGCCCTCATTTAAAGATCTGGAGCATCATTCTGTATCCTGAACTATAGTAAACACTAGTCGATAAAAAGCGCGGCATCTATGGGATGCGGTTTAAAAATGGATCAAGCGCACAAATAATACTAAGCTCCACTTGCCATCCCAATGGTGTTCCGGTTCAGGTGAGGCTCACCTGAATCTTAATGGGCCAGGTGAAGTTGCTGACATAAACAAAGAACGTTATGTTTGGGTTGTTGCGGAAATCAAAGTTCTCATTGGAGAAGCTGTCTTTAAATTCCTTGATGTTGCTCCGGGAGACGATCGGGATCTCCTCCCCAGTCTGGGTTCCAGCTGGAGGACAGAAATTAAAAATGGACAACAAGAGGAGAAGGGGAAGAATTTAAGGAGGGAGGGAAGATGTAGAGAAACAGGAGGGGAAAAATAAATAAGATCAAACTGATTAAACGTGACGGGATGTCTAGAATGACATTTGAAGACACAAAGCCTATCGTAAAAACAATTACGATGAATGAGTAGGAGATTCTGAACCAATCAGCATGCAATTAGAGAAGAATCCAATGTGGAAACGCAAACGGTCATCAATTTAAATTTTATCCAAATGCTGTTCGGCGTTTGGGCTGCAGGAAGTGACCTTTATCCATCATTTGATGATGGAGAAAGTTTCTTTCAATCTTGAGCTCCATCTGCTGTGTTATAAATAGTAAATAGTTGGCTGAGACGTACCGGTGAAGCTCGTGGCCCAGCTTATGTTCAGGTTGAAGTTCTTCGAGGCGTTTATGAAAATGTCCAAATCCCGGTTGGGCTGAGGAAGAAGAGAGACAGGGTTCCGTCATCATTCTAGAGCTGAACAATGGATGGAGTAGTGAGGGAAAAAAAAAAGGAAAAAAAAAAAGCAGGGAATGTTTGTTTTTTGGTAAAAAGAGCAACAGATTTTTTTCCTTCACTGCCACAAACTGGTTTGCAGCTGTGTGGAGAGCGTGTGTGTTGTAGATTAAGAGGAGAATTTGCACAGCAGAAGCCAAATCAGCACCAAAACAAACATTTGAACAAGATGAAAATGAGACGAATCCAAATACTCTGAGTACAGATTGTAAAGTGTTATCGAGTCTGACAGCAACAAGTAGGCAGGCATTAAGACCTGATTAATGTTTGCTCGCCAGATGAAAAGCGCCGTTTGTTAACGCTTTTAGAACAGTTTCTTCATTTATTATTGTATGTGGAATTATTTCTAGCCGACAGAGATCGTAGGTCAGCTTTTGTCGCAGCTTTCTCAGGGGAGAGAGAGAGACGCCATCAGACGCTGCAGCGCCTGAATAAAAACCTGACACGCGTCCGTTTGCTGGGGAAGCATCTGCGTGACGAACGTCATTCGCGTGAGGACTCATCGAGAGGCAAACGTGTGATCTGCTGAGGAACGTTCAGGCAGGCAAGAAAAAAAAAAAAAAAAAAAAAGGACATTAACATCCACCCATCCATCATTTATCACCCTTTATTCTCAGCTGATGTCGGGCGAGAGACGGAAAAGGTCGCCGGTTCATCACGGGCTCGACGTACGGAGGCCAACGACCACGTTGGCTCACGTTCACATCTTTTCACGTTTCTTTTCCGTTCTATACTGTGGAGGCGAGATCATTGTCGCATTTTTAATTAAGCCATTTATGTATTCCTCTCTCTCCCCAGAAAACACAATCTCTCTGCCCCGGCGGAATTTTAACTTAATAAACGTTATATGGCGATATAACACTTTACTGTTCCACCATTACTCTTCGGGTAACTAGGTTGTAATGTAGCCAGCGGGTGGAGGGGGACGACGCTCTACCAGCTTGTTTTTCCTCCTGACATGAAGACGGCTCTCATCATACTTGAGGATTATGAAACAATACTTCAGCATTTAGAGTTCCGCTGTTAATTGTTTTTCCTTAATCTGGATCTAATGATTATTGTGCAGTAAATTAAGTAGAACAAACGTCTGCGTGTTTGTCTCTTCTTGGGTCTGTCCAATGAAACGATGATATTGGATTTTCCAGAGGATGAAGTTGTTCCTTCATGGATGACTGGAATCCATTTGCATGAGAAAAATGCACCATCGACATGTTGGGTGGAGGCGACGTGTGTCTCAGGTTTTATTTTTACTATTAGCGCGGATCAGGGATAAAAGGAGCTGACTGCCGAGGATGGAGTTGGTGGTGGGAGGAGGGGGTGGGGTTCCACCTTCATAATCTGATTATTCAATCTTTAATCCTAATAAAGGTGACAGGTGCTGCGACGGTGAATGACGTCGGCGGCGGGAGACGTACCTCCTCGGGCGTGGCCACGAAGTTGATGGCGGTGTAGTAACGGTCGTCCTCCTGCGACAGGCTGAAGGTGAACTGGTAGTCGATGAGAAGCGTGTCTGCGTGGAGCCGGCGGTGGGGGTGCATCAGGAGGGGGGAGGGATTAAAAAAAGAAGAAGAACAACTCCATTAGTCTGCTTTGAAAGTCACACAAGAGTGTTTTTTTTTTTTTAACAGTACCGCCTGTGGCAAGAAATTACACTGATTCCTGTTCTTTTGTTCCATTTCTATACTCGATCGACTTTCTTGGATGGACCTGAAGAGTTCAGCGCGTGATTCTTACGATGAAGGTCGTGATGAAGGTCGAGCGAGACTATCACAACTCAAAAATGATACGTTTCCAGAGGCGAGTGCATTTTTCACCGATTTACTTTGTCTCAGAAACTTTCTGGTTCTCCTTTCCAAACTGAACACACGCAGGGAAAGCAAAGACCCACCGCTCTGAGACGCTCTGATCTGTTCGTGCAGGAGGAACAGATGCAGCGTGGGAAATCAAACCACTGAATGACCTGTGGCTGGAGGTTAAAGTCCAACTTTGTTTCTCTTGACTGCAAAAATGTACATTTAGACAAAAGGCCACTGATCACTGATGGATATGCCAATAATTTCAGCACCAAGCCACAATGGGAATACCAACGGGCATGTAGAGCTACATTATTCAGCTCCTGCTAACTAGCTGCGAGGTGCTAGCTCCATAAATGCTCTGGTCTTCATCTGCTTTCTTTTCTCACCTGTGTCCAGCTTTAAAACATGAAACGGTTTCTTCCTGCATCAAACGATTCCAGACCGACTTTGATATCAGAACCACGTCACTGCCCAAGAACTGACCCGGAAAACCTCCCAGTAGATTATCAGTGTAACCCCAACACCCCTGCTCACCCCCATTCCACCAATACATTCACTGAAATTAGCTAATTGTAATTCTACTTACAGTAGCATGTTCCTTTGAGCGGGTTACCCTGGTAACGATTCTCCACTTCACACCTGAAAGAGATAAATGATGGGATGTGAGGCCAAACGTGCCACAGAGCCAGAGGTGAAGACGAGAAAGCAGAGAGGAGGAAGGAAGGACGGTTTAATTGTCCCTTAAATACAAAGCGACACAAAATCACTGCATCACTGGTGGAGAAAACGCCAGTGGATGGGGCGTTGCCGGCGGCAACCAAGACAACAATGCAGGAAAAAACACTAATAAATATTTAAAATAAAATAAAAAACTGCCTCGTATTCAACTGATGACCACTCGCTTTTGAAACTGTCTGGAATTTTTAATGGCTCCTGGATAATGACAACCAGCTTTAAGATAAGTGTTTTACTTGTAATGAACAGCTGCTGCTGTAATAATAAAAATAAAATCAAGACACGGCTTCACGCCACTCTTTTCTCCCTGCAGGTCCGAGTGTTTCCAAGAAGGCAGATCCCGGATCAGAATGGAGACACTCACAGGTGGCAGCGATCGCCCTTGATGCCCTTGGTGGTGCAGAAACATTTGCCGCTGTTGGGGTTACACATGCTGGCGTGGCCGTTACACTTGCAGGCTGATGGAGACACAACAGAACGGGGTTAAGGTACAGAGGAATCAGGAACAGGAAACCGATCCAGAAGCTCAGCTCTAACTGATTCAGCGTGGAGGTGAATCCAGATTTAATCTCTTAGAAACAAGTCCCGCCTCCAACTTTTTAAATTCCACGAGACGTTTAGCAGCTGTTAACAGACGTCTGTTAGGTTTGATTCAGACGACAGCCGGTGGAACTACGAGCAGCATGAACGTTTGATCCTGAAATTAGAGCGGCTAGCTGTAGATAAAGAATAAAACGATTTAGCGCGAGGTCCACTGCTGCACAACCAGAGAATAATGACTGCATAATATTGACAAGATGAAGATATCAAGAGGCGAGGGTTTATTGATCCATTGTCAATCTTTAATATCCCTAAGGGCCTCTTTAGCGTGCAACGGGGAATCGGGAAAACGGCCGACATAAAATTGCACTGTAAAACGCTGACAGGTTAAATAAAGTGGCTGATTTAGCGCTGAAGCGAGCGACCTGCAGACACTCACGCTGGCAGCTGCCGCCGTTAGTGGGGTCGCCGTAGAAACCGGAGATGCAGCTCTCGCAGTGCCGGCCCGTCGTCAGGTCTTCGCATTTCTCGCACACACTCTCGTTGATACACTGGCTGTGACCATTACACTGACAAGCTGCCAAAGAGTAAACAAAGCACAAGATAGTTCCTTCTCTTTCCAAGCAAAAAAAAAAAAAAAAAAAAACAGCCCCAGGCCAAAACATGAATTAATCCATTTGTTTGTAGTTTTGTTTTTTTGTTTTTTTTACATTTTCAAGTACAGCATGGAGTGCAGTCTGGCGTGTGTGTTGTCTGCCGGTGCTGCATGTGTGTGTGTGTGTGTGTGTGTCAATAAAGACAAGCTGCAGGTAACAAGTTCTGCTTATTTTAGCTCAGGAGGAAAACCATCTGAGTGGGCACGAGTCTCTCGTCGCAAGAGGCCACGAATGAGTTTACTCACCAGAATCGGTGTATTTTTTTTTATTAAAAACAACTCTGTCATGTTAAAGGGAGCTTATCAGAATGAACAAGCACATCTTGAGTTTCAGTCCTCCATTTTTTTCCCCCCAGTCTTGTGGTGTTTGAAAGATGTGAGGATGGGAAAGGAGGGCAGGGACTGGAATTACGTACAAACCAGAAGGACTAATATTGGTAATGGTGGTAGGTGTGGCCCAGGTAGGTTTCAAACATCCAACGATACAGTAAAGGTTTCATAATGAATAAAACAATTGATTTTGTTCTCAAAGTTTTATTCATTAACAACCTTTAAATACCCCAAATTAAATTACATTAAATTACAACATTTTCATTGGATTTTTAAGTTTTGACATTTTAAGATTAAATTCTTGTCTTCACGTCATCATTTTAAGATACAATTACATATCGAAAGACAAAAAAACTTCATTCAAAAAATGTTTTAACATTTATAAAAATTTATCTGGAAATTAAACCAAATCAACGTTTTATTCCAACGTCTTTACTGCTATCTTTTTCTGTATTTCTACATCGGCCTCGTTCTCTAAACTTGAGGCTGACATGCTTCCACTGGCCTTAACTCCAGATGAAGCATCGAACGCATATTGACCCGAACAAGTGATGGAGATCAGCAGTTAAACTAAGAGCTGAGTCAGCGAGATGGAAGCAGCAGGGGAGCGAGACCCGCTGGAACAAAAGATGAAGACGAGTTCTAAATGTAGATTCATGCACAGCGTTGTAGAGATTATGACCCAAAAATAATTCTGTGAAACTTACAATGCTTATATTTAACACATTACACACTTAAGATGTTTATATTAAAAAATCTTTCCTTTTTTATATATCTGGTTCATACTGGGGTGACCAACTGAAAACAGAGGAACTACTTCTGAGCACACAATAAATCTGTCCCTACCTGGGCAGTGGATGAAGGACCAGTTGTATTTGGCCTCGGAGGGGCACATGCTGGCATTAAGGGCCGGCTGGGGGTCGGCGAGCAGGCCAGGGAGGGTGGACGGCGCCGGCACTGAGGTCTGGAAGGGGCCCCGGTAGGAGCCCTCGATGCACTGACCTTTCCCTGTGTTACTCGGGTCGGTGCACCAACCACAACCCGGCTGGTCCAGACACTGACCGCAGGTCCTGTACCCGGAACAGTTCTCCGCTGCAGCAGAACACAACACAGGAGACGTACCAGTTCACTCCAAAAATGTCATCTTCTTGCCTCACTGAAGGTTTGAATTCATAAATCAATAAATTAATCGTAAAAATTAACGCTTGCTGGTCAATACTTTGGTTGGTGCTTGTAAGTTGGCTCCAGCCTTTGCAGCAGTTTTAATTAATCAGACCCACGGCGCCTCTACTGAACCTCCCCTCTGGAGGCAGCCGCTGTTATTTTTATTCCTAACCCGCTGCACCTCCAGGGATTCTCCGGGCCTACGGATGTAAGCAACAACTCCTACTTAATTGGCCTGCCAGGTTAAATAAATGAAGATTGTTTTCTGGCACAGCGCTGGAAAACAAAGCACCAGCCGGAGACCAAGTTATCAAACGCACAAACCGGATTATTAATCCCCCATCTCAGATCCTGGAGGGTGTGCCGTTTAACACGCTGGGTTCAAGAAACAAACAGTTCTCTGCTCCAGAGAGCCGCAGTTATTTAAAACGTTGCCTTTAGGGCCCTTTTCTTTTTCTTTTCTTTTTTTTTTTTTAAGTCTGACGGAGATTGCAGCATCTTCTCCAGTGGTCCTCAACATCGGCTGGAGGCAGAGCCGAACGTGAGCGGACTTCAGATTCATGCTTTCGTTTTCATTTTGGGTCCCTTTTTCTAGTTATCTGATCACATGACAGTTATCACATGACAGGAAGTGCTTCAATAATAAAACCTTCATATTGAGGTGCAATAAAAGCAACGATTCATGAATAGATTATGGATTGAAAGATTGAAGATTTGCCTTTTATTAAAACAGAGTTGGTTAATTTACTGGGAACTTTTCTAAAAATAAGATTCAATTTGGCACCAATTTAAAAGAAACAATCTAAATGCGAGGATTTGCATGAAATTAATTTTTCTACACATTCAACTAACTCGACATTACACATAATGAATTATTAGGTTTTCCAGTGGATTGTGTCTTTATTTCCAGATAATTTGCCGCCAAATCCCACATTTATTTCAAACACAGACGACTGGACTCGTCAATAAAAGAAAATGACTCAAACACAACCTGCTGCGAAGACGACCAGGTGTCGGGACTCGCGATCAAACCAGCCAAAGAGCTTCTAAATGTCTTACGTGGACACGTGTTCATGGTGTACCACTCCATGCACTGCCCGAAGGGGAAGGAGGCCACGTAAGCGTTGGAGTCTACACACTGCTTCATGTTGCTGCACCACATGCACTCCGAGCTGCTGCTGGTGCACTCGCTGCAGGTGGATCTCAGGGCGCACGGCGTCCGGCACTGTTTGGCGCTGTGATTGGCTGGAAGAGCAAATTCAGAGAGCAGGACTTCAGCAGGACTTCAAACCTCCTCCGGTGGTGTTATTCATACTGAAATCTACTGCGCTGTCGGGAAACAAGGCGCTAGAATAAAAGCTAACGGAGTTTAAAAAAAAAGTTTCTGGTGGAATTCTGTAAGATTTTAATGCTACTTAACTGTCATTTGGAGGCAAGTTACATAATGAAGCTCAAGTCTGTTCAGTGACTTCATCCGTCTGGCATGCGATCCCCCCCCCCCACCCACCCAGCCGTCTTTGAAACGGGACCATGATGCAATAGATGTTTTATAATGAACATTTCTGCCGATAAGACAGGCTGATAAGATGATGCTTTCATTATGTGCACTCAGCATCGTAGACAAAGTACCATAAGTTTTCTTATTACGCTTAATGAATGTGCACATTTTGAAAAGCGCCGTGTTTTATGTCTGCATCTGCCAGCCAGACATCACACTAGGCGAAAAATAACAAGCGTATCCCACGACTGGAGGGACGTGATGTTCTCTGCAATTAGGCGCAAAAGCAAGCCGCGCATATGTGAGTTGGAATTGTTGTTCCTTGTGAACTTGTCATGATTGGTTTATTTTTCCCCAAACCAAAAGTTGGATGGAACTAGACGGCGAAAATTGTTGTCAGCGGCTAACTAGCGATCAGATCAGACAGTTATTGGGTGTGAAAGAGCGGATTTGTTTTTCCTCATTCTCTGGTATCATGAATGCAGGTTACCAAAACAGAAAATAACGTTTACTCTCTCTCTCTGCTGATTTGACAGCATGTCAGCCGTACTCTGTGACGTTAACGTTGACATTTTAAAATGCTCTCTGTCGTTGCCCTAAAAGGTTGCATGCTTGGTTTGGCTTGTGTTCAAAGGGAAGCCTGACATTCCTCCCCCCCCAACCGGGTCATTACATGAATGTACGACGACCTAATCTGAGAGCGACCATCTTTAAAAGACATAAATGCGTTCAGTCCCAGGGTTTAAAATGTTTGTAATGGAAATGCTTTGATGGGGAGCTGAACAGGAAGTCTGATTTGTCGATTCCTGTGAACCCACCCGGTCGTTCACACAAGCTGCCGTTCACCGGGTTGATGCAGGTCTGCGCCTTCAGTCCGCTGGACGCCGGCTCGGCCAGGTAGCCGCAGAACCCGGCGTCGCTCGGCTCGCCCGGCAGCCACTGCAGGGAGGTGTTGGTGAAGGGCGACATGTCCTCCCAGCACCAGTACGACACATTGATTTTCCTAAGTCCCACCCAGGGCGTCACGGTGGCCTTGTACTGCAAACACACACAGCGGCACGCCAAAGTCACAACAAGGATTTCACACACTGTTCTTTTTAAAATTCATCACGCCTCCGAGCTTGAATCTTTACCGCTTCAGAGAGAAGGGAGAGGGAAAAAAAAAAATTCTGGTGATTGCCTTTCTAATGCGGATGCAAATTATTTCTCTACTGTTATTGTACTTGGGAGTGGAAAGGTAAAAAAAAAAGGCTTTGCCTGGATAATCTCTCTAAATTACTCTTGTTTTTGTCCTGTGATGCGTGAAAACGGAAGTTTTACGGCTGAGAAAATAGGAAAGAAGGAAAAGAAAGCAACAAGTGAGAGTCGGATCAAGTGGCGGCGGTGGCTGATGACTCTGCTGAGACTGACTAAATCGGACCAGAAAGTAAACCCTCCTAGCATCAATCTATATTTAATTAAAGCCACAAATGTTTCCTCCTGTGACCGTCTGTTGGAGGCCTGGAATATCTTCAAAAACATCACAATTAAACCACCATGCGTGCGATTCGTCCTGTCATTCACACATCTGTCTGTCGCCATGTGACCCGCACCGGCGGTTCCAAACAGCAGGTTGGGATTTTTTTTTTTTTTTTTTTTTTTTTTTATGACGGGTTAGATTTCCACGTATTCTGCTCCGCTGGAGCGAGGAAAAGATGTCAGCGCTCCGAGGAAAGAATCCGTTAATGGAACATTTAGTTTCACGGGACGGATCCGAGCAACACTCACCTGCACATAAAAAGACAATATCTTAAAAGAGGGCCGCGATCACGGCGTCGTTCAATTGCAAAAACCGGGAGAAAAAAAGTCATTAAGCAGCTTCATGGTGATCGCAAATCAAACCAGGGGTTCTGGGAGCAGCATGATTCCCTCAGCTCGTGTCGTCCTTACCACCACGCTCATGATCTGCAGCTCCTTCAACACGAAGTCCACCTTCTTCTGCGTGGTCAGCGACGCCAGGACGGCGTTGTGGCTCCTGCAGGCCAGCTTGGCGTTGTCGTACGAGTCTTTCGCCGTGATAAACTTCAGGCAGGAGTTTCCAACCAGGTGCCAACTTTCGCCGCACACGTCTTCTAAAATAAAATAAAAAAAAGGTGGCGGTGGTGGCGGGGGGGGTGCTCATCACATCTCTACCCATGTGTAGGTGCGTGTGTGTGTGTGCAGCTCTGCTAATTGCTACCAACCCCGTTACCTGGCAGTGAGATGCACTCCTGGTTACGAGGTTCCCACTGACAGTTCTGGTCCACGGCGCAGCTCTTGCAGCTGGTTTTCTTGTTGCAGACGGACGACGGGCTGTCCTTGGGGCAAACGTCGTACTCCACAATGGCTCCCTGGAGGAGGAAAAAACAGAACCTTAACATGACAATGTTGGATCAGTCGTTAGAAAGGATATGATAACGTCTGCCCATTCCCTCCAAGGGGAGGGTTTTCCTACCGTGGACGAAGTGCAGTTGCTTCCCAGAGACACGCACTGGTCTGAGCACCACTGGCATCCGTTGGTGTTGGCGGTGCAGCTGTAGCAGTCGGTGTACTGGTCGCACCTCTCGTTGTCTGTATCTGCAAAAAAAAAAAAAACAACAACAAAAACGTGGCGTTAAAGCTCCAAAGAAACAGGAACATTTCAGTTGGAGTAGGGTTAAACCCCGGCGGTGGCGCCTACATGAACGCGTGCTGCAGGAGGCTGGGAGTTGGTTGCCCTCCCAGGGCAGGCAGGCCTCCTGGGCCACGTCCCAGACGCACTGGATCCCCGGCCCGGCTTGGCTGCAGGACGGTGGGGTGGAGAAGGCGGAGCAGCGGGGGGAGGTGTACACGAGGAGGTCGCTGAGGAGCAGGCTGTTGAAGCCGCCGAACACGTACATCACACTGCAGAATAACAGAGGAAGACTGACTGAAGGTGCAGGAGCTTGATCCTCTCTTGTATGGCTTCAAGCCGACTCACAAGCATGCTAAAACCCCTAACAAGCAGTCCCCCTCCTGTGCAAATGGACCCGACCAAGGCCCCCCCCCTCCCCACCGGGTGCGTTTGGATGTAGGGCATTTCCGAACATCTTTCTCCGACCGCCTCTGTTCTGGGATTAACTTTACTGTGTGTGTTTGTGCTGGCAGCTGCATCTGAGAGGGTGGAAAGGTAAATCCGACCGGTCTGAACGCAAGTCGACTCGGATCACAGAGGGCTGGCTTCAAACCGATCCGCTGCGGACCTCGACTGAGGACACGGATCAGGAGGAGGATGTGAGACGTCGACCGATGGAGGAGAAAGGCTGGAGCCAAGTATGGAAAAATATAAGATTTAAATAGATCTAAATGCTAGCAACGAAAAACGGTTCATGCTGATGGTGGAATGGATGCCGAGGTGAGGCGTTTAACATCGAAAGGCAATAAATAAATTTATTTAGACAACCTCAACCGCCAAATTCAAACCATTTTCCTTTTTGAATGCAAATGCATATTTTTGGCCAATTCCAGGAATAAAACACGGATTTAAATCGGATCTTGGATTCAGACCATCCATCGTTGTTATTTATAACACGGATGCATGAAAGAAGTTTTTTAATGAAGGTATAAAAAAAAACAAAAAACAATTCAAGACAAATTTTCAAAAAGGCATCAATATTTTTCCCAGTTTGGGATCATGAAAGTATATTTTATCTTATTTCTCCTTCGGCACTGAAACAAAAACTAAAACTCTTTGTTCATCGAGGTCTTTCCATTCCCAGACTATTTTGATTCATTCTTTTCTTATTTCTATTTCATACCGCTCAGAATCTGACTCATTAAGCATCAGTTTGATCTCAGAATTAACAAATACACCAACAACAATCTCTCCTGAGAAGCAGGAGCCGAGTCAATCTGGGAGGGGGTGGGGGGGTGTTTATGTTTGATGCCTTCTCTGTAACAGGATGAATAATTTAATACGGAACACCGTGTCTCGCTCTGCTGGCAGTGCAGATAATATTTACCGATGAGTCATCCCTACTGGTCGCAGCATCATCCCTGTCAATCAATCCCCACCGCTGACTGAAGAGAGACGTCCTGAACGAATGCACAAACCCTTATTTTACAGGTTTACTTAGATTCTTTTTAGTGAGAGAGTCTATCAGTCGTCCTTTAGCACAATGCAAGTTCCATAGATTCCTTCACTCATACCAGGGATGTGATAAAAGAACCCCAACAGGAAGTGAGGTCACTGACTTCTCCCCTGGAAAAGCCTCCAGAACGTAAAACCGACTTTGGATGTAGATGCATGCTGAACAGGATAGCGCACATACGTCAAACCCATGGCCCGGGGGCCAAATGTGGCCCGCTACATCATTTTATGTGGCCCGCAAGAGCATAATAGGTCAGATTGTCTAAAAATAAATATGTCATAAGTGTGCTTTGACCAAAACCATTTCCCACAATGCAGTAATTTTGTAATGTTTACAGTGTAATGTTTGTAATAAATTCTTAGTTATTTAACATTAAGGAGCAGTTACAATTACATTGTATTTACTTACATTTAGTTACATTTTTAAGTTACATTTGGCCCTTTGAGGACAGCAATCATGCTGATGTGGCCCTCAGTGAAAATGAGTTTGACACCCGTGGGATAGTGTTGACATTGTCAGATTCTGGGGGGGTTCAGATCAGAACGCTTCAAAAAGCCGTCAAACGACCTTTAAACGCTCACATGATCCAGGACCTGCTCTGACGATGAGCGCTCAGTTATTCAGAATTGCCTTTTAATTGGTTGCTGATCTCTGTGAAGACAGTATTAAGTATGGATATCAAGACCAATTATAGTTTATACGATCTGTGGAAGAATCTAAATGCAGGAAGCCCATCCACCGCTGAGGTTTGTGAGCCGATGGCGAGGACGGAAACAGGTTTGGACGATACAAATGTCTTCAGCCTGGAGGAGGTGGAACTATAGCAGAGATGTATCATATCTAAAACAGCATGAATAAGTTCAGCACTTCTGATTCAACCCAACGTACTCAGGCTCCATTTAGTACCAGAAAATGGAGAAAACATGAAAAAGTACTTTTAAATGTTTTTCAAGGCTGACATCAAAACGTCTTTGGTTAACCCCTTACCCGTCCTCAAAGACCGCCGAGTGTCCAAAGCGATTGACGTCATGGTAGAGATCTGGTCGAGGCAGCACCGTCCACTCGTCGCACGCTGAAATGAAAGGAACATGAAAAAGGTCAAACCGTCGTTCCCACACGCTAAAAACACACGTCTGCAGCGGCTGGAGAGCGAGACCTTCAGCCGCTCATAACCTCGTGTCAATCAACAGGATGGGCAGCGGCGTGTCCTTGACGGAGAGGATGGCGGTGACAGCTGCATCCATGCATGAACATCTCCAGCATCTTACAGGAAACACATCCATTAAATATGGATTCATACTTGACCTCCAGTAAGGAAGGAAGCAGCGTCTGGAGAACCAGGTTAATCTCCTCCGGTTTTAGGTTTTTTTTGGTCTGGACCAATATAAGACTCCCTTTAAAATGTGTCACGTTTATGAGATTTAAATCTTTATTTATTTTTTTTTACCTGTGGTACCTGAAAAGGAAAGATTAATGTAATGAGATTCAGGATTCAGCTTCTGAGTCAGAACCTTATTTCCCTGCCAAAGAAAGATTTTGGTGAAATGCATATAATTAATAAGCTTAAGGATGAAGGGGCAGATTGAAAATGAATAATAGTGTTCTTATTGGTATGTAATCACCTGAAACTAAGAATGGTTTACCTAAAATTACCTTAGAATAAACCTTTTATCTCTAAGGAGGGCGGGGGTGTACAAGTCTGTAAAAAGATTAAAACAACAACAAAGTGGAAGCAGCCTGAACAGAACACAGACTGCAGTCCATCACCTTCAGTCAGGAGAATGCAGTGCAAGTCATCATCATCATCACCCCCCCCCCCCCCCCCGAGGTGACTGACTGCTCAGAGAGCGCCACATTCACAGGTAGACACTGCCATCTGGTGGCAGAACACGGTGCTGCCACCAGACAGGATTTATGATGACGCCATCCACCAATGTCAGGACGGCGCACCGTCCCTCCACGCTCTGATTGTCTCCTCTTGTTAAGTCGGGGGGCGATTAGTCCTGGAGGCGCAGCCCATCACGACTGTAATTACAAGACAATTACAGAGCGGCTGCCACCGACACGGACTGGCTGGAGGAATTAGAAAAAAAATCATTCGGAAGTAGAGAGATAGGTCAGAGCTGCACACGAAGTTTGAACTTCTAAAGATCCACATGGACGGAAAATGTCATGGGGGGGGGGGGGCGACACACAGACACTCTAAGAATGTACCAGAAAAAATTAAACAGAACCGTGAATCAGCCTGTTTCCACGACAACCACCGATTTTGGATTGTAATCTTTAATGAAGAGACAAAAAAGTACTTCCTGTCCAAACACGCTGCTCCTTCTTGACCTCACACTTACCAGATTGGATCCTTCACACACACTTTATAGAGTCTGCATAAAGACGATCTAATGTCTTCAGAGGATAGACCCCAAACGGATGGAGCAGAAGTTTTCATTGAATACGAATTTAATTCTGAACACACGCACAAAAAATATCTTAATACAAAAGTCCAGTCAAGTAATTAGGATTTTGAGCGATGGACACCGACGCTTCCAGCAAAGAACGAGATAAATGCGACTGCAAACAAGCCGTGAAAACACTCGTGTGTGTCTGTATGTGTGTGTGTGTGTGTGTCTGTGTGTGTGTGTGTGTTACCCACCCAGGCTGTAAGCCAGGAAGTCAGAGGAGAAGCACTTGGCACCATGGCTCATGGACGTGTCGTTGTGCGTGTTCCCTCCGAACACCAGCATGGTCCCGCTCACGATGACCGCCGTGTGGAGGTACCGGAAGAAACCACTGTCCTTCAGGATGGTCCTGAGAAAACACACGGGGGCCATTCTTTTAACGCCGGCGACTAGCAGACGCCACATCTCACCTCGACGCGCTCTCACCATTTCCTCTTGTCCACGTCCAGCCTGTACAGGTCTCCCGCCAGGCCGTACTTGTTGGCGCTGAAGGCCTTGTAGCCCCCGTGGATGTAGATAGATCTGGTCCCCGGGTCAAAGACACTGCTGTGGCCGTAGCCGCCTTGTACCAGCGCCCCCTCAATGGATGCCACGCTCCACGTGTTCTGGGCTGGAGGGGCATAAAAAATGAGCAAACAGAAAACCAGTTTCAAGGCTGGTTCTGGACGTACCGGTCCAAAACCATCAGAATCATCACCTACAACACATGTGTCAAACTCAAGGCCGGGGGCCGAATGTGGCCCGCTCCCATCATTTCATGTGGCCCACGAGAGCATGAAAGGTCAGTGTCTAAAACTAAATAGGTCAAAAGCGTGCTTTGACCTGAAACTACATTTCCCACAATGCAGTAACTAACCCAGCTTAACTTTGACAAAAACATTTTGAACAAAGTTAATGTCCTAACTTATGTTTGATGTTATTTTTCTTTATTCACTTGAATAGTTTGATCCTTGATTGATGGAGTTTTGTGGGTTTAATGACCTGATAAATGAAAAGGATTTATGTTCTAACAGAGAAACATATTTTTTCTGTGCTACTGTAATGTTTGTAACTTGAATAAGTAATAAATTCAGAGTTATTTCACAGTAAGGAATGGTTAGAGTAATTTTATATTACATTGAGTTACATTTAGTTACATTTATAAGTTACATCTGACCCTTTGAGACAGCTGTTATGCTGATGTGGCCCTCAGTGAAAATGAGTTTAACACCCCTGACCTATGACTTACCGATGTTGTATTCCTGCACCAGGCTGATGTACCCATAGAGAGGACAGTGTCCAAACAGAACCAGCATGATCGGACTGGCCCCCTCTTGAATGGGGGGAACAATGTGGGCCGAGTGTCCCACCACGGCGTACTGCTCCTTAGCCCGGGGGCTCAATAGAACCCAGGTCTGGTTCTGGATGTGGAACACCCACAGCTCGCTGGACACGTTTCCCGTGGAGTCGGTCTTGCCTCCGTACATGTAGATCTTCCCCTGGAAGACAAACGCAGATGGCGACGTCACAAATTGAGTGAATTGTTCACTTCCAGGAGAAACGGAGGTGTTGTTCTATCTTTAGCTCTCTTACAAAGCGGCGTGCGCTCCGGAGCCCGAAGCATCACGTTATCCGTTTTGTGAGACACGCATCTGTTCTCCCTGTTATCCATCAACACTGATTTGATTTCAGATTTGTCTCGCGAGCCCATATTCACTTACACGACACACACACACAAAATACACACACACACACACACACACACACACACACACACACACACAGGCGACGTGATTCCAATTCCAGCTGAGGAGTGTTTGTAATGCACAAAGTCGGTTCTCTCAAACCACAAAGCAGACAGACCGCGATCTCCGAGCTCTAATTTATTATTCCGTCGGCAGGTCACGCCGGCATTTCTGACTGAGTAGCAGCTGCTTCACCGTCTCACTGCAATACATCAAAACTCTGATTCAGACGTTAGTCCCAGACAACAAAACACACCCCAACAGCAGAAATAATAGGTCGGAGGCACTGGTAATGTTTCTGATGGAGCTTCCTACTCAGCTCTGCTTACATCTTACTGACGCATTAAAAATGTGGTAACGGTGGAGAAAATGTCTCACAGTGTCGTCTTAAAGGTTCTGCAGAGGAGACTCTGAACACAAGGACACAGAGTGGAGAGTGAAGTCACACCCCTTCCCTGTGTTGGAATCTGAATTCATCTGAACCGGTCCTGCTGTATTCTGATGCTTTACACCCATTTACTATTAATCTGAAATTAAGGCACAAAAATCCGACCCAAACAAATGACATAGACTGGGTCTGAGGATGGAGTTGACCCCTGATAGGAAAAATAAATAATGTCAACAAAACAATGGCCTGTTAACCTAAAAATCTCGATACAACAATGTCAATCTAACAGTATCAATACAAACATGTCATTTAAATCTAACAATGTCAATGCAACAATACCGTGTTAATCCAACAATGACAATACAGCGACAATAGAACAGTCATATCAATCTAACAATGTCAATGGAACAGTATGATGTCACCAACACTGTTGTTGGTGTAAGATGCTGCTGTTCTAATGTGACATCTAGTGGAAGAGAATGTTAGAATGGAGAACCGTTAATATGCCGACTGGATGTTGGTAAATACTTATTTCCACCACCTTCTACATACCTCATGCAGCGCCAGCGAGTGGCCATACCGAGGCGTGACGGTGTTGACGGAGGGCTCCAGGGTCAACCAGCTCTTGCTGCTGAGGTTATACCTACAGAAAGAAGACAGGACAGAGCGATCGTCATGAGCTGAAGACTTGATCTCTGAGAACTGAACTTGTTAGTCTTTTATAACATTGGTCAGATACTGTGGAATAAGGGAGGCAGCTACTTAGTGGAGACTTATAATGTCCAATCCAATTACGTCAAAGTGGCAAACATAAGAAGGTCTGAAGCCGATAAGTGAGACCTTCCTGGGTTCAACTCATATCCTGTAATTTTATGTTCTTATTTCATCCCTATGTCTGAGTAGAGCTGACATCAGAAGGCTTTCTCCTGACAGCACAAGAATTAGCAAACCAGTATGAAAAGCATGACAGTTAAAAACAGAATTATTCATTAAACATAATGTTTCAGAAGAACATTCATGTAGGCGCTCATGGGAGAGAGAGAGAGCACTTACGCTTTGACCGTGTGATAGTCGGAGGCGTTGAAGACGTAGCCACCGACGACCCACATGATGCTGCGGTCCACCACGGCCTTGTGGGAAGCCCTGGCCAGGCCGATCGTGGCGAATTCCTCCCGGCTCCAAAAAGAGGAATTGGCAGGAACTGGAACGGAGCAGTCTGGACCTGAGGAGAGGAGGAGGAGCCAGAGTCAGGACGGGACAGGAAGCTGATGATGTGAGAGTGTTTAAATTAACTTTCACTGGCTTCATTAATTGACTTTCAGGTCTACAGTCGGGCAGAAGGGACCACCTGCTTTCCGTGTATCGACTATGAAGGGAAAAATTATTCCATCATTGATTTCATCTCATAAATTATGATCCAAGATACGAAGGCAAGGGCACAGAGGTTAAAGAGGCATTTTCAGCCGTCACACAACAGTCACATCATTCCTGAAGTTCTTGAATTGCAAATTTGGATTTCTGTATACGTTCAATTTCATGTTTGAAGAGCTGTAAATACTAAAACTTTTTGCACAGGAAAGACAGATGGCCCTGACCAGAGCTGGATTACCCTGACTACTGGTGGAGAACAATAATGGCAGCGCTGACCGGAATCACTTCTGAATGAAGGGAAAATAAATTCTGGCGGTCAAACAGCTGCCAAACCAGAAATGGAAAACAACAGCCAGTCATGTCATCACACGAGTTCCATCTACGCTCTGTCCATCCCAACCCGATGAAAGGCCGTCCTAGAATATCGCCTTCATGGGGCGATGAACGTGAGCGACATCAGAAACAGGATGTTAAAGCCGGCCGATCCTTCTCCAAACAATTCAGGAAAGGAAGCATCGAGATTCTTTGTGACAATCAAGGTCATTTTAACCTGTGGCTGCAAAAAAAAAAAAAAAAAAACAATCCTGATGGATAATAATCTTAAATCTGACTAGAGTAAGTGCTAAGCAACAAAATTACCTTTGCACCTTGGTGGCATTTCCAGAAATAAAACAAACTCTGCTTTATCCACCATTAAAGAAGTAATTTGCTGAAGACGATGCATCTGTGAAACGGAGATTAAATGCAAGGCTGGCTTGACTAAACGGGCATCTGTCTCTGCTTTTGCACTGGTTGGTGCAGAAAATGAGTTAATTTTGGAAGCTGGCAGCACAGGGTGCACTAAGTGAGCTATTCCTCAGCTAACACACCATGACAAGGTAATAAAGGCTAAAGAAAACGCCAGTCTGCTTCTCCACTCCCTCAGTGTTGGGGTAATTAGATTGCGAGCACGGCGAGCGACTGATATAACGGTAGCAAAATTAAGCCATTGTCTCTGCTTGTGCTGACTGGCACAGCGGAGCCGTTTAAGAACTAATAGAGTGGTTAATGCCCCCCCCCTCACCTCCCCTCCCATGGTCCAATTCAAAAAGGATGGAGTATGATAGGTCTTCAGAAAATACTACTAAATATGAGGGAAGCCGATGCTGTGAACTGTTCGTTTAAAGTCAGGTGACATCACTTGGATGCAAAAATGAAAGCAAACCTCAACTTGATCTATTTTTGAAACTCGGTTCTTAGGATTCACCCCCCCAGTGAGGTTATCAATAGCGGTTGCCGTGCCAACCTTGCCATCCGGTCCTGCAGACGCAGCTCTTGCCCCGGCAGCGGCCTCTGTCGGGGTATCCGCACTCGTCCGGGCAGACGGGGACGTCGCACGCTTGGCCCTTCCAGCTGTCGTCACACTCGCAGTAGACGGCGCCGGTGGAGTTCCCAGAGCGACACTCGCCCCGGCCGGAGCAGTTGTTGGGACACGTGTTCAATCTAGGAGGTGGGGTAGGGAGGGAGGGGGGGGGGGGGGACGGACGAGGTTGGAGATCGCACCTGACATACAGACTGAATAAAACATCAGAAACACCTTTGGAGACCGAGCTCCATCTGCTTTCATGCAAACGCCGTCTCATCCGTCGCCGGGCTGCAGGATGAAATATGCAGCATTTTCCCTTCAGGTGGTGGGAGAGGCGTCGTTAACGGCGGCGTCCTGCCTCATCAAGCGGTCGAGGGCCCGCCCTAAGCGTTTGTCATTCCTCTCAGAACGCCGTCTGCTGAGGCTCGGGTAACCGGCAGACATGAAGCCACACCAGATGGAAAACACACACACTCTCCTGCGTTTAGCTTTTCTGTCATCCGCGCCGTTGATCAACAGCTTTTGCGAGCAGAACACGAGCAGATTTGGATCATCCTAAATATCCTGGGTGTGATCCTTTATCCACTGCGTTCCACAAAAAGGAAATGAAAGCATCGCCCCTTCCTTACTTGTGGGGGGTTTTACTTTTAAACGATGCTCGCCCCTCCTTTGGTTCTGATCTATAGTTGAAGTCGATGTCTTTCTGTGAAACGACCGTATGAAATATGGAAAATAACCCAAAGATGTCTCAGAGACTCAAACACATCCCCCGTGTTGCTTTTTATAACAAGACTTAACAAGTCAAAAGTTTTGTTTTCAGTCAGATTTTTAAGATGACACCCCCACCCCCACCCCCCTCCTCCTCCCGCCGCCCCCCAACATTAAGGACATGTCGGAGCGAGACAGACGAAACGCAGATCCGCCGCGGTCCTTCGACAGCCTGACGGTTTGAAGTCTCTCAGCTCCTCCGCCACTGGCAGATGCCACAGAACCCCGTGGGCGCTTCGCTTTCATCCAATCGGGTGTTTCTAAGCCCGTTGCTACAGCGACAAAGACAACATGCAAAAGTCCTCGTGCTCTTGGCCGATATTTCTGGAAGTGACGGACTCCCCGATAAATTTTTGGAATACTTTTCTTTTAATGAGTTACAGAAAATGTCTCAGTTGAATCTATTTGTGGGTCCTGTATCGATGTTAACGGTAGACGTGTCGGTGTGTCACCACAGGGACGGATGTTCTTTCTCCTCATAGTTCTGTGATTATTTTCCTTATGGATTCCTCACTTTGAGAAAAAGAAGAGTAGAGATATAAAGTCTCAAAGCGTTGAATAAATTAGCCACCGGGATACAAAACCGTGCTAACATCCTAATCATCACCTCCTTGGCGTGACGGTGTGGCTGACTGACTGGTGGATGCCAGTTTAATGATGCTGCCAGAAAACGCCGCGGCGAACGGACGACAGCCGCCTGACACCGTCCTCTAAATGCTGCTAACCAGCCGTGACAACGCTCCGGCGCTATTGTGCAGGAAAATGACAGCTCTATACACGGCGCCACGACCCCGGAACATGAAACAGACCATTCACCTAAATAGATGTCAACAACCGGAAATAGCCTCGATCAGTCTGTACTGAGGCGCTCATCTCGAGAGTCGATTTTGAACGTGTTTGTGATTTAGCGGGGGCGTTTAACGCGTTATTGTTTTAACAGACAGTCTTGAAATGGACAGGCTGACCAGAAGCTCACTTCTCTCACCTGTAGGAAATGTTGAAGCCGGTCAGGTTGTAGGCAGCATCACTGAAGAAGTGCAGCAGGGCGTAGCCGGACTGAGACACCACCTCGGGAACAGTCTCGTTTCCATAGTGCTCAGGAACAATCAGACCACTGGAACAAGAACACGGGTGAAATTTAGGAGAAGTTCACACTCAGATGGAGGCAAATGATGCGTCTTCGACAGATGTACCTGAACGCAGCGAGGAGGGGAGCGTAAATGGAGTCTCCATCATACACGTAAAGGTGGTCCCAGCTGCATTCGGTGGCAAAGTGGTTGAACCGCAGTCGAAGGACAGCGTTAGGCCTGGAGAACACAGACGAAGACAAACATAAAGAACAAAGATCAACGCCATTTAGTGATGCAGTGCGTCTCCCCAGTTTCACTCATTAGGGGGGCGGATTTCATGAATCTGACTTCGACTCAGGTCACAGTCACTCCCCGCCCTGTGAAGGAAGGCCGATGCCAAAAAGAAACACCTATATTCTCAACCAGCGCAGAGTACAAGTGATTTTAAGTAAATTAAAGGGTGAAAGATTAACAACCCCAGGTAAAGGTAGAAACCTTTAACAGGATTAGTCATCCATGAAAATGAACCAGCAGCTGGTAAAATATTCAACCTGGTGTTCTTAGAGTAAACTAAAGACATCAAGTTGTTTATCCATCATCTATCAAATATACGAGTGAGCAAAATTTTGAAACCCTTAATCGTTAAAGGAGTATTTCCAAAGCATCAAATTCATTTGCTGGTTTTTAATCCTTTTTTAATCCTTTGCTCTAAATCTGGATAATAAAGAAAGAAGGAAAGAGTACAAATGAGAATACAAGATCTGAAGGAAGTCTAGAACAGTCACATTTTTGTCCAGATTTTCCTCAGATACATAAACTTGGGAATGGCAGCCGCCCCGAGGTTTGATTAGAAAAGAACACGACTTGTGAATTAATGATTAAAATGTCTGAAAATCAAAAAATTCCCTTCAGATGGATTAGACATAGTTCGACTGAACGGACGCCCGAGGCGAACGGAACCTCTTCTTGTCATGCTGATGTATTAAGGAACCAGTCAGGTCTCCAGGCGCTATAAAAAAGATCCATTACACTTTAATAAAAACACTAGATGGCAGGGTGAAAGCTTTGATTGGACGAGACAAAGAGGTCAGAGGTTAACCACACACACACACACACACACACACACACACACACACACACACACACACACACACAAAGCACAAGGAGTTCGCTAAATCCATGCAAACGCAATTAAGAAATTTATAGTGTAAATGAACTGACTGCAAAAGAAGTGAAGGATCATGGGTCTGGACCGATGCCCCTCAGCTCCATTATGCTGACTGAAACAATACCAAGGCAGTATTGAATTCCTCACTCGCTCCTCATCTTCATCCATCACCTTCTGGATACTGTAATACTGGAGGTTCTGACAGCTGGATGAAGGTGAGGCGCTGAACCTATCCCAATCTGTCACCAGGTGTCAGCCTTTTTCCCTTCACTGCCGATTTAAACAAAACCAGTAAACGGTGGAGGTGTTCGTGTTTGTCCATGGCATTCGTTCTTACTCCAGAGACACAAGACGTGAATATTTGTGTTCAAAAGCATGAAATATATGGCATCTAACCTGAACCCAGGCGGCTTTTATTGGAGAAATACAGAAGCTATTTAAATTAGATCTGTTAGCTGCAGTTCTAGCCGCATAATTTAAAGTAAAAGATTCAAATGAAAATGTTCCCAGAAGACTAAAAAGGCAGCTCTCCAGTTCATCGGTAAGATGTACATAAAATTCTGTGAATAAATATTGCAGAATGTCCCGGAGTTCAACTTGTAACCATGGAAACAGAAATAATGCAAATGACAAAAGTTCCTGAAATAGCAAAAGGCACCACATCAATACTCGATTATTGTGTGCAGAAAGTTTCATGAGCAAATATTAAAACAGTGGTACTGTGGAAACTAAATGTGAGACAGAATCAGATAAACTCCTGTCTCATGGTTTGTGGTGGGGGGAGGGGAGCAAATTCAAAATCAAACGGTAACAATCTACAAAACATTGGATTAGCCAATGGCCTGGTTTCAGTTATTTGCATGGATTTATTTAGCAAACTGATATTACTTGATATCAATCAGAAAACCATTCTGAAAAGGACGAGTTTGCTTCATTCCTGGATAATTACATGTTTCCTGAAGTAATTAAGGAATTTAATCAGTGTGAGAGACCAACGTCATCGTAGTCATGTCCTAGATCTACTTACTGCCCCTCGATCAACCAGGTGCACTTGGTCTTGTACTTGTAGTTTCCAGGACCGTCGGTCAGAAAACCAGAAGAACCCGTCAACCTGGAATAAAAGGAGAAGAAAGGAAAGACATCCAAGGTTAAGCATGAAGTTTTTATTCTGAAACAGCTGAAAACTCTGTCAAGCCTGAGATGAAACAAAGTACCGATGTTATCTAAAGCTGTTTAAATCAATCCACTGGACTTTAAGAATGTTTCATAAAGACCATTCACCTCTCATCCAAGAGGCTTCTTCAGTTCTCATGGTGAGAGGCGAAACATCTTCAAGAAACTTTCTTAAAGTCCATTGGATTGATTTAAACATCTTTAGATAACCATGACCTGGATAAGTGAGAACCTACACAGACAAAGTACCAATGGTGTGTCAGAATCTATTGCCAACCCAGCAAAGTTCACTAAGAACTCTAAAAAAGACAAATGCCTCCACAGGACCTAAAGCTGAACCCGGTTGAACAAAATCTGAAAGAATGGACTTATTCTGGAGTCAATACAAGACATTCAAACAAGTTTTATTTGGGTATTTCTGTATTTTGGCACATCTTTTTTCGGCCGAAAATACATGCAACTTTTGGACACAGCTTGACGACAAAAACACAGACGGGTGCTTGACGGTCCTAAATGTCGGTTATGTATCCACAGTCAGCTGATTCCTCCATCACAATACTGGTCATGGTTTAGTCCACCGTCATAGTGACACCTGTAATTATCTAAAGCTGTAAAATACAGAACCAACTAAGATTACAGTCATAATTTCTACTGTACAGCACTGTGCTGCTAAGTAACAGCCAATCAGAAGAGCAGAGACTGCAGGTAAACACACTTTATTTCATGCAAACTTCACAGCAAATCATTATCTGAGGGCGAAGGCAGCCACAAACACTCTAACAGTGCACCATGCTTGGCCTCTGTTACTGTCTAATCAATTCCAGCTTGATGACACAGCAGCAGCAAGGAGCTGAATCACTCGGGGGGGGGCATGACATGAGGTCGGAGATTGTAGCACGGCTTACGTCTCAGGGTGCGATGACTTGGACAACACATCCAGTCAAAGTCTGGTTAAAACAGCCCGAGCACTGCTCGAGATTCGTCTATTGGGGAAACCGCTTCCTCCACAGTCTCAAGACAATAAACTGATACTAATATTAATCCATCTCAACCTAATGTGGGTTCATTATTAAATCAAACAAAGCACAAAATGTTCTGTCACTGCTGTCAGAAACAAATTGTTATTATAAAATGACACCCAGAACTCCTGGGGCGGTCCCTGTTGTGCGTTTTCATTTGTGCCCAGGCAACGACTGTTCTGTAACTTCCTATTATTGAAAGCCTGCAACCAGCCATCGCTGTGGATGAGCTCAACAATATCTGTGTGGGCTGGGTGGCCCAAAGTCCAAGGCCAAAGGGTGTTTCAAATTTCATGACAACTTTACAGTCCAATAGTGGGAGTCCATGTTGCAGCAGAGCTCTGATATCTCTGCACTAGATGGACCTTTTATTGGCTTGCATGCAGTGGTGTGAAAAAGTACTGACCCCCACCCCCTGGTTTTGGAAATACCTCATGTTTCCCCTAATTATAGGAAGTCCTCCCAACCCTGAAGCAGGTGTACAATAAGCCATGAACACTGGGCTTTATTGCAGTGAGAGACCTCTACTGTTAATTAGATATTTTATCTGAATCTTTGGTGACATTCTAGCCGTGGTCTTGGAGGAACTTTTGGAAGGTCGGCCACTTCTACGAAGGTTCAGTGACTGCCCTGTCAAAATGTATGGCTCAGAAATAGTTTTAGATCACTTTCCATGCTAATTTCAGTCACCTTCTTCTTCACGTCTTCTAGAATTTTTGATTTTGACTTCTTATGCTTCCGGTAGGTCTAAGACCCAACTTCATGCGACGACTTTGTCGTGATCATCCAGCTTTATAATCAGCATATGTCATTTGCATGGGGGTACATGAACTTGTTTGGTAAAGTCTCTGCTCAACATGACTCACTGTTTGTACAGTAAGTGTACAAAAACACAGTAATTACAGATCTCTCAGTGCTGATACAGTCAAGGCCTACAGGGACCGGAAGGTCTCCCAGCTTTCAGAATAACAGAGCGTCCTTGGAGGACGAGAGACTCCGGCACGTTGTCGCCATCAACAACAAAACTCAGACAACATTTAGGCAAGTTTTGCATTAACTTCGCTTTTGCTGCTTTTCAGCTGTCATGTTTGGATGTCTGGAATTGCAAACTTTTGAAAACAAGTTCCAGAGGCGAATCTTCAAAATCACAATTATTATTATAGACTGTTCAGAAAACTGTAATGACATGGTCACGACTTTTAAGACTGTATTTTAAGATGGAAATGTGGTGTTGCTTTTCAAAAAATTGCGGCACCTACTACTGGCCTGGAGTGCAAACTGCAGCAGACAGATCTGTTACCAGGATCAGTTCCGTGAATGAACATTGAACTTGGCCTGCAAGCGTTGGCTTGAATCCGACGCTAGCATGCAAGAACTGACTTCAATGTATTGAACACACGGCACCTCTACTAACACCAAGGGAGATAAATCAATGTTATTATTGAGACCAATTGTTATTGATAATACAGACTGATAAACGCCAGAAAACACAATTTGACATCTCTTTCTGAATGTACATGGAGAAACTGGTGACAGTGGGATCACTGAATTTTCAAGAGTAATGCCGAAATATTATTTTATCAGTTAATGAATGTCAGAAGATACAGTGAGCCTTTTCATACACATGTTCCAGCATGTTGTTGATACGTTAGAAACCCTGCCAGATAATTTATGGTCTTTTTACAACCGTAAGGCTGTAAAAAAAATCTGAGCAGCTGTAGCTAAAACATATCTGCAACTGGGAACTAGACTGTTTTCCTAGTCAATAAAAACAACGAACCAGTTCCTTTGAACTGAAGTCCAGACGTTTCCAGCCCTTACCGGTTTCCTTTCTGTGTTGATTCGACTTTTAAGACTTTTAATTGTGCTCTCAGAATATGCCACTTAGGTGAACTCAGGTTATGCCACTTAGGTGAAGTGTCACAACAAACTGTCTACAGGAGTGAGTGTGAGCGTGAAAGTGTCATTCTATGTGGCCGTGCGATTGTCTGGTGACTTGTCCAGGGTGTAGCCAGCTGGGATTGGCTCCAGTTTAACCCATAACCCAGATTCAGACAGGAGGATGAAAACAACACGATTACGATCAAGAAGATAAATCAGTGATTCAGATTTTTATTATTACAGGAACAATAGAATTGTTTAATTTTCCATACCAAATATACAAAAACCGATCATGAGAGCAAAGCACTAAATTACTTTTTACTGTCAGACAGTTCTGTCATTGTTGCAGCAAGGAGGAAATTTAGAAAAAAAATTGAAAGCTCAACACAATGATCATCTAAATTTGAGATAAAGGCCGGCGTTGGGTCTTGACGCTACAAGCCGAGCCTTGCAGCTCCTCATGTGTTCAGCTTCCCTGCAAATGGGAAAGTGTTGACGCGTGAGGATTTCTCATCCTGCTCAGACAGGAGCAGGAGCTGCAGGGGGGCGAGGGGTTTCCCCCAAAGGCCATCTGAGCTCTTCATGTGAGATTCATTCCAAAAGTAGGGAAATTACATTTTTACCACAACGCTATTACTCATTATAGAGTAATGGACATTAATTTGAACATTCAAGGTGATATTTTGCACATGCTAGCGGAAATAAAATCATCATAAGTATGTTATTTCGGGAATTGTTTGCATTGGTTTAGTTTAGTTGATCGTCCATTGGTTCAGGTTGGAGGCTAGTGAAACAAAAGTGTAATAAAACAATTCAAATGTAAAAGTTGCCCAATACAAGATGTCATAAATTGATATAAAGTCATTATCAGTCACAGAACAATGGCTGGGAACAAATCTGTATCCAAAACATGTAAGAAAAAACGAGTTAGTTCCAATAAATAGTTCACAAATTTAAATAAAAAGACATTTTCCTGAACATCCTGCATCACAGACGAGCTAAATGCTTTTTTTTCCCCCGTCATCCAGCAGAAGTCTTTCCATGGAGCTGTGAGCAAACCCATCCACTCCCTGACGGTAAAACTTCCTGCACTCAGCATCGGTCAGCTGGAAGGAGAATCCATCAGAGCAGCAGGGCGGCTGCTCGCCTTTAGTAAAGCAAGGTCGGCTTTCAGACGGAAAGAATTTGTGCGAATATGAAAACTACACAAGAGACAGCAACAAAGGCACCGCTAAGCAGCCGGCGGCCAAACTGAGAATACCAAAAAACTAAGACCCTCCCAGGACGGGACGTATCAGAAGGGCACCGGCGGACGAATCCTAGTTACATTAGTACCTGATTCGAAATATTGTACAAATATTTTTTACATGGTCGTTGTGGAGAGTCAAAAGTGTACCCAGAAAAGTACAAAGCTAGTCAAGATTTTCTTCCACAGCCCTTTCATGATGAGACTGTTGCATCTTTCTGAATTAAGATAGAAGGATGAATAGAGGGCGGTCGGTTTCTGCCTCTCAGCCAATGAGCAGAGCCAGAAACGGCTGGAATAGCCAACAGTAGCATTTAGCTTCTCATTGAATTAAGAAGAAAATGAATACAAATTGAACAGAGCGAAGAGGAAGCATAAAGCCTGAAAGCTCATAATCGTCCAATCAGAGGGTGGCATTGGCCGCTATAAAGCAAGGATGACAAATTCGTCAAGGTGTCTGTGTGGGCCAAATTTTTGATTTCACCTCAACATGTCCCTAAAAACTCGACCCCAAGAAATAGTTCAAGGCTCTTTACACGGAACCACAAGTTCCAAATACCTTTAGATGAGAAAAACTAAATCTAAAAACTACAATGAAATCACACTCGTCTGTTTTCCCCCCTCCTTCCTGTTGCGTTTAGCCTTCATCGCCTGCCCGGGGTCCATCTTGGCACGAGCCTTCCACAGAACGCTGTTTTTACTCGTGCTCCACCAGCGTTGTATGGCAGCATTGTCTGTATGCTAAACACGGCCTCAGACCACAAAAAAAAAAAACTATCGTCCCTTTGAAGGCGCGAACAAAACAACACTACTGCCTTGATTCCCCAATCTAGGATGACGGAACAGGAGGTTCTGGTGCCAGGACTGAACTCTGTGGCGCTGAAGTTTGGGCTGAACATTAAACAATGAGTGAAGTCGGTGATCTGTCGTATGTGGTGAACACTTGGGGTCAAACTGTCGCTCTTCTGTCGAGCGCAACATCCCCTACAACAACGACGGAGGAGGACGACGGCGGGATCTGATGCTCGACACAGCATAGAAGGAAACTTTAAATACTGACCTGCTCCGCTTGTAACAAGTTTAAAAGATAAAAGCAACCACAGAAATAAAGTTTAATCATCTCCGTAGGGTGACACCTATGCATTTTCAGCCCTCAAAAAAATGCTGATCTGGCCTAAACAGAAGGTGGGAAGAAATTACAGTACAACCTTGAGATACGAGCTGCTCCACATAAGAGTTATTGGAGATACAAGCTGCCACGCCGTCCTTATTTTTGTTTCGCCATAAGAGCAAAATACGAGATACGAGCCATGCTTCGAGACACAACCGCTGGTCGGCGGATGGATACAACATCAGCTGAAACCGGATCTCATTTTCTTTCACAGAGTGAAAATGCAGGTGTGTTCTCATCACTTTTGAGTTTCTGTTCATACTTTATTATCATTTACATAACTTATATGTAATTAATTATGGACATGTAAAGAATGCAGGTCTATCGGTTGATTAAAAAAATGTGTTTTTTTCAAAATTTGGAGGGTTCATGACTTCTTGACAAGGCTGAAACTGATTAAAATAATTTGTTATTTTAAATGAAGAAAATTTGTTTGACTTAAGAATTGTTTGACTTATGAGCTCAGTCACAGAACGGATTAAACACAAATCTTGAAGTACAACTGTTAAAGAAATTGTTTTTGGGAGAAACGGTCCTCGTCTAAATGGTCTTCCACTTCAGCTCCACGCCAGCAGCTGATTGCAGCCAAAGCCCAGGGATGATTCCCAGTAGCCATAGATTGGGTCATTTCATTTTTGAAACCAAAAAAAAAAAGGGAAGGGGTTAAAGTTTTATAGCACGACCGAGGCGAGTTGTTGTAACAAGAGAGCCCTTCTGAGACATCAGACGCTCAGCAGCCATTAAACCAGTTTAAGTTTCACCTGTTCACAAACACTCTGGGACGAGTTAATGAGCAAACCATCCCAGCTTCCCTCTTCCTGCCCTCAGAGGACGCCTGACCCAATGGCCCCACCACCGAGTCCGCTTCACCACCTGCAGGCTCTCGCCGAGATGAGGCAGCATGACAGGGAATATCAAATTATAAAAAAAGATTTCCTGAGGAAGTCATTTTAGCTGACATCTGACAAAAAGAGAAGAACCTGAGGGACAGATTTCAGCTGGCAAAAACTCTGGAACCAGATCAGCCTATGTGGGTAGATGACGTTTAATCTTCAGTTAAATAATTCTTTGCTGTATCTGGATGTGCAGACGGACATGATATATGATATTAACTGGGCCTTAATTTGATCATCGCTGAACTAAATCAAATCAAGCCTTCGTCAAGTGTTGCAGGACGATCTCCCTCGTGAAGACAATCTCCAGTCACTTCACTGGTCACGGGGGTCAAGCTGCACTGCTCCGATTGGCTGGATGTTCTCTTTAACGCCGACTGACGCCTTTTTAACTTCACACCGTGCTTGCTATGACACAGCAGGTCGTGTCTTTATCAGGATGAACGCCCAGATAGCAAACATTTACGGGCAAAGACAGGAAATGAGCGGGGTACCTTTCATCAGGTCGTTCTTACGTTCCTGAGAGTCGAACCAGCAACCTAAAAGACTCAGTTATTCAAAATGAGGTCACTTTCAGTTTGAATGCATGCAACTTTATCATATTTGAACAAGTCACACGTTCAACGTGACTCATTGGCCGTAAAACCTTACCCTTGTATAGATGGAATGATCCCAGAATCATTATCAGTTTGAAACCTCTTCAGGGAAAACTGATCCTTCCAATTTCCTCCAGGCTTTAGCTCAGAGAGAAAATTTGTTCGTGACTTTTTTGAGTTATCCCCTTTACAAACAAAAACAAAAGCAGAACCTCCTCTGCACGCCTGTAAACCCTTGTTTTGACCTGTACCTCCATCTACCCCACCATCTGTTCTTCTTCCAAAACAGGGGACACTGCCAACTCATCATCCTCACAAATACAACCACAGGGATAATCAGAACAGTAGACATAATCCAGGTATGAATAAATACCTGGAGACGGATAAAAACACTAAAGAAAGATGCATAAATGTGTAGTGGAGCAAAATGACCCATTTGAAAGAGGTGTTTAAATGACCAGAATCCTCAATGTGTTTAGGTTTAAACTGCACAGGTGACCCCTGGTTCTGTGATGCGTTCAAGTTCAGTCAAACTGTGTGGTTTATATGAAACTCTACGTCACATACGTCTTATAGTGTTCATTAAAATAACACACCTGAATAACAATATTACTAGGAGCCAGTACGGTGGATCTGTCCCCTATGATAACGTCAGTAGCGGTAATAGTGGTTGTACGGGAACCGGACTTGGAGCAGCACGCCGTTACCTCTGGAAACTGCGCTAACGTTTGACACAGCGCAAAGCAACCGCAGCTTGCATACGTTCATGAAAGCATCTTTCCTCCGGCCGTCGGTTGACTGTACCTGAATCTCCCACCGCAGTGCTGGCATTGGTCCCCGACCCAGCCGGGGAAGCACACACAGTTGCCGGTGGCCGAATTGCACTGCCCGTTCATGCACGGTTTGTCGCACTCCTTCGCCTCGGCGAGGCCGGGCATCCCGGACAGGACGCCGATGACCGACAGCAGAAGCGCGGTCGTCAGCATCAGTAGGCTCCGGCCCCAGCCGGAGCCCGAGCAGGCCTGCCGAGTCGTCCCGTACATTCTCTCACAAAAGATGGCTGCTTGAGTCAGAAGATCCGCCGCTCCTGGGGTAGCGGATAAACGAGCAGCGCGTCGCTGCGGGTCCGTTTATCGGACCGAAGGTGAGGCGTCCCCCGGCGGCGATGTGAAGGGTGTTTGTTCGGGCTGGCGATGGCTGGGTACTTGGTTTACATCTTTCCCGTGGTTCCGTTTCCCAGCGCCGCACCAAGCCGCATATTGACATCCAGAAGTGACGTTATGGCAGCGGATATGCGCAAACAGGGGGAGGCGCGCGCTCCGCAGGGCTTTAAACTTTTATTTTGACAACCGCGAAGAGACCCCGCCCCTCCAGAAGCTAGCTTGTTAGCCTAGTAGCTTGATATTTTATCTTTTTTTTTAAAGTTTTATCTTTTATTCTGCAAAGATGAGGCACGATACTGATTTGTTATATTCATCTAATCTAAGAAAAATAATTTCTTTTCCAGCTATTTAAAGGCGTTTTTAATATTTTGTAAGATAAAATAATTCATTAGCATTTAAACTACATCTCCCATAGTGCTTTAGTTTGCCCAACCCGAACAAAAAAAATCCAAAACGCCTAAATTGTTTGGTGAGCTTAAACTTAAAATTTAAAAAAAATTACAATAAAATTAAGTTTGACTAATTCAAAAATGCTCTTGAAAGTTTGGCAGATTCTTGAATAATGGATATATTATAATTAAATTTTTCTGTCAGATTTTATTGATTTTATGTACTTTCATGTTGTATGTTTTCTGAGTTTTATTCCTTTGTTTATGGGCCTTTATTTATTTTCACAGTATTAATAAGTTTAATGTTTTGTCCCAACTCTGATTCAATAGTGAACATCAGGAAGACACAACCACCCAACAGACTCCACAACAAGGACACAAAACTGTACAAACGGTATAGAACGGTTTATTAAATTTAGACTTAGAAGAAGTCATCATATTCCCATGCGCTCCATGAAATGAAACGCATTCGTAATCACACCAACCCGAAAAGGATTGATCACAAAATCAAAGCATAAATAAAAAGAACATATTTACATTTCAACATGGACAGAGATTGGGGGTTTGTGCATGAGGACGCACGACTGTCTCCGGACAGAGACTTCAGGGAATGAATGAATGGATGGATGGACTGAGTGTGAACCAAGGTATAGACACAATTTCAATTCCAGACAGCCTCCAACAAATTTTTGCCCGTGATGGTTTTTCCACAAAGCTGGGAGGCTGTTTACTAAATGACATTTTCTTCTTCCCACCATCCAGTCTCCACAGCACAAATCACTCACTAATGATGTTATTTTAAACTGAAGATAAATTCTGGGGTTCATTTTGCCAGGGAGAAGAAATGAAACTCACTTTGAAGTATCAACATTAAATCTACAGCGGTGTCAGAAATTATTTTTTTTCCCCTAAAGTAAGGACATGTCATGAGGGAACAGCACATTCATCCTGGTGGGAGTGCTGTCACCTGTGAAGAGAGCCTTTTCAGAGCGACTCATCTTCGGTGGGTTGGGTGAAATGATGAACGGACATCAGTTCAACTTCTTGTATCGAGACTTTATAGTAATCAAAAAAGCCCTGCAGAATCATCAAAAAAACTGCACTCGTTTTAAAAAAAGACAGGAAATCCTTAGAAAAAGTACAATCATTGAACGCACATTACAATTAGCAGTTGGTGTGTGTGTTGCTATAAATGTGTCATATGACTCGTTAAAACAATGCTTACGCAGATCACATGACCACAAATCAGGTCCAGCTCCCTGAACGATAACAGAGGAGATAAAACAGCATCACTTGGGATTAATGCTTTTTTTTTTTTGCATCATTATAGAGCTACAGACCTCAGAATTCCTGCTTTTCCTGCTTCATGGGAAACACAAGCTGGACTGATGTTGAAGCGCGGCAACGCAACTCCAAAAAAAAAAAAAAAAGAGCTGGGCTGTCGGTTCCAGATAAAGTACACTTGACTGACTCACAAATGGCACTCTGGTCTTGTGGGTTCTCTTCTGGTGCTCAAAGCAGCGTATTAACCACGTTCCACTCAGTACCCGAAATAAAACAAACACTGGAAATAATTTCAATCAGCAAGAAGAGTTGACCACCATCATCTGTCTCTGGAGGTCAGGCTGTGTAACATTCAGCTATCCATTAATGGCAGAGATCCTTTTTCTTCTTCGTCCCTCTCCCCCTCCCCCTAAAAGTATATCACAATATTTTACAGTGTTCGCATGAAAAACAAAAAAATCATTTACAAGCAAATGACGCCTTACAGTATGTACACGATTTATCAAACATGACCGGAGTAAAGAAAAACATTGAAATGGACTTCACCTTTACGTCTGTACAAAGAGAAAAGAGGAGGTGTTGGAAAGTGATTGAGCACCTCAGAGTTGTGAAGGACGTTTACATCCCAGTACTGGCTTTGAGTTAACAAACCCACGCTCACTCTTTCATGCAAAAAAAAAAACAAAACCCAAAGAAAACAGGAAGCGGAAGCTTGGCATTCATTCAGAGGCGGCCTTCAGGCCCCTTTCTAAAAGAAAATCATATCAACCGGACTCGTTCCTCTACGCCACGCATCACCGTATTGAAAAACAAAAACTTTTTTTTTGGTCTCCCAAATCAGGCATATTGGGTGTCAGAACACCAGTTAGTGCTCATACCAGCGATCAATACTGGTCACCAGTAGGTAGGAGGATATCAAAGGCCCCTTTGGAGTGTCCTCTTGGTGATGATACCTGAGGTGTATTGTGGGTGAGGGAACACTGGCTCAATGTATGGAGCAAGCAGCGTGTTGTTGTTGTGATCAGACCGAGATCAAATCAGACCCAAAAACAGCTCGTGTCAGTTTATCGATTATAGTTCAAAATCAGTTTGGTCTCATGTTCTGTGAATAACAGCTTCATCTCCTCTCTAAATCCCTCTCCTGGTCCTCCGAGCTGTTTAAAATAACTAAGCTATCAGCAGGTAGGATTTGATCCCAGTATGGTTGTGAACATCATGGAGGCTATTCTTTCACTAGGTGCGAGTAAAACTGGGAACGCGGGCGGCGGAATGGTGTGCAAATATATAGAAACACGGCGTGTGCACTCGCCAAGAAGAATAACTGCGATGGGTTTCGTCTTGTGAGGTAAATTCCCGTCCATTTGTCGCACTTGGCATCTATAAGTGATCCTGTCTGAAGTGGCGCGCGATGGCAAGAAAGGGAAGCGTATGGGGGGGGGGGGGTGTCAGGGTTTGGTGGTGGTGTCAAAGGTGATTTCAGGTAGACGACGACGACTGGCGCGAGGGGCGGCCCATGGAGGAGGCGCTGTAGGTGCGGGAGCGCTGCCTCATGGCCTGTCGGCAAGGCATCTCCAGCTGCAGCTCCTGGAGGAGGGACGTCCCGATGATCTCGGCCACTTCTGGGCGTTCGCTGGGGCTCAAGGACAGCATGCTGTGCACCATGCTCAGCTACGCAAACAGAGAACATGAATGGTATGTCAGATGGCTCCAGGAATGCTAATGCTAATCGCATCCTCCACTAGTTCAGCTTTAATTATATGAATTACAAAGTTATATAATGAAAGACTGCATGAACACACACCCACAAAGAGAGAGAGAGAGAGTTTAAAATAGAACAGCATACATCTAGTGAAGTGGGATACTGAGATGACAGGGCAAGGGGGATTTCCAGTGTAGGAAAATCGGAGATTATGCTATGGGATTATGTTAATCTCATTACAAACTAAACAGGTAAATATGTTAGCATAACTAACCCATCTAGTGCTGTTGCGGTACCAAAACAACATGTTTAGCTGTTAAGTGAACACATGGATTCTTATTGGTTCACATTTTCTTACTAATAATAATGAGTCAGCGTATATGCTGATGACATTTTCTTTTCTAACTGCATTTTGTTGGTTTATAAGACTGAAAAAAACAACTTTCATCTCCTAACTAGATGAGCTCAGCAGATGTGACTGATGGATAATCAATAGTCTCATATTGTTAAAACACCTTTCAAACAATTCTAATGTTTAACCAACAAGGAAGTTTGAGCAGCTGAAACAATGACATATAAATAAAAAAGATGCCACTAATATGACATAAAAATATTTAAATAAAAACAAATTGTAATGACCTAAAATAAAATGTTAAAAATTAAACGCTCGTTCTCCAGGTGTAGCTTAACGTTGTAGCCACTAGGGGGCGGCATCGCACCACTCACCTCCTGAACGTTATTCTTGCAGAAGCTCTCCGGGAAGTGCAGAGCCCTGACCTCCGTCAGTGTCTGGAAGAAAAAATGTAAACACCTGTGAACGCAGCTCTGCTAGTGGCTGATCAGTCCCTTTGTTAAAAGGAGATTGACGTGACAGAAAAGCTGCGTGAACAAAAACAAAGGCTAACTTTAAAGGTGACAACAAGAATAATTCCAGCGACGGATGCAGTTTTTAAATTAATAAAGTACCGGTAGAATAATCAGCTGAACAAAAGACTGGATGGACAGATATCCTGCATCAATATTCAAATTCTTAAATAAACTATTTTAATGGTAGTCTGTTTTAAAAATTTAATCACATTCCTTAATAATTCAGGATGTATAAATATTCATTAAGACATAGATTAACTCTAAAAACACACTCGTACATGTCTGCTTCTGTTTGATGAATATTTATTCTCTCCCAGCCCCCTTTTATGGTTTTTTGCTTTGTTTGCAACGCGTCTCGTCTTTGACTTTAATGATCTAAAGAGCAGCTGGAAAAGCTAATTTATTGCTGTATAACCATCTTTTCTTGAGACGCGCCTTTGTGCTTGTTGACTCACCCTTACTCTCTCCATCTGGGTCCTGAAGGGATACAGCAGCTCAAACAGGATCAGGCCCAGGGAGTAGATGTCCACTTTGTGGGAGTAGGAGTTTCCGGACAGCTGTTGGGGCAGACAGGGAGGTGTGAATGACCTGCTGTTAGAGGTTTAGGAGTCCCCTCGGCGCTGTGCGTCTCCTCACCTGCTCGGGACTCATGTAGAGCTTCGTGCCGACCTGGCCGGTGTGTCGGGTGAGGAGCGGGGCGGGTGTCAGGGCACTCGGCGCTTCCTCATCCTCCTCCTGGTCCATGGCCGTGACCAGGCCAAAGTCGCCCACCTTCACCACGTCGTCCATAGTGAAGAAGATGTTTGAGGGCTAAGGGAGCGATGAGGACAAGTTAAATGAAACACGAAATTGTAGCACAAATTTGAGGTAAAAATAAAAGGTAGCACAGCTTTAGCATTGGCTAGGGCTAGACAGGTACATGTGTATGTGTGTGTGTTCACCTTGAGGTCCCTGTGCATGAGACCCTTGCTGTGCAGGAAATCGACGGCCTCTGCGATCTGGAGGAAGATGTCCAGACACTGATTGTGCTCCCTGTGCTCCGGGTGGCAGCGCTGAGCCATCCAGTCCTTCAGGTTCTCCTTCCTACAGAGCTGCATCTGGATGTACAGGTACACCTGGACAGGGAGGAGGTCCATACATCATGGAAAGCCCTTTCTAATTGTTTGGGGGGTTTTTTATGCAAAAGTCAAATGTTTCACCAACCTTGGGCGATGGCAGGACTCGCTGGGTTGGGGGAGTGGTGGGTAGAACCAGGCTCAGAGAGGTCGGCCGAGGGGGAGAGGAAGAGGAGGTAGGGACCGACTCCTGTCGTCTGCTGTGAGCAGAAGCCAAGCTGTTCTTCTCTGTTCTCGAGCCCACACTGGCCACGCCGGAAGCCGAGTCAGTTTCTGCTTCGGCGTCGCGGTCGCAGCCCGAGTCCTCGAAAACAATGTCGAAGGACGAGGAGGTGCAGTCACTGGGGCCACGGGGGGAGCAGAGCTCGAAGGAGTGTGGAGTGTCTGAGGCGTCAGGGTCGGCCTGGCTGTCCCGCTCAGACATCAGGCTGTCGTGGCCCAGCATGGGGTGAAAGGACAACTCTGCTATGTCGACATCAGAGCCTCCCGGACCGCCGGTGCTGCTGGAGAAGAGGGATCGGGCGTTGACGGACGCCTCCAAAGATTCTCCCTCGGGTTCAAACGGAGGCGGCACGGAGCTGGACACCGGGACTTTGACTGACAGCGCCTCCATGTGGTCATGGAAGCTCATTGGCCAGTCAGTGGTGCTGGGAGAGGGAAACAGGTGACATCGGCAGGTTATTAACTGCTCATCGTTTTCACGTGTCTTCGCATAAGAAGAGTACTTTCTCCCATGATGCAACAGGACCCTCAACAATCCGCACAGGACAGCGGTTTTAAAAGTGGCGACTCACCTGGCGTCTTTCAGCCACCTCTGGTCCATCTCCTCCTGCCAGCCCTCGGGGGGGCTCTCCTGCCAGGCGTTGAAGTATCGGATTATCCCCTGGTGCTCCAGCTTAGCCAAAGCTTTCACCTCCCGCATCACCTTCTCCCGGGCCACCTCTCTGAAACGACACCGGCGTCATGGTTTGCAATCAGGAAATGCTTCCACTTTGACTTCTCAGGATGTCGAGACGCGACGATTTTCTGCATTTAGATAAGAATCTCGCCGCTTATTTAACTCGGTTCAACAGCAACAAAGACAGCAGGAGTAAAGGAAGAGCTAATCGCCTCTAGCATGTTAGTCTAAGGCGTGAGCAGGTGCTACCTGTTGGGCAGACGAATCCTCTTGATGGCGTAGTTGCAGTCATCCACTTTGTTGCGGGCTTCAAACACAACGCCGAACCCCCCACGGCCGAGGCATTGCACCGGCTCAAAGTCAGTCAGATACCTGGAAAGAAGGCGCTTCGGTTGACATTATGCAAAGACGAAAGGCACCGCGCCGGCTGATACGAAGCTGCGCATGACAAGCGTGTCATCACCTACATGCCTGGCACTTTCAACAACCAGAAATCACACAATTTTGTTGCCAGAGGCTTGTTATGTGGTGAAAAGGTGATTACAAGAAAGGAAGTACGAGCAGCCAAATCCCCGTCAAAGCCGACTGCCGGGCTGGCGGGTGACCAACTCACGGTTTCAGAGGCAGGAGCACAAGCAGATGTTGACAGTAGGAAAAAGGGCCAGGCTGTCGGCATTAAGACTTCACTGAATTTAAGATTAGTGTGTCAAAGATTAATTGTGACAAACACACCCAGACAGTCTTCACATTTCTAAACAGATTTAAATAAAATTAAGGGATCATATCACGAAAAAAACAATATCAACACTTTAACATTGTTTTTCTTTAAGGTTTTTTTTTTTACAGTCTATCATCGCATTGAAACTCAGTTGACTCAACAATTGGTAGTTGTTATGGTAACAAGCTCAGAACAACACAAGGGTCACTGTCTCCACGTTCGGCGTATTAAAGGCCGTCTCGTTCAGAAATGCGTGGTCACATGGATCCAGGCCTCGCTGCTGACGATCCAGGCTCACGGCTGCCTCAGCCGCCGCCGCCGCCGCTTTTATTTAGGGAAGATTTTCTGGCAAATGTAACTTGCATAGATATGCAGCTGCGGCAGCTTAAAAGGAAACGGGCGGGGGGGAGGGGGGTGCTGTCACTTTGGGGTGGATGGAAAGAAGAAAAAAGTGCGAGCAATGACAGCAAAAGAGAAAGTCTGCCGTTTAATGAGATTCTTTCGTGTTTTGGGGCGGCTTAGAGTCGCATTATTCAGCGAGCGATGGTAAACATGCAGCCTCCATCGATCAGACGGCCGGAGGTCAGCGACAGCCCATACGTTACAGCCACCAATCACATCTGAGATGTCCACCATAATAAAATAAAACTTCCTCCACAATGTGCTGACAGTGATGTAAAGTGACACCCTGACCCTGTGGCAGATGCTGCCGGGTGGGGCGGGGGGGTATACGAAGGGGGAGGTCATTTACATTTAAGGGCAAACAGCAGACTTATCCAATCATGCACTACGACGGCTCGCATCTTCTGTCTCTGCCTTGTCCTATCAAGGCAGACTGGAAGACCAGTGGTCACCATGGTAACAGTGCCAAATCCGGAGCTACACCTTGAAAGGGTGAGACAAACGTGACTTTCAAGTGCAGGCGAACAATTTGAAGACAACACGACGTGGGGTGGAGGCTGTTCCTCGGTTTACCAAAACTTCAGGAGAGAAGAGTGTAAAAAAAAAAAAGAAGGAAGAACTTCTTAAACGCTCTTTTAGGTGTAGGAGAAACTCCCAGAGCTCCATCTGAATGAAAGGAGGATGTTTCTATCCTGTAAATCAAAACTTTCTCCCTCCCTACCTCTGACACAGCTGAATCTGTCCAACTTTTAACTACAGTTTCAGTAATGTCAAACAATTTAATGAAGTACCTGGACACATATTCACTGGGTCGGGTCTCCGTAGCGACCGGCTCTTTGGGTTCCACAACCTCCAGGTCAAACTTGGAGTCCGTCTGGCACTGCGTCTCCGACTCTTTGCGTTGCTTTAAGGGACAGAGGGAGGAAATCGCTTTAAACACTTTACACGACCCACCCTCAGGAACTCCTTTCTTTGCCATGTTTCTGTGCTTACCCTCACATAGGCCATGGGGGCAGGGGGGTGAAAGAACTTGCGCACAATGTAGGTGGTGGCGGCGATGCAGAAGATGATGGTGCCGATGATCTCTTTCCACCAGGGCAACAGCAGGACGGGGTCCTTCTTCCTGCGACGCTCCTCTCCAGCCCCATTCCCCTTAATCAGGCTGACCGCGCTGTTCCGCTTCCCCCGGTAATGCTTGCTATAGGGGAAGTAGTAGCCGTTGTCTGTAGAGGGAATAAAAACAGAAATCAGAAAGCGGGTCCAGAAGTCTATGCCTTAGTTTCCTGCTACCTATTCAGGTTGTTACCATATGGATACTGGAGGACGGACAGCGCTCCGTTGCTGTATTCCTCATGGGAGAACTTGTCGTTGTTCAGACATTTGTCAAATTCGTCAGAGCCGACCAGAGCTGGCGTCCGAGATGGGGAATCTGTACCAGGACAGGAGATACAAGTTCTTTTATCATCTCGGTGGAAGGAGCGATAAATATACTCTGGTTTACAATTACAGCTATGATGGATGCATATTCATCCAAACGTGTCTGGAAAATAAGATACAGGGTCACCTTTATAAGAGGAAATAACAAAAAATTGTCATTTTTTTAAATTAGTGGAACTCTACTGATTTTCGGAAAGACTACACATTTTTAGTTCATTCAGACAGAAATCGGTTTCATTTTGTGTGGTGTTTGAACTCCCAGCCAGTAGGTGGCAGTGTTCCTGTTCGTTTCCTGCCATTAGATTCTTCATCAGCTTAGATCGTAAGAAGTTCTGCCTAAAGTCCAGTGTAAACACAGATCCCATACATACTGAATCGTCTGATTTTTGTCAACACACAGTGAATGTCTTGAAGCTTCTTTAAATATTTTTTTATTTTATATTTGGGTCTAAAATATGTCTGAAGTTTCTTTCCTAAAACACCACTAGGATCTTGTATTATGGAACGCCGATACAACTCTCTATTTAAGCCATCTTGGTCATGGACAGTCTGGGTATGTGGGGCTTAAAACACCAAAGATTTCATTTTAGCCACACCCCTTACTGGAAGTAGGTGTGGCTTACAGTAACAACAAATAATGCTAAGAAGAAGTTAGCTTACGTATGAGAGGCTTCCATTTGACAGTGGGAAGTGGAATTATGTCCTTTTCCGATGTGATGGCTTTGGAAGGGAACTTTTCAGTGATCCTCACGGAGGACTGGAGGTATAGCTGTCCCTGGAACATCCCTGAGAGGACGGAAAAGGAGTCAGACAGGCACCGGACTCACCAACACTCCAGAAATAATAGAATAAAATGCAAGCAAACATCAGGAATGAATCCAAGCAGGCATTTACCGAGGTAAATGCTGGAGTCCGCAGCTCCTCTGGTCTTCCTTGAAGTATCGCCGTCCTCCTCCTCATCGGTTTCCGCCTGGTCGCGGTAGGCGTTGTCATCAAATAAGGGTATTGGCGTGACCTTGCCCCCGCCCACTAGCCAAGCTGAAGCGATGGGCGCGTAGAACTACACAACACAAGTGAACCAAACTCTCTTGATGTCAGAGCTAAGATAAAAACAATATTACTGATTAAGATTATATTATTTTGGGGTTTTCTTTTTCTCGTGTCCCACCTCACGTTCCCACACCAGCTGCCCACCGGGCTCGGGACTGAAGGCCATGACCTTCCAGTCGGGTACAGACACTTTGATGATGAGGTCTAAGTTGTGATTCTGCTTTTGCTGGTTCTCCGTTTGCTCGCCGTCTTTATCGACGATGACGCGCAGCTTGTCCTTCGAGGCATCGCCATTCACGACATCTCCCTCAAGGAAGTTCATTCCAGACTGGATCTCAGGAAGGAGCTTCAGCTCAAAGTTTCCAACACTGAAGTTCCACCTATTATCAAGAATGATGACAAACAAATTGTAATTTTGGAATTGATTATAAGAATTCAAGTCTTGATAACCATAACCATTTTTGAAGACTTAGATAAATTTGCTCTGTCTAAAACAAGCTAACTTTATTCAACACAGATCCTCAGAACAAACGAGTCCTTAAATTTACTCCTGGGTTCAGAAATGTTGACTGACTTCATTCAAAACATCAATGACAGAAAGTCAATTAGATGACTGTGACATTTCTGAAACGCCTCACAAGATACATCAGCTGCTTCCTGGCTCATTCTGACTGGCACGGACAGATCGATCGAGCGATAAATGAAACGCACTTCTCCATCCCTGAGCGGGGCCGGATGGCTCGAACGGTCTTCTGAGTCCTTTGCAGCAGCAGCATGTCTTCGGCCTCCTGCTCGTCGTCCCCCCAGCGCCGGCAGCCCATGGCGGAGCAGATGTATCGAATCTGAGACAAGAGGCACGATAGGAAAACTTCACTTTGATTAAAAGAAAAGAAAAACGACAAACTGTGAAAGTCATTTCACTTACCTTGCCGCTGTAAACACCCAAGCCGTAGGTAGTGAGGGACTTGCCCCCAACCAGGACCGTATCCTCTCCGATTCGGTAGGACGACTCCAGCAAGGACTCCACGCTGACAGGCACTGCCTCCATGCTCTTCCTGTCCCGGTTCCACTGGAACAAGGCCCCATCCAGCGAGGGGATGAACATCTTATTGCCAAACGCCTAACGGGATAAACAGGGTGGGTTTAAAGCTTTTCTTCCTGACCAGTCAAAAACAAGTCAATGTTGCATGATGTGGAAAAAAATCAGAAAATCAACAGAAGAATGAGTAAAAACTTATATTGTGATTTGAAGCTGAATAAATTAACTGAGTTATACATTCGATGCTTTTTTTTAAAAAAGTATTGTTTAACTTCTGCTCATTCTCTACAGACCATGAGATGGATTTGAAACTGTCCATTTTGCCATAATTCACTGGTTAAAAAATATTTTCACACCTCAGGATCCGCTCTTTACTTTAAGGGGCCAGAACTTCCTCTTTCCAGGTTGTCTGGATGAAACAAACTGGTTCCACAAACTTTCAGGATATTTAAAGTCGTTTTCAGCTCAGTCCTCAGGCCCGGGGCTGTTACACAACCATGAGCCACAGTAATTAACCTGGACCTTAATAAAAGTGTGTTACCAGGGACAAGTAGTTCCTGTGAGAGTGTCATGTGGTGCTCACTGCTGGAAGGTAGGAAGCATGACATCACTCAGAAAACCTGAGTCTAATCCTGCTTTAACCTCAGCAGCGTTAGCTCACCAGGCACAAGAGCATAAAAGAGTGTCATCAGAACTCTGGGGGTCCCCTATAGCAGATGTCAACATGCAGGTTATTATCTTATTAATGATGGATGGATTTATTTACCACCTGTTAATCAGTCAGTCAGTCTTATCAGTCAGTCAGACTGTTTCTATGGTGGAACAAAAGAAAAACTGCCTGCAGGTAAAAATGTTTGGCAGAATGATTTACTGGAGAGCAGAGCCAGGAGCTGAGGTGATGTCATCTTTTTTAGAGGGAGGGCACGGGGGTGGGGGGGTGCAGACAGCATGAGGATAAATATAGCATTTGTAAAGAGGAGGGGTTAAGAATCTGACCATCGCACCATGCTGACAGGCAGCCGGGGTGTTAAGAGGTTTACGGCGGAGCGACGGATGAGTCATCTTAATCCACATCTCTGATCCGACCCGACATGAGTTGGACCGGACTATCAGCGCCTTGTTTGTTTAATCTATGCAGCACTTATCTTACACATCGTCGCCAAGAGAGCAATCACTCCAGTCCTGAAGAAAGTACAATTTGACTTTGTTCCAGATGATAATCACTAGACTTCTATTACCTGCACATTGAATAATTTCACAATCCTAACTACAGTTTAAACATTAATCATTTTTATGACATTGGAGTTAATAAACCAGTTACATTTGACAATAGCAGTTTGTGAATCCCAAAGACTGTCCAGATGGGAGACGCTACAGTTTATTTATTTGGGGGGGGGGGCTTTTCATCTTTCTTTTCAGAGCATAACACCGAAAACAATAGCAAATTTTTAAGTTTTACATTTGCATAAAAGTTTACCCTTTTTGTGTTCTGGTGTCATTTTAGACAAAATTATTGCCAACTGTAAAATAATCCAACTTCATTGGAATTTTTTTGCAAAAAAAAAACATTTCATGGGTCACTGCAAAGAAAATAGACTATTTCTGTATTTTATATTGGGATGCCAGACCAAATATCAGCCTGTCTCTGCTAATGGCTATCGTCAACTCCAGTATAATTCAATGTAGAGAAATAAAGAGATGAGTGCATGAAAGAGACAGACGATCAATGTGATTGATTGATTTCTGCGCTTAGAGATGCTACATCTCCATTTCACTCTAGTTGTAACAGGATTACAGGGTTTGCATCGACTAAATTTAGCTCCAATGCTAACCTCTAGAGTGGAAGTTGGGACGTGCAGCTAAGAGAAGGGAAATTCCTTACAGTGAAATTCCTTCCAGTATAGATCCAACCTGCTATTGATGGAGTCCTTCCATTACATTTTAATTATGTTGCTCTACCAATGAGAATACTCTGATGCAGTGACGTGCGGTCAGGGGAGGCAGGTGAGGCAGTCATGAAAGAAAAAAATGAAAAATGGAAGAAATAAATTAAATGGTTATAATTATCCAGTCAGGTGTATTATAAAGTTATTTTCCGTTTAACATCACCAATTTTGGGTTATTTTTATTCAAAATCGCTGAATTTTCACCTTTACCGCTGAAATACTGAGCAGAGACCTGCGGTGAGGCGCCAGCCAGCCGAGCCTCACCACAGATTTTGTAATGGTTCGACTAGCTTTGCTGGTATGCTACGCAGTGAGATCGTAACGTTATCTCTCTTATTGTCGTGATTAAAATGTTTGTACACATTTGCTCCATGAACTAGATTCCCATAATTTAGCTAATGTATCTAATGTACAGTATTTTTTGTCAACAACTGTATGTGTGTAAAGTCTTTCTTAAGTTGAGCGGTCCTGAAACGGCTGAAAAGAGGCACGCAGTGAGGTACACATTTCTCCAGCCTCATGGTAGGGGGCGCTGGTGATCCCACGGATTCTGCCGAGGATTCCTCTTCCTCGGCCGTAGAAGAAGTGACAGCAAACTACAGCCATTCATTTATTTTCCGCTCGCCCTGCCTTAACATAAAAATGGAGGATTACATATCTCAACTCAAAATTTTTTCGAAGCTCTTGTTCAGAAGGAGCTGCGCATGGACTTCATTTATAAGTAAACGTAACGTATAAACAAACATGTAGGTAACAACATAACGTTTTTTTTAATTAAATGTGCTAATTGTGTGTGTGAGTTTACACGTGTAAATAATTCTGCTATGAACTTTAAAAATAACCCACTCACTGTTGCTAATTAAATGGTGAAAAAGCTACACTCTAGGTTCATATTTTTGTAAATTTAATTATGATGAAATCAGTGCCTCACCAGCCATGAACGCACATCACGGCTCGGATGGCATCAAAAGAAATATTAGAGGAAGGGATCTATTTTTCTAAGTATGGTGATAATTGTTAAGAGAGACCCCTCCCCCTCCCTAAGAAAATCAAAGGCATCCTCTGATGAACTGTGAATGAAATCAGCACCAATTTCCCACACCCCCCCGCGTTTTTCTTTTTAAAAAAAGGCTTTTTTGTGCTTGAATGAGTCGTCTGTTATGTTTAAATCGTTGCTACTTGAGTGAAGGGCTTGAATTTTTGAATTTTAAAAAATTTGAGCATTAAAATTACAGATTCACTTAATTTTTTTTTTTGTGGGGGGTGGTTGTTGGACCGTTGAGGTGGTGTGTGTGTGTTGCTGCCGATGGCCCTGTGTCAGACAGCATCAGCTCTGGCCTGTTGGCCCATCGGGTCGTCGGTCTGCTGAGAGGCGGTTGATGCCAAAAATAAATAAATAAGATCACAAAGAAATCCTGAGCAGCCTGAAGAAAGATTGACTTTCTGCCAAAAATATCGCCCGACCGGCCTTTCTTATTTCCTACGCCACGATGAAAGAATCATTGCTTGTCACATTAATCACGGCGCGGTGATCCATTGGCCATCGTCGTGTGGCGATCAATCACATTCCCTCCTTGTTGGTGTGTTCATTCACACCGGTTGGCTGTGTGTCCATGTGCTCATTGTCTGTTTGGTGATGACATCATTTCTGTTCTGTGGCATTACCTCACCTCCCTGATCAACCCCCCCCCCCCCCCACTTCTACATCCCATTATCCCCCCTTCAGCATGACTCATTCAATGTTGGCACTGACTTCCTGCATGTAACCCCCGACTCTTCACACACACACACACACACACACACACACACACACACACACACACACACCCCTCAAACGCCCCCTCCTGGGTCGACTCCTTGCTTTTTGAAGTGATGGCTTCTTTTTCTGCAGACAGAGCTGTTTGTGGCTCTGCTGTCCCTCATTCCACCAGAAGAAGAAAAGGAAAAAAACACACACACACACACACACACACACAAACACACACATGTACACACAGCAGGTGACTGGCTGCTTCCTCCCCGGCATGTTGAGGCCAGCCAATGGCACAGCAGCAGACCCCCCCATCCCCACCCAAGTCTCTAATCACTGAGCAGACTGGTGTCTCAGGGACCAGGCAAGGACCAATGAAAGCGTTGCTAAGCGCCCGGGAGGTGTCAGAGTGGTGGGGGGAGGCAGTGGCAGCCCCCACCCATCAACAGCATCAAGGCATCCCAGGTTATTGAGGGCAGAGAGGGCAAAGCTAAACTTACATAATGAGCATCAACACACACACACACACACACACACACACACACACACACACACACACACACACACACACACACACACACACACACACACACACACACACACACACACACACACACACACACACACACAGGAGATCATAACAAATTACATCACAGTTCTTGCCAGGCGTCTCGTTTCCGCTCTGTCGGTCAAATAAAAGCCAACAATTGAAAACACACAAATACACAAATACACTAACTGGCGTGTGTGTGTGTGTGTGTGTGTGTGTGTGTGTGTGTGTGTGTGTGTGTGTCTTCATTCTCTCTATGAAGTCTTATAAATCCACACTAATGTCAAGTCTGGCTGGATCAGAGGCAGACGGCTAAAGTTTGAGTCTTTATCTTTTTCTTGTCTGTTTCCAAAGTATTTCTTATTGACATTAAATACACTATAAAAACTTTTAATTCACATATGAATAATTTTTAATAGAGAGAACTTCTATTTGAAATCCAAAAGGGAACTGGAAACTTTCTCAAATTTTTATAAAGTGACATTAATGAGTCGAAGGCGAGAATCTCATTATCCTCACCGCAACCCGAGGCTTGGTGTACAACCGCAGCAAAATCTTGTAACTCAAGTACGAAACTCATTTATATTCAAGGTCAAATTTACAGCGGAGAAGCTCTGCTGGAGACACACGATGTGTTCTTTGAGGAACCTTAAGCAGAACTCATTCAAACATCTGAAGACCTCTGAGGAAAAAAAAACAGCGAGTGAAATCTCTAAATCTCAAATACGTAGATTCAAAACCGCAACAGATGAAGAGGCATAATTTAAATTGATTTTTTTTTTTCTTACTTCATTTACATCTCTCTGGCTGATTGGCAGGTACTCCAGGACCACTTCAGCCACTGATTACAGAAGGGTTCTGAATACATGAGTCTTCTACAGTATAGGGAGGAACCTGGAGGAACCAATTTTTGGAAGGTGGAATATCTGGAACTAATTTCTTTTTTTATTGTTATTTGTACTTACTTGAAATGTCCTTTTGTTGTCGTTTTTATCGCTTTATACCAAGATCTGTATTTGCCCCTTTCATTTTTTACCCCATCTATCCAATCACACCAGAGGAGGGAGCAGGCGAAAATCACCACCACCACCAAGAGCCTGAGAACTTCAAGTGACTATTATACAAATCTAATAGCGTAAACGTATTGATATGACAAACCCGCCTCATCAGCACCACAGGACCGACATTAAACAAACCCCAGCCACCAGCCAGACCCTCATTATCATCGGAGCGCCCCCCCCCCCCCTCGGGCGAATCTCCTAGCAGACACCAAGCGAGTCCACATCAAAGCGAAACACGCACACGCCTCTCTCGTACGTTTCTCAGAGAGCGGCGCTCTGGTCTCGCTCTGGGCTACGTTTCACTTTCGGCGTGTCGGTGTGGGCGGTTTAAGCTTCTGTGTACATGTACAGGCGAGCGTCTCGCTGTGCTTGTATGTGTAAAAAGCGACACAGCCAACAAAGAAGCTGATCCTCTGGGCAAAAGAGCTACTTTCAAATTTCTATGAGGGGGTGCAGCGTCTCTGCGTGGAGAATGCGAGTTCATGGAATGAATGCAAGCAACGGCAACTCTTGTTCAACTGTTCAAAGTGCACCGAGTTCAATTACTGATGTCTGTGTCTGCAGAAAGACCGCCGGGAGGGACGGGGTTTGTTTTGAGGTAACATCTTTATTCTCATAGTGACACGTCAACAAGGAGGAAATGGACCTTTTCTGATCTACTTAGATCTCAATCCTCCGGACAGAGTCTGCTGAACACGTCTGTGTGGCGTCAGCTGAAGTGAAATCATTTGTTTCTTCGTATGGAATCAAACTGTTGAACGTTACACACACACATTGTGCAGATTTTACAAGAGTAAAGTTGAATGACTTTCACCTAGATCCAAAGACCGGACTGTCAAAGTCTTCACCTTTGGATCACTGTAACAGCTCCTCATATTAAATTTATACTATGTGTTTTTATTGGTCATTTACTTATTCATTGTAAACATGTTGCAACCGACTGATGACTCTTCTATGTACATTTCTGTCCAATACTCAGATAAGGCAGGAATAAAAAGCAGCACAGGTGCTGGTCTACCTCGGGTTTGCTAAGGCTGGAAGACACCAGGCACCCTGAGCCACCATCCAGGTCCCACTGCTGCCTACCCTGGTTGTGGGGATCCAGAGCCGAAATCCTCCCATCAAGGGTACTGATGATCACTAGAGACCTGTGGACAGAGCAGAAACACCTCAACACACTCTTCCTCTGTGGTTTAATTACTGATAAAGATGGATTTTTACATCCAATAAATGACTACACCACTGCTCTTTTATTCACAGAAACGGGAACGGGGATGGGGAATAATAAAATTTGGCTATGAAAATGAAATTAATTTCAATGTAAAGCTTCAGGTAGAGGTTTCCCTTGTTGATTCAGAATATCGTCTCTCCTGCATTGGTAAAAAACTAGAGATATATTACCTTGAATCATTTGAAAATTGGTTTCCAGGCAAAAAAAACCTAATTTTTAAATGCTGATTGCAGCTTTTATCATATTGGCTATATTTCATTCAGAAGCATTGTTGGCAACATGCAGCGGGCAGCTAAAAATAAGACGGTGGGTGGGGGGATAAGAAGCAGGGGTTGGAAATGTTTTTCCTTACATGATGTATGGGATAATGATTTTTCACAGCGCCGGCTAGCTTCACCTGAGGATTGTTTTTTTTTTTTTTTATTAGAGCAGTGATTGATTTTTATATTTCTTTTTTTTCCCCACTAATAGATTCCATCAGCGGTGGAGTTTTAATTTCCCAAATGGATATTATTTCTTCAAGAAATGTTACTGTGGTCCAAAAACCCAGTGTGACTGAATCACTCGGGACGTCCAGCCCCACCCTTGGCCCCACGTTTGACACTTTTGCCGCATTGCTCCTCAACGCCGCCCGGCGCTCTTCTTGATATCGATCTGTGTCCGTCCAGAGGAGCCATCAATTGAGCTGTAGCTTTATTTACACAGTGAGGCTCTGTTAAACACACACACCTTCCCTCCGCTGCCTCGCAGCCACACAGATGGGGCCCAACCCACCCGCCAGGCATTTTGGGCATATGGGGGTTTTAAATGTCTCTCTCGAGGGCAAAAAAGACAGCCGTCACTGGGGGGAGGAGATAGTGTTACGCTTGTTGGGAAAAAAAAAAAAGGAAATAGATGCTGACTCGTCATCAGTCTCTGACAGCTGTCCAGGCGGAGTTTATTTCATATTGGCATCACCTGAGCCATCTATCACTGTGAATCGCTGTCAAGTCACTATAATCTCTCATTGATTGTATTTATCGAACTCTCCTCTGCCATGAAGGGAAAGGGAGGGGAAGGGGGGCGTGCTCCAGGATGTTAAAGCTTTAGGACAAGTAAGAAATGGATTGTTTCAGGGGGAGAAAATCAATTTTAGGAAAGTTTCCCTCATGTTACTTTGGACTTGCTCCTTGTTGCAGCTCAACCAGAGTCAGGCGTTTGCATAAAAATGCAAATAGGATCACTTAACAGTAATGAGCCATGTGTCTTTCAGCCCCATCAAAGCCAAGATTATCTCCCCAAATCTCCTCGTAGCATTATCAGCAAACGCCAGCAGCACCGGCTTGTAGAAGAGCGCTAAGGAAAAACATGTCTCTCTATTCAGACACCAATAAAAATCAGAGCGCCACAGCTCGCTGTCGCCCTTGCTATTGGCTGCGAGACTGCCAAAAATATTAGGCTGATTGGTTGTTGCTAAGCAGTCGACTCTCTGAGAGGGTGCAAAGCTTTGGCGGCCTCCTCTCCGGCGGCCCCACCCCCTCCGATTCATGCTGTGAATGTAGAAGCAAGGACGAAGTCATCGAGAGCATCAAGTTCAACTTCAGAGATGGAAAGAGTGCGTGTGAGATACAGAAGATTTTCATTCTGAAAGGGAGGCGGGGGGGGGGTGGATCAAAAGCTTTTGTGAACTCTTTGTACTCCAAATAAAGGATAAGGAGGAGTGGGGGGTGTTTGTGTATGTAGCGGGGTGGGGTGTGTAAGATGATGGTAAGGATGGAAGTGAACAATACCATTAGGTCAGACGAAACAAACATCCCTGTAGGACTTTGAGCTCTGGGTGATTTATTTTCCATGTCTAAGCCCTAAAGACATGGAGGATGCTCATCACCAAAGGCACAACATGAAGCCTGGAGGGGATGGGGAGGGGGTGCTGATGCTGATGAAGGCAGTGAAGAAGACGCAGAAAAAGACAACAGTGAAGTTGAGGAACAAACTGAGGGCTGTTAGCGACTCCTCGCCTGCAACGCTGTCAAAGTGTCACAATAGCACTGAGGGCCTGAGTCCCTCACAAAGCGACCGGAGGAGCAGAGAGCCAATTATCCTCACCAGACTCCCAGCTCCTCAGAGACACCCGGCCTCAGTCTGCACACATTGGCAAAAAAAAAAAAGCCGGGCTGCTACTGCTGCTGCTGGTAAACAAACTTCAGCGAAAGAAGCAACCAGGATGTTTACACGAGCAGAGTCTCCAAGGAGCGGGCAGCCTCAGAACCAGGCCAATCGCGGCGGGCCTGTCGTTCTGAGGCATCCAACGGGAGGAAGTGTTTTTCTGCTCGCTCAGCCAATGCGGGGGCACCTCCGCAGATTCCGAGCAAATAGCGAGGCAGAACTACCTGTAACCATGCAACAGCAAAGCAGCATAAACGCACGCCGGCGCGCCGCGTGGATTCCGCTGCGCTTCCGCTCCGCCCGCCGCGCGGATGCCGCTCCGCGCGCCGCGCAGTCAGCAAGACGCAGAGCGGAAATACGGGAGCGTGGGGAGCACGTGGGGATAAAGTTACTGTGCCGCACCCCTGCACCACCGTGCAGCCGGCAAATAAATGAGGCAAACGAACTTGTTTTCAATAAATGTGTCAAAGACAAGAAGAAGAAATAATAGACGTGGAATCCGTCATAATCGTTTTGTATTTTCAACTGTTTTAACCCCATAAATCACCATAAAATGTTCATAACTTCAAAACATGTGAATCTGTCTTCAGTCTGTTAATCCACTCCAGTATTCCTGCTGACGCCACTTAACTGCAGGATTAATGGGACTCCACCTGTTGGGCTTCACGAAATAAATGATGCCACGAAGCCTTTAAGACATCACATTAATAATCAAAGCACTTAATTTCACATTAATGTCAAGTGAAGGTTGACACACTCGTTTCCCCTGAACCTCTTAAACAAACAAGTGATCACTTCTTTATGAACTCACAGACCTGCCATCTGATGGCTGATTAAAATAAATAAATTTTAAAAACGACCTCACATCCATCAGGTTCGCTGCAGTAGAAAGACCAAGGCGTGGTTTTAAAAACCACTACTACCAGCATAAAACACATACACACACACACACACATACAGACACACCATTTACAAGTGTTGTCATGACTCTCTCTCCTCCTGGTATGGTCTCACACGTGGTAAAATCCAAACTCAATGGCGCCACACTCCTGACGCCTGATTGGTTGGGCTGCAGCTCAGTTCCAAGGATCTGATTCGTTGTTGCCAAGCAGTGAGGAGCCATTGAGAGTGAAAACAAGACAGCATGGTCCTCCGAACCAGCTAACTCCTTGTTTTCATCCTCCCTCTACCTTTTTTTTTTTGCCTCGGCCCCACCCTTACTGCAGTGCTGCAGGATGGGCCGACTTACCGAAATAGCCACTGACCTAGTAAATTCACTCCTCCTGATAATCACGCTCAAAGGCAGTGTTGTTGAGCAATGGCTTCATTCCTTGTTATGACCCCTCCCATCCCGTCTCCAGAAAGATTTCATCAAACAAGTAGCAAGCTCTTTCCTCACATGGAAAGTTTTTAAAAAAAGTTGGTGACACAAACCAAAGGTCAACGCGTCGCATCAGGGCATCAGCAAGGGTTGCACAACTTCTTCTGCAACCACAGCAACATTTTTTAAGACCACATAACAACCTGAACAACAACACGGTGATGTAAGGAAAAAACAATGAAGACGCAACAAAGTGATGACACAAGCAGCGACCGCTGCACACGGGCTGTATTTCGGGAATTGATTTTTAAGTGCTCAATTAAAACTCCAAAGCAGAAGTTCAATCATCTTCATCTTGACCTGTTACTTTGGGGGCAGCTTCTATTAATAAAACCTGCAGCATCTCCCCGGTTACAGAAACCAGACTACGGAAACTAAGAGAAGGGGAAAAAAAAAAAACATGGAAATGAACTCCGTGTCTCCAAAAATAAGAAAAAAAAAATCCCCTCTTTTCCTTTACCCTACTAGAGCGAGACCCATGCGGCCAACTCAAATTCTGAGCACTGGCCTGTCTCTCCCATGCAATTGGCCAACAAGTTGGCCGGCTTGGCCGATTGGCTGTTGCTAAGCAGTAGGCTGGTGGGAGCCAGCCGGCAAGCGCGGCAGCCCAGAAGAGCTGTTGCTGCTACAGGGCCCTGAGGGTGTGTGTGTGTGTAACGGGGGGGGGTTACAGAGGGTAGGGGTGGTGGCGGTGGGGGGAGCAGGTTCAAACAAAGCTGCTGTCCTCTCTGCTCTCACTTCCAAGCGCTCCCTAAGGTGACGGAGGCCCCGCCGGAGCAGCAGCCAGCATCAAACCTGGCAGCGCCGTCAAACACAAAAGCCTTCAAACTTGAACGCATGCGCACTAAAGCAAGACGGAAACATCCAGCTGGGTGTCACCTATAGATGCCGCCGCCACCCCCCCCCCCAAACGACAGCAGCTCCAGTCACAATCTGAAGGCTGGATCAAAGAGAACATCTAGAATATTAATAGATTACAGGAGGAGAGGCGGAGAAGCAGGGAAAGTTTAAAGAAAACTGAAAGAAACTCAAAAATTTAGAAAGAAAAACAGAGTATTTTTTTTTTAAATACTTGTTTGAAGTGCTCCATTCCAAAATCTGATTCAGAACCAAAAGCGAAAGACCGTTAGGTTTATTCTCTCTAGAGCTCTGAGTTCAAACATTCTACAACCAAGTCAGTAGAAGAGGGGGACGATGTTCACACTTCTCTATATTTTTTCCCACAAGTAGTGACTATTCACAGTCCTGTAATTTTTCCTTGTGATCAAGTAGGTGTCCTTGTTATTACCATTAAAGGGTGGTGCTTTTTAATCACATGACCTGGACTGTTTGACTTGGAAAAGGTCAGAGATGGAAGTGGTGATACATTTTCAAGAGGTTGACCTAATTAGCTCTGAATGATGACAACCCAGTGTTCAATCTGACTGTTTCACACCGTTTCCTCTTCTAAGTTCACTGTCATCGCTCTTAAGTCCTCATCAGCACAAACCATTGGTTTTTTAGCAGCACTGCCTCATGGGAGACTTCTTTGGTACTTAACTAGCTTGATTATTTAAAGACATTTGTCTCCCTGGTGTAATCGTTCTGTCGATCATCTAGGAAGTCTTGTTTTTTTTGTTTAAACCAGTCCGTTTGAAGGGATACACCTAAATGATTTTTTTATTTCTGGTGGTATTTCTAAAGTTTAGTGATAATTCTCCTGACGGGTGGATGGAAATAGAGCACGGAGTGGAGCATATACTCCAGGGGCGACATTAAAAAGCAAGGTATATGTGCGAAGGTAAGGAGAGGGGTGGAGTGTAAGATGAAAGCGAGGGTAAATACGAGAGCGAGAGACAAAGAGAATAATTGTGAGGAGGAGACAGACTTCAACAAAGATGTACAGATGGAGACAGAGTGGTTATATTTTCAGGGTTGTTATTGTTGCTGTTTTTTTCCCAGACAGATTTTTAATGAATGATTCACATGGTTTCTATTCGCTGCATCTTTGTTAATTCTGCATCTCATTGACTCCTACATGACAGCCTCATTGTTGTTGTGATGATTTGCAGCCTCTGTGGCAGAATTTCTGAAAGCTGGCAGGTTCGAAACTTAATCTGATGTCATTTTTAAGGGATTACACAGACACAATTATTTTTTGCAGGCTCAACACCTAACACTGGATAATTTAAATATGACCAAACAAAACAAAAGTCATAAAAAAGACCTTAAACTTCTAGAAATAAGTGTATGCATCATAATCAAATTGATGTAAACGACACAGAACAACAGAAGCTGGTAATCGGTGGCAGAAAGAAAAGTAGAATGACATCAAGTCTGTGACAAAGTGAGAGATGAAGGTCAAACACAACAGAAGCAAACAGAACATGACAGATGCATGTATGTAGAGTGTGTAGGAACAGACCAGGGCGCCGGTGCGAGCGGTGGCAGGGTGTGACCAGAGGCAGGAGAACACTCTGGAGGTTCCTAGCAGGGGAATAGCTCGCTGCTGCCAAAGCAAACTGCTCCTCTAATTACTTTCGATTTCCTCTTGACAGTGAACTACAGATGACAGACAGGAGCCTCTTCATCTCAAAGCCCTTCACGAAGTCTTGCCCTTGACTCAGAATTATATCACAACCACTTTAAGTTTAATCCCTGGCAGGGAGTGTTGTCAGAGATGAAGATTTTTATCTCACATCACCACATGAAAACATGTTTTTTATCTGCTTCACTTTTTTTTTTCCAACTAGCATATATGACAACTAATCGCACCCAATGCTCTTGACGTGAGCTTCATGTTGGTGATTGCACGGCAAGCTCAGGAGCACTCGTGATAAAACATCCCAGATGAAATTCATATCGGATGCTTCATAGGGGTTGTCAGCAAGAAAGTGACAGAAAAACATCAAAAAAGAGAAAATATGCTGCATTTTAAGCAAAAGTTTAACGCGTTAAAGTAAGTTTCAGTGTTTTTGTAAAACCTCTAGAAGACTTGACTCCAACAATGTTTTCATTTTCTTGACTGACTTTCAGTAGAGAAGCAGGACAGCACATTTATGATACTACACAGAGAATAATTTAGGGAAGGACCTTACAGGCTTCACATGCACTGAATTACAGATGAATCCAGGAGCTGATCCAGTCAAAAGAATGTGTAATAGACTTAGTAAAAAAAAATAACAAGACAGAGAAGAGGAAGATCATAAAGAACACACTGCGCCAAAACATCTGAGGTGGGCGTAAAACCCACTGTTTACCAAGGAAGGCAAAATCAATGCCCTTCTAGCCGCCCCATGAGCCGGACTAACGGCGTTCAGTAAATCTGAGGACTGTAGGACGCCAAAAACTTTTGACAGACGGGATTCTCCTCTGAAGAACACCTGCAGTTAAAGCAAAAAGAAACATATTTCATTGTAAGTGCTTATTCACACTTACAATGTGAATAAGCACCTTCTAAATGTTTAATTCCCAAATCTAGACAATAATGTGTCTTATGTTGCTGAATACCAACAGATCCACTGAACAGTATAAAAATGAAGCCAAACACAGTAAACCTCATGACAGATCTTTATCCTTGTGCTGCAGTCACTTTAACAGATTTAATTACCGATAAATAATTAGTAATTAAATTCTCCTGATAAATTCCCAATTAACTATAATCGAATTAATAATAAAGACATTTTCTCTCAACTTCATCAGCTCAGATGTATCTTATCTGATGACAGGTACACAAAGACAAGCGGTGGATGGTGAGATGAGAGCATCTCTGTTGTCAAACGATAAGAAACATTCCCTTCATGTCAACGTGGAAAACTATTAAACCGAAAATCTGACAATAAGAGCCTGAAATCAAAGCCTGCAAGCATAATCCAGTTGATCACATAACCAGAAGCGACAGCTGTCCATTCATGACATCCTCCCCAGCTTCACTGTAGAAACTTCACCAGGAGTCTCACATCCCCGACTCACAGGAACTCATCACCGGGTCTCACAAACTTTCCTATCGATTAACCGGGAACTGTTTGATCCAGACGTCTTGCAATAATCAACCAGATTATATGATGGATTCCGTTCAGGAAAACTCAAATTATGACAAAATTGTTCGGTGCAACTGGTTCTGGTGTCATTTAGTCGAATTTTCCTCAAGTTAAACTACTACATTCGTTTTTCTTATTTTGTGTTCCAACAGTTTCCCGGCATTAATTAAAATATCATCCACACACGTTGAAAACAGGCTAACGGGCGGGACGAACCGGACCGGAAGCAAGTTTGACTCGGAGCCCTGAAGCGGAGTGACCGGAGCCCCGCGTGCGTGGCGCGCGAGACCTCACACAGGTGGCTAGCAGAGGATGACATCAGCATATTAGCTAGCTAGTTATAGCAAACATTAAAAAGATGCTTTTATTATTGCTTGTTTATTTAGGAAAAAAATTTGATAGACGTTAAATGTCACACTTAATGTGACCGATAATGGGTGTCTAGCCGCTAGCTGAACATACGTGACACTTCGTTACCTCGTCGGTCGGATGTTTCCACTATTTTCTCCGTAAGATTCTTCAGTCTCCCCCGCCGGCCCGTTGTCGTCATCCTCTACTGTTACGTCTGCTGCAATCACCGGGGTGCCTGAGTTCTCCAAGCCCCGCTCCATGACACTTACACCATCATCTCCATCCGTGGTCGAAACTGAACCCCGGGCGGCCGACTGCAGCTCCCTCCCAATGGCGGAGCTCTGAGTTTGCGAAGTCCCGAATCCGATGAGAGTTTCCAACAACAACAGGAGCACCAGGGAAATGCTCACGTTTCCAAAGTGAAGCCCCCTTTCCATTTGTAAGACTGGAACATTAGTGACATATGAGATTTACGTACCACTGGCCTTGTAAATCTTAACATTAAAAACTAAAGGTGAAAAAAAATCGCATTTACAACGAAAGAAACTTCGATGCGTCCTCCAAAACGCCCTTTCAAATCTAATCTTTAGGTAAACACAAACAGCCACTGGGACACCATGTTATTCCCTTTATACTTGACTCCAGACTTGCCTTAGTAACGCCACGTCCCGCCTTGTTTCCACACTAGGATTGGACAATAAAATCCCCACGCGTGTCAAAACATCATTCAGCCGTCTCTCATTGAGCGACTTCCTGTCAATCATGCAAACTGTCATACTAAGCAGAATATGATTGGTCCAGAAAACTGTCACTCAAGCAGGGGTTTGGAGAAAGTCCCGCCACCCAAACAGTGAATTTCATTGGTTTATCCACCGTCAGTCGATTTGACGCATGCGTACAAGCAGCTGACACGAAACCGGAGCAAAAGGTGACGCAAAAAAGTCGCAGATGTCGAATCTTGTGTCGGAAATGTGATTGGTAGAATGTGTCACAGTCTGTCCAATAGGAGGGAAAGATGTGTTAAGCAACCACGCGATTGGTCAGTTTCTTTCGGCTGAATAATTATAATCACCCAATTCGACATTTCAGTTGTCATTCATGTTTAGTCGTCAAGACGAGTGATCAAGGATCCTCAACGTGGCCTGAGTGATGAGTGCTTAACTTTCACTTCCTGTTCCTGTTAAGTTGTAAATTAAACAGGCGATATGACGTCACTGACGGAGTATAAACTCACCCACTTGATGCATTAATGCGTTTAAACAAATTCATTTAAACTTACGTAAAGCTGCACACGTGCACAAAAACTCTGACTTCATAGGTTGTTTTCAGGAGTTTCTATATTGCATGTCGGTTTCTTTAAACACCGTCACATGTTGAACGAGTATTGATACAAACAACTACTTATTAAATGTTACGTCTATCTTTGAATGATTCTAGGTACGAATTACTGTCCATGTTTGACCAGTTTAATTCTGGCAAAGAATTAAACTATTTCTGTCGCCCCCAAGTGGCCAGAAAGGAGAACTGCACCAACTTTTCTTCCTGAGCCACCTGAGAAATGACCAAACCTTGAGCCACAGAATATTGACAACTAAAATCATAGACTCATCAAAAATTAAAAGGAGGCATATTTATTTTGGTCTTGTATCTGTTCACAGAGTTTAGTATCTTGACAAAAAATATGTTCACAGTTGATTGGTACAGAAAGAAAAACAACTGCTAGTGCAAAAATGCCCACCCTTACATGCAACTTTTGAACCCAAACTGGGTCAAATATTCTCATTTCAGTCAACTTCCACATGATCTCTCTATGGCACAACAACTTGGCTTGTGTACAGAATAAGTTGTGCAAGTAATACGCAGGCAGAAAAGTAACAATGGAAGGAGGTGCATGCATGAGAACACAAACTGGTTGGCTGGCTTTTTTCTCCTGTTAAAAAGGCAACGGGCTGCTGCTCTACAGGAAACTGTGGTAACAGAAAACTGCAGATTTCCACCACCTTTAGAGCACAAAAGCAGAAACCATCATATGTCAACAACATATTATAATTGTGTCCTACTTGGCAGTGGAATAATGTAGGCCTGGGCAAGACCTAAAACCACTGTCACTATAATCTTTAAAAAGTTGAAAATTTTTACCTTGTATAAGAAACAATTATTTTTGTTTGTTTTTTTAAGTGTGTGACTGAACAGTGCATTCTTAGGAATGTATAAATTGTGTGCAGTACATAAACACCCCCCCACACACACACACACACAAAATTAAAAAATCTGCTTCCTGTCTTCACCAGTGGCAGCCTGCAGATCTCCACAGCTTGATGTACGATTATAACCTTTTAAAATCTCACTTTTAAAGCATAATTTCCTTCAATAAAACCTGGGAGATAATGTCAAGGCACTCTTTAGTGTTTGTCTGCAGCGCTGCAGTGACTCATTCACTAGTGAAGTCTGCAGCACTGCAGACGTTCAGTCAGACCGGCTAATTGCAGAAGGCGCCGACACTCCCAGTTCGACTAGGAAGTCAAACAGAATACCAATATGGACATGAAACAAAAGCAGTGAATGCAAGATGAAGTGGGTGACGCTCATCAGGCACACAAGGGAATCCAAATATCTGTAAAAAAAAAAAAAAAAAAACAGTTAAGAATTTGCGTTGAAGCTGTTACAAGAAAGTCTGGTTCAGCCCGATTACAGTCTAAGCCGGGTTTGAATAATGAAAATGGCACTTGCTGAAGAGGAGGAGGAGAATAAACCCCTCAGTTGACTGGAGGATCCCGAACCCGCACGCTTCCGTCGTCCATCCCGAAGTAGGCTCGTTCGGCCATGCCGACAAAAAGGCCCGTCTCCACCACACCTGGGGGAGGAGAGGTGGGGGCAGGAATAAACAAGGTACGTTTCTCAACGCTTCATTCAAGAGGCTGCACGTGGACACAGGCTGCACGCCATCACCTCCTCACCTGGAATCATCTTGATGCTTGTGTTGACTTCCTTCCAGTTCTGTGGGCGCTCAAACTTCCAGTCCAGGATGAAGTTACTGTTGTCTGTGATGACAGGACCCTAAGGGGCCAAACACACACGGGTCAGGCGCTACCGAAAACCAAACACTTCGCATACACTCTGGCCTGATGTCAGTAACTCCCTGGTTAATATTTATCTTGCTTATATGCAAGCCTGTCAGTGATCCAGATTCCCAGGGTGAACAAGCAGGTGTGTGACACATGACCCGTTTCCAGGCACTGCATTCGAGGGGCTGTAAAGCAATAAGAAAAACCTTCCTCCTGTGCATCATTCATTTAGAAATCTGAGCAGCTTTACAGGTGTGTAGCAGGTAAACTTAGAAAAGAAAGGAATTTTATTCCAAGGAGTGTCGACTCTGATTTCATTGCGAGAACTTTAATATTTCATGAGTAGGAAAGTAGGATCCTCATAAAAACTTGCTTCAATTAACTAAAAATGATTCTAATCCTTAGTGAAAATCCCTGCCGACACGGACCATGAGCCGATGGGACAAAGGCCAAACTTACGGCTTTACTGACAGCCATCCGTAACTTTATCTCCCCTCCGAAGCGTCGTGTGATGGCCCTGGAGACGGGAACGTATGCCAAGGGAATCACCTCAATGGGAACGCCCTTCTTCCAATGCTCACCCAGTGTTTTGGAGTCCTTCCTAGGAGCGGGGGGCGGGGGCAGTAAGAGTCAGACCGCTAGCATGGATAGAGATTCTGGAAAACCTCGCAATTTGTCCCGTAGTTCTGTTCCTGTTCTCCAGACGAACAAGCAAACACAAACCTGTAGTCGGCAATGACAACAAAATGTTTTGCGCAGCTGGCGATGATCTTCTCCTGGGTCAAGCAGCCGCTGTAAGGCAAAGTGAACGAGAGCAAAATCAGGCAAGAAGCTGGGAAGAATTCCAACATCTTTGCAAAACTGCGCTCACCCTCCGCCTTTTATTAAGGTGAGATCCTCGTCCACTTCATCCGCTCCGTCGATTGCCACATCCAACTGCGCAGCAGGAGCGCAAAGACAAAGAAAGAATCATTCCCCACAATTATTCCTATATGTGAAAGTTTCATTGGTGAAGAGCTCATCATACCTCTGGATGTCTGTCCAGACTGGACAGCGTAAGGCCATGCTGCAGAATCAGCTGACGGGACTGGGGGGGGAGGGGTCCCAAATAAATGAATGGTTAAATAATGTACATACAGAATTCTACCGGCAAATTACAAGTGCTGAAGAATGAACGTCTCATACCAACCTGGAAGGAGGTAGGAACACACACAAGATTCAGTTTCTCTTGGCGTACTCTCTCAACTGAATGAAGAATGCAGCAAAGAAACATGTGAGCTCACAGGTTTACGGTACCATGAAAGCGTTGTCCGAAGGCAGAGTTAACTTCGTACACCACGACTGCAGGTGTGGTGTACAGATTACACTGTACAGATTACACTGTGACTGAAATAAACTAACGAGCCAAGAAACCACAATTCCTTGACCCGAGATCAACTGTCAAAATCAGTTGCAGAAATGAATAATAATGTTAATAACAATAATGGACTAAATTTATATAGCACTTTTCTATACACTTAAAGACGTGGATCACGCACCTCCTCCCACTCCACGGGGAGCTGGGGCGAAAATTAGCATTTTAAATGGTTTCACTCACCTAATCTGTCCACTGCGTAGATGATGGTCGATCCGCTGCCGACCCCCACCACCTGATTATTCTAGGATCCACACAAATTATATTGATGGCACCGTGTAACCCTAATCCACTTCACACCAAGATCACAGCAAAAACCAGCCACGAACATTGAAAATGAACCTTTACTAACAATGACTACATGCAATTTAACTGCAGCGCAGAGGTCTTGTTAGCTCCAAGATGTAAAGTTTAAGGGACTCGCACCGTGTTAGCTTAACAACTCAGGTTAAAAGCTTATCAACTCCGGTTAAAACTAGTTAAAACAAGCTGGTAGGGTAGTTAGTATTTGTTGGGGGACAAAGTCAGACCGCTATCCCGGAACATGCTGAGCACATGGAGCGAATTCCTCCACAAAACGTGCAAGTTCGGTAACAGTTCAGCTAGCAACACAGGCTATGAAAGCTAGCTTAGAGTATAACTTAGCTAGCGTCAATAAGGAAAGAGGACGCAAGATAATAGCTAGCTAGCGGCGGTCCACTACCTGGACGTGGTTGTCCACGGCGGCGTAAGCGGCCAGTTTCTTCGACTCCTCCGCCATGGTTGCACCGTACAGCCCGTACGAACTGGTCTGCGTGCGACTGCAGAGAAGCGTCAGCCCCGGAGAGAGAAGTCCAGCGGCGGTGTCAGCCAATGAGACACAGCCTCTGAGTGTCATGCCCCATCCCCCGAGGAAGTAGGACAGCCCACGCGACCCCTGACGTCCGAACCTGATCAAAGCAAACCCGTGTTTAGCGGTTTTTATCCGCTGGCCTGTCCCGTGAGTATGGTGGAGCAAAGAAGCGGGAAGAACTGCGCAGGCGCGGCACAGACGTGACGTCAAACACAGCGATTACTGAATATGGAATACAGGAGAGTTTTTTTTTTTTTTTTTTTAAATTGATAGCGATAAATGAAAAAAAAAATACATATATAAAAATCACAAATATTGAGTGAGTGTTGTCCTGCAGGAGGCGCCAGACGAAAACCCACATGTTTAAGTGTGTTAACATTATTGGCAAAATGAACTTAAATGTGTCACGGTAAAACTAGTCACCACACAGGAAGCACTTTTAGACTATTTGCATTCATATTAATGCTGTGAAGGTTTAAGTTCCATATAAAACCCATTATCCTAATGGGACCATTGGAAATTGAAGTAAACATTTGCTTCAAAGTGAAATACTTGACTTAAGTACACAAATAAGTGCTGGTTCATCCACCTGGGAGCAGGAAATCCAATGAATAGACTGCAACCAAAGACACAGCAAGCCGCAAATATTTACATCACTACTACTTTTTATTTGGCAAACAGCTTGAGATAGTCTCTCTTTTTCAATGTACAGTATACTGTATATATACTATAGTAAACCAACACATTCTGTTTGATAACATTTTTTCTCATTTTTACATATTACAGCTTACAAATATAGCTGATCTTTTTGACAAAAATTACAGATTCTGTTCGACACCTAAATTAGTATGCTATATAAAAATCCACACATCTTACATTCATGATTAGAAAAAGTAGGCTATATGAAATCAGGAAGAGAAAAAAGAGAGGGAAAAGAAAAAACACCACGGCACGCAATTCCAAAGAAATCCAATTAGGAGGAGAATCAAGGTTTCACAAACAGAGTAGTACGTCTTTCACTCTGAATCCAATGAGAGAAATTTGCTGCTATTCCAAAATTATCAGTACAGAGAAGATATCAAGGAACAACAACAATACTGCCACGTAAGAAGAATGGTTAAATCTCTGTACTCAGTCCAAAGTTAGAAACTAATACCTTGCCATGGATTATAATGGATAGTTGATAGAAACTAAACTTTGCATTGTAAACTGTACATATTACTTCATACCTCACCATCTCTCGTCTCCCACTAGTGCTATCGTCAGCCTTATTTTGAGGATTATGTAAATGCACCAGAGCTTTCCTTTCACTCCTCTCTATGCCTGCACGAGACATCTGCTTAAATTGGACATCTTTCTTGCATGTATAAGACAAAGTTGAAGAAAACTGCATGAGGGAGCTGCCATTTAGATGTTGGGAAAGCAACAAAACCCACTGAGTGCCTCATTGACAGGCAGATTTTTTTTTTCTTCTTTCTGTGTGCAATAATTGAATCAGCACTGAGCAGCTTTTGTACCATGAGGACGGGCTGAAAAGTTGCTGTCTTAAAAATACAGCTGGTCTCTGCTTCACTGATGGGTCTGGTTTTGTTTTTTGTTTTTTTGCTGGGAAACCCGAATCACCAGTGAAGTCCTGTTTTTATACACAGTATTGCTGAATATTGAACATTGCATTCAGTTTATGGAGTTGGATTTTCTTTTCGTATGTAGGATACATGACCGTTGGCATTACATTGTATCAAAAAACCCAGATGAGTCATGCTTTATGCAAACCAATGCCTAGAAATCTTTTTTTTTTTTCTTTTATACTGTAGTTAGGAAGTTAGTCTCTCCAGACGTCTGGATTATTACATGACTACGTTGGCAAGCAGTGTTCTAATCATAACATCTAAATAGAAAACAAGACCCGATTGATTCTAAAACTCATCTTTAAAGACTCGTTCACCAAAAGAAAAAAGAAAGTTTGCGTTCTGCTGAACGAAAGCTCACCAATATTTATTTACTCGTTTTTCACCTTTGTCTGACTTCCATCTATGCCAGCGATGCAACACAACTGTGAAGGACTTCAACATGGAGCTGGAAGGGACTTTGATATGTAAACACTGCAGCAAAAGCTAGGTGAAGAACCACTCAACATACTAAAATCCACAACCCAGGAATGTAGAGGAGCAAACATGACTTTCCAATTCACACACAAAAAAATGATCACTTTGCACTTTAAAAGTCACATAATGATAAATAAATATTCTATTTCAATTTAACCTAAAATACTTTGTGTATATTGTCATAATATATTCTAATATATTCATACTTTGACAAATATTTTGCTTAATGTTTTGGTTTGTGCTGTCTCTCTAAATAATCCCATAAAATATACCTGGAATGTAGGCTTTTATTTGCTTGAATACTTAAACTCCACCTTAAAATAATTTTTCTTAAAGAGCTGGCAGGAAGCTGGATGAGGCACACACACACACACACACATACACACAATCTCTCTCTCGCTCGCTCCCTTTTTCATCTACTTAATGAACACTGACATTTGTTGGAATGATTTGGAAACAAAGCATAACCAAGCACAAGTGTCCTTCGTAGAGAAAGAAGAATCTCAGCTAAAGGGTGCGGGAATGTAAAGGTTTTAACACTGCACAATGTCAGCAATACAAAAGGTGCAGATTTAATATGCAGTGGCCTAAATGCAGCGTTCCTATTGGCTAATCTGCCAAAAAATGTTTAAGTACTTAATAATAGTGTACGTGTAAAATTTACCCAGATGACAGTAAAAACACAATGGGAGAGCAAAGTGCAGAGATACTGAACATACTTGCATTGTGCTGTTACACCCTTCTAAGTCCAGTATTAGTGAGTACTTTAATCACTTAGCCTTAGCTTAACACTCAGATGAATACACTGCACCAAGGACAAAATGCTACCTAGATTGTGAAGATATTACAGGACAGGATGGCTTTATGGCACTGAGCAATCTGACAGGGTCACACAGAGGTGAAACAGGGAGTTCTGGGCGGTCCTTTTTTTTTTTTTTTTTTTTTTTTTTCTCGGATTCTCCAGAGCAAGACCGTTCTGTTCACGTTTGGAAAATACGTCCTCCTGCTCTCATCTTTCCTCTCTCACACGAAGTCCCACGTTTCCAGTGCGTCACCTGTAAGGATGTTCTCAGTGGATACAAAAATCAAAACAGTCGATACTTCCTACTTCCTTGTTTGCATCAATGCAGTTTTGCAATAAAAATATGATCATATATGTTTAAAATTTCTTTTCGTTTGAATCAGAGATGTCTATTTTTTTTTTTTGTGCCTCCAGAAGTCGTATCCGTCTGTGGCTACATGTGTTGGGCGTCCATTATGTCCAAGTATTTGGCCTCAATGATATGAGGAAGCACGTTGTTCCTAAACACAGAGGACAATCATGTCAGCTGATCACTGCCAAAGAACTTTAACGAGGAAATGAACATGAGATCTCATCAGACAGGATTTACCATGGGTGGTGTACAAGAATAAAGAATGCAGCGGCTGAAAAAACAAAGTAAATAAAGTGTAATTTAAATATCTGTTTATGTTTAAAATAGTATTTTTATTGGAGACATTCCAGCAGTGATCACAATCACCACAATTAGTAAATCAAACCTGTCAGCAGGTTAGCGTTTACATTACCTGTGCATTAAAAACAACCTGGAATGCACTTGTCTGATCTCTATAGAAAGATATGTGGTTGAAATTTGTTTCCATCACCAGGCAGATTAAGGTCAGACGCAGCGCTCGCTACCTGTGAGCTGCTGAATGTCATCCTGGTTTAAAACACTTGAGGAAATCATTTCCTGAGACCAAATTGCTGCAGTGGTGCAGTACCTGATTGGAATTAGCAGGATCATGAGCAGAGGGAAGATCATCTTCATGTACGGTATCGGGTACATGCCAAACGTGCACAGCACCAGCAGCTGCATCATCTGCAGGAAGGTGAAGTAGTGGATCTTTCTCTGGGGCACTTTGCGGATGTAGTGGGTAGGCGGGTAAGACGTCTGCAGGAGGTGAGAGGATCAGGACAGATTAAAATACAATCTACCCCTCAGGATATTTTTCCTTACTGTCCTCAGATCTGCTGCAGTCTTAAAGAAATGACAAAGGCAGGCGGATGACCCACACATCCCTGACAGAGCGCCGTGGGTTTAGTCAGAAGTCATGTTTAATTTCTAAATTACTACAGGAAATGCTGTAGTTATGATTTATTACTATTATGCATTATGAATGTACAAAAGGGACTCAACAAATCTTGACTCACCACAGTTGAGGTGGAAAACTGTTTAATAAATGTGATATGCCAGAAAGGTGAAGCTTTTTGATCACAGATGTTGATCTACTTTCATCACCAGTCTTAAATACATTTAAATAAACACATACAACTGTATAATCAGCTTTGACTGAGCTTCTCCTTCTTGTTGGATGTTCTCATGTTAAATGATAATGAAGGTCAAACCTCCAAATGATGAAACAAAGTTGTTTCTCCAAAAGAGGTGAGTTACCGCTCATGGCCGTTTGGGGGCGCTAGTGCATGTAGTTACCGGGTACAGCGAGGAGGAAAAACGCTTCCAGTGGGGAAGGTTAAATCGGACACTCAGGAGCAGACAAAAAAAAAGAAAGAAGAAGAAAGAAAAAAGAATTCCTGTAGATTGTGATTTTAAGTTTGAATGTGATCATGTTTGAGGGATAATGAATAAAGATGGGCGTCACAACAAAAAATTATATTTGCAAATGTTACTTGAGTCGGATCTGGTCCTGCAGCACCGGGCACTCGGTCAAGCGTTTGATCTGAGTCCCACACGCAACATATGGTCTCTCTCACACACACACACACACACACACACACACACACACACACACACACACACACACACACACACACACACACGCACATATTCACCTGTCGTCCGACACCGAGCACACACACAGACTTCCCTCACCTGCTCCTTCAGGAGGAGAGCCATGCGGTCGCACATCTGGTTTCCGTCGATGGAGGTGAGGGCGATGTAGAGGAAGAGGCCGTACAGGACGGGTTTGGGGATCCACTGCAGGGGGAGGGGCAGCAGCAGCACCGACACCCCAATGAAGATGTTGGCAGTCAGAGACGTCAGCCGGGTCTCCTTCACCTGGACAATACTGAGGACAGACACACACACGTCGTGTGAACACACACATCCACAAACATAATCACTGGATGGATGGATGGATGGATGGGCACTGGAAAGCACATAATTCCTTAATACAGTCCAACACACACACACACTTTTCCAGGATTTCCCTTATCTCCTTTTCTGCACATGGGAGAATTATTCACAACAAAATTTTGATATCACAAACCATTATTTCTTTTTTATCCTTAATAAATCCATAATATGTCAATAAATAGTGCGTACGTGTGTGTGTGCTGGCCTGACTGTGGCCTCTTTCCTCTGCCTGTCACCAGACTGCAGGAGTGTTGTGGTTGACAGCGTCATCTAAGATGAATAAAAGTTGCACGCTTGAAGACTTCCTGCGTCTCTTTCCAACATTAAAAATAAAAAGCAGTCGGTGTTTCTGAGGTCGAGGCTCCTAAACCTTCAAACTGTCTCCCTTTGGAATTAAGATCTGTTGACAGTGTGGGTGCAGCTCAAAAAATCCATCTCTTTAGACACAGGTTGTGTAATGTTTATTTATCTCTATTTATACTGTTGTCACTCTCTGGCTGTCGTTTTATGTCTCTAACTTCAATTTTATTTTTATAGGGTTAGGTTCTGCACCCGACTCGGATGAGCTTCACCTTTGGCTTGAAGGCTGCGGTGGAGCTGCGACATCAATAAACCCCAGCTCTCTATTTAAAATCACACAGTCTGCAGAATTTGCGTTTGTGTGTGATTGTGTCAGGATAGATACAGTTTACATTCTGTAAGTTCAAGCATACAATAAAAAAAACTGTACGTTTATTTCTGGGAATACTTTCAAGATCTCTGAATCTCGTACTTCTCTGGAACGACTGCCACTAATTAGAGTCTTATGGAAGATGGTCTCTCTCACCTCTTCCACTCAGAGAGAAAATGGTTAGTAACACCGTAATCATGCAATCAGGAGAGAGCAGGATACAGTAGCCTGCAATGCAAAATTACACCACGCTCCGAAGACGACCTTTAATTGGGGATCTGATTAGCACCGGCGATGAGAGGGCGGGGTAACTCACGTCTCATAGAGGTGCCCCCCCTCCACGCGTTGCTCCACGAAAGCCAGCTGGCGCACATGGAGGGTGGAGTGGGGAAAGGCAGCGTGCATCCAGGGCAACCCCAGCACCGACATCAGTATGTTAATGAGCCCAGACAGCATCAGGTCCCAGTGGTACGCCGTCCCCTTCAGCAACCTGAGGAGCAACGCAACTGTTTGGTTCCGCCGCGCAGTCAGCAACAACATACTGCACCACAAAACAGGGTGAACCACAGCAACTCACCAAAACACAGAGCAAACGGATGAACACACACTTAGAGACAGTAGTGTATAGAGTACGTTACAGCTTGTATTATTTAAAAGTGAGCACACATGAAGTCAGTTGACCCACACACTCACACAAAGGGCATCGTTCTCCTAAGGTTAGCGCTGCCCTTCAACATAACTCCAATAAAATCAGGCACGTTTCACTAATTCTGATCCAACACACGAGAAAATCGGTGTACGTTAGTGCATCTGGCGTGCTTTCAATCTGTGATGACATCACGAGGCAGGCGTGACGTTATCGTAACTTTACATGAAGGAGGGTGACATGTGTGATTCCACATGTTTTTTTGCACGTTAGTGAGGGATCAACGCCACGCACCTACTCCGCCTCGCCATTTGTCTCTATGGGAGGGCGCACTGTGTATGTATGTGTGTGTATGTATGTGTGTATTTCTTTTAGGGGAGGTTCACCCTAAACTACTAAAAGATTCTCTGAACTCCAACTCACTCATCACACCAGAAGTGTCCTTGAACATGACACGGATCAGAAATAAAATGAGGAGAAGTCGAACAAACCAGGTGTCGACTTTCATTTTCCTTCATTCCAAACGCATCAGTAATGATTAGGTTAAAAGTTTGGTTTGTCTATTTTTATCCATGCAACGATCACAGGATTTTTACGTAAAAAAAAACAGCACCAGAAATCAAAGACAAGGTGCACTAAAGGATCTGTGCAGGTGAAAAAAAAAGAGGTCCATCTTATTTTGGGACAAAAAAAGGATGTGGAGATAAAAGAATGGGGAGAGAGAAGCAGCATCAGAAATAGCCACAGCTTCTTCCAGCTTTGTCATTTTGTTAGTGACACATGGAAGACAGAAGAAGAACAGCAAATTGTATTTACCAGCCTTTTCATTGTTGTTCACTAAAACAAAAGCAAAAAATACAAAAAACAAATATAAGTTTTGGAATTTTTATTTTAGCTTGTTTAATATAACAAAGTAATTGCTGTCATAACAGATCACCTCTCTCTCTCTCTCTCTTTTACTATGCTCTCAATTTGACATTTAGATCCAATTCATTTCTTCCCAACAAATGCAAAGGGTTGAAATTCCAGTGTTTCAGATTTTCACTGGGAGCCGATCAACAGCTGATGGCTGCAACTTAAACTCACCATTCTGTTTTGGCTGTGAGGCTTCTTCAGAACTCTCTGACTGTGACTATTTGACTCAGATGTCAAGTTTCCACCTCAGTTCATCTGGCCTCCCTGGCAGACTGGCTAACACTGTTTTCAGCAGATCCCTAAGAAGGGTCAGCAGAACCCAAAAGGTCCTCGGTGGCTTTTGGAAGGGCCACGAAAAAAACAATTTAAGCCCGTTGATGCACAATTAATATCCCAGATTCTCCCTGACATGCATCATCATCCCCTTCACCAGTTCAGTCAGTTTTCTAGGCGTGAATGAATTATCAATCGTCAGGAATCTTTTGCCTTTACCTGTTCTCTGGTGCATTGGTCAACGAGACAACAATGTTCTGGTCGATGAAGATGAGGAGGGCCAGAAGGAAGCCGAGGCCCATGGCGCTGAGAATGTTCATTGCCGACAGGCGCTCGAATGGGGCCACGTTGAAGATGGGCCGGTTATGAACTTTAAAGACCGGAACTGTTCAAACAAGAAGAGACGCAGTTACAACAAAATGTGAGTCGATGTGAGCTTTTGGTATTCTTTTGAAGTGTTTGGTGTTGTGACAAAACACACACACACACACAGTGCAACGATTCTGATGACTTCTCACAACGTCAATTGTTTTTAAAAGTGGGTGAGTTTTCTCGAATGCTGCACATCTCATTTGAAACTCCATCCCCTTCGATTGCTACTGAATCAGGTGCAGCTGGTTAAATTGCATTGCATTGGAAGAAATGACAATGCAATAATATGTCTATTATCTTATGACTTATTGTCTGTGGTTGTGAAGGAACAGAAAATTGGCTGGCACTTAAATTTGAATTCACTTGAGGGCTTGGCGCTCGTCTCTGTTCTGTTGTGTCGACCCCAGGAGAACAGCTGCTGCCTTGGCAACAATGAATGGAGATTCAAAATGATGCTAAACAATAGCGGATAAAAAAAATCGCGATTCTCCGATGTCTGTTGGCCTGTGCCTTGATTAAGGAACATAAAAAGACATTCCGAGCAGCCGAGAGAGGGAGGCCTTGCAGTTAAGCAGCCTGTCCCAGATCTTAACCGGGATGAGTTTGGGCCTTTCAGCAGGTTTGGACCAGAGTGCAAAACAAAAAACTGTAAATATTCCATAATATTTTCCTGAAATCTGAAACACTACGTCAGCCAATCAATTCATTTCAGTTGTTCTTCTTTCCGTCGTTTTTCTGTGAATCTTTTGCGGTTTAATAAAACTCACCTGACTTTTCATCCGCCTGATTGTGACTCGATAAAGAATGAGGGATTTTATCATGAAAATGAAAAAAAGAGGTTTTGACTGGAGAAATTTAGGATTAAATGTGTAATTGCACGGAAGAGATTTAAGTCATTGGTCACAATTAACACTCCTGACATTTGCATGCTTCAACTTGAATCAGTCTAACAGTGCAATTATCATCTGTAGTGAGAACAAGAAAATTTTAAAAAAGCAATGGATGATACTAACGCTCAATGTCACTGAAAAGATAGGAGCCGATGAAGGAGAATAACAGCACCGAGATCGGCAGGGCGCAGTCCGACAGCACCTCTCTTACTTTGGCATGCAGGAAGGGACTGAAAGAGAGAGAGAGAGAGAGGTGAGAATTAGTGGGGAGAAACAAATCCAAGAGGAATATTATTGCTGTGGACGAGACAAGAACAATGGTTGCGATCCTGACACTGCTTAAGCATCTTGATTCACCTTTTGCAAACACAACTAAACTGTTTTGACAGAAAAGGGAGCTTTTTCAAAACCACAAAGTTCCTCCCATGTTTGTCACAATGTCCAGAGTCGAGGCCTCGCTCATCAGGATTGGCCCCGGTCGGCAGCGTTCCCACCTCAATAGTTGAAACCAGTGATTTATTTTAAGAACGCTGCAGCTTTGCACAATGCGCCTACCTCCTTTTGAACTGGTAGAGGGTGTAGCCCATCCACAAGGTCCCGAGCATCAGTAAGAGGCAAAGGACAGGCCGCTCTCTCGTGCAGTGGATGAAAGACTCGGGGAGGCCGCTGAGCGCCAAGCCGCCCGCCAGATCGCTCCTGTTGCCCTCCAGCAGGTCTCTGAGCTGAGGGAAGTCCTCTATGCTGCTGTTAGCCAGCGTCGGCGGGTGGTAGTACTTGTGAAAGACTGAAATGAAATCCAGAGTGTTTGGATCATCTGAAGGTGACTGAAATCAGCAAAGACTAAAATCCACATGCACTCCATTGTGTCCAGCAGCATACACAGATTTTTAGCATTGCTAGTAGTTTGGCACACAAGATCAATAAATATTATTGACATTTGTGTTTTATCATGTCTAGTCCAGGGGTGTCAAACTCATCCTAACCGAGGGCCACATCAGCTTAACAGCTGTCCTCAAAGGGCCAGATGTAACTAATAAATGTAACTAAATGTAACTCAATGTAATGTAACGTAAATGTAACTAATCCTTAATGTTAAATGACTCTAAATGTATTATTTAAGTTACAAACATTTCAGTTGCACAGAAAAAGTTGCTCTGTTATAACATAAATCCTTTTAACTTGTCACAGAGCTCCATCAATCCAGGATCAAACTATCCAACTAATAAAGAAAAATAAAATCAAACACAAATTAAGACATTAACTTTGTTTTTGTCAAAGCTAAAACAGCCTTAATTACTGTATTGCATTGTGGGAAATGTGGATTTTGGTCAAAGCACTCTTTTGTCCTATTTATTTGTAGACACTCTGACCTTTTATTCACTCACAGGCCACATAAAATGATGTGGCGGGCCACATTTGGCCCCCGGGCCTTTGAGTTTGACACATGTGGTCTAGACTAGTACTGAATGGGAAATGTGTGTATATTCTGCATGCGAGTTTTTATACCAAAAACCTGCAAAAATGAACTTACATCTTTTTGGTTCAAGCTAATTAGCATTATGAGAATGCAAAAAGCTAATATTAGCATGTTACCTTATCATAGTTAGGATTCTAGTACTCTGCTGTGAACATGCATCACATGACACGGAGCTGGGCAAAACGAATCATTTGGAGCATTTTCAGAAACCCATGATAAAAAATGTTTCACAAAGGCAGCAAATCTAAACAGTAGCCAGTTGTTGATAGTAATAAAATGTTTCCAAATAGATTGATAAAATAATTTTTTGAAGAAGGACTTTAAAAAAATACCCGAACCAGCTGATCGGAATTTAGAGGAGAACTCAAACTAAAAGGACGGCCTTGTTTCTTTGTTTAAAGCAGCGATACCGCATGAGACAAACAGCCTGAGAATGTGTGCAGGTTTCATCCTGAAAAAGACGATTTCAGTTAAAACATCGGCTGGAAGGACATGAGCGATAAGACTTGTAAAGCCTGGGAGAGGTGAAGGAGAGAACTGACATAAACCTGTCATTATGAAGTCAGAGCAGTCAGAAAGTACAGTAAGGCTATTCTCAGCTCTCTTTACAGAAGCATTTCTTAAATAAACGGCACAACCTTGTCAATTAGAGTACCACGCAAGAAGAAATGATGTCTATTATCACTTTCACAGGAGAGTGTGTGAAGTGACCGGCGTGCTCGCTTCACTGGACGTTTTAATCAAACAGGAGAAAGTTATGCAGCAAGAAAAGTTGGACGGGGAACTGGATCCACACCCACAACATATTCAGTCTTGTTACGGCAATATATTTTAGATGGAAAGTGTCAACATAACAGCACCGGTTAACGTTAAAGTAATGGCATAAGGGCTCGGAACGTATTTTACAAATGGTTTCAAAAATTGAACTACTGTACCAGCAATCTAAAAAAAAAACAGGGCAACATCGCATTCCAAATAACACTCCGCTATCATCATCTCAGTTTGCAGAAATTAAATTGTGCAGCATATTTATGACACATGTGAATGGGATGCAGTAAATGCAGGGGTAGCGTAATACAACTCTAAACCTGGATTGATTCATTTAGCACACAATCTCTGTCACAGCCTCACAGCAGTGCTGCTTCCTTGTGCCTCCCCACCAGAAATTTCACAGCAGAAGGTCCAGTTGTTTCTATCCAAGCCACTAGAAATTATCTTGTGTGAGAATTTTACCTCCGCTCTTGTTTCCTGATGGACATAAAGTTTTTCTTGCAGGTAAAGCTGTTAGATGGAGCTGTCTCTTGCTAATTGGCTCAGTCAGCTGGACACCTATCTCCCTTCACTGTAACCAGAGTGGGATTTTAGTACAGAGGTGGAATTACTACCACAGGAGCTTCGGACCAGCAGGAAAATAGGTTTTCAACCTACTGTGGGGAGCTCCGTAACAAAATTTGTCTTTTTGCTCTTGTTTCATATCTATCTGTGTTTTTGACAAGTAATACAATCATAAAAAGTACAGCTGCCCGTATTTACAACAGAAAAATAGAACATCTAAATTATGGGGCTGCCAAAATGCATTAAGTAAAACAAAAATCCTGGAAAATGTTAGAAAATAAAAGCAGGGCTTTAGTAAGTACCAGAAAAAAAAAAAACTTTCAGGCACCACAATAATATTCATTCAAAAACTTTGTTATTTACTAAGCATCAATTTTCAAGAGAATGATTCCGTTCATTTCCAGGGGAAGTGGTCTAAATAAGTTAAAGGGTTGAGGAGGTCTTGTGACAATCAGCCAGCACGGGATTCTTCAGTCGAGCACAAACACGCTAAGAAGTGAGCTGCACACTTTAAATGTGAGCAAAGAAAATCCACCGTAACACCGTGCAAATTCTGATTCATCGGTGGACTGGAGGATGACTTAATTTCAGTCTGACTTTGCACTTGACAATTGGCAAAAACAAAACTTTAGCGTTAGCATTGCTTCTGGTTAGTCAGAGAGGACTCCTTTGCCAGAATGCCAGTCATGTGACAAGATGTTTGCCTGTGAAAACAGTGACAAAAACAGGAAAGGGTGCATCTGACATGTCTTACTTTTGACTGTGCCTTTCACTGCATCCACCACAAACGCAATGGAAATGAACAGGGCGATGACCTCCTCGGTTGACCTGGAAGAGCAGACACGTTGGGCGAGGTTTATGAAGATGGAAAAGTAATTCTATCTTTAGTCATCACAGGTTTTGTGTCTACTTTAGTACTTAAATACAATAATCAAAAATTGAAAACAAACTTCTTTTACTCTGATTCCACTTTATATTAATTCATTCTCCCTTTCCTCCGTTCACTCTCTACCTCACTCGACCACCACTGCTCTCTATCTGTCATTGCTTTCTGAGTGGGTGTTTTTCACTTTAAAGACCAAGAAAAGAACATCGATGGAGTCGAGATCAGGTTAAAGGTATCGGAATCAAAAGAACCTCTTGAAGAGCTTCATGAGCAGGCTGACATTGAAGATCCCTCCCAGGATGAGGAAGAGACAGTTCCACAGACCGATGCAGGCGTAGAAAGCTGGAAAGTCGAGGTTGTAGTCGTCGCAGATTCCTCGGATCACTGTAAGGTTACACATGTACACACAGACACAGACACACACACACACACACACACACACAAACACACACACACGCGAGTAAAAATCAGTTCAGATCATACAACATGACTCATTCCTATTACAGATGTGTTCCAACCACCTCAGGACAGTTAATTAACTCTTGATTATTGGTGGATTAAAACTAATAATAAAGACAATAGAAAATATTGTTATATTGCTGATATTAGCGTCACACACGAAGAAACAGACACAAACAAAGACAAAAACCAAACGCATTTCATTCACAAGATAAGAAAAAAAGACCAAATAATTGTAACGGCTTTGTTAATCCACAACAATTCAGTTGTAATTTTGAGAAGACTTGTAAGCAGATGAGTTGTAACTCTACAAACAAGCCATTGTTCTGCTCAGACAGGCTGCTGGAAATGCAGTATAATTATCCCCACGAGAATCTGCTTAGCACAGTTCTAACCCAATTACTTCAAAGATCATCACAACACAAACCCGAGCAGCGGCTTCGGAATTAAAACGACAAAGTCGGCGTCGGAGTCGTCGCTGCTGCTTCCAGCCATTGAATAGTTTTAAGCCCGACCGATGAAACGCTTCTGCTGGGTGAGAAATTGAACAGTTTCTACTCTGCCGTCTCCCTGAACTCAATAAAAAGTTTACGCGTTCGTGTGCAGCGCGTGTTGACTTTCCCCTGAAACCAACCATTATGTAATATCAGCGAAGAAAAATAATTTATTCTCTTGGTTCCTGAAATCCTTGGAGAGGTGTGCTTTTTGCTTCATTACACTAGGAACACTCATTTGGGGCATACGTGTGAACAAACAGCTAAATCACTCCAGCACTGGTGTTTTCTGGTTCGAGAGCAGATGAGGACGACTTTCTGGCTGCTGTTCCACACGGATGGTTGCCTCCTTCTCTTGATTTTTGACGTAATCTTCTTAGCCCTCCACCCACCCCCCCTCGCCTCCTTTTAAAATCCGCCCTAGGCAAAAAAAAAAGATAAGTATGTTTTGAATGAGCTGAGATGAGCTGAATGAAAGAGGGGGAAGCCTACCGCTAATGAAGATGGCGAGGGGAGCTGTGGTTAGAGGGATGACTAGAGGAGAGCCGGCGAATAGCGAGTAGATGACCCCACCGATGCTTTGGCCGATGATGGTCTTCCGAACATCTGGACGGAGAGGACACAGAAAAAAGTTAGGAGGATATACTGATGAGTAGCAGCTAATTAATATACATCACTGTGCGCTAGGTTCTTCTGCAGAGGTGAACGGAAGCTGAAGCAAAGTTCATTAAAATTCCTTTAATTCCACATCCTTCTAAAAGAACACAAATCATTCATAAATATATAACGCTAAATAAAAGGACTTTACTGTGAGTTTATCACTTAATCTATAAATCCATGAAGATTTTGGAGCGTCTTTCTTCTTTGGGAATTTTCAGGCACAAATACTGTATAATTGTTTAGTCGGTTCAAGGACCTTTGGATTGTTCACCTCAGAGCCAAATCAACCACATTCTTGTATATTACAGAAAAGTTTCAACCAGTTTAAAGGAAATCATTCTTCACAGAAAAAGAGAAAAAATTAGCGGTACCAACCAGCTAATGAAAAAAATGGAATGAATACAAGCTAGACACATATTTGAAATTATCTTTGATTATGAAGACAATAACAGCATTTTTATTTGATTAACCAAAGATAATATTGATTTGCATTGTTTAAGAAGAGCCTCAACACGGGTAATCGATTTGTGAAACATTTATAGAAGGGAAATCCTTATTATTGTCCTGTTTCAACCAAATCTACAGTTAAAATAATCAACGATGTGTAACAATAAAAAGATGGGATTTACAATTCAAGAAAGAAGTGTTACATATGTGCATTCACGTTTGTCATACCTATCTCCCCGCGTGTGCTCTCGTCGTTGAGGGAGCCGAAAGCAATGGCAGGGAGGAGGATGGCGATGTAGAGGAAGATGGCTGTGGTCATGTACTTCAGCAGGGTTTTATTGCTGCCAACTATACCTGAGGGGAGACAAATATGAGTCAAACAGAGCAGAAGGAAGCTCGACACTTTAATTTCAAAATGACAGAAACAAGTTCATCATTCGGGGCTTTAATAGATGGGGCATCTGCTACAGAAAAAGTGCCCCTCCTGCCCCTTTAAAATGTAAATAACTGGCTTCAGTTTGTGTTTTCCATACAGTTGACACTTACATACAAATGATGGATAACCTGTTTTGGAGTGAAACACTTAAACTGGGCCCTAATGCGATTACAACAATTCTGGTCCTGGTCCTGTGACCTTCACGAGATGATGCTCATATGATGACACAAGACAGAAATATCTTGATTCTGTTACAGCTCAATGAGCGTGTGTTTGGATGTAACAGCATGAGAAAGGACTGAAGGAGAGCATCCATGAAGGAACGATTTAACTGAAACGTATTTCACTATGCTCTAATTATTAAGGTCATCTGAGGGAGTTCATCCGCTTTCACTGATGTGTTACAATGCTATTAAAACCAAATCTCTGTCAAGGATTTCCTGGAATTTAGAGGCATTTCTGGGATGTATGGAAAGTATTTATTTTTCTCTTTTGACACGTCCCAGATTTTGTGCAACAAAATGAGAACATTTACTCGACTGGGGAAAGAAATCCTTTCACACATTTGCTGATAAGAAAGATTTGATGAGTCAATAAAAACCACCAGTCACCTGAGATCGCAGCCTGTTTACAGCAATGTCCTTGTCTGATGACTTGGAAGATTACAATAAAATTGTCCGTACAGGAACATATGGGAGCAGTAAGACATCTGACAGGCGTTTTAGCACCAGGCAGATGCAGCACAGATGTATCAGAGGAAAAAAAAGGTGACAGACAAATGAGGAGCTGCCAGAAGCACCCTGGTGTGACATAGTAAAGAAGATGATTCACTTTCGCCACAATTCCACGTCCAGCCTACCATCTGTAAAGTCAGAGGGGTAGAAAGGCAGCCTGCGGCACAAGTCCTCATAAATCCCCCGACCAGCTATGAAGAAATCTTTACACTGTGGACAGAAGGAAAGAAGTTAGATTTTCACACATCCCACTAACAGCAGCAACAGACAACGTGTGGTCCAGGACCGCTACGACGGACGTTTCCTTTTATAGATACGGGTTGGGCGTTCGACATTTGGTAGAAATTTTGTTGACTGGATTTAGTTAAATACAGTAAAAGTTTACAGGTTTACTTCTGAAGGTCATTTGTTTGAAATTTCAGAATTAGTACGTGTACTTTATCGGGTTGCAGCTAAAACTGTGTTTTGTGATGACAAAGTGATCACTGGCCTCTTAAAAATGTAATAATTATAGTTCTGATAGGACCTGGAGCGATGCAGGAGAAAGTCTAACTATAAGAGACCTCAGGAGGATAAGATGGCTGGTGATGGATGGGATGGAGTAAACCTTACCATACTGACTCTCAGGTAGAGTGTAGCAAAACTATAAAGCACCTCATTTTTGTAAGTACGGCACTCAGCACGACTGTAGATAGAAGGATGAACATGCTTCCGTGCGTTAGGAACACTTTCACTGCCGTACAGTCGGTAGCTCAGGTAATTATTTGTAGAAGTGATTGCACCGCTTTGCCTTTGGTTGTTCATGAGTGATTTACTATCTATTCAAGCAGCACTTCACAACTAAAAAGGAAGAAAATTAATTTTTTCCTCACTGATGCATAATGTGAAAATCTCACAAACACATCTCACACATTGTGATTAAAAACTGTCCATCTGATGATTCAGCTAAAACACTAGTGATTCCATAAGGAGTGTTTGAGAAACTGATCTGAATCATCATATTTCACAAACTAGTCTTCGACAAGCTTCGATCGCACAACGCAACAACAAAGTAAGCCGATCAGCAGGGCTGTGTTTAGATGAACATTTATTAAATATCCCAGTCTCTCTAGAATGATCAAGAATGACAGAAAGATGACATCAGCAGCGAGATACGGAAGATTTAGTGTATTTTTAGAGAAGTGAAGGGAGGAAGGAGCCACATGATTCAAAAAGGAGAGTGCATTTTAGAAGGATACGCTTTCAGGTTTCAGGAGATAGGGAGGAAATGTGCAGGCCTGACTGAGCTTATTAAGTAAATTATCCAATTACCCAATGTTTCATTTTCTTGTTGAACATAGCATTACATAATTAAACGGGATGAGGGTGTGTGTGTGTGTGTGTGTGTGTGTGTGTGTGTGTGTGTGTGTGTGTGTGTGTGTGTGTGCATGTGTGTGGGGAAAGCCCTTGAGAAAAATCATTCCTCTCTCATTTGACAGTTTTGGCAGAACAAAGCCTTTCTCATCAACGCACACAACCTGAAAACAAACAACACTATCGACGTCTTGTTCCTCTCCCGGCAGGCTGGCTGCTGTTACGAACCGCACACACTTCTTCAATATGGCTGTCCCTATACATCACGAACTGTTTGTGTGTGTGTGTGTGTGTGTGTGTGTGTGTGTGTGTGTGTGTGTGTGTGTGTGTGTGTGTGTGTGTGTGTGTGTGTGTGTGTAGTTTGAGGACCGTCCTTTGGCTCGACTCTGATAAACAAAAGTCTCGGCGAGGAATTACCGTCCACCCGTTGTCATTTGTTCTGAACAGCCGATGGAGTGAGGCGAAGAAAAGAAGAACATAAAAACACAACAACGATTTGGCACCATTTTTTAAAGTATAGGAAAGTGGTGTGTTCTCGCAGGTGGTCCGACGCCAATTTCGGATGTGGAAGGAAGCGGAAAGGCGGGTGGTCTCTCTCTTTTTTTCTGTTCTGTTCTCTCTCGTTTCATAATGTTCAGTTTCCTCTTGATTTCACCTGCTCTCACTCCCCTCCTCGATCGTTCATGCTTCCCCCCTTTTCTCCATCTGTCTTTTTCAATAGCCTTCCTTCACTGAGTGGCACTGAGCCTTTCAAGCTCTGGGATAAACACCTAACAAAATCCTTCGCTCTCTCTCTATATATATATATATATATATATATAAAAACCCGCACATACACACAAGGGAAAAAGTCTGGGAGCTTTGGCCTGTCAACCACAACATTAGGAGGAGATGTTGGTCCACAGCATTGAGTGGAGACCCTATGTGTGTGTGTGTGTGTGTGTGTGTGTGTACATGCACGTGTAGCTAAGGGCTGAGGAGCTCTGACAGGGCTGTGAGAGATGTAAGGTCATTTACCCACTGAGGAGGCCTGGCAGGAGTTGATGCTGATTGATTAGGGGGAGAGAAAAGATGGAGGAGTCAAGTCAGCCGAGCGAGAAGGAGGTGGTGGAGGAAGAGGAGGAGGAGGAGGAGGAGGAGGAGCCATTGGAAGGGAGACAGAAATGGAAGAGAATAATGAAAGAAAGTTGAAATGTGCACTGTGTCATCCTCCACAGCGGCCAGTGAAGGAAAAAGGGAGGAAGATGAGGCGATCGGGAAAGTCTGACGCCAACGGGGACATTAATGAGTGTTTTACAATCACAGGCCTCACTGACAGGCACTGGAAATGACTTCGATTGGGCCTAATTGCCAGTGATTCGCTACACACACATCCATGTCCACTCATATATGCGTGTGCCCACCTTGAGGGGTTTGTGACTGCGGGGGTCAGTCTCCTCCTTCCCCAGAGCAGTGGGCTGCTGGTTTGTAGCCGTCAGCTGGTGCCTCTGGAAAACCAGCGCCTCCTTAAACTCCTCCTGCGTCTTTGTCTCCAGCAGCTTCTGCCTGAAGGAGATGTCCGAGAAGAGGGTGGCAAACGTTCGGCCGAGCTCCATCGCTGTTTTGGTGCTTTTCTATGGAACAAAGCGGAAGGAGTTATACGTAAAGATGATGAAAGCACTACCTTGATTCATTCAACCAGAGCAAACCAGCTTTAAACACAGCAGTAACATATTATCATCGGGTGGATATGTTAGCAAACAGTTGATGTGAACACACTGAACAGGCACAGAGCAACACTGGCATTCATTATGAGTTCCATTGTAGTCCTGTTGATGAATATTCACTTTCCTTTCAGATGTTTTGTCATTTCCATTAACTCCTGAGGGAAATATCAGGCTATTTAGCTGCTAAATATCTCACATTCTTCACCCGCTAACCACTAACTTTATATCTGGTGTGGGCCGGATGGGGCACAGATTACTGTGGTGGGAAATGGAGCTGAGGAGAGCAATGAGTGTGAATCAGATTTGTAAAGTTACTAGCTTGCAAACCAAAACAATTCATTGTGAGATGCTACGACGCTGAATAACACCGAAGGGCACTGCAGAGTTACAACTTTACGACCGCTGCTTCTTTTACATGAGATGAAATCATTCATCCGTTGTTAATGTGAAGTCCTGATTTATGCCGCTTCAATATAACATGTATTAATGATTCGTATACAATTATTTTCAGATTTATAGTGTTTTGCCTTGGTTGATGTAACGATATTGTAAAAACCGAGATAGATTTTCCCTCGTATCTGGTCAATTTATATAAGTCAATTCATTTTCTACAGAATGTATTGCAGTTGGAAGTGAAGTTGTAAAAATCCTTATGTATTGAAGGTTCATTTGGGGAAAATTATACTGCTTATCAGCCATAACTAAATAAAACAAGAACATTTTAAACGTCTCAATAGAGCTTTAGGTCCAGTGTTCTTCAGCGGATGCTTCATTCCTCCTCCTCCAGACATCCTGGTGATCCACAGGTCAGGTTTAATTTCTCTGCTCCACAGAACAGCATTCTAATACTTCTATGGCTTATCTAAATAGTTCTGAGCTACTGCGGCCGACTTTTGTTGTGCTTTTGGGTCACCGGCAGTGAACGCATTTAGACCTTATGTAAGTTAAAGCCTCATCTGAAACCAAACTTTGCGACTCTGCTGAAGAAAGTCTTTGAAAGTTGGTTTAACAACAGCTGATTTGCAAACTTGTCTTCTGAGGGATGATATTCAGGAGGTTGAATAATTGCTTTGACATTTTGTCATTTAAACTTATTATGACAAACAGCTGATAGATACCAAAACCTACTAAATAATGGGTGCTGAATCATTTTCTTTCTAACTGTACATCATATTATAACATAAAAACATCAATTGTCATCCTAGAGATACAGAAATGCTTGTCTATACATCACAACTTCAAAGGTGGGGAGGTGTCAGACATGTAGCTGAATCTTTTGAGTTGTTTTTCCTTAATAATCCCACATCTGTCACAAGTCACAGAGCGATGGTAATAATAATGGACTGGCAGGCTCTGAGGCATTGTGGTGCCAGGGAAGCTTTGTTAGCCAGGTGGTGATGATACTAACATAGACGAGCTCAGTGCATACAGCAGCAGATGCAGTAAACAGAATAACTAAAGCCTTTAAGCTGTTTCACACTGGTAACTGAATTTCAACCAGAGCAGAAATAGCTGAGGGAATAGAGGGGTATTCATCTGAAGGCTCTCTTTCTGCATGGAGAGGCAGAACACCCCACCTTTAGTCAAACTAAACGTTCAAGCCATTAAAAATCTCTCTCATGGACATCAAACGGTTGCTCTCTGTATTCTCTGAACATTTTGTAACGTGAGTCAGGACGGACGACAGCTATAGCTGTGTTGGGTGTGCAGAACAATCTACGGATCCAGAGACCAAGCAAAAATAAAAACCTCCTTCTGTGTCCTCACTCAAAACTTAATTGGAAAACAATTCCTGGATTTTGTCAAAACAAGATCCGTTAACAAAATGTCAACAACCAGTTTGCCACCGCAGGAACTTTTTCATTTACCGGGATTTTGACAATCATCAGTGTGTTTCCACCAAAATTACTTGGGAAGGACAGAAAAACTGTCCCTCAACCACAAACACCTACCATAATGTGGCTGGTCTACAGCCATGTAGGATTAAATGCTTTAGATGCTCATAATAAAAATGTTCATGAGGGCAAATTTGAATATTGATGATGACATAACGATGACAATGACTTTCAAACAACAATTTTCCCTTTTATATGTCAAAGAAATCCCACTCAATGAATACTGGCTATATTTTCACTGTTGACACAACAATTTAATCAACATTGTCTCGGTGAGCTGACTGCCAACAGGGAACAACAGGAGTGGTGAGGGACGAATTTAATTCACTTAAAGCACTTTCCCAGAATGAAACATGAAACCAGTCAAAAAAAAGTTTCATTACGTATAATGAGGAAAATATCTCATTTTCTCTCACTATCCTCACGAAAGGAAGATGGATTTTTATTTATTAAATACTAACTGCTTAAATTATTGTAGCATTAGAACTTGAATAATGGTAAACAACTTATAATACTTGTCATTTTTTAAATGCGATCTATCAGGACGTTCTTAACATTATCATTATCCTTGAATCTTTATTGGTTTTCAGCAAATAATTAAATTAACTACTATATCATCAGGTTGTGTTTCCTGCAAAAAAGCATGATATCAACTAGCATTAGGCTAACTATTAAACTGTCCAATGTTAAAATAGTCCCCTTGGGTCAAATCACAACCAAGAACTTATAACAGCTCTTAACGAACGTGTAAATTGACTGTGATTTACTTAAATGCCTGTCTTCAATTTAGATTAAGTGCTTCTGCTGGCAACACTATTTATCTAATCCCATTTTGCTATCTGGGAATTAAAGGGATTATTAAAATGATTATAATGCAAGCAGTGGGTAAATTAATGATTACATTACAGTTCATGGCAAGCCATCAAATAGTCCTCAGGACATCCTACGTAAAAGCGGAAATACCATTGTCTTGGTGCTGCTATGACTATCAAGGTCATTAGAATGCATCTACTGGGAATCCTAAATGTAGTGTTTTCATCCAATCCATCATTTCTATTAAGAAACAAGTCACTGGATATTTGAAATTTTGAAATGCTGGTGCTCCTTAAGGTTAAGTCAGTGGGTTGACGGATTCATGAGAATGCCTCTTCCTGGGACCACGAATGTCTAGACCAAATGTCATAACCATCCATGGAATACATTACTATCTGCAATGCCTTGCTAGTAGCAATGGCATCCAAAAAACGATTTAGGAGTTAGAAGAGACAAAACTAGATTAATTTGTTAATTAGTTCTATGGTGAATCTAAGTCAGCCACCACCCTCCACATTTCAGAGCCACCTTTCAAGTCTGTGTATTTTATAATCAAAAGCTATCTATTCATTGTGGGATTTATACAAGTTTTGAAGGACACGTCTTTTATTAATCAGGTTGACTGGGAAAATGTGGGTGTAGAGAGCGAGTAACAATGTTCCCTCCACATCAAAGACTCTCCTAACTAGCAGCAGAGCTACAGATTTCTTTGAGGTCAACAGTACATGAATGTGTTGACACGCTTTCAGGTATGTGTTAAAATGAGGGAGAAAAAGTGACGTTTCTGAAGAAAGGTCATGCTGGTTCAGCATATTCACACCGGTTAAAGAGAAAGAAGAAAAGAAAATCCACAAATCCTGTGAAGCTCTCAAAATGGTGGGTGATGAAAACGATCCACCCTCACACACACTAGATTACACATATTAACCAACCAAAGGAATTCCTATTACCATTATCATCACGCCCCTTCAAAGATTTTTCATGCAGAAGCAGTCCCCATCAAGGATAATTGAGATATAATAGTGCCTTATGTTTACTCGGGGCTTGGATTAACGTCTCCAGGAATGCCATTAGCAGTTGTGATTGTTGCCTGGAAGACTGGCAAGGAGGGCATGGAAGTGATGGGGAGGGCACCGACACAAAGGAGGGTTTATGGGGAATAAAGATAGAAACCCAACAAAACAAATGCAAAGCATGATGCATTGAGCTGAGGCGCTTCTGTTCTCCCACCCTCACCCCTCCATCTCCCCCCGAAGATGGTGGTTTGGGAAGGACAATAAGAGCTACCTGAAGACAAGAAGCTGATATGTTTACTAGCGTGAGGATGAGAGCGTTGAAAGCTCAGGACAAAGCAGCAGCAGGAAAGCGGTTGAGTTTGACGAGAAGCCAAAAAAAAGAAAACGTTTGAGAAGCCCTTGGACTGGAGCTTTGCTGTTATATCAGAAAACACTGCAGTGAATTTGAACACAACATCCAAGAGGAGCCAAAGAAATTCCCTCAATTAGAATAATGACACCGAACTATACTATGATTTTAGTGTTTATGTGTGTCATGGAACTTAAAATACGTTGGCTCGGTATGTTGAATTTCAACAGATTTTTATATTTTGTAACTTTAAATTACAGAAAACATTTTATGAGCTGGATCTTATTGTTGCTGTAATGTCAAAAACAACTCGGAGAATATCGGTTTCAACAAACCTCAGTGTTTTGGGGAAAAATGTACAGAAAATAGTGATCATTCATCCAGAACTGAGCTTACTTTTAACCAAATTTGGTTATTTTACATTGACTGATAACAGCTGAATGTAGCTTCCGCTGTTGAAGTGAATATTAAGTTATATTAAATGAAGTGGTCGAGCGCAGGAGAGAATACAAATAATTAATCACTTGAGAGGCAGATTCCTGCACTTCAGCGTTTAGTTATCACCTTAAAATCATTTAGACATGTGATTAACAAAAAGATCAAAAATATCCTCATGGCACATGTACAGTGAATAACCGAAAATGTCAAATCCTAAATGGTATTGAGAGAGACAGCTATGAGAGAGAAAAATAGCAAATCACATAAAGATCAGAGCAAAATGTACCATTAATAAATCAAAAACGATCAAACACATGAGGGTCCATTAATGCGGCAGTATTCCACCCCGGTCTGGTAAAACCCTTGTCTCATTTCCCTCTGGGGTGGCAGTTACCATTTTGAGCGGGGCTAGGATCAGGATGACATAGCGGACCTCGCAGCAGTTCTCCCCCCAGTTTTGCGGCCTTTCCAGGCGGGAGATGCACACGTGACGCCTCTGGAGATGCTTCACGTTGCAGCTGGAGCGGAGAGGGAGAAGGATTTCATAAATGTCAGTGCCTCACCTCATCGGCGTCACCTGTCATCTCCATAGATTAACCTCTCTCTTCTTCCTCAGCAACAAGTAGACAGTATTTACACACGTGATTGTTTGGGTGCATGCAGAGATCCACTGCTGAGACAGTTAAACATTCCAGAGTGTTACTCACATTATGCAAATATAACAGGTTGAACGGCTAATGCAAATTTGTGAATCTTGTGACTTGGATTTTTTTTAAAGATGAAGGGTTTAAAAGTTAAGAAAGTTAATATATTCCTGCAAATTAAATACATTTTCAAAATTAAATAATAGAAGGTCTGAACTTTCTACAATTCAGTTCTACATGTATGCATGTCTGCTATGAGTAAATGACGGCTCCACCTAAGATAACACTATGGTTAAGGCTTAGTTAGCACAACGTGGCAATTTGGGTTAAAATTAGAGTTGAGCAAGCGCTCAGTTGGAACACGTATCCTATAATGATAATGCACTTTATTTATAATGACAGTATCATCTGACTAAATGCCTCTACGTTGGCTTGAAGCTTCATTTTTTCCTGAATGTCCGGTAAATAATTCTCTGATCACTCTTGTTTCATTTAATCATAACATAAGCTCCCATGAAGCTCATTGCACCTCAACTTTTATATATTTTATTTATGTCATTCTGAACTTAATTTATAGATTTTTCTTCTGTTACTTCCATTCCGCTTATCCTGCAAGGGGTCGCCACAGCGTGTCATCCTTTTCTGTTTTAGATTAACACTCATATTTGTTTTATTTATTTTTTATTTATTTATCATTATTATTATTAAAAAAAACCTCCGATGCTTGATTCTGAGCTACTAAAGTAGTTTGTTAATAATCTAGTAATACATTAACTTCTGACCACCTATATCAGTTCTGTTTTAAATTTGTAACTCTGTTAGTACACTGTGCCAGTGGAGGCCGTGCCCAGTGTGAATCTGGACATGGATATTTGGTTGGAATGATACTAGTAATTATATACTCTCTCAGTGAGAGTGTACTCAAGTGGAAATGATAATTTCACTGATGTTAGGAGACCTTCATGGTAACAATAATAAACATGCAGTTGAACAGACAGGGACATTCATGGCTGTGCTTTAAAGACACAATGGCTGCTGGCATGAAACAAAGTGCAGTCTGTTCAATGCTTCGGTAACACATCCATCTGCTAATTCATGACTTGGCTGATTAAAAAAACATCAGCTGACCTCCCTTCATGGTGATCAGCAGAGCCGTTAGAGATATTTGTTTCTGAAAGTATGAATTAACCATATAAAATCCCCCAAAATATTGTGATCACAAATAAATCATGAAAGGGTAACGATGGAGATAGGAAGTAAATAAGCGCATTCAGCACCTATTTTATTTACAGTAATCCCTCGTGTAATCGCGATTTAAAATACTCGGTTTCACCTCATCGTGGATTTTTAGTAGGTAGTCATGTGATACCCTACACGCATGCCATTGGTTGACAGCATCCGGAAGTGCGCTGCATTCCGAGACTCACGGAACACACCGCATTTCTGTGTATTAAAGAAACGCTTAAAAGCGCGTTAAACAGTCTATATGAGTGTGGGAAAAGATAAAACAGATATAAGTGGTTTAATATCAGTATGGGGAGGGTTCATAAACGTTCAAAATACCATAAATAATAAAATAATAAAATAATAAAAATAATAAAATAATAAAATCTATCACGGAATTTCGTTATGTGCGGGTGGTCCTGGAACGCATTAACCGCGAGTAACGAGGGATTACTGTACAGTAATTGAGGCCATGTCCACACGGTGCCGGATATTTTTGAAAACGCAACTTTTTTCACCCCGCATACAAAAAAATCTGTGTCAACAAGACAACGCAGACCCGGCATTTTCAAAAAACTTCACTTTGGCCTGCGTTTTCAAAAACATTTTTGTCCCGGATATCTGCGTCGTTCTGTGGACGGAAGGTGTAACTGCAACAAAAAAGTTGCGTTTTCAAAAAGATCCGGCACCATGTGGATGGGGCCTGAGACACAAACAGACACACACAGTTTATGGCTTACAGGATACAAAGCCAGGACTGCTGGTACTGGACCCCGGTGGCGGTAGCCGTCACCCCCTGGATCGTCTCTGACAGCAGGTGGACTGTGGGCGAAAGGTCAGAGGTCAAACACAAGTAAACCGAGACTCATCTAAAGTCCAGTTGGGTCAACAGGCGCCTCTAGTGTATAAAACTAAAATATTTCAGAATAAATCTTGAGTGATGTTTTTGTGACTCCTAATGGTCAGCCGAATGCCTGAAATGTCCAGACGACTCGAGCGCTGTCCGCCGCGCCAAGCCTCTCAATATGATGTCGACATCAGACGTGTCTAACGAGCTCGCCTTCTGCTGTCGACGGCGATGCCCGTCTGCACCACAAAATGATAATGACGTCCGTCCAACTGAAGAAAACACCAATGTTCATGTTTGCAGACTAAAAAACCCACACATTTCATAATGCTGTCATGTTTACACAATACAAATCATTAAAAAACGGGTGCTGCTGACACCAGCTCAATGCTTCCAATAAGAGGAATCTCCTCTCTGACTCCTCATGCTGAGAGTGATGAATAATGGTGCTTTGGGGGGATTTCTCCAGCAGCCTGGACTATTCCAAACCCCGAAAAGACAATTCAGCGTGCTTTGTTTGCAATGTCCTCCTTGATTCATCGGTACTGAGCAAATTATATGGTGGAAATGTTTTCTATCGTAAGCAGCGGGGATGATCATTTCCATATCATTCTGATTTTCCCTGCCAGCGGTTTCTCCCCTTCTTTCCTCCTGTCTTTGTCTTTCTCTCCTTCACTCTCCTTTTCTCTCCGTCTCCCATGCCGTCTCATCAATAAAGTATCCTCCATTCATGCCAGAAAATGATGGGCGTCACCATGACAACAGTATCACAGTGCTCAAGGAGTGAGAGAATCAGGAAGTGTGTGTGTGTGTGTGTGTGGGGGGGGGGGCAGACTAGAGAGACAGAGAAATAAGAGAGAGAGTGCATGTAGATAAAGAGTAAGATGGGAAGACGGGATGAAAAGCAGCCTGTGGAGAAAGGGAATGATGAGGAGGGGAAATAGATTTGGTGGCGGAAGGGAAGGAGAGGGTAGAGCAGGGAAACACGAAGAAAGAAGACATAAAATAGAGGTGTGATGAGAGAGCAAGAGGCAGGAGACAAGTAGAGAGAAAGAGAAAGAGAGACAGAAAGAGAGAGAGAGAGTGAAGAGATAAATAATATGCAAGCAATAGAAACCGGGCCAATGAAAGACCAAGGGAATGGAATACAAATCACACCAAAAACAAAGAACGGGAAAAAGAAGTGCACGAGGTCATGGACTGGGATTCACTACAATTAATATCAATAGCCTAACAGCCATGTAATAAACTAAAACCATTTATTTCTCCTTGACATCAGGGAGGGGAAGAGGGGAGAGATGGAAAGAGAAATGAAAGATAAAGAGAGGAGGGAAAGGGCACCTAAACGAACACAATGCATCACAGGTAAACAACGTGAGTCGCAGGAGCACAACAAGACACTATGTTAGACCAGCTAGCAGAGGATAACAGCTAACATGGCTAGCTGTAACCCCAGCTGGCAGACAATTGCAGTTATTGACGAAAGACAAACTCCGTCGATGCAATTACTCAGGTTGTCAGTTGACCTTGTTGTTGAACCAGGACCAGACCGACTGAAGTAACTGAACACTGCCCCCACAGGCTTGTACGGTACGCAGAGACATGATGGTGCATTGTGACATTCTACCTCTCCTCTTACCCTCCTATGCCATCATTACTAGTAATCCTGGACACATCAGACCACATGACCTTTTTCTGTCATTCTAGAGTCCAGTGTTTTCCAATGTGAATTGAAGCCTTTGTTTCTGTTGGTACCGCTTGTCTGTGAATGCTCTCTCTTACACTATTAAACACAGCCTTGAATTTAACCACTGATATGTTTTTGTGCACACCCTAACACTAACCCTAAGGACCAGGCTAGCTTCCTTGCATATGTTTCCATAGTAACTGAGCTTAAAATATTTTGAACATGCTTTATGGAGCACAATCGAGTGCAAATACATCAGGCTAACCAGAACAAACCTGATTGATTTGGTAAACTTGCTTTATGAAACAGGATTGTGTCTCCCAATCTGTGAGATATTGAAATATACTGTATCTGGCATCACCAGCGGAGGTGAACAAACCTGACTCGGATTTAGAGGAAGGACCGTGAATGAAAGGTCGCTGATGTGATCAAGTGGAAGACTAATGAAGACATGCACCTTTGATACTTGTCAGTTACGAGAATATTTCTGTCTGGTTTCGTCAGCTTTTGGTATGCAAACACCACTGTTTCCACACACAGAACGGCCCGGAAAATAAAAAATACATATCAAAGATGCTCACACACAGCATATCAAATGTGACAAACTTCAATGGAAAGTAATGAAAAAATAGGAGGAAGGCAAGCCTGGACAGTTGGATTGTCCCCTTTGATCTTTCGGGATTCTTGCAGAATTCTTTAACCGTATTATCCACACGGTTTCGTCGGGAAAGGGAAAAACAGATTGCAATTTCTGTAAATCACATGAGAATAATGCAGTCTGTCGCAAACAAGCGAGAGACGAATCAATAGAAATGCCAGTCAAGAAGCAGGGATTTCAAGTGACTGGGTATTTTGTAAATGATGTGCTCGGCTACAATAAACAGCAGTTAAAAAGATCACAGTTTCTCTTTAAGTATGTGAAAATGCACGAGGCGACTCCTTACATTACGCTCAGGGGTGACCTCAATAAAACCTTCTGATCTTATATTACCTTATAGATTGTGTTCTCAACAATAGGTGGACCACACATACACACAAAGGGATGTGATTGGTTTCTTTCAAAGTGGTGGGCTGTGGAGGGCACTTTGGAGGAGGCGATTAGAACACAAATGGGCTCGGTAACACAGTGGCAGATGAAACACTTACTGTATATAAGGTAACCGTCATAGCCAATCACAATGCAGGACACAGGTGCTATGATACCACAATGTGATGAGAGAGCCACAAGGACTGGGTCAATGGAGAAACCTTATCAATTCTAATAGTCTTCTTGATTGTGAAAGAACAATTACATCAGTGGTCAATAAACCAACGCCATGCATGGGTGTTAAAGTCAAGTCCAACACCAACGCGACCAGCTAAAAGACCAATTTATGAAAATGACCCCATTTGTTTCAAAACACATTTTATCAATTCAATTTCAGTCAAATAGGTTCATTGATTTTAAATTGACATATTATGTCTGAAACAGTGATTTTTTTTTTTTAATAGGCCTTAACAAACATAACTAAAAACATTACTGCACTCGGGGTCGACTGGATGGCGAGGATGTTGATTTGAAGGGTAGCTGGAGAGGCATCAACAGCTGTGAGATGGGGAGGGGGGGATTGCTGGTGTCCGTAATCATTTAATGACTCAATGGATCGACCCAGCCCTTGGAGTGGAGCACAAATGGCATTCTGATGGTGATTGGTACAGAAGCACACCACTGATTGCAGCCTCATGGCGGCTGATGCTGACATTTTCATCCAATTAGCACAGCTTACCGTCATCAAAGAAAACAAAACTCTGAGACTTGTCTGCATGGGGAGAAAGAGGGAGAAAAACCAAGAAACCAGACAGTTAATACAGTCACCTTTTCTGATCAACAGGCCAGCAGTTTTTCCTTTTTTTTCAGAGGCAAACACACAGTCTGAAACCACACTCAAATATAGACACACTGGCTGGTTAACAGGCACACAATACACAATATCTCCGTTGAACAGAAGCTTCATTTCCTGCCCTCCGTTACCTCATGCATATTAAATATCATTTTCCAGAGAAAATCCCTCAATGTCTCATCTTTGTTGGGCACAGAGAGATCTTATCTTGATTACCGTCTACAGGCTATTACCAAAAATTGGATTTTATTGCTGATAGCAGCTATGTGTGTAGTAAGTGCAAAGAAACCCAATGACGTTGATGAAGAGATCAAGAAGAATAAAATGACATGTTTGGCCAACATTTTCCACATGGTGAGGAGCTTGAATTAATGGCTTTGATTTAGTATTCTGATCATTCCTGTAGAATGTTGCAGAGATATTTCCATGGAAGAAATATATTATTATAATGAACAAGTATCGTTGGTTCACTCAAACGTACAGAACCTTTCCTGCTGAAGACAATTAATTATGTCCAGTATATTTACAGCACCTGCTCTCAGAAGCTGAACACAATGCGCGCTGTATGGATGCAATACAATAATAATCTTGCTTTAACAGATGCTCATGTATTTTTTAACTAATTAAACATGTTGCATGGGATTTCAAAGGCCTGAGGGTCAGAAAACTCACAAACACTAAAAATGGTTGTGGGCATTTTGGGGAATAATTTCTCCAAAGTGTAGCTTTGAACACACATTAGCATTTTGTTGTTGTTGAGACTCGTCTACAGGTTTCAGACTCTAAATGCGGGACCGTGTGTCTGTCCGGCCGGAGGAGGGAGAATAAAAATATAAAACGGATAAATAACGAATGACACAGGAGGATTATGCAAATTGGGGTGAAATGGAGAGCCAGCGAGATCGATCAAAGGCGATGGCAATTATGAGTTGAAATTATAGTGTAGTCATTACAAAGAGGGCGCACAATCAGAAGCACAGGTAGCGCCGTAGCTGTGAACGGAATTAAAGAGGTAGGACGAGAACAAAAGCAGTATCAGCTGCATCATGAATGTAAGCAATGCCATCGTCTTCAGCATCTTTATTCATGTAATTCTTAATCAACAGAGACAGGTAGTATTTAGTATTTATAGAAGTGGCTCAAGTGATATTATTATCAATGCATTGCATCATCAGCAATCCACACAATACGCGCTCCATCGCCGAGTCCCACAAGAGATGGGAAAGCGAAAAAACATCACAAGTCGGCCCCTAAAAATCGACTCCTCTGCGCAACTTGGAGCAGGACTAATTATCTTGGTGGGCTTTCATCTTTTTCATTTCTGCAATTCTCTGTTCTTTTTGTGCCTGTTATAATCTCATCCTGTTCTCTTTATCTCACAACTGTACAGTGTTACTCTCCGAAGGAGCCGGTCCACTCGCCAGCCGTATCGCCGCCGCCGCCGCCTGCCGGAGTGGACGTCGATATGGCAGAAATTAATACCTGCAGAGATATATCTTCGAGGATGTCAGAGATCCTACGTGTAATGTGGGGATTCTTACTTTATGTTAACTCTGAGTTGGTGCAACAAGACACTGAAGACTTCAAGATGAAAAATCCACACTGTGAAGTCCTGCATATTCGTTTTAACTGAAGAGAAATCAATCAATCAGTCACACATGAGTTGCAGACTTGTTTCTGATAATTCTATTAATATTCTTTATGCAGCATATGCAGACATAATTTCATAGATACTGTATGAATGTGATACTCATTTGCATATTTCAACCTCTTAATCTTTGTAATCTTTATTTGTTAACTGAGGAATGGTTGCATCATCCCCTGTGTCTTTATCTATCACCTAATCATTTTCTTTCTTCTACAAGCAAAGTGTTTAAACTGAATTGTATTCAACAATATTCAAATTAGTTAACTATTTTGTTGCTGAATAACACAACACACTTGAATCTTAACTTTTTTTCAGCATCAAATACTTCTCAATTATGATTTCTCAATTATTAATGATAGAGGACTGCTGATGTGATATTTTTACAGGTTCAAAACTCCATGTAACCCTCGCAACCAATGCTCAAAATTGATTTTTCCGCCCGGGCATGCGCACGACGCCTTTCTGTTAAGACGGCAGCAACAAAGAAAAAAGTATGTCGTTCTTTGTGGGGTATTCTGAGAAAAACAGCAAAGTAGAAGCGGCCGCCACAGCTTGAGAGTCTCAGAGAGCCATCTGAAAAGCTAAGTGAGTGATCGATGACAGAAGTCAATTATCACCTCTCGGATCTGTCAGAGGTGGCTGTGCGGGGCGAGCGTCACACACCACCCACCTCTGTGTGGCCGTCACTGACTGTGGAGGCCAGTGCAGACAGACAGGGGGGCAGGGGGGGGACACCAGAGTATGCAGACGGGGCCTCGCGCTACTATTACTACACATAACAGTAATTAGAAAACCCCTCTCATGTCTCTCCTGCATTGCACAACTCCATCAGACATCTTGCCAGGCTATATTAATTTGCTGAAGAACACTGTATGATTTGCCAAACAATTACTTATGTGAATGCCACGCTCAGTACAGCTTGCAGCAAAAGGCAACGCTCTAATAATGGCAACAAACTGTTATGCAGGAAAGAGAATTTCTCCTCCTAATGGGCTGCGGAGATGCACCTTACATGAGAAGCTTTGCTATTCAAGCCAAAAGTACCTGTGCTGGAGTTACTAAATGGATGTGACAGCAAAAATAGGTACTGGAGAAACTATAAAGCGTTTCAGAACTGAATATATGCATTAAAGGCGAGTAAGGTGAAAAGCTTGGCATAGGTTAGCGCCTATTAGCTAAGCAACGCATTTCAGGTTCAAGGATGGAGACATGAACAAAACAAAAAGAGCCATTCATCGCTATTTAACATGAATCTTTTCTTCTGACATATCACACTGAAACATTTAACTGATTTAATATTTGCATGTGGACATTTCAACGGTGTAAAGAATAAAACAAAACAACCCAAATATGTTAAAATACAATGACTACTAAACCATAAATGGACGCAAGATAGATTTTATCCCTCATTGCAGTTGTCAAAAAAAATATACGTCTAACTTATACATGATCTTCAATGGCTACGATAACCACCTGGCAGTTTTCCTGAGGAGCGTTTGATGTCTGCACATGCAAATGGTTGCCAACACAATTCAGCACATTGAGCTCTATTTGTGTCCACTTGAAAGGCTGGGGGCCAAATGAACAGCCGTGATTCAAACATCACGAACTTTCCTTTGGGTCTTAAAAGCTTCTTGAACCATTCTCGAGTCTATCTGACAATTGTGAGTCACCTGAGGTGAACTGTTTGTCAGGTGAGTGTTGGTGTGTGCAGACATCAGATGTTTTCAGGTCAGGTGTCATATGCTATGGAGTCTCATTCCGATTATGGGCAGGTACAGGTCTGATGTGTTCTGTGTCTTATTGTGTCTATACTTCCGCCGTCTTTCCTGTGCAATCTGACGAAGTCTCTGCTTACCGTTGACCTCCTGAGCTCCTGCATCGGTGAAGAGCATGCTCATCACCTCCTCGAAGTTGCACCCGGGCTCTGATGCGTGGCTGTCCTGACCCACGTGATGCAACATTCTCTTCAGAACGTCATCCAGGGATGCGGCCGTCTCATCCAGCAGGATGGTGGCCTTTGCTAGGAAGCCATCAAGGTCCCGGTGCGCCCGGACCTCTTCCTCAAAGTTCATTAGCTTTACATACTGTGGAAGAGATCTTTTTTTCAATAAACCAAGGAGACGCTAAGGATTAAATCTTACTACAAATAAAAATAGTTTCTTACATATTGTGTTTAAATCAAAAATGTAGCACAAATGCACAGTATTTTGTTCAGCTTACACCTGAATCCCTTTGTTCCCTATTGTTCTAGGTAGTTTTCTGTCTGTATTATTCTTTCATGTAGCCACCGTAAAAAGCTGTGCTGGAGGATTTAAACATTCCCAATTGCTTCTCAAAGCAGATTAAATGGTCATCAGTTGGTACAACACCAGCCCCATATTTATTATTTAGTCAACTGGAAACATGGGCACAGATTTCATGCTTCCAAATTCACCAATGCAAGCTTAAGATTTGAGCATTTTTTTCATGTATTAGAGCAGGTTGATTGGATCTGGATTTCTTTTCAGTCAACCACTCATACTGTAGATTGGAATTGTCCTGAGGACCTTGGCATACGACCCCTCCTGAGAGAAATAGTGTAGTTTTTCAAACAGCACAACAGAGCAGGCTTTACCTCTGTTAAATTTGTCAACATTGGACCAGTGGCGTTCGTGAATGAGCTGAGAGACAGATAAATGGAAGGAAAGACGAGCGCAGCTCGATTAAGAGGCCAGACGCCCATCAGTCCTTGATCGTATTGATCATGTGCTTGACAGAAAATCTGAAGATGAAAAGATTCCCTGCTGCTCTTTAGAAAATAAAACAGCAGAAAGTCGATGCCTGGAGTCTTAGAGTAATTTAGGTATAGAATCCTATAAATAAATTTGCTTTTGTTGGTTTGTGCAAATAAATCAGTGCATGGGTCAGAGGGCCACCTGGAGTCAATCGATTAAAGGTCTAAGAAACTGAATTTGAATACATTTTTTAAATTGAATTTAATAACCTGTTCATAAAGTGAAAACCTTGCAGCGGTTGCAATGGCACAATTCTATTTATACTTATTGCAAACAAACAAACACCAAAAAGGATGTCAGAATGGAACTTTGCAGAACTGACAAAAAAATAAGAAGAGAGAACAGCAAACAAACAGGAAATATATAACAAAATACACAGATTAATGTGCAGAACCTGGAAAGCTGTTGGCAGGACAAACCGAAAACTACGACAAGTTTGCATTGTGTGAGTTTAAAGCCTTTGGCTATCTCTTCAAAATATCATTCATTTACAGTCTGAGAGATTGCTTATTATACTGGAGTGTGCTAACACGACTCCACTTTGAAATTCCACTACAAAATACTTGCTGGTATCAAAGTTGAAGTCATTATTTGACTTTTTCTTATTCTTTTAATAAATGACTTCTACATTACACATTAGAATTAATCTACCCCCATCAACAACATCTTTTTCAGTGTGGAACTTAACACTAATGATGTTTAGTCTTTATTTAGTATACTTGTATTGAAGATCTTTGCTGAGAACATAATTTTAAATACAGTTCTGTTAGCAGGATATTTGATTACTACTATATCACACATACATACCTTTCTTGACGTGTTTAGTAACACACAACCAGAGTCGTCAGTATCTGAGGAAAAAAAAAAACCAAAAGGTACTTTTAGACATTCAAAGTGTTATCTCAGAAAACATTTAAAAATGCTGTACCACATAGGCGACAGAAACAGAACACGATCATGTCGCTAAATCTATGTATTCCTGAGCCCACATAGTTCTCTTTATACATGTGTGTGTTTCACCCCCAACCTCGTTTGTGAATGACGTAGCCTTTTAATACCTTAGCATGGCTGGGCTTTGAGGGGTTGTCTTACAAAAAGATTAATAAAACCGGTGTGTACTTAAGCTGTGTAATTATTTCTGTGTCGTCACCTTTGGCAACCACTTAAACGGCGTGTATTTAAAATGATAGGACACAGAATACTGCTAGTTTTAGAAGTGCATTCTAAAACTATGGAGTATTCATTACTGAATTCTGAAATGAGGATCACAAGAAACAACTACTCAACCAGCAAAGAAATGAAGCTTATTTTCTAATAGTGCTGAAAATGTCAAGAGGCGAGTCTCTAAATGCTCTCATTGAACAGGGATTGGAAGTTCTCTGCTGATAAGGCTCTAATACACACGTCTGTGCAGCTGAGGCGAGTGCTCTGATAAAGTACAAAGGTTTGGATTTTCGAAGTCTTGGAAAAAAAAAAGGAAAAATGGTAAAAAAAACCTTTTATGTTAGGAAACAATACCGGGACAAACCAAGGGAATGATGATTTCAACACGCTTCTGTCCCTCAGCAGACTGTCAGTACCCTGCTGACTCTCATAAAACAGTCCGCCATGGTGTTACATAATACAGTTATCGCCGTTTACTGTGGGGAGGATGTTATTAGGTTACCATGGGCTTTCCTCCTCTGCTCCGCGTGATCCACTATGTTGGCTCTATCTGGAAATCAATCAGTGCTTAACTCCTCCCTCCAGCAACAGAAATGCAAGAAAAGCCCGCTTTAACAAGCCCATAAGCCTCAGGAAGGAGTCAGGATATCTAAATATCAATGATGGAGCAGTCACAGGTGAACGTGTTTGAACGTCGGTCCGCAGGAAAGGAGAGTGCTTTGAGTGCCACACCGAGCACCTTGCCATTATAAAACCCTGCAGGCCTTGGAGGAAGAAAGACAGACCCAGCCTCTAATGCCGTGATGAGACCATGGCGGGTGGGGGGGCACGTGTCGTGTGCGGCGGATTTGGTTCATCAAAGCCTAACAATCAAAAAGCACACGACCGGGCTTATCCGCTCCCACAGGAAAGAGGGAGTCGCTGCTCTAATTGCTGTCAGGCTGCAGCTGTAAAGAGATATTCATATATTCATATAAGATTACTGCTCCTCAGTGATCACCTTCGTCTAATGACCTCTGTATGTCCCAATATACTGGTGGCTTAAAGTAATCCAGGAGAATTTGGGGGTTCAGGGATTAGGGAGAGTACGTGTTAAAAAATGTGACACAGGCTTCTTTCCAGACTTGGAAGCTTGATCAATGTGGCACTACAACTGTTAATTATATTCAGTCTGCCACAAGTGTTATGTAATCTCAGGATGGGATATTGTATTATTTCAGTCATTAAGGATTGCATGGCGGTGACTAAGAATGGTTGGGTGCAGTAAAAGGGGAGCTCTTGCATCCATACAGGAGAAACGACCTTGGGACACGGCTGTGCAGTATTCGAAAATTCAAAATATCAAATGTTTCTACATTTTCACTTTTAGAATACAATGAATACATTTACAAGAAATCTCCCAGAATTTTCTAATTTTATTGCAGTCAGAATAAAACATTGTGAACACAAGAATCAGACTGCAATCTGACCTTGAAGAGGGTGGTGTTACATAAATCATGGATAAAAAGACAAGTTAAATACAAAAGATACAGATTTTTATTTCTTATTAATCATTGTTAAATATGAGGTTTTACTGTCAATGTGTAGTAGAAATGCACATTTAACATTAGTGAGGTGACAGCACTACAGAATCAAGGCTATGTCACGGGTCGAACAAAGACACCTGTCAACTTGGAAAAGAGTTGTTAAGCAGAATCTCCTCTGGTCGGACTTGTGGAACATCCCACAAGTAAGATTCAGCCTACTAATCGGGTTGACCTATGACATACGTCCCTGATCTCCACTGCAGGTTCAGGAATGAAGAATTCAGCTCACTCTGTGATGCCAACAACGTAAGCATGCTAACAACCTGTATGACGGCACTCATGCAGGACTGTGATTGAAGGCAGCACTATCAGATCATAAGAAAACTGGCTGAAAGTTCTCAACCAGTAACACCAGTGGACCCAACATCTACTTTGTCAGGGTGGGTGGATAAAAACGAAACAACATCGAGTCTACTTTATCTGACCAAGAGGGAACGAGATGAAATAGCTCCAGTTCTTTGAGAGTACCGCCATGTCCTTTACATATTGATGTGGTCCACCAAGGTCAAAGCTGTTGTCCTGATCAGGCTCATTATACCAATGGAGGAAGGGACTGAAAAAGTCTTTGAATGAATGAAAGCCAAGTTCATAGAAGCACCACTGAGTGGGACGCAGTTGGGAGGCAGTGGAAGGGCAACAAGTCTGTCCTTAGTCCGATACTAACATATGTTCCAGGATCTAAAGAGCAAAACTTGAACCAGGTGCAAGAGGCAGTACCATACACCATTCTGCTCTAAAACAATTAAATCAGTGACGCCTATGCTTCCTCATGACTTCCCCCTCTTTCCAATAATCAGTCAAATCAATTGAATTGAAATAAAACAGAGTTCAGCAGTGAGAGAAATTGAATCACGAAATCAATGCTATTCGTGTCGAGCGTTTGACAAGGACTGACAATGTTTTTCTCTAGAATTGATAGTGTAATGTCAAAACAATGCAAAACAGAACAACATCCTTGCGCTGCCAGCTGCCAGCATATTTAGTAAACTCGTCAACGGCTGATTCTCAACAAACAATATATTTTCGGAGTTGTCTGGGCTGTGTGTACATGTAGAGTGCAATTCACCAAGTCCACTCAATGAGTTAACAAGACAAAGATTTAACTTTTACATCAACACGTACGTTTACCATGCAGAATGCTAACATTTCATAAAAAGAGCAAAGCCTGCAGACTAGTTCAGGCACTGCTCTACAAACAGCCTCATCCTCATCCATCATCCACAAACACTCTCCAAATTTGACGGCTTTTAAGTAGCTGTGATGTCCCATCACTACCTCTACCTGCTCACCCAACTGATGACCTGAATCTATATTGCTGCCCGCGTGACTCTGATTGGAAAGACATGTCAGAAAGCAAGTTGCACTGGATAATGAAGGGATGGGTTAAACAGAGGAATTGGGATTGGGCCTAAGTCTCCTTGTCATGATATTGTTTTAAAGTTATGTAAGCAAGTTATGCAACATTACTGTCATGTTTTTCTCTTGGCTGGAGATATATTTTAATCAGTGATAATCTGCGTTAGCTGATTAGAATTGATTTCTACCTAAAAAAGAGACGTGACAGTAAAGTTGCACAACACCACCGACACAGGATGCATACATTAGCTAGAGGACATTATGAAATGAATGACACACGATTTTTGACTCACTATTTAGATTATGAAGCAGCTAAAATGAATAGAATAAGTATCACAGCCAACAAACAGACAAATGATCTTGACCGTTTTTATCTTTAACTGACCAAAGTTAAATTATAAATTAAAATGAATATCCTCCACACCATTTTGTCTCAACTGCTCTTATGTTATAAATACAAGAAACGAAATTTAGATCAAACGAATCACCAGAGTTGCATGGAGGCTTTAATTTGTCTCAGATTTTACCAGAATAGGATCAGAGAGTTCCCTAATTCGCACCTGTGTTCCTGGATCCTATTTGTTTGTCTTATTATTGGTTGTACATTTTCGATTAAAGCATCTTGTGAATTGAATGTTTGTCTCACTTGGGTGCATTTTAATCTGATTTTAAAAAATGAAGCAAGAGCTGTGCGTGTCAGGTGAGCCAATGGTTTTTGAAATGGAATATACATACCTTACTTTTGGACTTTTCTTTCCAAAGTCCTAAAATGAAGTTAACAACAGAACTTGCTTAACCCTTTTAGATAACCTGTCGGGTTTGATGACATGGCATTCGGTCTCATAGCTGCATATACCTAGCATACTGATACAGCTGTATTTCTAGTGTAGAACAAACAGTAACAACAAATGCTAGGTAGCTAATATGCATTTAATGTTGGTGAATGGTTTTGGAGCAAAGGAAAAGTTCAGCAATCAAAATCTTTCAGATACAGTAGATCTTATCTTTAAAAACTGTGATATGATGCCCTCTTTCTTCAGTCCAAATTTCCGCCATTTCAGTAGAAGGTCAAGTGTAAGCGACTCGACCAGCTGACTTGGACATGAAATAATTGGGTACTGAAACAGGCTGCATGTCTGAAATACTAAATTCAGTCACTGGAAAACTTGACAAGCTAAGTTGCAGGTGACGCCATCAGCCGTATAGACTCAAGCTGAGAAGGCCAGTTAACACATCTACGAACTGCAGCCATGCTACGCCAGGTTCTTATACAGTTTTTCTTCATTGTGAATCACTGCTGTGAGCTAGGCTTTAGTTCGCTTTCTAGTTTTGCTGAAAATAGAGCTTTCAACCCTCATTCCATGTCCGTCAATGTCGGAATCCACAAACTGAAAGGAAATGGTGAGCAAGTGCCTTAAACAGCACCTTCCCTGCTGATTTCAGTGCTGCCACTGAATGCTTTGCTTAATAAATATGAATAAACAACGCTTGTTTGTGATGACAGTTTGCACCTAGTCCGATGTGTGGATTTTTGCTGCCGTCCGTGACTTTTCCCAGTCCCCTGAAACAACACTCTCTCTGTGTTCTAGGACCTTGTGATTAACAAATTAATTACTGATTATCGACCAGAAGTATAAAGACATCCAAGGCTTGCTTACACTTCTTCATGAAGGAAGCCACTGTTGAATATAGGGAGAGAAATTAATTAATTATAATGGACGGATGTCTTTATAATTACATTTAGGTGGGATCTGCTGTCTCAGAGTCTGATGAAATCACGAAGCTATTTGCTTTTCAGACAGAATTTGATTAAAAGTCCCGCTCAGTGCCTTGCATCGATTTGACATGGAGAACATATTCCACAGTGGTCTGCTGATGTAGAATAACATAATAATGTAATAATTAGTGACATAAATTAAAAGCAGAAACGGGGATGCTAACAGCTGATGACGCAGTGATGTAATGGATGTTAAAATCTGACCAGGAGAAAGGGCTGGGAGGAAAACAAAAACACACACTAATCAACATTTTGCCGCAATGTTGATGAATAATGCACTGTAATCTGGCAACAAACATAAATTATATATATTAGTGCATTGCAGTGTCTAATGTTTATCTGAACACAGTGTGTGAAATTCAAAGCATTCGTGTTTAGAAATGGGATGACAGTGGTCGTCGTAGTTACTGTAATCATCTTATTAACTAGATTATTTTTTGTTTATATCTTCGGGGAACATTTATGCTTCATATGGGCAGATAAACATGTTGTTATGACAGTTGAATTAACACACACTTCTTAAGTTAGGATTGAAGTTTGTGTGTACTTCTTCTTGATGTATCTAAAACTAGAAGAGTTTTTTAAAATCTGATGCAGAAACATTCCTTTGTCACTGTTACTGATGATGATAATAAACATCTGCACCTTTTCATCCGATAATGTCAATGCACTATACTCAAACCAATATTTAATTAAAAATGCTGATCTTTTTTTTTTTTTTTTTACATTTTAATTATCATTATTGCTAAAAATATGATTACTATCACATTAAAAGTATTATAATGAAGGTCCAACCCCCCCACCCCATCTACAAAGAAATATGGCATAGGAAGAAGAACATGCCTCATTTGTCACATGAATGCACATCTATAGGAACAGACATCGACAACATAACCCGGTCTGTTGTGATGCTTCCACTCTGCCTCTCTAGTATTTTACGCTCAATTTTTAGACCTGACATTCACCTGTCCAACTTGAGAGACTTTTTCTGTTGTGTTCTACTTCAAACTTGTTCCTAGCCTAGCCTTTTTTATTTTTTGTCAGATGCCTTAAGTGTTACTATGTATGGAAAATCAGCCCAAGTGACATGGTCACCTGTCACATCGCCCTCTCTTTCCATCTCTCCCTGTGGTGCACCTGTGACTGTTACCATGGCAACAGTAACCTGTTGACTTGTGGGGTTTCTGGCGATGGGGTCAAAATCATCTGCACCTGCAGCTGAGGAGCTGTCTGTCAAATCAACACCTGCCATCGGGCTTTGGATGGACTCAGATCCCGTCAGACTGCAGGCTACATTCCACACGTTATCGGAGGATTTTTTGGCATCTTCTTTGTCTTTTTTCTTGAAGGATGCTTCACAGAGCGGCATGCTTCTATTGAAGAATGTGCCTCATCTTATGATTTAAAACAGCTACAAAAAAAAGGGTTGAAGTGAAAGGAGCAACAAATAGTAATGTCGGTCAGACCGCTGAGGAAATTTACTGGCTGAAGTTTTGGCCTCCATATATCTGGGCAAGCTGTCATTTTTCCACTAGAAATATGACATGACTTTTAAACCCGTTATGATTATTATTATTATTGTTATTGTTATGGTTATTATTTCATAATAATACTCAACCTTTAGGGCCTTTACACATTATTGCCATTAAAGTCATAAAGTCACTGATTAAACTCCAGAAAAAGATTTAAATGTGAACACCTCCAAGGTATATATACATTTTCAAGCCTCCAGACTTTCTCACTTTTTGTTTGCTTCATCTCATCACTCCTGTCTTTCTCCCTCTGGGCTTTGGCTTACAGAAGCCCTCCTCCTTCTCCTGACTGAGACATTGGTGCATTAGCTCAAATGGAATCATATGAAGCTGTCGATGAGACTGAGGACGGGGAGACGGTGGAGACAGATGGTCCACTAGCCTCGTCCCAGAAACTTGTCCCTCAGAGCCGCTGTTTAAATGGCAACATGCCGAGTGCAGGCACTCCCGGATGTTAAAGGGAATGGGAGATGACACCAACTCTTGTGATTCCTGTTACACCCAAAACGCAACAATGAATAATTAATACTAATAATTTGCACACATCAAAATGGAGTCACACCCTCAACGTGACGGCATCATGGTAATTTAATGCAACTTCAGTGAGGCTCTACATCTTTCTACCTTGTTATTGAGTTTTGCCTTTCCTCCTTATCCCAACCAGACACTTGCAGCCCGACAGCCCTCCTCTCCTTGACTCCTTCCCTCCCTCTAAATTCTCCGGCTCCCAGTACACTGACCTAGCCCAGGGCTGATTTGGTTGTCGTAGAGGTGGATGTCATCTCCGCAGGCGATTGGTGAATCCTGTCCCTCCTCTCGGCCCTCGCTGGCCTCCTCCTGCTCCACCTCCCGCTGCTCTGGGGACACAACAACACAGGGTCACCTCCTGAACCTCAGCCATCATTTTAAGTGGATGCCAAGTCTTACCAGATGCTCTAAGATGCCTGTGAGGTTGTCAAAAGGATTTGCTCAAACAGATCCTGTAAACGGATTTTTATCGTAGTTTGTATTTTCTATGTCTTAAACATGATAGCATGGTGACAAGTAAAAACTCCCACTAAAGGAATTGAATTTTTTTATTATTATGTTGTTGATTTTAGTGGTGGTGGTACAATGGTATCTCGACATACGAGATACATTTGTTCCGTGACCAAGCTTGTAAATCAATCTGCTCGTATCTCAAACTAATTTTCCCCTTTTAAAATAACTAAAATCATTTTAATCCATTTCAGTCTTGTGAAAAAGCCCTAAACCCCTCTAAAACATTTTTTAATCAACCAATAGACATGCATCCTTTACCTGTGCATAAGTAATTATACATTAGTTAGTTACATAAACAATTAAAAGTATGAAAAGAAATGCGAAAGTCACGACCGGGCTATGTCTATACTCTATGGACAACAAGTAGAACAAGTGTTTGTGTATTTTACCTGCGTGACATGTTATTACTTTAATGCACTAAAAGCCCTGAGCAGAAAAAATATAAATCTAAAAAGCTAAAATACCAAATGTCACAGAGAAAATGTCAAAAATCATAATGTTGAGCAATTGTTTTGATATGAAGAGTAATATTTGATGATTCAGCAGATAGACAGGCTCTTGGGCATGTTTTTTAAGGGTGCAATGGAAGGATTTTGTTTGGTAGAAAGCATCACAGGACTCCAGCCTGGAGCTTGTTGGGATGACTCATCCCATTCTCTCTTCCTGACACAGCAGCCCCTTAAATCCAATCCTACAGTCAGCGGCAGGTTACAAAACATCATCCAGTGATCAGCTTGATGTGACGAGAACAATATCTCATCGTCGTGCTCTTAATCTGTTGACCTTATCTGTGAGGGGGCCCCAATTTCAGTTGATTCAGTTTGTCCTGCATCAAGATCATCCCTTGATGTGCTTGACATGCTTTGAACACTGCTGTGTCATAGCCTTGCATGCATCCGTCTGCGACGCAGACGCACCGGATGGGCTTTGACTTTCAAATCACCTTGAGAGAAAATCCAGACTGGAGAGCAGGGGGAGTGCTCTTTCGATTTACAAATAAAATGAATAACGGGATCAGTTGTAGGAAAAGTTTAATCATTTGCTATATTTTCATTTATTTATTTCTGTATGTCTAACTCCAAATTTAATATAACTCATCATCAGGAATTGGGGTTGATTTCATTTAAAATCCTTATATGGATTACTTTGGCATCTTATGAATATAAAATTGTCCAGTCAAAGCTGACATGCGACAAAGAGGATGGATGTTTAATATGGAAACTCTGAATGATTGATCGATTGTTTGATCCACAGGGAATGCAGTGTTCTGCAGCAGCCTTTGAGATGTGTTTGAAACTGTGACACACAGAAACAAACGGCAACGAGAGGTGATGCTTGCATCATTAAACATGCTTTAAAATTTTATGCCTTGTTTTCTAAGAATAACTTGAAGAGGACACAACTGCTGTCATTCTAATGTAATGGAGAAACATACAGATTCATCTGTCATGTTGTTTTAATTATTTATTTGTACAAAAAATCATAAATCATCTTATCTTTGGGTAGACAAACAAAATCGAAGATGATATAATTGTCATAACTTAATGATTTAACCCATGAGAGGCTTTGTGTTCAAAAAGTCTTCACAGTCAACTTTGTCGAAATTCTCACAAATTCATTCTATAGTTCTTGGAATGGACAGAATAATGAACATGCAATCCAAAAATGCAAAACATACAATGCCTCTAGACAATGATGATGGGAGTAGTGTAGTAGCTGTTTAGGTTGTTGGTACCAAACCCAAAAAGAGGGCAAGATATGACACATCTGGGTCTGCACGGCTTATCACCTGTCAAATGATTTCCTCAGGGAACTCCACCGCAGACATTTCAACATGTCACAGCAAGAAGCTCAAAACTTATGTACAATCTTGGCATTCCACTTAGAATAGGTGCTGTTCTGATGCATGCTGGGATTTCCACTTGTGTTTTTATTTTGTGCTGTGATAGAATAATAGATCATTTAAAATGTCTGCGATGTCATCAGTCCACTCACTCCAGAAATCCACAGAAACATCTCTTTGGAGCAACTTTATACTAGCATGCAGAAAACTGGGATAGGGAAGAACCCGTCATGTTGTAGAGTTTTAGTGATTCAGCATTTTTTTTTCTACTTATCAGAATATTGCAACAGAAATGCAAATGACAAACATCTCTTAACCGGTTCACAGCATTTGGTAACCAGGTCTGTTTAGAGAGCAGTAAACCTTAAGACCAACCTTTTCTAATGAACATCTGACATGACAATGGGGGGTAATAGTTGCAAATAATAATTTATTTGCATTTATATTCTAATACAAGGTTTCCTAATAAAGACGGGTCTGTTCATCTGCAGCAGGGGGACCTTCTGTGATTCTGCTGAGTGGGTTCGGCGTGTTGCGGAGGGGAATAATTGGCTGGGGGAGACAGGGAGACCCAATGCAAGCATATTCTGTCCCGACCGCTTGTGCTGCACATACTAATTGGGTTCCTCTCCTTGGCTTGAAGGTAATGAAACTGCAGTTATCATAACAGCTGGTGAAAAGTTCATTATTTATATCCAAATGCAGTGGAGTGTCAGAGCCGAGAGAATTTTATGTGTCTGACCTGCAGCTGTGATCTTTAATTCACAACCTTATTATTGTACAAATCACATTATTGGCAACATTAAAAATAACAACAACAACCCCCCCCAAAAAAACATCATGATGAGACAATCAAACTCAAACTCGTCAAACTTGTTAATTTTTGTTCTGTTGTGGAAAAGTTGAAGAGGATGAAGATGTGTTGTACTGTGCCTTCACTGATCCTTGTGGGGATTCAGACTCACCCATTTCTTGAAAGAAGTATCCATTCTTGGACATCCCAGAGGGAGGCGCCTCTGCAGGAGAGAGCCAGACAGAAAAAGACAGTAATCACTGAGGTGAAACGGAACGGGACCTGCTGGGAGACATTTTCATTTTTGAAATGGCACTATTTGCGAGTAATTTTTGGCATGAGAAATTATTGCAAATACAAATATAAATACAAGCCAAACTGAGAGCTCTGTTAGTAATTTTGTGAAGATGTTCAGGAAGGGAAAAACTTTTGAATTTTAAATATGAAGCTTGTAATGGGAGCAAGAAGAAACTTTAGAAATGATATTTATTCATATATTCATTCACTCGTGATTAAAATATCTGCCCCCAAATGGCCATTAGGATACATGACAATGCCTGCTAATGACATTTTTCATTATGCTAACTTGGGCTCCGTGGTGTCCTCTCTTCCGGTGACCTGAAAATCATTTCTGCTCTGTTATCATGGAGGATCTCACGATCCCTCAAATACACCCAGAGGATAACGGCAAGAGACGAGGAGATGAGGGGACGAGGAGTTATGAGTAAGGAGACTCCTCGCTCCCCTGACTCCTTTCCTTCAACTTGCATCTCTCTCTCTCATCCACTCCTGAAGGAGCTCACAACCAATGAGGAGATGCGAGGAGCCGTTAGAGTAATGAAGACCACCTACTGAAAAGTATAAAGTGTTAAAACCGTGAGGAGTTTTTAAGTTTAGGGAGCTTTTCTTGAGGTCCTTTCTTCAAAGGTTATACAAAACCTCTAGAACACACACTCCCATTGGCAACAAAGCAGCATTTGCTATTATCTACTATTACAGATCTGAAGCATTTTTTATGGCTTGGGTTTGGCTGGATGAAGGCGAAAACATTTTTGTCAGAAAAAAGTTGCGGCTTACCGGCTGAATGTTTCCGACCCGACCATTCCTCATTTCTATGTGACATATGTGCGTTTACGGCTCAGTATTTCCTGCTTTGCTACCTAAAATGATAATTTCTATAACCCCGAGAGCTCTTTTTTACTTCAACACATCTGTCAGGTGAACAAAGTGTGTTTGATTCCACTGATGATATAATTTAGCGATGCTATTTCTGGCTCCAGTATGTCAGATATGTCTTGTGATTCTAGAGCTTTGTTCCTGCCACCTACTGTAATCTGTTGTGTGTAATGATGTGCTTATTATTTTTATGATTTAGATCTCCCTAAAAAAACTGCCACAGATGAAAGACTGACTTTGCTTTTTAACCTGTTGCTGTGATGAACAATCTAAATGTGAGAGCTGTAAAAATTGACTCAATTTGATCACCTTTACAGAGATTTGTAAAGATTTGAGGTAAATAAAATCAGCTAGTAAATAGCAAGCAGACAATTTAGAGTGTGTAATACGTTCTAGTTAATTAAAACATTCCCTCCTAATGGGGCCACGGCTGTCAAAGACGCTGAGCACAAAATGGACAACGCTGGAGTTCAACCAGACGATAAGAGGAACGATTCCATTTGGGGAAATCAGAGAAACGTCAAGTAATCATTCCTGCTATGCTCATTATGTGGAGGAAATATTAACAGGCAGTGACTGTTAACAGTAAACGCTCCTTTCACCAGCAAGGGTCTTGACTTTGCTCGTATGTTCAGTGATAATCCACAGTGAGTTTTTTGCATCCAGACAAGAAATCGCTTTGCCATGGACGGACACAGAGTTTTTTTAAAATGGTGGATATCTCATTTTGGAATTAAACTTAATCTGGAGAAGAGCTCCGCTGCAAATACACAGAGAGGGAATTTAGAGTACAACATTTCAGAGAGCTCGTCACGTGGCCCTGTGGACGTGTGCAGCATGTGGATGGACCAAAGAGACGAGACAGATATGGAGAAAGGATACTTTGAAGGTTACTGAGAAATTGTGGGCTGGAGGAGGGGGGGTTTAACGCTCTTCTTGAGAACTAAGCGGATATCTGTACACATTCGTTCTATAACGGGCGATCATCGGCATGTCTCGCAGGCATTTCCTTGACAAGACTGCTGGAATCACAGCAATGACAGAGAGAGGGACAGACGGGATGAAAGAAGTGGTAAAACACCTCACTCAGCTCCACAAGCACATCCATAAACAATGATCATGTATTCCGTAATCTCCCAGTTTAGGACAAGTAAATATCTTTCCTTTGAAAAGTTGGCAATGAAAACCTATAGGAGGAATTCATTACACTGTTTTAAATGTACAAAACTGTCCCTCAACTTCGGGGTTAAACTGAGAGAAGAAAAAAAGGATAAATAAAAACTGGGATTAATCTCCTCCCAAAACAATTAGCTTTTTTTCAGTTCCATACAAGTAATGTAGCTGCTTGGGTCGGTAATAGATATTTGCATTTAGTCTTCCTATTAAGTGTTCCTCTGAAGCTCTTGTTGATTTTCATGTGTGTGTGTTTTTTTTAATCCAATTTCTAAACCCTGAGGAATGCAGAAAAATTTAATGGAATAGTTTGGCATTGTGGGCAATACACTAATTTGCTCTCTTTGATGTTTGATGAGAAGATCGGTGCCATTCTTACGTTTTTGTTGTAAATATGAAGATACAGTCAGCAGCCAAGAATTCACAGCTAGCAGTAAGAAAGTAGTCCTCGATAAAACCCTTCAATCATTCGCAACTTTAACAAATTAACACCTATCTCTTGGCTCCAGCTTCATTTTTATTGCAAAAAGGTATATGTTAAAAGAACTAAATGGGGGCAGCTGTTTCATTGCTGATTATTTTGGTTGCATAACAGTTTGTCACATTACCTTACCGTGTAAGCAGAAAAAAACACCTTTGAAATCAAATCAAATAAAATAGAATTAAATGATCTAAAAGCACAATGCAGCAACCTAGAAGACCTCCAGTCTGGAAACTTTGAGGAAAAAGATTTAAATGTCAGAGGCCTTATTGCATGAGGCCCTCAGAGGGCATTCTTAATTGCAGCTGGTAATTCTTTAATGACATTTGGTGAAACTATGAGGCTTATCTACTGTATGCTGACATTTCAATCACATGTCTGCCATGCTGAGCCACTACTCCCTACAAAAAGCAGTCATACAAATTAGAATTAAAATTAGGAATACCAACAGATATTGTTTTTAAGTCTTTAATATACACAGAACTCTTGCACTTTTCAAAGTGGAAGCAGTTTGAGCTGAACGGATATACAGAAATTTATTTAGTGTAGTATTACTTTAATCAGTGAATAAGATAAAATAGACCTTTATTAGTCCCACAGTGGGGAAATTCGCAATAGTAATACATCACAAATCGAACTGCAAAACACTTACCGAACCAAATTTATAGTATTATTTTTTTCATATACTGGAATTAAAATATGGAAAGTAAATAGGCCTAATGACCATTTTCAATGTTAATTAATAAGCAATTTGTTATTCATTGTAAAAAAACAAAACAAAACAAAAAAAATACAGTTTCAAGAACAACAGAAACTCGGCAAATCAGTATTCAACCAAATGTTAAATGTGGTCACAAAGTTCCTGAGCTATGGCATTACATAATGAGTACAGAAAATGGTATCACTTCATAATTTCACCCTATTAGACTTCTGTGGGAAACATTATCATAATTGGAACACTTGATGGCCAAAAGTGTGCTGTGAAACAATTACACAAAGTTTTAGTGAGTGCAGCTTCTTTTCTGATTGGATATCTATGCTTAACTTATTTAGTTTCCTTATAAGGTATTCCTGACGCATTACATTCACCATAATGGGAGGTATGTGCACTTGAAAAGCATAAATCCTGATGAACCTTGGTGTAGTTTTAGGTCTCTGGCATTGGCCCTCTATTTGTATTTAATTCTGCAAATTGGACAACCACATAGATGCTTCAACTTATCTGCATTCTTGATATTAAGAAGATATTAAGCGAATCACTTCTTTCCATGTGAGGAAATAGGAATCAAATTAAAATCACAATTTGTCTCATGAGGTATTGTAAAATAGGGCAGATAATTCTATCTTCCCTCAATTGGATAAATAATTAAGTCTATGAAAACATTTATTGGTGGATTCACAGGAGATTCCCAGATGCAGCCTGTGAGAAAACGGAGAAGCAGCTTCCAAAAATATAATAGCTGCAACTAATGATCATTTTCATTATCGATTAATCTGATGATTAAGGTGCCAACTTACTCCAAAGCTCAAAAGCAGCAACATGTACAAAAAAATCCAAAAACAAAATAAAGACCTAGTGTGTGTATTGGGAGTGTGGGGTGTTGTGTGTGTTTCTGACATGAAGTCAGACCAGATCATGTGAAGTAAGATAAAAAAAAGACCATCAGTATCAAATCAATAATATTTATTCAAAGATTTGTAGTAGCTGCTTCATTTTATATTCTTTAAACTGTGACTGAAATAAACAGAAAAACACACAACCATGAAACAACATATCACCTTTCTGACAGTTTAACAATAAATTGCATTGTAACAAATTATAAATGTCTTGGATAGCCAAATTCTAGCCAATATAATGGAACAAGACAAGATAAACACTTTAAAACAAACATAACTAACATGATATTGATATATATTCTTAGTGTAGGATGTTTCACATCTGGACAAAGGTATGAAACAGTTGTGTATGTTTATGTGTTTGTTTTTGTCAGCTTCCTCTGGACGTTTGGCTCCTTCTTCTCAGTGAAGCATCATGAAGATTCATGCGCTCTGCTTCCACCGCAGTGTTTAACACCGACAGATACAAAGAGAGATTTGAAAGGATTGTAGGGGACTGTACGTTATCTGTGTTCTGACTTTGTGAGATCAAGAAAGATGCATTGGGAACTTTGTTGTGAGCCACCATGCTTTGCTTTACGACCAAATAAAGAGCTTTGCTCTCAATGTAAAAAGCCCAAACAGGAAATGAGTTGGCCTAAAGGTTTTGTTTTAGGACCATTTCCCAGCTCACGCTCTCATTGTCTTTTAGCAACAGGCCAGTTTGCCATATTTTACACAGATGCTACACCTTCGAGGGACATATATCTTACATTTAAACCTGTAAAACAAGAAAAATAAAGATTTCAGTATATTCCCACAAATGGATGTGGTGATTTCAGCTGCTCTAAAATGAAACATGACAATAATCTGATGTATGATGTGGGGATTAGACTTAAAAAATGTTACTTTCAGACACAGTTAAAGATATGAGAGGATAGTTAATGCATTCAAAGTATGTTTACTTGAGAAGAAAAGTCTTGAATGATTGAGACTTAATGTTTAAAAATAAAAAGCAAAAACAAATCAAAACATAGCTTGGTTTTAGAATAAAAGCTTCAGTGGAATAAAATAGAGCTCTAAAAAAGGTTTAGTCAGAAAGACTATTGTAGTTGTAGTTTATTATTTTTTATCCTGCCAGTCACTCTCTCTTGCATGCTCACTCAATATCCATTGCTATTAATGTTTGGGGCTGTCAATCATCACATCAGCTCTTTACATGAGCAGTTTCTATATCTGCAGCTGTTCCTCTCTCCACCTGTGCCACCCTTTACCTCCCTGAAACATCAGTTTCCTCAACCTCTACAGCCACGAGCCTCTGGGGAGTCATCAGCCACCACCACAAACACCACTGTCCAGACTACAGGGGGGGTCTAGCTTCCAGCTGCTCGGGACAGACAAACCTCAGTTACCAGACCTTCCCACTGAGGCTGAGCCATGACTTTCCATCAATTCTTAATCATCATTACTCAACTGTCTTAATAAACATTATTTTTTTTGGCCTAATCACTCGTCTCTCCTGATGGAAGTAAAACTTCTCACACTAATTCATTTGTAAATGTCCCTGGCCTGGAAACAGACTCAATAAAAACTAATGAGTCTAGTTGGAAGAAAGATTTCCTGCAGTAGTTTGTCTACCCATCTATCTCAATGCACACTCATACACACACAGACACACACACACATACATGATAGAATGGATTATAAAGAAAATACATGTGAATTAACAGCTGTTGCAGTTGTGCGTTTATGTGAATGCACATGTATGCATGCAGTAGCACCAGTACCAATCACTAATATAACCAGAGCAAGAACTCAGCTCTGTGCACAAGTCACAATTACATCATCACAGATGCATGCAGTGACATGCAAACTAACACAAGCAAGGGTTTGTGTTTCTCTGCCCCTGATCCCACTCTTGCAACATCAGCGTTCAGTTTTCATCATTGCCAACCCGATGATGGTATTTACAGCATCACTCAAGATGTGACTCCAACTTCAGCGGTACGCATAGTTTTTTTTCATTTTTCAAGCACAAACTTAATTTCTTAATCAGACATAACTTTTAATTACGGCCTATTTTAAATGAATCAAATCCAACATAATCAAACTTGTATAATGTCGTAGGGAAATGAATGTTGATACTACAACTTTCAAATATCTGATTTGACACAACTTTTGCGTTACTTCCCAGAGCTGGGGTCAGCAGTATGAATGAATTACTGGGACACATGAAATGTGCTCATGTCAAAGTGTGGAGTGCATCCAATGTTCACGTTTATCTAGAGTAAAGATGGATGACATCTAACAAATTCTCTTTTTTTACATCAGACATGACAAAGTAAATAAGACCCACTCTCACATTCCTTTTGAAAGCATTTCAAGTGGGTTTCATGATTGTTTTTTGCACAATGTTGTTTTTCTATGATCAACGTTCTGTTTCTGAAACAAACCACAATGCTAACTAGTAACACAAACTTTTAGGTAGAATAACTGTGATGTACCTCACTTCTATACTTAAATACAGCTTCCTGCTTACTGCATTGAGTTGCATTCAGTTTTTTAACAAACTTCTGTTCTTACTCTTATTTTAAGAATCTCATTTCTGATTCCTAAACACTTTCATTCAATTTGTTGCCCAGCCCTGTTCTCACGGTTTCACAGGTACCTTGCTGACTCTTACCATTACTACCCCCACAAAGGAGGACATACTGGTTTTCAGATCTGTATCACAATATGATTATTCTTTACAGGCATAGAAAGAGTCGGTTGGCTTCTTTATGCCAGCTGCAGACAGCAGTCATGGTTTTAGTGGATTACAGATTACAGTGCCATCATAACATCACAGCCGTGAATCAGAAAAATAAAGATGTTTTCTGTTTCCCTCATGGTGGATGGACCAGGTTCTCTGCATATAGCACCTCACACTTCTAGTGGGTTATAAGCGATGTGTGAAAGGTGATTCTGACACTTAAGCTATTCGTGTACATATTTTGTTATTACATACCAGAAATGAGTCGCCTGCTATTGGCCATGGCTCAGTAAAGTGGTCTCCAAGTGCTCCTCTAGTTGGATAGACACTAAGCTTGTTATATAGCTGTGCACCTATGCTGCCCATTAATGAGGGAAGCAGAGTGTATAATGATGCATGGTCGTGTGAGTAAGCTTTGCTGATGCAACACAATTTATGATTTTGTACCATTTATTTCAATGGAGTTTGAACTGAAATACTTTTAGAAAAAGGATTGATGCACATGGTGAAATTAATGTAGTGAATTTGTGTGTGGCAATAAGATGGCTGTAAAACAGGTTTGTGCACATGCATCACTGATGAAATACAAAAATAGAATCCCGTTTTTGTGCTTTATTTCAGTGTCTACTTCATTACAGACGTACAAGTTATCTCATTACTACAACTGAGAAATTTAAAGAGAAATTTACCTTACCTACATTAGAACATTTAAATTCACTTTTTAATTTATACTTCACAAACGGTTGAGTCATCTCTTCCAGGAAGACAAATTTTAATGCAGGACAAAATGCATACAAAATACAAATGTATGATAACTCTGTAGAAAGAAGGAAATGTCTGCAGGAAGTCAGAACCGGTAAGAGTATCTGACAAACATCTCACTTCAGTAATGCACTGTGTGCATGTGTGGGTGCAGCATCTCCTACTTTAAATCAGTCCTTTCATCATTGCCCAACATATACGTTAGGGAAATATCTGTCAGTCAGCCGAGTTTACATGTCACATCTCCACTAGGGAGGCAACAGCTGCTCTGCTCATCACTTGATGCAGTGTTAGTACGTACCACATGACAAACCCTTTCTTCCAGATAAACCCAAAATCTTTATCTGATGTGACGTATCTGCAAAAAAAAAAAAGGCAGGCAACTGCCTGTCGTCGTTGCAGCAATTGTGGTTTGTGCATCAGTTCAACAAACGGTGAGGCTCAACATGGCAGAAAAAACACGTTTGACATCAACAGAGGGCATTTTCATCAGTAAATATGTACTTGTTTCTTTGATTTATGTAGCCACAAATACCTCTGTGGGCTACGAGTCCAACACCAACCAACTGTTCCATTTACTTTGTGTCACACATTTGAACCATGTGTAAACAGTAAAGGTAACATGACTATATTCCTTCAGAAGGAAATGGTATCTTTACAAGGCCTTCAGGGATAACTGAGTTAAGAGCGAGTGTAAGGTGTGGAGTATGCATGTGAATATATTTTTTTGGTTTGTTTTTGTTGTTTTGGTCAAAATGTGCACTAGCAAAATCCTGGTGTGGCATGGTCGACTCAAGAAGACGCTAGCGAGATACAACATATATTTTAGAACAGGAACAGAAACAGCAGGATGGAGCTTAAATAATGACCATCACCCCTAATCTTCTTTAAAAGCAGCAGGTAGTCCAATAGTTTGAAGAGTAGAATGAAAAAAATATACATCACAGTTAGGTGATGTGAGGGAGAGATGGAGCCAGGATTAAATGCAACCCTATGTCACCCTGCCATCCTTCTCCATGTGAGTGACCTTCAAGGGTACTGCAGTCGCAGTCGAACATTTATGACAGAATTACTCGGTTTTGACAAAGCATTTTTCTTCTTACTGACACATCATTACCAGCGAGAGTCACCCCAGAAACTTGCACTGTAAATCAAAACACGCAATGGCAATCAGCCGGTATGTTTCATATATCTGGGAACATGGCCATTATCACAAGCCACAATATATAGCATCACTATTAGACATAGCAACGAGCATCTTTTAAACAAACTCAATCTGCACTGAGGGCAGCACAACAAAATAGTTTCCATAGTGCAGGGCCACTAAACATTATCTATTTTAACCGTTTCAATCCCTGTTTGTCTGGTTCCTGGGAGGGAAACAAGGCCACGGTAACCTTAACCTTTGACGGTCAAATACTTATCAGTGGTTATTTAGATGGTCAAAATTACTCCCTTCAGTAGAGCCGTCTCCATCATTATCACATCGTCACCAAATCAGTAATAACACTGGGAAACTTGTTCTACCTTTACCTTTATTGTTTGTGCGTAATGCTATAGTTTTCCTATTTTACTCTAATTTTCTTATTTTACAGTACATACATCGTAACTTTTATTTGCATTGTATTTTATATGATGTTATCAGGGCATCACTGTAAAGCACTGCTTGCTCTCAGTTGCCTTCTCAGTTTCATAAATTGATAAAATAATACATATATAATAATACTTTCCAACTTCCACACTCTATGACACTCCTACCTGAGATGTAAATCTTTAAAAGCAGGCCACAAATACATGCTTTCATTTTTTAAAAAGACTAAATAATAAATCAGCTGTGTGCAGTTATTCAAAGAGCGGTAAGAAGTGCATTTGTTGGTGTCTATTTTCAGCCAAGACAGGTAAGAAGAATAGAATATCAAGATGTCCATTGTTAAAAAGTGTTTTTGATGGCACTCACAGGGCACATAACGGAAGGGACAACTGTTATATTAACTAAGTTTGGAAAAATGTTGTCTCCTCCTTGAGTCGTCACCTTATCGTGGTGGAGGGGTTTGTGTGTCCCAATGATCCTAGGAGCTAAGTTGCCTGGGGCTTTGTGCCCCTGGCAGGGTCACCCATGACAAACAGGTCCTAGGTGAGGGACCAGACAAAGGACGGCTCACAGACCCCTAATGATGAATGAAAACAGTGGAGCACGTTTTCCCTTGCCCGGACGCGGGCCACCGGGGCCCCCCTCTGGAGCCAGGCCTGGAGGCGGGGCTCGAAGGCGAGCGCCTGGTGGCCGGGCCTGCACCCATGGGGCCCGGTCGGGCGCAGCCCGAAAGGACAACGTGGGTCCCCCTTCCCATGGGCTCACCACCTGTGAGAGGGGCCATAGGGGTCGGGTGCACTGTCAGCTGGGCGGTGGCCGAAGGCGGGGACCTTGGCGATCTGATCCCCGGCTACAGAAGCTGGCTCTTGGGACGTGGAATGTCACCTCTCTGGCAGGGAAGGAGCCTGAGCTGGTGTGTGAGGTCGAGAAGTTCCGACTAGATATAGTCGGGCTCACCTCCACACACAGCTTGGGCTCTGGTACCAGTCCTCTCGAGAGGGGTTGGACTCTCTTCCACTCTGGAGTTGCTCATGGTGAGAGACGCCGAGCAGGTGTGGGTATACTTATAGCCCCCCGGCGTGGTGCCTGTACATTGGGGTTCACCCCGGTGGACGAGAGGGTAGCCTCCCTCCGCCTTCGGGTGGGGGGACGGGTCCTGACTGTTGTTTGTGCTTATGCACCAAACAGCAGTTCAGAGTACCCACCCTTTTTGGAGTCCTTGGAGGGGGTGCTGGAGAGCGCTCCCACTGGGGACTCCATCATTCTACTGGGGGACTTCAATGCTCATGTGGGCAATGACAGTGAGACCTGGAAGGGCGTGATTGGGAAGAACGCCCCCCCCCCCGATCAGAACCTGAATGGTGTTCAGTTATTGGACTTCTGTGCTCGTCACGGACTGTCCATGATGAATACCATGTTCAGACATAAGGGTGTCCATATGTGCACTTGGCACCAGGACACCCTAGGCCGCAGTTCGTTGATCGACTTTGTGATCGTGTCATCGGACTTGCGGCTGCATGTCTTGGACACTCGGGCGAAGAGAGGGGCGGAGCTTTCAACCGATCACCACCTGGTGGTGTGTTGGCTCCGATGGTGGGGGAAGAAGCCAATCTGACCTGGCAGACCTAAAAGTATTGTGAGGGTCTGCTGGGAACGCCTGGCGGAATCCCCTGTCAGAAGGAGTTTCAACTCCCACCTCCGGCAGAACTTCACCCACGTTCCGGGGGAGGCGGGGGACATTTGAGTCTGAGTGGACCATGTTCCGCGCCTCCATTGTCGAAGTGGCCGACCGCAGCTGTGGCCGTAAAGTGGTCGGTGCCTGTCGTGGCGGCAACCCCAGAACCCGCTGGTGGACATCGGCGGTAAGGGATGCCGTCAAGCTGATGAAGGAGTCCTATCGGGCCTTTTTGGCCTGTGGAACTCCTGAGGCAGCTGATAGGTACCGGCTGGCCAAGCGGAATGCAGCTTTGGTGGTTGCTGAGGCAAAAACTCGGGCGTGGGAGGAGTTCGGTGAGGCCTTGGAGGACGACTTCCGGACGGCTTCGAGGAGATTCTGGTCCACCATCAGACGTCTCAGGAGGGGGAAGCAGTACAGCATCAACAATGTGTATAGTGGGGATGGGGCGCTGCTGACCTCAACTCGGGACGTTGTGACTCGGTGGGGAGAATACTTCGAAGACCTCCTCAATTCCGGCAACACGCCTTCCCATGAGGAAGCAGAGTCTGGGTTCTCTGAGGCGGGCTCTCCTATCTCTGGGGTTGAGGTCACCGAGGTAGTTAAAAAGCTCCTCGGTGGCAGGGCCCCGGGGGTGGATGAGATCCGCCCGGAGTTCCTAAAGGCTCTGGATGTTGTGGGGCTGTCTTGGTTGACACGCCTCTGCAACATCGCGTGGACGTCGGGGACAGTGCCTCTGGATTGGCAGACTGGGGTGGTGGTCTCCCTTTTTAAGAAGGGGGACCGGAGGGTGTGTTCCAACTACAGGGGGATCACACTCCTCAGCCTCCCTGGTAAGGTCTATTCAGGGGTTCTTGAGAGGAGGGTCCGTCGGGAAGTCGAATCTCGGATTCAGGAGGAGCAATGTGGTTTTCGTCCTGGCCGTGGAACAGTGGACCAGCTCTACACCCTCCGCAGGGTCCTTGAGGGGGCATGGGAGTTCGCCCAACCAGTCTACATGTGTTTTGTGGACTTGGAGAAGGCGTTCGACCGTGTTCCTCGGGGGGTTCTGTGGGGGGTGCTTCGGGAATATGGGGTACCGAACCCCTTGATAAGGGCTGTTCGGTCCCTGTATGACCGATGTCAGAGTTTGGTCCGCATTGCCGGCAGTAAGTCGGATTCGTTTCCAGTGAGGGTTGGACTCCGCCAAGGCTGCCCTTTGTCACCGATTCTGTTCATAACATTTATGGACAGAATTTCTAGGCGCAGCCAAGGCGTTGAGGGTGTCCGGTTTGGTGGCCTCAGCATTGCGTCTCTGCTTTTTGCAGATGACCCGGTGCTGTTGGCTTCATCAAGCCGTGATCTCCAACTCTCACTGGAACGGTTCGCAGCCGAGTGTGAAGCGGTTGGAATGAGAATTAGCACCTCCAAATCTGAGACCATGGTCCTCAGCCGGAAAAGGGTGGAGTGCCCTCTCCGGGTTGGGGATGAGATCCTGCCCCAAGTGGAGGAGTTCAAGTATCTCGGGGTCTCGTTCACGAGTGAAGGTGCGATGGAACGGGAGATCGACAGGCGGATCGGTGCAGCGTCTGCAGTGATGCGGACTCTGTATCGGTCCGTCGTGGTGAAGAAGGAGCTGAGCCGAAAGGCAAAGCTCTCGATTTACCGGTCGATCTACGTTCCTGCCCTCACCTATGGTCACGAGCTGTGGGTCGTGACCGAAAGAACGAGATCCAGGATACAAGTGGCCGAAATGAGTTTCCTCCGCAGGGTGTCTGGGCTCTCCCTTAGAGATAGGGTGAGAAGTTCGGTCATTCGGGAGGGACTCAGAGTCGAGCCGCTGCTCCTCCGCATCGAGAGGAGCCAGATGAGGTGGCTCGGGCATCTGGTCAGGATGCCTCCTGGACACCTCCCTGGTGAGGTGTTCCGGGCACGTCCTACCGGGAGGAGGCCCCGGGGACGACCCAGGACACGCTGGAGAGACTATGTCTCCCGGCTGGCCTGGGAACGTCTTGGGATTCTCCCGGAGGAGCTGGACCAAGTGGCTAGGGAGAGGGAAGTCTGGGCTTCCCTGCTTAAGCTGCTGCCCCCACGACCCGACCCCGGATAAGCGGAAGAGAATGGATGGATGGATGGATGGAAAAATGTTGTATACAGCAGTATACAACATTTTTCCAAACTTCTTATGGTAGCACAGAAATAATAATAATAAAGGGTTACACTGACAGAGATGGACACCATCACTGACTGACCTTTGTTTTATCACATATGTTACTTAAAGACTGTTCCTGCTGCTGTTAAGGCATTTTAATCAACTTGGAGGGAAAGACCTTCAACACTTCAACATGGAAAGTTGTGGATAACTTTATTGGTAAGAATTACTCATTAACCCAGACTATACGCTTATTGTATTAAAAGCTCTGCTGCAGGGCAGGTACATGCAAAACAGATGCCACCAGCCCTCAGAGGGACAAACCTTGGAATTTAAGTAAGAGTTGAGGCGGAGAAATTAAGAGGGCGAGAGATTAAAAGGTGGGCCTGCTGCGTTTGTAGGGGAATCTATGAGGACTGGGCCGGGACCGAGGAGGAGTCTATGCCTTTTGTTGGCTAATTGTGCCCAAAGGCTTTCTTGGCACTCATCCTCTGTGGAGCTGTGGTTGCTGAGAGAGCCCAGGCAGAGAGGGAATTCCTCCCGATCCTCGGCTCTGGGAAGAGCTGCTTGCCCAAAACACACACTTTAAACAGCAAGCCCACATTTGGCATTTATTTTCTTCATGTTATTCCACATGAATTTTAAAGAACTTCAGTCAGCACGCTAATTACACACACACTGTAAAGTGCAGTTTACAGTACGTTTTTACATGGCCATTCCCAGGAGGCAGAGGGGTATGCTGGAGAATAAAGTTAGGTGAGAAAACATGAAGACGCCTTTTGTTTTCCCAGGTTTGAAAAAATAACGACTTTGATGCATTTCTACCATTCATGCTTTCAGACTCACATTAAATTAAACCTGATGGAAGTCATTGTGCAGGATTGTTTATAAGACAAGAAGGTTGGCAAATTATCTTTGCATGAGGTGCATTTTGAGAATAAGAGGTCAAAACAAAAAGCAACGTCTTTTCTTCACCAAGATAGAGAAATTTATTAACAAAGAGAAGAAAAAAATCTGCACAAACATTCAAAATGAAATAATGCAAATGTACAGCAACTCCTCCCAGGTAAGGGGTAGAAATTTGAACTTCAAGTACCCTTCGGTAGCAATGACTTCACAAGCTGTTGCAGGCACTACACCTCACCCTAACATCCTGGGTGAGCGCCAAACTCTCCAAAATATCTCTGATCGTATCCTATGTGCAAAAGAACTCCCAGGCTCCCTGTGACGTGGTGCAGCTGCTTGTATTTCCTAACTTATCCTTTTCATCACTGGGTGAGGGCAAATCCACAACACTCTGGCCAGTGAAAGCTTCTCGAGGAGCGGGAGGTGAGGGGATTCCTCTGTAATCTTGTTCCAGACAAGCAGCCAACACTGGATGGATTGATTGCTCAGCCTTCTACGGAGACTATTTGGGCAGCGACTGCAGAGCTGTTGAAAGGCAGCCACACCGAGGAGGTGCAGTTAAATCTGGTATCGATGATATATGTGAGAAAACACGAAAAGGCATGAATCCTACACTGACCCTAACCACACAAGGTCACAGTCACGTTCATCCCAGTTCCATCAGGACAAGTCTTTGCTCGTCGTCAAACACGTTGACAGTCACACCAATTCACAGCAATTTGCCACTTACTTCTCAGTTTCACCTGACACCAAATGCCTTCCAATAGTTTTCTTACCATCTAATGTCACATTCTTTTCTTACTATGAACAATCTGAGAAAGATGCAATGAGACTCACATCAGTTATTTACTCGTTTTAGTCAAATATAAATACATCTGTACAGTATTTTGACGTGTGTAGTTCTGTACTTTCAGTTTTGGCATTTCTGTAATGCCCTCCAGACAGGAATCTCAGGTAAACACCAAATTATGTGATGGATGTTTTTATCCAAATAACCTTGAAGTATGTGGAATCACATCAACAACATAAAAAACTGTCCTTATTCAGACTCAGTGGAGCCACATGTTTGCAGCACTTCGCTATGCTTTTGACAAGTGTGTGGCAAAAAAATAATCATTAAAACTATTAATGTCAGAATATTCAAATTGAATTGGAAATGTCTCCACGATACATTCCCCCAGCACATCTTTTAAATCTTTTATCCTTGACATTATTTATTTCAGATGCTGCAATGACGTTGGAAAATATTTCTATGTCTATAATCCTATGTTGTACATGTTTACAGGTTGAGTTTCTATAGTAAATGTTGGGAAAAAACACTAGAACTTTTGTTGACTGAAGAGGTTCTGGCTCGGTTGTGACATCATGACAGTCAAGCCTTGACTAACTACTAGAAATCCGCGATGAGGTGAAGCTGAACGTGTTGATGCGCGAATGCGCGAGGGATTACTGTACTGTACATATATGCAGACTTGCTGAGTTTGCTCAGGCTTTTGTGTGTTCAAAACCAGTTTTAACAAAACTAACCGGATCAGTTGCAATAAGTAGCACATAAATGTTTCATATCATTGCAACTTCAGTAATATGCAACACTCCTCAACCCAAGAACAACATTTAACACGTCAGGTTTTCTCTCAATGACATTTATGTAGAAGAACTGTCTGATTTACAAACACCCATTCTGCAGCATTCTGCTTCTCAGTATGCTTTTTGTGTGAATGCCAGAGCTGTCCTTGGTGTCATGTCTGTGGATGGAAAAGCTCCGCAGTAATCCTCTGGTCTTTTCACCTGAGAGGGATTGATAGTTAGAGGGAGCTGGCTACTATGAGTTCACCGATGAATCCGGCCCTGTCTGCAGCACCGTGAGACAAGGCATCGTGACTGAGGGTAGCGCTGGAACATGCTCTGATTTAAACCCTGTCATCCTCGGTGCTTCATTATTTTCTTACTCTTTCCTTTTCTTGTCTGTCCTCCCTCGATCCATTTACATCTTATTTTCCATTTTTCACATACTTCACCTCCATCTTTCTTCCCTGTTTCTCAGGTATAGGATGACACTCAGGTGCTGCAACAGGGATGCTCTGCATGTTTGGGTGTTTGTGCGGATGCTCAGTGAGCGAAGCAGGCTGTGGATGACTTCGTGAGTCAGTGAATGACTGAGGGTGTTGTTCCACTAAACACACACACCAGCCAACCACTCGCTGAGGAAATTGGCTGCCTCGATTTTCATAAAGGGAGGGGGGGGCAAACAGTGCAAGGGGATTCCTGCTAATTGCTTGCACATTTCCTATTCCTCTAGCTCGATTGAAGACAGGCCACCGTCTCTCTTTCAAGTCTACTGTACACTGTTCCAGCCTGTCTGCCATCCGACAGCACATCTCTCAGCTTTTAATTTGTGGTGTCCCCCCATAGAACTACACAGGCACAGTTTCATCTGAATTCAATGCGGAGCAGCAGGAGAGAAAATGCTGGTAATGTCTCTTTTACTGTATATCAGTCAGACTGTTTCCAACTCATAGGAGGACTTCTGTGTGTAATGAGCATATAGTATTTGTACTATGTTAAACCTACAACATTTTCCCGTAGAATAGCAGGTCATGTACTCTGTACTTGTAAGATTAGATACACTAGGATCACTGCTAATACTTTAAGTATTTATACCTTTCAAACCTCTTACTGAGCACATTCAGTGTCCTACCTGTACAGTGGCTGTCAAAGTTTACATTAAGGAACCTTGGCTTCCTATTCGTTTCCATCTCATCATCCGCTACTAGCATAACCTCTTCCTTAATCCGTCTCCTGACACAGAGTAGACGATGATCTCCACTCGGTAATGTAGGCAAGTTTTTTTTGCCCTTGGACCCTTACTAGAGCTCTCTCCTTACTCCTTACTCCTTCTTTACTGGTATCTGACTTGCACAGTCTGTTTAACAAATAAAAGCACTGGTGCTACTGTTGGTGTAGCACAAGGATGCTGTGAACTACACAATCACAAAATGCGATAAGACAAAAAAAGATACCCAATGTACTGTAAAAGAATGCAGGAATGGGGTGTCATATAAACAACCTCATTCTGAGAAAGAAAATATCTGCAGGGCTCGTTTGAACTTGAAAAAAACTTGATTTGCTTTGGTCATGTTTAATGACGAATCGTGATGATGATTGTGTGCTTAATCGGTCAGATTATGGTAAAGCGGGTGTGTTAAAGCCCACGTTAGTCTGAATTAAACCTGTAATGCATGTTGCCACACTCAATTTAGCACACTGATGTTTCCGTTCAGTTACAGTGTGAAGCGCCACGATCAAGGTTTGTGAATTCAACAACACGGGCAGCGTCATACATGTTGGAGTAATTACTATGTAGTGAACAGGGGCATATGTGTCAAGTGGAGGGGTGCCACAGACCGCCGATGTCTATCGCTGTTGTGCTCCATTTGTTGTTTTTAAATTAATTTCATTGCAATGAAGAAACTGTTCTGCCCAGTACAAGCTGTTCTGGGCTAGAAATGTGGCTCACGTTTAGCAGACCATACAAGAGCAATATTTAATAGGAAGTGAAACACATACCTCTTCTGGGCACAGTGCTACTTCCTGTGCTGTAACCTGTAGAATAAGCTTTAATTTATGAACCGATGTGTACATGCTAGAAGGTTGTGGAAAATTGTGGTTTAATTACACAACAGCAAAGCAAAATAGTTGTCATGGCAAAAGGTGAGCAAGAACCACAAGCCCTGTGTGTGTTTGTTCATTCTCTAGAGCACTGCATTTGTGAGTGAAAGTAACTACAGCAACACAATTTGTGTTGCTTGTGCATATAGAGACAATAGAAGTTGGCTTGAATTCAAAAGGGCTGCTGACATGAGTTTCTCATTTTACCTGTTGAACAACAGAAAACACCTTAAATACTCACAAATTAAATCATGCAAAAAAGCATCACAGACTACAAAAAACACCTCACTATACTGTGTACTTATGTGAATGAGAACAACTTTTGTTCATTTTAAAAGTATCATCATCACCATCAATGAGAAACAATTTCTGTCTCCATAATCAGAGTGGCACTCCTTTATTTAGTGTAACCTGATTTATTTACACTGGTTGCTTTTCTGGGATGACTGGAATTAAAGTAAACAAACAGTTGTTTTTATTGTTGCTATAAAGCAACAGAGTATCTGGTTGTTTCAATAGCTAAATTCCTGATTATTGTGTAATAAATTGGTGATTTGTTGGCCAAACACTTTTTGTTGCATGTTTACACTACTGAGAACATTGAGATGCAACAGAGGTGTAACAGCAGGATATAAACATGTTGTCTAAGGAATAAGAATAGATGAACCGGATGAAGGAATGTTTGGCTCATTTTCGAACAGCAATAAAGTTTATGACCAATTTAATTGGGATTTAATTTAATTTTAAACTGAACACAGCAGACATTCTGTTAATTCATCTCCGTTCTGCAGGTAGCTACAGGATTACATATTTATTTCGATATATTATGTATAGTTTTAAGGCATTAACTTCCACTTAGTCAACTTATCAGGATATGTGACACTCAAGGACAACTATTTTAAATTGTTCAAACAAAAAGAAAGGTATTTGGCTGATTTCACATGTATTATTCTTTTATCAATATAAAGAGCTCTAGAAATGCATCTAAAAAAGTGTTTGTAAATAATATATTTCTATAAAAATATAACTTGATACACCAAATCCTTACTATGGTAACAGTAGCTTCTTGAAACTCTGAGCGGTATTTTTATACTAGTATTTGCTGTGAAAGGTGGAAAAACTCAGAACCTCATAACAACAGTGAGAGGGTTTCTTCTTTACCCTCAAATGACTTCACTCTGAAATCCAATAAATGAAAGGCCTGCGTGGTTTCTCTCAGGGGTTTTCAAAGTGTGACACTGTAGGCCTCCTGTCAGAAGAAGGTAACCTCTCACCCAACCCTCACTTTATTTACTGATTTTCCTGGATGCATATTGTATCAGTATTATGCCATCTGACCCTGCAGTGACTACACAACTGATAGTCTAATATTGTTGTTTGATAAATGCATCAGAAAATCCATTCACTGCATCCTCTGTACTGCACTGCATTTTGCACGGTTCACCTGCATGACATCATGGACCACAGGAGGGGGGAGGGAGGGACTGCCCTAAAAATATATAATGATATTTCAAGGTGTTAGAACACTTATGATATTCTACTCTCTTCTTCTCAATGGAGACTTGGATCAAAATAATACTTCTGCCTGCGGTGGTTAAAGAAGTTTGCTGCATTGCCCCCATTTTTCAATATCAACAAATATCACTTATCAATATTTAATACATAATATCAAAATTACAGTAGTTTTATCACAAGTAATATAAAATGTGATGTGATTTTTGCCTTTTTTTGCCATCCCTGGCATTTCATAGATCATTTTGCTTGTCAAATTTCACTAACCACCGCTGTGTTGTTGGTAAAAATTCTGAAAAAGAAAAATCATTCCGTCCAAGTTAGGGAACCTCATTAAAATATTAGTACAGTTGGAGTTCTTTGCCATCTCAATTCTTTTAATAATCACTTAAGATGAGGTGTATGTGCTTAATAATATTAAGTACAGTGCACCCTCGTTCTTTGCAGTTAATGCGTTCCAGAAACCACACCCGATTAACAAATTCCGCGACAGAGCAAAGAACTACTTATCTTATTATTTACGGTAATTTAAATGTTTATGACCCTCCCCATACTGATATTAAACCACCTTCTATCTGTATTACCTTTTTCCCCGACCACCTTCTATCTGTATTACCTTTTTCGATAACTGCTTCAAACAGTTATCGACGGTTTAAAGCACTTTTGTGTCTCACGTAAGTCCAAGACTCACGGAACCGAGGACACATCCGGATGTCGTCAGCCAATAGAATGCGCGTACGGTATCACGTGACTGCCGACAAAAAATCTGCAATGACGTGAAGTCGCAAGCTTTGATGCGCGAATGCGTGAGGGCGCACAGTACATTCAAGAACATATTTTCCTAATTAATCACACAGTTAGAAGTGAAATTATTTATCCTGCCATAAGGAGCAACAGCAGTTGTAGTATTTACACCTCAGAGTTGTCAGCATGAGGAAATCCTTTACCACGGGTCATGTAGTCCACAAGAACAACATTTAGATGGTGTAAACATTCAAGCAGTAAATAACAGTGAGTGTCCACTCACTTAATACTGAATCACTACCCCGAACTTCATGGTACTCAAGATGGTAATTCTGATAATTCATGCAGTAAAGTATATACAAATCAACCAGAAACTACGAGCCTCCTACTGATTCAACGCTGCCTCCCAAATGACAGGAGGTGTTTTCATCGCTCTTCAAACACTTGCAGGGCTGTACGTCTAAAAAAACATTATTCTACTTGAGACACTTCAAAAACACTACCTTTGGCCAGTTATTTTTCCCAAATACACACCTACAGTATACATTGCACAGCTGTGTGTTGGTGTGTGTGTGTGTGTGTGTGTGTGTGTGTGTGTGTGTGTGTGTGTGTGTGTGTGTGTGTGTGTGTGTGTGTGTGTGTGTGTGTGTGTGTGTGTGTTGTGGATTCAAGTATCCAGATAAAAGAGTATAGGTACTGTATGTAAATGTGTGTGTGGGAGATGGACAAAGAAAAAAATAAATAACCACTGAAAATGGAATAAGATGTGGATAGAAAGAGTGTGTGTCAGTGTGTGTGTGTGTGTGTGTGTGTGTGTGTGAGTGTATGTCTGCGTGCGTGTGCGTGTGTGTGTGTTTAATTGTAATGAATGTGTGCTCTCCTTCATCCTGTGTTCCTTGAACTGTGCATGATGAGTGTCCATGTTGACACATCTACATAATTGTCAGTGTGCGTAAACCAACCAATGATGTTCAAATAGAATGAACTGTATGTATAATTATGCGCAGCATAGAGATGCACATAATTGTGAAGGTGTGAGTGCATCTCTGTGTGTGCAAAATATTAGAAACATGCTAGTGTCGATAGACGTGTGCTTGTGAAGCTGTCTCATCATGTCTTGGATGTACATGTTTTTGTGATATTTCAGCACTAGTGTTGTGTATTCATAGAGCTGTGTGTGCTACTGTATAATAATTTGTATGTGTGTATCGATGTGTGTTTCTCCTCTACCCAGATGGCTGTGCTCAGAGGCCGGAGCTTCTGAAATCTGTTGCCAGCGGTGAATACTGATCAGAGATCACTGTCACATCCACAGGACACACACACACACACACATATGTGCACACTCTCACGTCATCCATCTTCCCTCACACACCTCCACTTCCACATGGTCGAACTACTAATTTACACAGCCACTATGTGTCCTCCATGCTGATATTTCCTGGCTGTGCAGGTCACGGCTGCAACGCTGATTACCAGGCTGTCTGTCACACCTAAAAGATTGACACCTTGCTTTGCACAGTGCCGGGAGATCTCATTCCTATGTTGTGATTAAGCTTTCTAATCAGAACTGTTTAAAGAATAGTGGCTTTTGCTTGAGTGGTTGACAGAGTGTGATTTTTGTACTTTCAGTGAACATTAGAATGGGATTAGCATGTGCTACCAAAGAATCTGTTGGGAGAAGAGTATAAAGTTAAGGCTCATTTAATTTAAGTTCTATTATGCTAACTACATAACTACAGAATTTTATTTATTGCTAGGTATTTGTTTGTCACATCATAATAAATGACATTGCTTCACTTTAACGCATGATGACATACCAAGCTACTTCCAGCCAAATAACTCATTATATAATGAATATGAATGACAAAACCAAAACCCAAGGAAAGCCATTCAAAAATTATAAAATACATTATATATTATAATTTATAATCAATTATCAGCCATTCATGTTTAGAATACAATCCTTTCATTCATGATTCAACAATAATAATCAATCAATTTTGGTCTATCTTCAACACCAACATCATAGGTCCCAACACAACAATTTTGACAGCGAGCGAACAAAACCAAAATGACAAATGGCTCTACAACCCAAAAATAGATCAAAAATTCACTCCTGTGATATTACCCTGTGTGATCACATGGTTATGCTCTTGTGGTAAGTTACAGCTCCATATAGTGAACATCACATCTTCTGAGTTCCTCCGACAACACCATCTGCTCCCTCACATGCCAGCAGGTCGCCAATGATTTGGACGACTATTCGTAATATGATAAATTAAGGTTTGCTAATGATCACTGATGATGATACCAGCAAAACCATTTCCTGTTATATATTAACAGGCAGCTAGGGGCAACATTTTCCAGTTATGTATGCTGAACAGTGTTATGTATAAAAGCTTATTTTGCTTTATTTGAAAATCTAGAGGGCTGTAAAATGAGTGTTCAAACAAAGAAATCTAATCTCGTGGCAAAGTAATTGTTGAGTCATTGATCAATACCTCTTTCAAATTCTTGCAGAGACATTCTCTGATTCTGATTCATGAATGCATTCAACTGAGAAGTAAAATGTTAATGTGTACATTCAAAGTAAGGGCTAAATTTGACAAAACAATGCAACCTAGATACGTAGATGAAAGATTCAACAGGACTGGATCAAACCGTTTACAGAAACCTCAACCTTTATTGTGATCGATGACAAACGTTTGAATCACAGATCACAACTGCTATCCTGTCTATCTCTCATCAGCAATGAGCAAATTAATACAAATTACTCATCAGAGGTCGAGATGCAGCACTGACCATCGCTACGCACTACACAATCTAAAGCACAGAGTGTGTGTGCAGGGCGCGTGAAACTCGAGCACTCACACACACTCTTGCACAGCTCACGACAACTCAACCGAAGTATGCATTCATATACAAATAGCCATTGTTACGTATATTCATCATCAGTATTATCTATTACAAATTACTGTGAAAACCAACAAAAGCATGCACACACACTGTCACATGATAGTCCCACAATGAAATTATCCTGCTTAACATGCTCATCTCACATACACACATACATGCGCGCACACGAACACACACACACACACACACACACACACACAGATGTGATATCCTACTCTTCCTTCTAAGACAAAATGAAAGTGAAGAGGCAGCCGCATCACACCTTCAAATGGGCTCTGGTCTCTCGGGGGACTTTCACCGAGAGGGGAACTCACTGGTCTCCCATGGATTTCACCAACATTAAGCTGTTGATTTGATCGCGTGCACACACACACACACACACACACACACACACACACAGGCGCGCGCACACACACACAACCCAATACGTGGATGTCCACATCTGGCCACAGACAGCTAACAGTCCACAGATACATGTGCGCATTCACACACTGTCAATGCCTCTCCGTCTAGAAAGCGCACTCATACGAGCCAGTCACTGCAACACATGAGAAAGTGCATTTTAGGCGTCCGCTGCATTCCAGCTGTGCCTGTTGAACAGGTATACTGGTTTTCCCGGGTAGGGTTTTGTAAAGCAAATGTTTCTAAAGGTTTAGTTCCTGAACTGAAGATATTCAACGAAGGAACCTCTCGGGTCACATACCAGACATTAACAAGAGGAGGGAAAAAAATGGCAATCGTGTACACATACACAAATGCAAAAAAAAAAAAAAAACTACTGCATTTCTGTAAGCAAAACAAGGCTTTTAGAACCACACCTCCTTTGAAAAAATAAAATGAAAAACAGGATTTCTGTCACAAACAAAACATTTCCAAAGTCAATAGTAAGAGCAAAGCAAAAAAACAAGAAGTATGTACAGTAGGACACATGCACGCCCAAACATCTGTCGTCTCTACGAGTGGAGGTGGAGGTGGGCAGCACATGTTTTTCACAGGGGGTTCTCAGGTTTCACTAGGTAGGGAACCCCAAGGTTCTCCCAGTGCATGCTGTGTCGTGCACAGCTGAGGAGCAGCTTGAGGAGCTTTGATTGACTTACCCAAAGGCACAAAATGAAGAACTTTGTTGGTCTCCATAGCTGAGCAAGTGGTGGCGAATGCACACTTCCTCTCTCCAACCGCCTCCCCCCCCCAAGTCAACCCATCATGGTTGTGTTATCCTGTACTGATGAGTGAGAGATCACCTCTGCTCCTTTGCTCTGCTCTGTTTCTGACTGCCTCTCAGACACATGCAGTGACTCAGCCCCACTCTGCCTGCCCATTTACTGTGTCAGCACTGGGTCCTAGTGCCTTCTCATTTCCCCCTCTCTGCTTCGCCATCCCAGCTCAGACAGGAGCCTATAGCAGGCCAGCAAGCAGCAAGGCAAACCCTACATCAAGACACACCTCCTCAACACACTTCTCTCCACACAGCAAAACCAACATGCGAGACGGCATCTTGTTGTCAGCCACGTCAACCACCTCGTCTCCATTGCTTTTGTACTACGGGTTCAAACTGACTAAACTAGTTTCACCATGAGAGCCAGTAGTTCTCTCTAAAGTGAATACACTTGAACAGTCACACAGGCTCACGTTTGAGTCATTTACCAGAGAATTTGGTGGTGCTTAAGTAGAAGCCTAATGTCTCATTATCTGATCATTTTGGAATACAAAGTCCTCCTGTCTGGTTGAGGTTGTAGCTCAACCAGACAGCTTGCTAGTTTTTTCAGAGTAAGTCTATTTATAACTTCATTTACATATCATATGCACGAAAGAAATAGTCACAAGGTGTTAAATTTGTTTGAGGAAATAGGGAACAAGTAAGTTCTTGAGCAAACAAGAGAAAAAGAAATACTGCACAAAATTTAGAGCCGACAAAGACGTACATATAAATAAAATCAAACTGACAAATGCACTAATACACACACACACACACACACACACACACACACACACACTACACACTACGTACTGCATCACTGAAGCTACAAAATGCTTCCCTATGGACAAGAGTTCTTAAAAGCCACTTTAATCTGTCAGATTCCATCACATCTGACAGACTGGGGAGGATGGTTTCAAAGCAATGGCACAATCATCTTCTGTTATGCAATTAGAATGAGGAACAGATAACAAAGTTGGGCAGTGTCTTAAATGGAACTAAGAGGGTTTTGGATTTACTTCTCAATTCTCGACTGACTGAGGCAGGTGTAAAGCCAGTTTAATAGTCTTATCTGGGAAAAATGAAAATGTGATATCACAGTTTGTGATCCCACTGTGAAAACTTGCCTCTGATTTTTGTGATATTTCTAAGATGAAGAAGGAAATGGGAATGGACAAACATACTGACAACGTGATCAAAAGAGATAACGGTCAAAGATGATACCAAGGTTATTCATTTGATTATTTCCCTTTGATCTGTGGCTCTGCCAAATACAATTAATCTGGGTTTGGATTTTTTTTTATTTTATTTTAGCATATGTCAGAAAGACAGACAGATTTCTGAAATCATTAGATGATTAACTGAAATCTATGTGAGACATAAACCCATAATTAAAATAGCTGATGAAATAGAGGACATCAGGCCTCATCAAACCCTAGCAGCTCAATACTCTCTCCCTCCCCATTTCATGTGTGCATATACAATATAATTTTATGGCATACACTGCAAAAGCATGACATCAGCTAATTAATTTCAACCACAACCACTGCTGATCATGATGGGAAATACATCCTGACAGTGCCTGGCAGCCAGAGAAAGACAGCAAAAGAGCAAATGTACATGTTTTTAACTGGCACCAGAGAATGTAAATAAAGGCAAATGGCATGGACAAGTCAATCACGCCAAGCTCAAGTGACACAGACTGGGATCAGATTTGTGATGACACCTCCACATTCAGTTGCCAAAATCCCCAGCCATGCATGATGACAGGTAACCTCAAACATGTCAACAAAAACATGCGACTACGACAAGCATGTGACTGTGGTTTCATCATACATTCCAACAGCTAGCTCTCTTTCTCTCTCCCTCTCACACACATATCTATGTCACACAAAACGACAAGCCTTAAGAATATATTTTAGTTTTTGTCCTTCCTTTGACCTCTATCAAGTATCACACCAACAATGTAACTTAAACAGCGTCACTTTGTATTGTGCCATGAGAGGTTGTAAACAGGAAGACGTAGTCATCAATATCCCCTGTCACATGACGGTTGTGATAAAACATAATATGAATATCACCAGAAGCAAGATTAGAATTAAGGGCCACAAGTCACGCAAGAAATGAAAAAAATACTCACTACAGCCACACAAGGAAGCGAAGTTGAATGCAGTAAACAGTCACAGCTTGATGGTGTTACTCAGAGTGTACATTGCATCAATTTTGCAGTCGATTATGAAATGTATATCTGAGGTCATACTCAATATTTGGACAGATTTGGACCATCTTGAGAGTAAAGATTCCTGTGAGGACATAATACCTGTCACAGCAACAGCAGGACACACCTGAGTAGAAGACAAACTACCAAAAAACATGCCAAATGCACAAACAGTTTCTTGCAGAAATTACTGATGAATTGTGTTTCGTCAGAATGTATTTGTAAGTCTCCCACCTCCCATTTTGTTTCCTTAAAACACCAAAAGAGAATAATCCAAGATGTCCATAAAAATCTGACAGCTGAGCTTTGTTCATCTCCTTTTCATCAAAAATTGAACACTTTGGTCGAACATATAAATCTACTGGACACAGAAGATACAGCATCAAAAAGTTCATTTCCCATCCTGATGAAAATGTGCTATGAAAGGTCAGTCATTTGCATAAGACAGCATATATAACATCACTGTGTGTGGTATGGCCAGTGGGGCTGCTTTGCATAAGAACAGTTGGGCACTGCAAGGCTAAATGCGTCACTCAGTGAGCCAGGGCGCATTCTCCCCGGAGTATAATTCAAGTTTCACCCACCACAAACGAGCATCCCAGGTGACATGATGGGTGCATTGCAGTTTAACACCAATCACATGGCTACTTTACAAACCATGTCGAGATAAATGTCATGGAGAAAACTTGGTACTGTCTGTCACCTACAGGCATCTGAAGTGATGCATTGAAGCCTCAGTAATGTACTGAGGCTTCAATGCTGTACTAGAGCCAGAGAACTCATACCTTATTAACATGGTGACTGTGGTCAATAGAGTGGAAATAGAAAAAAATCTGCAAACAAGAAAATATACAGTACAGAAAACGAAAACATCTTTACTAAAGATGGACCAGTGTTTTACCAGGCTTTGTTGTGTGATAGCTAAGCTCAATTATTAGTGTTGGTTCTTCACAGCTTCTGGGTTTTACTTTAAAAATCACCTATACTGTATCTGAACACAAATCTGAACAAAAGATTCAATACATGAGCATGTTACCAAAGCAACAAAGTTTGATGGTGGTCCCTTAATTGTTATTTTTATTTTTTTTACAAGTTCAGTAATTGCTTTTTGTGTATTGCAACTTGAAAACTCAACTCACTGAAATGGATCTGGAGCATTAGTAACTGACACACCCAGCAGTTACAGTATTATCATTCATGTGGAGTCATGTTTCGGTCCCCTAATGAATGCAAACTGCTATATCCCGTATACACCATGCACTCGCTGTCTATTTGCAGTTTGGTGTGTCTATTTGCTGTTTGGGGATGGGCAGGAAAATTTACACTGAGAAAACGAGCTAGACCTCATTTTAAAGATGTGTTAGACCACAGGAGCTGCAGAACTGGTATTAATTCTCTGTGTGTAGATTGTTTTACTTCTTTGCAATGGAGACTGTTTTCAGTCACATCTATGGTCTGCTGGTGACGTCTATGTTAGCATGAGTTTACAGAAATACTAGACTGATTTCACTAAAATCTTTCGGAATGAGATCTAGATTGAATAGAAGGGCTGATCTCGATTTATTACCGAATTTACTTGATTGGGAAAAATGGACATGTTTGTCACCACCCAGATTTAAAAACTGCACAGGACTGCTCAGTGTTGGTGTCTCTACACACTACTCTGTATGCACTCTCTACACTCTAAATTTGTGCAGGTTGTGATGATTAATAGGGATTGTTTAAGCCACTGTGTCACAATGCTGTAGAATTCAGTTATGCTTTGGCATGATGTTTGAGTTGTCTGTCATGGTTGCCTAAAACTGGGTGGGCCATACAATAAATTTCCAATAGTTCACTACATGTTTTAACTAGCACCTGCCTGCCCAGAATCAATTTTGTCTTGTTTGACCAACTTTGTAAGACATTCACATTTTTAAGTAGTGCACAGGCAGATGTACAACATATAATCCTCAAAAGAGTTGCAATTAAGACTTGCAAGAATTTTTTCTTGATGATGTTAGCTGTATGTTGCCTAGTTCACGCAAAAAAATGAAAATTGCACTGTATTGCATTAGTAAGCATTGCTATACCATCTTGCCTTAAATTCTAGATGAGGGCTTAAAGATGGTTTCCGCTCTGAGAAACACCTTTACCAAACAGTTCTTTACGTCCCCCAGCTAATTGGTACCACCATGCAGTTCATCCTTGGAATACTAGGTATTTGAACAGTTTTGTTCCTCCTCAGTGCACAGCGAGGCATCTGGAATGACCCTGCAGCTTCTCTCCAGCTTGTCATAAGTGGGTGCTATGAGGCTGGGAGTGGGATTGGCCTCCAGGAAGATCACAGCGTGGTATGTGTGTGTGTTAGAGTGATGAATCACCACTTGTAAACTGCTTGGGCCACTAAAAAGTAATAAAGGTGCATAGAGAGACTTAACAGTTAGGACCCCAGTCTCTGGAACTACATGTAGCCCCATGCTGGCCTGGGATTGAATTCTGCCAGAAACATATGCGCCTGTCTCAACCCGCCTACTGTTTTGATAAAAACCCACAAGAAAATAAAGTAAAGGTTTGTATGTGATCAGGTGTGACATTCACAAAGCTCATCCGCGGGTGGTGGATGGGGAGTAATATTGAACATACAACCTGCATCCAGGAGATTCAATTCTGTAGTTCTGGCTATTATGGCAGGACCTGTGATAACATATTTAGCAAACATAATTACTCATAAAAAATATGGAGTAAAGCAAAGGACAAAAAGATTTCCAAGATCTTACTTTGCATATTCAGGACAGCCTCACTGGATCTTATTTTATTTGTACAGTACTAATTTTGATGAGCCAGGGTTTCGCATGCATTAATTTATGTGTGGCAGCCCACCACAATATCTGCATTGCCCATCAAATACCAGTTTTCTATTTTTGGAGCTGTGCGCCCCATCTCTCCTCCTCCATTGCTCTCTGTGGCCCTTTTACGCAGATATCGCACTAAAGTGCTATAACAAAGACTGTTCTCTAGATCACTTATTATATATATACAAAGCAAAACAACAACAGCAACAAGGCCAGCCCCTAAAAGAAATAGTGCTGTAACATGTAAGCAGTAATGCTAACTAGTAAGAACAGTACATAAGCCTGTTTACCCTTTTTACACAGGTTTTGTATTGCACCCTCACTTCTCCGGTATTGCGTACTTACTGTGAATGCAATGAATGTGCATCCTGTAGGCGTACCTGTGCTGTTGTTTGGCGCTTGAAGTGTACATGAGTGGCCAAACTCAGTTGGCTTCAACAATCTATATAATTAACAACAAGCACACTCCTCACCTGCTAAATGTAATGTAAAATAAATGTTATGTGTTTAAGGTGAGTAGCTAAAACATCCTGAACAAAGTAGACAGATAGAAGGTTTCAAAGGTTTCAGGTATATATTTTAAGTTAACTCTAAGATTAAGTGGAAACATGACTAGAAATTACCCAGCCCTGCAGTAATTACCTGGTTTGTGGCACTAGGTAATTACTAGGCACTAACCTCAAGAGTCAATATGAAATAATTTCATAGATAAACCAATTACCTGCAGGGGACATCCTTTCTAAACAGCCAAACCAAAGTTAAACATTCCTAGTTTCAGTCACATAACCAAAACAGAACTACACTACAACAACTGTTGTAGTTTTGCACTAAAATAAATAACTTCTCCAATTAAATCATTGTTTGACCTTTAAAACACCAAAACACTATAATAGTGTAGCCTAAAATATTTCTATTTAATGTCATCTACATTTATTTGTGCAGCACAGCCCAATGGAGTTGAAAAGATCAAATATGTAACACCATCCCATTAAAATACTTAAATGTAAAAAAAAAAATTGTCTGTTCTATAATTTGTTGTTAATTGCTGTCTTAAAGGTTTCAAACAATGTTGACATACATGAAAACCATGAATTTTAGTTAGAATTACTTCCATAATTCCAGACCAAGTGACCAACATGTATTGCAGCATTAAACAACTTAAAACCCATTATACTGTAAAGTAAACACAGAAATAGTCTCAGTTTTAGCCCTGGGTAGAGATGTCCTTCCTTAAGCTAACAATGCAGTAGAGAGCTAACATCGCTAACCTCCTTTTCATTTGCTATTCTCAGACACTGAGGAGACTGTTTTGAATTTACCTTCATAATAATCAATTCATGCAGTACACATTTGAAAATATAAATGCTGTTGAACATTTTCTTAATTCACTTTTCATTTCACTGGATTAAGAACCCTGACAAGCAGTTACTGCACAATAGCAAAAAAATTCAAATGGCAACCTGTACTATGGTTTATGGTACCATTCTGAGTCAGTGGTCGTAATGCAACTACGTACCGCTTGCTTGTAATTCTAAGGCAGTTTTTGCAGCCATGGTACATATAGACCTGTGGACATTAAGTGATTTATTTGTAGTCTAGTATTACACAGGGCTGAGCTGCTGCAGCGTATGTGGTGTCCTTTTGTCCTCATGCCAGATGTCAGAATGAGGTGTACAGCTAATTCAGATGCCAACATGACTCTACAAAGTGTTACCACTTTTCACTTGGTAATTTAAAACCCTGACTCTGCTTTGTGAAGCCATGAAGCTCATAAGGTGGCTGCTGTAGTGTCGTATTAATGGTAATACAGCACAGAAAGTAATGATGCACAAACGGCGACAGCTATTGCCTGAATGAGTCATCAATCAGTGAGGGAATCCTGCTCTCTCCTTTTGACTGGAAACAACCTTCATTAGCAGCCAAGTGTGTGTGTGTGTGTGTGTGTGTGTGTGTGTGTGTGTGTGTGTGTGTGTGTGTGTGTGTGTGTGTGTGTGTGTCTGTCTGCAGTGTCTGCAAGAGTGAACATTTATGTTGTCTTTCTATGTGTAGGCATCACTTTTGTCTATTTGTTCATGTGTGTCTATATGTGAATGTGCCTGTCAATTTTGGAGATGTGTGTGTGTGTGTGTGTGTGTGTATGTGTGTGTGTGTGTGTGTGTGTGTGTGTGTGTGTGTGTGTGTGTGTGTGTGTGTGTGTGCGCGCGTATGTGTACATCATTAGGAAAGGACGGTCTCCTTTATTATATATTCAACGTTGGCTTTGTTGTGCACATGCTCTTGTCTGGCACAGGAAGAGACAGAGGCACAGTTATAATCATAAAAACACCAAGGAATAGAGGAAAAAAGGAAAATGATGGAAATGAAGGAGGAGGAAGAGGATGAAGAGGAGGAGAAAGAGGGGGAGAGGGAGGATGAGGGAGACCAGCTGGTTTTTGTTACTCTGCTGCCCCCACACATCATTGCAGGAGTGATCAGAATATAGCTTCCCACAATTCCCTCTGCATTGGTAAGTGTGTCTGTGTGTGTGCGTGTGTGCGTATGTGTGTGTGTGTGTGTGTGTGTGTGTGTGTGTGTGTGCGTGCGTGCGTGCGTGCGTGTGTGTGTGTATAGCAGTGTTGACTACAGAGCTGTAAGTATTGCCAAGGGGACGAGGGCATATTTCAGGTCACAAACTAGCTACAGATTTAATTTGGAGAAGAACAACTTGATTACGTTCTCTCAAGCAAAAGCAGCTCAGGGAAATGCAACTGAGAAGACAGGTGAACACACACACACACACACACACACACACACACACAATTCATCACAAATACATGAGATGGACACTAATGTAAGGGCACAGTTTGAACCCCGGTTCAGAATAAAATATATACACATTCTTCCCTTCTGACAGTTTGAATGCCATTTTATTTTGGACCATGCTTGAAAAAATACTTGATTATAAGTGAGACAACAAATGTGATAAAAAGGATTCCAGCATGACTTCATCCATCATGGACATTTTAAATTTTATTATTCATGTACTCATGCCACATATACAGTAGGTGATCATCCTCAGTGCTGCAACAATTATGCAGCTTCAGACAAAAAATACCCATCGTTTACAGCATATTTAGTGACTTGATATACATCTCATATACAGTACTGTAATCATCAATCATTTTATTTCTTATTATTTTATTTCAAACCTCTAAGAATTCTCTCAGGATATTTCAACCTTCAAAAGAAAATGATCCTGTAAGTATTATTGTTATAATAATTATGATAACTGACAGCATGTTGTTTGATGTTTCATCACCCTGACATCATACAACAATTCCACAGCTTCAGCAAAACAACTTTTTGTTTTCCGGAATGATACTGGATGTTAAAATAGGCTGGATTAACAAAATGAATCCCACTTGTCCATTACATTTATGTGCACCAGCAGGTGCCAAACCATAAATCTCACTCATTTAATTAGTGTAAGTGGTCCTAGAAGAAGAAGTAAATGACAATTCCAGTCCTGCAACCAACATGGGGAAGTTTCTTGCAATTGGGGAAAGCCAGTTGAGCAATCCAGATTTTTTTCAGCACCTTTTTTCTCAGACAGTCATTCATTTACCTGCAAAAGGTCGTCCATGAAACAACCCCACCTGCTAAAGGGAATAACACTGGTTCTTTGTCAACCGCTGTGCCAAGCTCTTCCTACATGGTTCTCAGATTCAAAACAGTAACCCTCTGAAACAAGCACATGTCTTAAACCTCCCAGGTCAAACAAACCCCATAAATAGTCTTCGAAATATCCCAATAAAAATGTGATAAGGGTTGATTTTATTACTCCTCAAGGGCAAACAATGTAATCAGCAGTGAAAGGGGTAATAAACAACAAGAAAGGATATTATAGGATAGATGCCTCTTTGATGGAAATGTTTCTTTAGAATCATTTTATTTGGATAATTGTTGGAATGATATACTACCTACAGACATAAAAATGTAATCAATAATTCAGAGTGCAGTGCAAAATAATTATGTGGTATGCCATGCTAGGGTATGACCACAACCAAGACTTTTTGGACATTTCTGGAGCAACCTAAACATCCGTAAGTGTTAAGTCATGACAACAGCAAGATGAATCCTCTAAATGCCAAGAAAAAGTCCTTCAGTATTTATTCTCTTCACTTCCTTAGCAAAGGTAAGATATTGCTATCCACACATTCCTTTGTGTTACAGTGTAAGTGTATAACAGGATAATTAGAAGTGCTGAGCATTAATAAAAGGAAAAAGTAGTTAGCATCACTGAAAAACAATCAACTGTTATAAACTTCATGCGTATAAATAGTCTTTAATCCTTTGACAGACTTAACAAGAGAAATAACATCATCTCTCCTGAATAATTTAAAAACAAACCCTTCGACAAAATAGCTAATAATTTCTTTATGTAGACTACAGGAAACCGTACTGGCAGAATTAACAAGATGGTAAAAATTAGGATGATTCTTCATGTATGTATTAAATAAACTATTCTGTCATTGGGTTTATTTGATTTCTGACACAAAATTTTGAAGTTAAAGAAGAAGAAGCAGCTTTATTATACAAATTGCAAACTCTACACAGGAAAGTCATGCTGGGAATGATCCTATGATCTTCTTGCTGTGATGTAACAGTGTCAACCACAATGCCACCGTGTTTCTGTTTTGTTCTTGTTTTTTTTATTCAGAAGAAAAACTGTGATGTTAACGATCAAATAACAATTTCTGTTGAAAACAGTAATTTTTGTTATGCATTTCTTAACATGTTAATGTATTTCTAGTCTTGTGCAGTACATACACACATCTTTATCTGAAATCTTTGCCAGCTTCACAATAACTGAGGCTTTATTCTCTGACCAGCTCATTATAGCTTGTTCTTCACCACTTCTCACAGCAATGATTTTACAATTTCTTTTCATCCAGGGAAAAATGACCTTGCTAGTCAACATAAAAAAATAAACAGCTACAAAAGGCGAGTAACCTAAACACTAAATATTTATTTTGACCTCAGCCCATTTAAATAGACACCTTCCATCAACAAGTCTTCAATCACCCTTTCCAACTTGCAAACCTATCTCACTGTGACTCATCACTGTCACCAGATCAAATGTGCATTATTTGCGGTAACTAATGGCATTAAGCTTTTTTCCTGCAGCAGTTGTGAGAATTCTTCCTTATATTGTGTGCCAGTGGTCACCTCGCCTCTGCCTGTCTCCCTGCCTGCTATCGCTGAATGTCTCCAGCCTCACGCTCCTGCCCTTGGCCCCGTTCCTGACTAGCAATGCACCACCGTCTCCATCCATCCTGAGCTCCTGACAGCCCTCATCTCCTTCACCTCCATTCCCCTGCATCTTACAATAGATCTTTAGAATTTGATCTTACCATTGCTTCAGGTACTTCAGTTATCTCAAAATATCACAACATAGAAACTACCATACACCCCTGGAAGCAAATAAAGCCCTCATTGTGTTTAGATGCATATATCAACAGACAAAGAAAGACTTGCAGATGACAAAACACCTAATGATCACTGATTCATGCAATCTTGAGTGTCATTTCAGCACACATGAAAGGTTAAATTAGATTGTCCAGTGAGACAGGCACACATACACACTGCCCTCTGGTGGAAAATACAGAGGCCCGAAACTGGCACACTGTCTGATATATCACTTACATACCAAAGGTTGAAAATTGAGATGATCATCTAACTAAACTTGGGTTTGTAAAATTCATAAATGTGCCAATCATGTATAGAAGTTTCAAATGGAGGACATTTGAAATAGCCATGGCCTTTGAGCTGCAGCTTCCCTTACATGATTTCACTCTTCAGGATGATGTGTCACACAAACACACACATAAACCACTTCACAGGAAATGTTTATTGTCTTTACAAAAGAAAGAAAAAATTCCAAAAGCACTAATGCTGACATAAACATAGTTTCAAGGGACCGTTACATGAGCATGGATTGGCCCCCCACAAGATGACCCAATCAAGACTAACCACTCAGAACAAGTCAATATCATTTTGGTGACATGTTTCAAATTAGAACATAACTTTGACCTGGAAAACATTGAAAAATAAAATCAGAACTTGTAAGAGAACACAACAGATTCTCATGGTAAATGTTTTTTTTTTCAATATTGCTCTTATTAAATTAATTCTGAAGATTACATACACACATACACACACACACATGCTGTGTATATGTATATACACATACAGATAAGTGGTAATGTGGATCATATTTCATTATATCTTTAACAATAAGACAAAACTATTGTAGAATAATAGACATGGTGAATCCAATAATACTGCACATGCTACTCTATTTTATCTGATGTGTGGTTGAATTAATTTTGAAATCTCTGCCCATCTCTTTTGTAGAAAATTATAATTTCCTGGTGTTCGTCACTCAGAATCCCGTCTGCAGAATTGGAACGCTTAATGAGCCATGGACAGAGGCTCAAAAACTTTACACTATTAATATTTTCCTAATAGTGTATTTCACTATAATCAAAATAGATTAAGCTGCCTCATTTCGGAAGAAGCTGTCCATTTTGCTTGTGGATAAAATGCAGTAGGCTTTAAAATTCTGTGCAGCCACAGTGCATTTAACATACTGCAATAAACTACAAAGGGCACCTTGTACTGTGTTCCAAGCAGGAAGACTGCAAAGACACAGTTAGTGGACAAATGCTGGGTGGGATTTCCTCTCCTCCTCACTGACTCCTGCCTTTCATTGTCTGTTTTCAGATACCGGCCAAGTGCTGGATGTTAAGGAGAATAGAAAAATGTGTCCGTCACGAAACCATACAGAAGCACAGGCAGACGGGTCTAAACTAAATGCAAACTCGATACCAAAATATAAGCTTAAAAGAATCATCAATGTGTCAGAATTCAAAAGTATAAAACATTAATATAATGCATTCAGTTCTAACCCAGTTGCATGCTACTCACATATACTGTATATTAAAAATAACTTATTTGGTATTATCCTCAAAAATTTGCATGATAAATAGTGGGTTTACTCAGCTAATTAATTAATGTCTGCAAGATTATAATTAGGGGAACTAATGATTATTCTAATCACATTTCATCCATCCATCCATCCATCCATCCATCTATTCATCCATCCATCCATTTATTTTAATCTCCTTATCCAGGGTTGGGTCACAGTGGCAGCAGGTTAAGCAGGGTATTCCAGATGTCCCTCTCCCTAGAAACACTTTTCAGTCAGCGGGATTTTTCCATTTTTATTTTTTATTTTTTTGATTAATCATTCTGTCTACTCATGCTCGGAAAATCCTTCCTCGCACAGTACAAAATGATATCCGCTAATGTTTTTTTTCTCATTTATCAATCCATACATGTTGGGATTAACGGACCATTGATCGATCAATCAATGCCTTAATTTTTATCTGTTCCTAGCAAGAGTATCCATGCACACACAGATACACAAAGTGAAGTAGAGGAGTTGGGTTGAGAGACAATAACCCACCGTTGAGAAAGAATGTTGAGAAAGAAATGTAATGTTACATGCAATAAAAATATTCCCCAAAACAAAAATAGACAAACATCGAAACAAAATTGTAAACCAGGTCAAAACATCTGCATTTTTGTCGAAACAGGTACTCACCTGAAACTGTGAGGATGCTCTGCTGCTTTGAGGAGGGACGCTAGCCCTGCCCTGAGCACTGACACAGTTTGGTGTCTACTACATAAAAAATGTCACCTTGGAGGCACTCAAACCACAATTAAAGTCAAGACAAAACTGTTACTCCATGTTGACATTCTGATGACATGTTATGCATGTAGTCCAAACAGAAGACTTGGAAAGCAATTGCCAGACAATATCAGCTCACAAGAAGAACAAATCTAAAATGTTTGCAATTTTTTCTAAGTCCTGTATATCACTATTTTAATATAGAATATCTATCATCTGAAATATAGCTCTGGACCGTTCCTTTCTCTCCCAGTTACTACTGTTAAAGGTTTCCAGAGACATAAATGCATGAAGAGACAAAAGAAAATTCAAACTCAACATAATCATTCAAATTGGAAACGATTATCAACTGGAATTCAATTTCAGAGAGCATCTTTACTAAGCCATACTGTTGGACTCTGACAGTGTTTTTTTCCCTTAACCTGTGCTGCAGAGAACTAACAGGGTCATGGATGTATTCTCCAGAGTAGGTCAACATGCAGAACACTGTGTTAACAGCGTCACAGATAGAGGCTCAGCTCCCACTGGATCAAAAAACATGTATGCACTCTCAAGTCCGTAAGAAGCACAGGATGAAAGTGCCAGCCAAATGGCACATAAAAAAGAGGTAATCCTGGCTGAGACAGTTATACAATACACACTGGATGATGTGCAAAGAAATGCTTGTTCAGAAAATTTCAGGGTCACCGAAATACAGTTCTGTTGTTAACAAGGCGGTGAACTTTGCAAGAATTCGAGACTCCAAAGCCTCTGTTCTACAACCACTTAAAACTACGAGATAAGGTACAGGAAAGTTCAAAAGGCTAATAGTGTTTCCTGTGAAGTGTTCCAATTACAAGCACCTTGATTTCATTTTAGTGGTACCTTAAACTGAAAAAAGAAGACAAGTTAATGCGTTGGTGTCGATTGTCATTCATCCAGGTCATGGTAATCCTTAGACCTCTATTTAGGGTTTGCAAATGTTTTGTCTCTCATCCGAGAGAGGATTCTAACTGGCTGGTGGGGAGTGTTAAAGAAGCCTCTGTAATGGAATGTCTTCAAACCCTAAACAAAGTCCAGCTGCTTCAGATTCAAGGACGGACAATTTAACAAAAGCTGCCCCACCAACAGCCCACATTATGAAGGCAAACCTGACCTTCTGACTCTTATTTAATCCCTAACAACACTGCACACAATTTTGACAAGTTTGATATTTTTTTGTGTCTATTTCTTCTTTCTAGTGAGTCTGTTTCACCTCTTATGCGATCAGAAAAGTGATATTCTATTAATTACTTCTGAATAAACATGAATTACATCTTATTTTACGTTCTTATCTGTATCTTTACCCATTACACATGTTCAACATATTGGTGAGCAAGGAGTTAAATGTTATTTAAATGTTTAATATAGGTCCTAAAATGTAAATGTGAAGCTATACACTGAGGCAAATATTGGAAGGCAGAATGTTTTCAGGATGCCACATTTCACTGTTTGTTCTATTTAAAGTGGCTTGTTTACATGTGCTTTTGGCACCAGTAACTGTTTACTGGGCTTGTGTGTTCAACATTTCCTACATCCATGCATGGATTTTACTGTACTCTTCACTTGTCCCCCGACACATTATGTTTGCAAGGATGTCAAAGCAGTGCAACACATATGCAAAGACAAAAATTGTCAAAAAATGACAATATCCCCACTGAGTAGTCATTACATTTTGGATTCATTCATTGAAAAAAGATAGTACATTCCTGATCTGTAGGATCACTAAAACATAAAACTAAATAAACTCTCAAAAAACATCTTGGATAACAGTTTGTCAGTGTGTATTATGTTCTAAAAGTGCTTCAAGATCTAACCTACAGTTGGGCATCAATAGCCAGTTTCAAGTTGAATCCCAAAATTCTGATCCCACTGGATTCTTTGAGAGATTTTTAAGTCTTTTTTTTTGGACAATTTCTGCCTTTGCTATGATACAGTAATGACTATGCTAGGTTATGATTGTTTTCCTGTTTGCAGAAATTTGATTAGTTCTCATCAGTTGATGATAGTGCATAAGTAGTTTTTCATAATGAGTGGTTTACATTCTTTACACAGACTGGCTTGAAAGTTTTCAGTCAAAGTTAATAAGTTACAGAAGAAAATACTGGACCAAAAATCAGAAGTGTTTAAGACCACACAATGCTCAAGCCAACATAGCAGTGCTGGTTCCTCTAAAGTCGACTCCTGGTAACTGTAAAAATGTAGACACAGCTCTTGATTAATATTTCATTATAGTTTTTTAGTCATATGAGTAAGTTTGAAAGAAAACATTCAATGGATGATTCAACTATTTTTAACTGACTATATGTTGCTTTAGAAAGACATAACATCTATTATTGTCTAAATGAATCCACCACCAGTGATGAAGTAAGAGTTTATTAAATTTTCACGGCTGTAAATAAACACAAGGGGCCCCCATTAAAATTGTTCTAGCAACGCCCCTGTTTCTGTGCAGATGGGAGGTTTCAGTTTTGCAACTCGTGTTATATTTCTGTAATAAATTGGATAATTAAACATTAATGATACGCAAGTTTCTCAAACCTGAGGTCGACTTTCAGCAGCTGCGTTATTTATTCCAAGCTCTAGTTTAGTTGGTGTTCCATTTAATTAAGTCGCAGAAAAAGAAGACCCTCTCGTCTTCTGTTCCCCCTAACGTCTTGATTACCACTACGCAGCAGTTTAGTTAACTTGCTAACTAGGTAGTTATGAATACCATGAGGCTTTGTCAGAGTTAATTATTTAGATTTAATTTTTTTCCCGACAAAGTTGAGGGAAAACATTCCTCTTCATAGTTTAAACTCATTAAAAACCTCACGTTAATGAAACTTACCTCTCGTTAATAAATGCAGCGTCACCTCCTTCACCTCCACATCGTCTTTCTCAGCTTTCATTATGTCCCAGGTCTCCACCAACCGTCCAAATCACTTCTCTTACCGACTTAACGAAAACGAAAAAAACAAACAAAAACGAGCTTTAACTTTATTTGATCCGGTCGCTAAATGTGGAAAACTTTGGTTCCAGTCATTAAGTTATCAGCGGCTGTCACCAGGTGTTGATGACAGCACGCGACCTTCCTCTGCCTGAGCCCTGACCCCGCCCACCGCGCGCTGCGCGCACGAGACCTAGGATTTGTTCTGACGGTCAATCCTGGAAAAGGATGACAGACAAATGAGGGAAACGTTTTGTTTCTAACTTTAATTTTGGACAATTCTACGCTCGCTGACAGATATTTGATATTTTATTCTTTAGGTTGGTGAGCAAATATTTGGTTTTAAACAACTTTTTTGAAAAATGCATTTTTTTTTTTATTATTTAAATTAACTACTGTACACACCAATCCCTTCTGAATTAGCTACCATTTTTTGTACTAAGTATTTTTTAGAAGAATAAATTTTGGTATTTCACCAAAAAAATCACAAAGGTGAGCTGTGTGGACATAAAATTAAAATTAGTTGTTTTTATGTCATGCTGCTTGTGAACCGTTGGCCTTGTCGTCTGTTTGATTTATTTTCCACCTATTTTTCGGGTCTTGATTCCTGGATGAGGAACAGCTTGTCTAACTATTCCAAAGACAACCTGTAATGAAGATTTTTACAAGTCTTAAGAAAAAAGTTGCCTGAGACAAATATATCATCGTATTCAGATTCTTACCTGTGTCCAATTTATTGTCAGCAATTCACTTGTGATGTGTTTTTGGTGGTGAGACGAAGCTAGCAAACATTCAAACTCCACACAGAAGAGACCCAGGTCCTCAGAAGGATCTGAATCCAGGACCCATTCATTATTAGGCATCAGTGTGCCAAAAAAAAAAAAAAGACTATTTACAAGATTAAAACATTTGGAAGGTAAAACATCATTGGAACTGTTTGAAGTTCAGTATAATTAAATACAAAATAATAAATGATGTGTGAAAAAGCTTTAAATTCATAAATTGCATGCAAACATCCAGTCACCTGATTCTTAGCAGTCTTCACCTGATATCCATATGTGGACAACTGACACCTATTAAGTTGTGGTTAGAGGGACCTAATAAATATTCATCTCCTGAGGTTTACCCACAGCTTTGAGCTGATTTAGTCTTTATTGTGCTACTGACCCACTAGAAGTTATTTGTTTTAAGAAGCATTTATACAGTTTAGATTTTAAAAAAAGACACCTTAAGAGACTGTTTTATACGTCTTACATGTTCACTATTCCATTGGAGTTGGATTTTGGGGATTTTTTTATGGTCTATAATAAAAAAACATAAGTAATTGATTGTTTAGTGATAGTTTTAGAAGTGTGTGATGCAAACAGACCAGTTCAGTCAGTTCTTTTCTTATGTTTGGCTTTCAAGAACCCTCAGGTAGGTTTGCTTCACCCAGCTCACCTTGAGAATACACTTTCGTACCCTGAAGGGTCATCTTTTATAGTTTTTATTTGTGTATGCAGATTGGAGCAGAACCTTTGATCACAGCCGTCATTCTGCACATCTTATTTCTTATAAAAGCTGAATTCTAGTTAAAACCCTTTTTGTTTAACAGGATCACACTGTTCCTCCAGCTGCTGCACCAACACAGCACAGTCAAAGTAATTACTAAATTAGCTATTTTTTTATCTAAATAGAGTAAGAATCAGAGGTCCAATGTCCAATGTGACATCCAGAGAAACTGATTGGAGCCATCATCTCCTGCAGGGTGCAACACACTCTTGTTCTTGATCTTCTCGGAGAGACAACACATTTTGACTGCTGCTGCTACAGTAATGAAATCAACAGAGCGCTTTACACCAGCTCCAAGGGAAGCATAGATCTCAAAACGTTTCTGCTGCTTAATAAACAACAAAATAGCCCAAGGCCGAAATATATTTCTGATGTGTTTGAGGAATATCAACCCAGTAGGTTTCTTAGATCTCAAGGAAACAGGTTTTGTGCCTCCAGTCATAAGCAAACACGGTAAAGATGCAGTTAGGCGCTCCCTTGTACAAAGTCAGGACTACCTCACTTCAGCTTCTTTCAAGTCCAAATGTCAAGTGAGCCACTTCAAGAGGATTCATTCTAAGCTAAAGGAAACAAAATCATGCTCAGTTTCACGTGATCATAAACTAGAGAAAGTATGAATGGATAACACAGTTTATTCAATTCATGGAAAGTTTATATTTCTCAGCCTCTAAATCCTACACACTGGTACTTTAGTTTAACCTTTGTCTGATAGTAAGTTAGAGAGAATGGCCACTGAATTTTAAACCAATGACAGGCCACTCAAAACGGCTCATGAATTAAAAAATGGACTGTAATCCAAGTTGTTTTCTTACAATAAAACAACTCCCTGTGCCTGGAAGCAGATTAACAAGCCTCTTCCTCACCCTGCGGTGATATCTTCTCACCTTATTCCTCTGCTTTCCTCTAATAAGCCAAAGCAAGATTCCTCGGCTGACAGCTGTTCCAGATGGCATTATTACTCCATGGTTTCCCAGTCACTTGGCTCAGGATCCACCACTAGCGGAGGTGGCTGTCTCTCTCTGCCCGTGCATCAACATCAACACCACCATACGGCGGTGTTATGTAATACAGTATCTGTGGGGTTGTATGATATGATCACCCAACAATTCTCCTGTTCCATCATTTTTGTGGAGGTTCGGTTTGATATCCACCATTGTGGGCTTCTTTCCTCTCTGCAGTGTTTACATATGCGCATTATGGAAAGGCTTGGAAGTCACAGTGAAGTCTGCAGGTTATTTCAAGTGGCACTTGGCCCTGCGTGATGCTTCATACAGCCCAGAGCCGCACATGACTCAGGCATATTTGTCTTCCCACTTTTTTGGCAAAGTTTGCCAAAAATCGGCCTCAGGTTGAAGTGAGGAGGAGCTTAAAGAGGTTTCGGGGAGTCTTCGGGTTCAACAGATTTTGAATCCCTTTTAGAGTTTGGAAGTGTTCCTCAGGAGTTAGAAGAGAGGCAAAGTGGAGCTGACAGGAGGGCGACTGGGGGAAACCTCACCATAGCATGAAGTGGCTCTCCTCTTTCCTGCTTCCTTCGAGGACCGGTGACACAACAAGTGCAATCCAAACAGAATGATTTATTGAGTGCCCAAATGGAGAAACAGGCCTCAGGGCCAGCATGGGTCTGAAATAATAATAAACAAAATAAGCTTAAATAATTCCATCTGATTTAGTTCAAGAAAAATAAAACTAAATACATGCAACTTACTCAACTTCTTCAGATAATCAGGAGAAAACTGTTATGGCTCCCCATGTTGTTCATTTTAAAAGCTGGATTATGATAGGTCCAAACAGGGATGATGTGATCACTTTAGTCAGCAATCATCAATGATTAAGTCAGAATTCTGAGGCAGCGTTCAGGTCGGGACCCGGGAAAGCCTCCATCAGGTGCAATTTTAAAGATCAGTCTTCCAGCCAAAAATAAAAAATAAAATAAACATAAAAGAGTGTAAGCACCCCCCTTCAGGCTGGGTAGGAGATCAGCACACACACACTTCACAATAATAACCTCAAACAGAGAAGATGACTCACAGTCCCATCTGCAGCCAACCATTAATTTCACGTCATCCGGTTTGTGTTTGCTTAAGCAAGTCGAAGTGAAGCAAGCACATTTAGCATAACTATACTTTTCCATTTTCACAAATGCAAGTAGAATAGGACGAAAACTGGCTGCATGATGGTGAATTATCTCGTTAAATGACATCTTGTCTTGAATCGATTGGAAGGTTTTCTGTGGATTCAAAAGTAGGTCCAGATCTGCTCAACTCGTCGAGTGACTTAACATAACTTATACTGTGATTTAAATTAATTTACATAAATTAAATTGAACTGAGGAATGCTGTGTGCTATTAATGAATGTTTAGCATCACACCAGCACATCAACACAATCCTACACCATAATTCCACCTCTTGCATGTTTCACCATGCTTGATAGAAAATCTCGGTTGAATATTTTACCAGACGTATGAAATACTGGCAGAAACACACATTTCTGTGTGCAAACAGGACTAATATGAAAGTAGTTTTTAAGAAGAGTACAAATGAAGATGGAAAGGCCTGATTTCAAATAATTTTTACAAGATAAAAACATTGAAAAATTTCTGATTTTTCATCTCTATACAATAAAACAATTTTTTTTTGCCCTCTGATGACATATTCAGAGTAGTGCCATGCAAAAACCTGACACTGGTTAATAGTTTATTTCTGCATGTGCGGCATAAATGGCAGGAAACGACTGAGCGTTTGATGTTGGAGTTGTGATCATATGCCAGGCCTTTCCTAAATCCCTCTGTCCCTTACTTTGAATGACCTACTCTTTGTTCAATCCGACCCCCTCGTCACAGTCCGCTCATGTGCTCTCACCAAACTTCCCACCTGCCCATCAACGTGCAAAAACACTCACACTAACAATCCGTATGCACACATCGTGAGACACATAAAGGCGTTGAGCTCCAACAAGCTGTAGCGCCTATGGACCGATCGGAAAATACACACAAATACATCCGAACAAGCATTTGTAAGTCACACACACATACACACACACACACATACAGTACATACACACACATTTACAGATACACAAACACAGACGTCACACTCCTGAGTTGGAGCTTACTCTATTGGCTGGTCTTAACTGCTTTGTATTATTTTTAGGCCTGTTATTCTGGGGCCTGTCTTGGCAGCCACTGTGAGGGTATATAAGCCTCCCCCTGCAACTGGGGACCACTGAGAACACACACTGGAAACATCTCTGCAAGATAAACTCCAGTGAACATCCAGCAGGCATTTTAATTCCTCTCAGGGTGAGTAAAAGCCTCCACGAGTTTTAGGGAACGTAGCAACACGGAACTAAATGGGGCTTAGGAACCATCGCTTTCATGACTGTGACATAAATCTGACATTTTCAACATTATCATGAACATCAGTGGCGTCAAAATGCTGTGTGGTTCGTTTGGGAGTGTAATTCAGGAAAAAAAAGATTATGATTTTATTTTATCATTGGATTAGAAATAATTCCACCACGAGGTGTGACAGCTTAAGATTTCCTCTGGGACCTTGGCTTTAGTCGCGCTCCAGGAAAGCAGGAGGTCGGGGTCAGCTTTTCAGCATTGTGCCCACAGAGCTGATAGGACTTAGTGGCTTGCCGAAGGACACTTGAGCTGGGCAGATATTTGCCAACACGGGGCATTCAGCCCAGGTCAACTGGTTGAAGGGCGGTCAGTGTCTCCACTGTGCCAATCTGCTGCCTCTTCAAAAGAAAAAAAACTAATTTTTTTCAAAAGATTGCAACGTTTCTGTCAAAAACCAATCGGCATGTACATCACAGGCAGGAAGTTATAAGCTCTCACGAGGCTGGTGAAGGTTCTGCCTTTCTTTCTGCAGTCTGCTGTGACAGTGACTAATGTTTCCTACCTTTGTGTTAATTTCTGGTCATGAATAGACATGGTATAATTGCCACTTCATCACTGTCTTACGCAGAATAGGGTATAGTATATACCTTCCGCTCAGTGTAGTGCTATGAATCTTTTGTGAAGGGTATTAAGCTGTTGAATAAGACACTGAAGCCTTGTCAGCCCATAGGATTAAAAACATTAACTGGTAATAGCTCCACAAACAACTGTTGTATTTTGAACATCATGCACCTTCTCTCTGGTTAGGATGCCATGCTCCCAGCATAATGTCAGCTAAAGTTGTGATTCAGAAGTTCTCCTTCCCCTTCACCTGTGGCGCAAGACTTTCTGAGCAAGAGTTGACACAGAACGGACACATACAGGTGAAGGCCTTGACACTCCACGAGCATCAGGAGGATCCGATCTTAGGTAAACCGAGCCCCTCTACAGCTCGAGAAACGCCGGCGCATGATGAGAACCAGACCCAGGAAAGCCTGAAACCTCCTCCTGGTTCAGATGCAACAGCTGTCCAGGTCAAAGCTCGCCAGGATGTGGTGCTGTCCAGGCAGAGCGTGTTTGAGAAACTTACAGCTGAAAGTGAAGATCAGCGCCCGGTTGCAAAGAGACAGCTGTCATCTGAGAGCGCGGCCAGGACCATCACGGTGGTGAAGAAGAGCACAGTGAGGAAAGAAGCAGAGGAGCAGAGGCACCTGAAGCCTAGAGCGCAGCTTGGACAGAGGGTGCCGCCGTTCGCAGCGACAGCAGGGAAGAGGAGGCGGCGAAAAGACCTCTTCACCAACTCGGACGTCTTCCACAGGGTCGATTCACACGTCATCAGAGCAGGAGCTGAGGTGAAGGAACCTTTACAGTGTATTTAAGCAGATGTGACAGAAGCACCTCTACATTTTCTTAGTGGTAGAAACTGTATCTGTTATCTCAGTGGGGAGGATAGCGTCAGTCCAGGCTTAAGCTGTAAAGCTGCACAGAGTCCCGCAGATAAAAAAAAAGAAGGAAAGCTAACTAAGAACAACAGAAAACAAAGCCACGGCAGACACGGTGCCTTTGTGTTCTTTAGCACTGCAGGAAAGACACTGAAGAATGATAACATCATCAATTGCAATAAAGCCTGATAAATACTGCAGCTCTCAGGCGGCGTTTGCATCCTTGAGCATAGATGTGAATGGTTTAGAGCAAGGCTTTAAGTTGATATATATATATATACAAGAACAATTTGGATGCTGGCTGAATTTAAGAATAAGATTATGAAAAACTTTTGCGCGTGTGTGTGTGTGTGTGTGTGTGTGTGTGTGTGTGTGTGTGTGTGTGTGCGTGTGTGTGTGTGCTACAGCTGAAGGAAAAGTGTGTGTATGATGTAAAGGCGATAGTACAGAGGATTACACAAGGAGCCAGAAATGAGCTGGAGAGGCTTCGTGCCATCTGGGTCTGGCTGTGCCACAACATCGGTGAGTATTTTAGGATAAAAACATACATGCGTGTGAATCCGCCGTGTTGTATATGACGGGTGATCCATCCCTTTATGGGGAACAAAAAGTGTTAAAGGAATGTTGCATTGACAGAGTACGATGTGAGTGGCTACCTTGGCCACACGGAGAAGGTGAGCTCTCCAGAGGAGGTGATAGCAACCGGTCGAGGGGTGTGCTGCAGCTACTCCAACCTTTGTGCCGAGATGTGCAGGTAAACGCACAAACACAACAGTGGAGAGAAATTTATTTAGTGTATTTGGTGAAAGAGTTGATGGACAAGAGGTTTGTGGGCCAGAAAGCAGAAACAAGTTAACCTTTAAATATGTGATGACAAGTATGTCAGAAAGTCTTTGATCAGAAGGTCGTCAGCGCTTCAGACACTGGTAGAGGTGGTGGTGGTGGCTGATGAACCTAGCGAAGCTCATGAACTATAAGTTTGATAGACTGGGTGGTGATGTGAGAGTCGGAGGGTGTGAGAGGGTTGTATAAAGGAATAACCTTGTGGTTGATGTGAATTCTTTTTAAAAGAAACATGATGAAGAAACTAAAATCATCACATTGTATACTCCGAAATACACTTCATACCCATTCTGAACAATGCCATTATTCCATTACGCAGAATGTCGGAATTGTGTGGAATTTTGCCACTTTGATCCCTTCTGAGTCCCAGTTATGTATTTCTATGTCCGAATCTTTACTCTGAGCCAAATTAATTTCGACAGCACAAACAACATTCTAGAGCTTGGGATGAGGACACAGAATGAAAACTGGTGGCAGTGCGAATGATCTGTTTGATTTGTTTTTCCAGACAGATGGGCATTGAGTGCCATGAAGTACCCGGCTACAGTAAAGGGATTGGGTACCGTCAGGGCCAGAGCCTCAAGAATGTGAAATCTGATCACTTGTGGAACGCTGTGCTTCTGGGAGGACAGTGGTTCCTTTTGGACGCCTGTTGGGGAGCAGGACGAGTAGATATGGAACACGAAAGCTTCATCAAAAGGTTTGAAAAGGAAAGAGGGATTCAAGAGTACAGAATGCCAGATTCACCATTCAGCGGAGATGCTGATGTAGATAAGTTTGAGTTTTGACTTGTGTTTATTTTCATACACTGAAAACAAGCGCTGGGTCAAGTCTCAAACCGGTCTGCTGTCTACTTCCTTTGCCAAGGTTCGATGATTTCTATTTCCTAACGGACCCGGAGGAATTCATAGATTCACATTTCCCAGATGAGGAGAAATGGCAGCTCCTGGACCTGCCCATCACCCGGGAGGAGTTTGAGAGAAGGGTCTTCAAGACCTCGGCCTTCTTCACCATGGGGCTCAGGCTTATTCAGCCTTATCACTGTCACATTGTTACAGGTCGGTTGAGTTTAGTTGCTTCTTTAAAATCAGGTTTCCAAATGATCTTTAAAGTTGTTTTCTGATCTTCTCTTCAGATGATGGCGAGGCAAACGTTTCCCTGGGTTTCTCCAGGCCCGTAACCTTTACCTATGAGATCACACAGCACCAGGACCTTCTACATTCTGGAGCATCTGAGCAGAAAGAGTCTTGTAACTCCTCCTACGGCCTCCTAACCGTCTCCCATCGAAGCATGAAGTTACAGCTCTTGCCTCCTGCAAGTGGAGAGTATGACGTGAAGGTATTTGCCAGACCTGAATCAGCCACCTCACCGCTGCTGTGGGTTTGCTCCTTCACAGTTGAGTGTCCCACCCCACGGGCCATGGAGGAGATTCCGGAAAACCCCTTCTTGTCTTGGGGCCTCCAGCCTACGGCAGGTTCTCTGGGCATTGCAGGCAGCAGCCAGGGCAGCGACGTCACCGAGGTGGAAGACGGCACCTTTGAATTGGTGTTGAAGACCTCAAGGCCTCTGATGGTGCTTTGCGAACTTGTTCACCCACAGATGGAATCTGCCATGGCCAAGCGATGCCTGGCCACTCAGATTCAACCCAACACCCTGACATGCCACGCCCTCTGCCCCTTGCGTGGCTTCTACAGGCTGTCGGTGTTCGTGCGGGACTACGAGAAAACAGAAGTCAAGTTCCAGAACGCTGCAAACTTCCTGTTGCACTGCAAAGGGAAAGTAATCGGTCAGGATGAGCTCTTCCCTCCAAACCTCGCCTCAGCATGTGGGCCGGGGACCCGCTCGTCAGAGGCGGGGCTGTCTAAATTTAGCCACGTGACAGCGCTGGTGAGCACCCAGCACGGCAAGTGTAACATCACCTTCCACAACCAGCGGGACCTTGAGCTTCACACTGTGCTCAGCAGAGAAGAGAACAAAACAACTGCCATCCCTCTTTCGCGCTACCTCTTCTGCACATACACAGACTACAAGGTGACGGTGAGCGTCAGCCTACCTGACGCTGGGGTGTACCGGCTGGGCCTGTATGCTAGGCTCACCCCCGGTGATGATTTCAACCCCATGTGTGACTTTGTTCTGAGGAACAGCTGCGATCAGCCGGGGCTCCCCTTCCCTTGTGTCTACTCAGCCTGGAGAAAAGGCTGCGTGCTCTTTGAGCCCCGCATGGGCTTGCTGGAACCCCTGTCATGGGTCCGCTTCAGGGTGAGGGTCCCCGGGGCCAAGAAGGTGAGTGTGGTGGGAGAGACGAGAACTGATCTGAAACTGAACAAGAGTCGAGTCTGGGAAGGCGAGGTTTCCAGTGGAAGTGGGCTACAACAACTGAAACTGGCCGCCGCCTTGGGGGAATCCAATGACATGGCTGTTTTGATGACCTTTGACATCAAGCAGTCGGAGGGAGAAGTGTGAAATCAAAACTTCGCGAGAGGCCAGATGGATAGTTTCCTGAATATCGCTGTTAACAACCACAATGTGTTAGTTGAAGACTAGGGTTGCAATCATTTGCAAAAAAAATATTAAAACTGTGAGCCGTAATCTTTCAGGTTTTTATGACAACATAATACAGATGGAAGTGTAATGAAGTGTATAAAATTGAATTTGAAACATGATCCCGTGAATGTGTAAACTTTATAGCAATGAAGTGAGATAAATAGATAACTTCCGTAGCAGATTTTTGAAAGATATTCTTAGTTTCAAGTAGTAAAAAAAAAGAAATTAGTAAAAATCAATAAAAACTTAGCAGATTGACAGTGGTGCTCAGATACGGTGCTCAAACACGATGTGACACTGATCGAGAGTGTATGGATCTGTTTATCATGGTGACTGTCACAAGGTGTGAAATAAAAATAGTCAAAATATGAAAATCTGGAGGCCTCTGTTTTTTCTTTTAAGTTACTACAAAAAGAAACTCAATTTCTAGAAATACAGCACTTCTCACACAGCAGAGGCCGATCATTGATCAGCAACCAGATTTGGAAATGTGTTGGTATTCTGGACTATCCTCTATATGTCCATTCTTTTTGGCCTTTTTGGTCAAATTACTGCAATTAAATCTGATTGCAAAATACTTTCCATTCTGTTTCCAGTTTATAATGTTGTCCTTTCTAAAAATAATACAATAATCCTGCAGTAAATCCTAACTTAATGGTATTAATGTTTGGATTTGGAGGATACAGCTCAACGCGGTGTATTAAAATATACAGAAGCATGTTTTGTTGTATAGCCTACTCTCATTTATCAAAATGGGGTGGATATAATAATGGAAATGATGTCAGTATAATGCAATAAAATGCATAACCTCAGCCTGTAGCCTCCAGAATGATGAGACATTAGCCTGCGTTACTTACAGAGGTACATAATAAACTGGCGACCGGGTGTATGTCAGGGTTAACGACATGAATTCAAAATCAGTCGTCCATAAACCTGCAAACAGTCCTACCCAGGGGACGCTTAAAGCCGGGATCGAAGCTGGCATAGCGACATATCGCCTTGATGGCTTCGTAGTTTGGAAGTAAATGACCTCCCCCGTAATCGCACTCAAAAAAGTGAACAAATCCTGCACTGTCTTTTCTGCTATTGTTGCAGTGACCTGGGCGCACTCAACAGGCTTTGGCAGACACCAATGAGAGCGATGGTGTTTACATGTGGCTGTCATAATAGGCCACAAATAGCTCACTGCCTCAGTAAAAATACAACAATAGTGGGGCGAGAGGGAGAATAAGGCTGTTTAACGGTAGAGGCGATATTGCAAGAGTGTGTTGTAAGTGAGCTAAGTGTATATGAGTGTGTGTGTGAGTGTGTGTGTGTCTGTGGGGGTAGAGGGGGTCTTGCCTTGAGTCGCTGGGGAGAAACTGGCGGCGCAGGGTTGGTAGGAGGGAGGTGAGGAAACGCTGATGTCAGAGGTTAGCCATGTGGAGGCCTGTATCTGCCTGGCAACAATACAAGGACACACACAGAGGCTGTTTTCCTTTCTTTCAAACACACACATACACACACACACACACACACACACACACACACACACACACACACACACACACACACACACACACACACACACACACAACATCAGGAAATGGAGTGCTAAAACCGTGATATGTGGGGCAGGATTCCTCACATTCTCTCAGCACTATTTCAGCTGCCATTTCTCCTCCACCAACCGGCTAAATAAAAAACGTTTTCCGCACAGACCGTCTGAAGACGAGTTCTACCCGGCGCCCCCTGTGGAGCCAATAGCAGGTCCGGACGCACTGAGCGAATCCATGTTGTATGACAAAGTGTTGAATCCACTGTGATGATGATCCGGCTGCACTAAAACAAACAAAAACCGCTGACAAAACTGTCATCAGAAATTTTAAAAGGGAGACCTTTATAAATGACTGTAGAACACAGATTTATCAGCCATATAAATATTTAATGGTTTACTTGGTGCAATGAAAACAACAGTTAGAATATAAAAGCATCGGTCACAGGAAAAAAACACAAGTTTCAGTAGTTTTGTGCAAATGCAATTCGGTTTTCTTCCAACGTGCTGCCAACACACTCAAAAGTGAATTTGGAGGTCATTTTGGCACCTTTCAGCTGTTTTTCTTGCTTCTCATCACAATAGAGACAATAAGTTATTGTTTTCCCTTTTCTTTGGACGGCCTGCAGACAGAAGAAATGAGCCCTTTTGCTTTATTCCCCCCCTTCCCTCAAAGATATTATTCAGCCGTGATGTCAAACATTCCCAAATTGATTCTTTACAGCTGGTTTGTGGCTACAGACAGAAGAGATTTCATTTTCACCCCATCTGCTTCGATGACATTTGGGTTTGAAAGGACGAATACGCAATCTCAGGTATTGGAAATAAACACCTGAGGACAAGATTTGTGACGTCTGCGAGAACGGCAGGATGAAGACCCCAATTGGACGGAACAATTAGTACCAATAATCCCCAAAGGCCTGAAAAAATGTTCTGAAGTTTTAACTTCCAATGGCCTTTCCTCTGTCAGCACCAAAACACCGTTAAAAACCAACTTGTTCAAGAGATGCGTTTCTACATTCCACACAGTCGGCCCTTTTTTTTTGACGACGGGAGCCGATTTTCCTGAACAAGAAGGAAAAGAAGCGTGCTCACGCTTTGCCATGGTGCAGCACTAATCATCCCCTTTAATACAAAATCAATTGAACAGCAAACTTTGTTTTTGTCCTATAACTTCAGCTACAACACAGCTAGCCTCCACATACAGAATGAAGACAGTATAGGGTACTAACTCTGCCAGAGAGCTGTGTAGCGGTCCCACAGAGGGGCTTGTGGAGGGCTCATCGGGCCCCCAATGTGCAATAAATATAGGGTCGCCCAACTTTTGTCACAAACTCTACCGTCATTATTTATTTTTTGGTCCGTTCTCTCATATAAAATATTCTGCATCCCAACTGCAGCTGGGTACAAAAGCAAAGCATCCCTTTATCTTATATAGAATTATTTCCAAAGCAACACGACCAAAAGTTCTTCTATTTTATCTACATTTTTATGAAAGAAATAACTAAATCTCTTCTGCTACTAATCCAAAATAAGCCTCAAAGAAATGCAGAGTTGTCCACAGGATATATGAAGTACAACAAGTCTCCATACTTGTGGTTCCCGGCTCTTAATTTAACACCTTTTTTGGTTAGATTGCAAAAATACCTGAATCGACCTGAGCCCTCCAGCAGCTGCCGCTTCCCCCCTCCCTGCGTGACTTCACCTACTTTACCCTCTGGCTTGGTAAAAAAACACATTGCTATAAAGAATGACTCCATAGATTCCTTTCACCAACACTGTTGTAGGACGGATCCTCGCCTGACGACCCCCTCCGTCCCGTCGCGGGGAGCGGGACGGAGTTTTGAACGCAGCTTTAATCTCTGCTTTTCTCAGCCACAGCCAAGGCACTGCTGGATCAGAGAAACCTGACAGATCACAACCCATCAAGACTCTCCTCCAGTTTGTTTTTTCCTCCTTAAAAAAAAAAATCTGCTTCTGCTTTTTGTAGCTTGTGCAAGAGGAGACATTTTTGCTTGCATCTAGAGCGTTTAATTCACTCTTACAAAAATAGAATTTGTCATTTTGAGGTAACTCAGAATCGAAGCAGATTTGTAAAATAAATGTGATTCTTTTTTCTCTTTGTTTTGTACCAGTTTGGTGAAAGGCAATTCCGTCTGAATATATCTGACGTCGTATTCACATGACATCTCAACACATGCAAAATAGTGTAGGCATACTAAATAGTGATCATTGTGTACTTGTGTGTTTTAATATCACCGACATAAAACCCTCAACTCTTTAAGGACCACGTTATAATCTTGTGGCCAATTACGTTCGGAATCTCGGTCTCTGACATCCGTGCTGTGGCACCTCCAGGCTCCCATACATCAGCCTCAGAAGGTTTTACTGTCAATCAAGCCAACCCTCCCTGGTATTACATAACAACAGCGCTGAAAACAGACGGCTCTGAGTGCATCTCTTAGATGCTGATCGGAGCATCCAGCTTAAACAAGAGTTTTCATTTTGTCAACAAAGGATTTATGTTATATATTATCCTGCTCTGCTTTGGGGGGACAATAATCTGTCCTCTCAGTCATTTGCAAATGGAGGGAATGCATTTTTTTTTTCTTGTAACGCATTAGAACAATTTGCTTGTTGTTCAGACCCTTTCTGATCAGCGTGTGCTCTTCAAGCCAGAAACCGGCAGACCGCAGAACGTTAACTGTGAGAGGCCGAGAATTTAGCAGCTCATTTGTTTGTCCTTAAAGAGCTATTTGAGGTACCGTAAGCAGAGTATATAAAAACACAAGGTACGACAGCACCGCTTTAATACAGTAAAAGTGACTGTAAGAGAGGAGTTCATGGAATGGGTAACTCGGGGCGAGCTCCTCCTCTCCGTGTGCACACCAGGCTAGAACACGTCGGAGGCGTACTTCATCGCTATGCAGTGTATTATTCATCTAAAACACAGTGGCACATCTAGCATAAGATGCTATGGCTTGTTCGGATCAAACTGGACTCTGCCCAGCGGACGGATGGGGCCAGCAGCGTCAGGTACGTGATAATCTGTAGGATTATTCCAATCTGCACAGATACTCTCAGGTCATGTGAGGGGAAAATAACTTTGGGAACGATGTTATCGCTCACTGTTTGTCTGCCAGATAAAAAAAAAAAAAAGAAAGACGTGGAATCTTTTGATTTTAGTGGCTGCCGACAGTACTGACAGACAGACGTGGTCACCACTGATCTAAAAATATCTCGATCTCGCAACAGTGAGTAAGTCACCTCGCTAACAAGCACTTCCCTCGTCTGCTGAGGAATAAGACTCACAATATGATCTGAGCTGAAACGGCCTTTCTCTCCTCAGCAACACGGTAAAAAATCTCACAGCACTCATTACTGAGTACAGGCATTTGTTTTGGTACATCGTACAAAGGTTAACTTGATATATCATACCATGGTAGCAGCAGTATCGATTCACGCAAAGATAAACTTAGTAGCCTTTAACCCCAAAGAGCGTTAATTAGTCAGCTTGGAACGCTGCTGGCCCCGTTATGAATGAAAGCCAGCACAGGCTCCTACACATTGTCAAACTTAATTACAATTGTTAACAAGTTTCAACTTCAAAATGATTGTTTGTTAGAATATTACGTTAGTTAGACTGTGTCTGGAAAGGAATAGCAGTCCAAAATCGTTGTGTAGAAACCCCAACCGGAGGAAGACCTGCGTAGGATGTCGGTATGACGCCGATCACAGACAGCAACACAAAGACCCATCATCTATGCGATGCAGTCGAATTTTCCCAAACGCCACACCACTGACACGAAAGCTCTTTTTGTATTGGCTCTACTGAAAGGAGCTGTACCAACACCTAACCAAAATAGAAGATTTGCACAGATCATACACATTTCACCCTCAAGAAAGGATTGAAAAACAGATTTTTTTTTTAAAAGAATAGTGAAATGAGTGACCCACACCCAGCTGCAGTGAGAATCAGCTTAACTCTCAGTTGAGACCAGCAGCACTGAAATGAACGAAAACAGAACAGAGCGTTTTATGGAAAGGTTTCTGGTGGACAACGTGTGTTTTGACGGCTTCAGCTGTTTTATAATTACAGGGCTGTGCTGCGGGGACTTATTCCACTTTCATTAGATTCACTTTAGGAGTCTTAAAATAAAGCAGTGGGATGGCGATTAGCTCTGTGATTAATGGCATCACTCATCAGTTGTCTGCAGCCAAAAGGCTGTCCAATGTTTACAGCTCTATGGCCCAAAGATCCCTCTGCTGCAGCGTGGCACGCAGACAAGATAACAGGTGGGCCACGGATTGGGTGACAACAGAGGAGGAGCGATTCTTGAGAAACCCCACCAGAGAGCTCACCAGAATCACACGGCCATCCATGCCTGTCCAGAAATAGAGGCATTAATTTGCCAACTGTGATAAACAGAAACACACAAGCCGTAGGTGTGTGTGGTTGGAAATTCCCTTCGATTGTGAGAGTGTCATAGCTCGCGGGCTTAGCGGCATAATCACAATGGTTTAAAGACGGGCTCTCGTGTTGCATTATGTTTCAGATTTGTCTGCAGTTGTGAGCGTCTTGATTTGAAATGACACGAGTGACCGCATCAGTTTGCAACGTTCATTTGATGAATATGACACCAGCTCACAAGTGCTAAATGAACAGTTAGCGCTGCCGCAGCGGGACGAGGGGCAAGCGGCCACGCCATGACGAAAACGGCTTTTCGCCGCCTCACCTGCACGTATCTTCTCACGCCACCGACGAGAAACTAAAGAATCCAAAAGACACAGGAATGATCGAATGATGCACGGAGAGCAGCAAGTTCTGCAGATGCGTGATCATCGCGATAAATTGTTTGGTACATGACACCTACGCCCCCCCTCCCCCCTCCCGTCCTTCCCATAGTGGCTCCGTTAGAATGAAAAACGACAGATGAGGGGAAACGGACATGCAGACGGGTCTTATCACGGATCAAACAGGTCAGGCTCTCCTTGCAGCTCCCACTGACGGTTGAACAGCTCGATCTCTTTGTTGGCCTTGGTGATGTACTCTTGAATAAACTCCTCCATGTCTGCACAAACAGCGATGTAAGGGAAACAGCAACACAACGATAACACACAGCAGTACAAAGACACACAATTACAGAGTAGATCCAGGTGATATTCTACAACAGAGAATACTGGTTGTGAAAAGGATACTGGGATGGAGGCTCCTTTTTTCACCGAAGATGTCAACATATTGATAACCGTTGTAGAAGTAGCCCGCTGGTAATGGATCCAAGTGTCTGGTGATCTAAACAGAAACATACATAAATCATGTTCACTCAAGGTTATTGATGGAAAAACACACAAATCAATAACGGTTCCTGCTCTGGTCCAACATCTCTGAGGAGAAAAGTAAAATTCACAAACAAATCAAACTGGTGTTTCCGGACCAGCTCTACTTGATCTGACTCGACTCGGCTTTGGTATCAGGTGCTTTTCTGAAGGTCATTTTCCTTTGGAGGATAGTACCGCTTCAGTGTAAATGGTCGCCATGGTGATACCACACAACACTGCCATAGCATTATCTTCAACGCATCACACACACAAAACCACTTTTTAACCGCGATTTGGTTTCTCAGGTTATTTCCTGTAATCAGGTCCACTCAATGAATAAATGAATGAATGAATGAATGAATGAATGAATGAATGAATGAATGAATGAATGAATGAATGAATGAATGAACAAATGAATAAATGAACGAATGAATGACTACAGTCATAGTTAAAATGTTTAAAACAGCAGTGATACAAAGGTGTGTGTGCGTGTATGTTTCTATATATATATATGCATATATGTATCCTTGTGTGTGTGTGTGTGTGTGTGTGGGTGTGTGTGTCTGTGTGTGTGTATATATGTTTTATGATTTACATCCGTGTTTACACAGGCTTGAGCCGCTCTCCTCCACCGTCTCTGGCTGGCATTGATTTCTTAAGCCCATCAAACATGAAACTATCAGCAGGGAAGTTCACATGTGCATGGCGTGCATACCCGTAATTCAATATCGGAACAAACAAAGCAGGTGCTGGCCTTGTTCCTGCTAGACGCTGCGGTGACGTTTAAATGCAGTTCAGTCCTCACAAAATGACTCAGATAAGCATTAAGTGCATTTATAGAATCACGACTGCAAACATACTCACGTGTATGAGCTTGATTTCCTGCGGTGAGAGGGTGTTTTTAGTCTTCTTCGGTTTCTTCATCTGCCTCTGTTAAAAACGTATATTTAAAAACAACTGTAAAGCAACTTGTGTCTTAATTTGATATAAGATCTACCTATGACTGTGTGTTTTATCCCGTCAAAAGCAGCAGAGATGTTCAAATGTCTACCTGCTTGGCACACAGTCTGAGCCAGTCCTTCAGCCCATCCTCCGTGAGGTCGACGCCATCATACACCAGGAAGTAGGATGCGTTTGTCTCTTTGGGGACCGGCTTCAAACGGGCCACGTTTGAAGAGTCGGGGACGATGTTCAGGCTCCCGCTCACGGTGTTGTAGCTCACCTCCATTAGCTGGTCAGAGTCTGGAGGTTCCAGAGATGAAGGCGCTCACATCACATCTGAGTCACACATACAGTTCACACCTTTGGTAACACCTGCTGTAACAGCTTCATACGGCGGCCACGTGATGTTTTACCTTCCAGACAACCTCTCTGTTCTCACTGGCTTTGAGCACACGTGTGGAAAAAATGAAATCAAACACTTGTCGGATAAGTCGTAACATAATATTAAATATGCATGACGGGGCTAAAGACAAATGTTAAAGTAAAGTAAGGACACATAGAGTGACCTCAACAACTGCCTGGAACACACCTTACACTATCTGCGCACTCGTTCCCGAGTCTCTACAACACCTGCACACATCCTTCCAGGCACCTGCTCGCTCTCCTCATGCAACAACTCAAACTCAAAGTGGAAAAACTACGTGGAGGAAAAGCAAACTAGTGAACTAAACTAAACAACGGACACCAGAGCAACAACCAAGCAGTGTTCCTACCGTCAGGAGTTCCTCGCCTGCCTTCAAGGAAACCTTTTCCCTAATAAATCCCCAAAAACTGGGAAGTGCTGGTTTTATATGTCTCAAAAGAAAGAAGTCATATTTTTTTAGTCATGCAATAACAAGTTCTCTAGAAATCAACAACTAATCTGTTGGCAAAATTATCAATAAAAATTTTTTTAAATTGATCATTCCTACCAGAAAACCGGACTTTTCCCCAAAGGTTGTAGATGTTCCCCCGGAAGGGGCTCGGCCTTAGTGACGACTTCAGCGCTACAGAAACATCATTGACATTTTAACAATTAGTTTTGTGAAACTGTCAAACGATATTTTTAAATGTTTTTGGCTAAAAGTCATTCATGCCTCCTTCCTTAGATGTGCACATTACTCACAGCATGTCTCCATATTTTTCCGGCTCATATCTGGAGCTTCCGTCACATGTAACAGTTTAAAAAAGGGGGGAGGAGATTTCTTTTCCATCTCACCTTGACAGCGGGTGATGAAAAGAGGCCTCTCCAGGGGGCGGTTGAAAGCCACACGGCGCTGAGAAAGGACCAGAGACCCCGATCCAGAAGCGAAGCGGCCTTCGCACCTGAAACGCGGGAACATGTGCACATTACACGGATGGTGAGAAAGTCAAGCCCAGAGCAAGCCAAGTGTTTGTGCTACATTTTGTCTTTGGCTGCAAAGTTGTGTACTCCACCACCTGCCCACTGGGGAGAGGCTGGTGTGAGTGATCCACACTGGGAAGCGGATGATAGATCTGAAAATACTCATAGCCTGACACTGATAAGGAATTAAAGACACATATCAAAACACACCAACATTCACATGGACACAAACAAAGCGTGACAATCAATGAATTAAAGGGCCAGTCTCTAGGCTAGATATCTAGGGGATGATCCGATTGGGGGAGGGGGGTTTCGCAGAAGTTCATATTAGGCTGACCACTGTGGCACAAAAACTGACTGGACCGGCTCCAAAGGGAATAGACCCCCTCTGTGTACATGGCAACTGCGTGGTCAACAGCTTGTTACGACGCTGCCAGGAGGCAGCTGGTGATAGAACACAAGATGCCCTGAGGGGCTTTACAGCAATCAGCAGCCGATACCCCCGACTACTGCGGACGAGTGACAATTAAACCGCAGGGAGGGGATACAAGGCCGGACAGAAGGAACGCGGAGGCAAGAATCAACAGCAATCCATCGCTCAGCAGCTGAGAGGTTGAGTGGGGATGCAGGAGGACACGAGGGTCACGAGCGCTAGAGCGGAACGCGGGATGAGAGTCTTACCATCCAGGGTAGAGAATGTAACGGGCTCTCAGCATCTGCGGCTCGACGAAGCCGCTGTCAGAAAGGATCAGGTTCACATGTTCAGTCCTAAACAACAACAACAACAACAACAAAAACACACATTCAATATACGAACGATTTAGACTTTTAATTTCATATCAAATAGTGGTAACATGAGGAAAATGTTCACGACACGTTAGCGTACGTAGCTAGCAAAAAATTCAGAGGTAGGCTCATACAGGAAAATAAAATGATACCTGGAGTAAAATTTTTAGGAATAGATGAAAGCAGCTAAATGACTGTTTGCAGCATTGATCACAATTCTGCGGGCACCTACCGGGTGACAGCTCCTTTCTCTGCCAGTATGAAGGCAGCGGTGGGGTTGGCAGAGCGTACCATCTGCTGAACATGCTGCATGAGAGGGTGCTTCTGCTCTGCTGTCAGCCCGGTGAACACCACTGTACTCACAATACCTGACACCAAGCCAGACACAGAAAGGGAATATGAATTCCAGGAGAAAAAATAGTGTCTCGCTTTCCTCAAAGTGTAAAGTTATCTGTGAAAAGGCTGTAGAAATGCGATATTTTACACTGCTGCAGCTTTTCGGGCATTGCTGCTGATGTACTTTTTTTTTTTTAAAAACTGACATTCTGATTCTGGTAATAGAAAATTAGAAGCTGTAATAAGCAGTCGTTTACTGACCCAGCTTCACCCAACCAGACTTCCTCCACTGGTAAAACTGGAAGATTTTTATTTGATGCTGAGGATGATGGCAGTAAACTCAAACGTACATATTTTATGACCTGTAATAGTTGTATTGTGATCAGATACCATAGTGTATGCTTGAAAGAGCTTGCTGAACAGCTTCCAAATAAAAAAATCAATATCAGTGAATATTAATGCACAAAGCAAATGACTGATGATACATCTATGTATTTCACTTGTGGGAAAGAAGGTAAATGTAAAAGGAGGGTGGAACAGATTTACCTTGGCTGCACTGCTCCAGCAGCTTAGGGAATGTAAACCTAACGTGACAAACACAAGAAAGGACAAGAAGGAGAGATTAACTGAGGTAACTGTGCCTAAAAGCAACAGATCCATGATGGTTTGGGATTCCGTGACCACGAAAACCTGCCTGAGCGTTTTGTATCATATTGGTGTCTTTATTACCCATTTAATGTTCGACAAAGAAAGTAAAAAAATCCTGACTCCACCCTCTTCCCAGTTATATCTTATTATATTTCCAAGCCTCCCACCAAGTTTTCATGAAAATCCTACAAGCCTTTTGTAGGTTTTAGCGCTCCTGCCAACTGGCACAGAAACAGACAAACAGCGACAAATATATAACCTCCTTGGCAAAATTAAAAGCAGATCTATTTATGACTAATGGGTGTCGCTGAAGTTGTGCAGCATTAAGCAGGTTAATTCTCTGTTATGGCCCTTCACTGGCGAGGCAGGATGACATCAGGACTATGAATTGCGACTGACCAATGTAAAAGCTTTCTGTAATTGAATTCAATCTCCATATAATTTATCCAGAGTTTTCAGATGGATCAATGTTATATGCCACTTTTCCGAACGACCGTTCTGGGCCGAGTCGCCCTCCAGCCACCGCCGCCCTCCCTTCTTCCCGCTCTGCAAGCCGGACCACCGGTAATTTGAAAGGCATTTATCTTTCCTGCCCTGATGTAATGAACTGTCTACATTCATGAGGAAGAATGGATCACGACTGACTGATCGGCTTCACTGAGGAGGTGTGTTGGATGTACACATGGGTCTAGAGGATTAGAGGGCTGTACTGATGGGGTTGACAGGCGGGTCAGGCCTAAACTGGGCTAACCACACACAATTAGCACCGAAGTGGACCTCCACAGATCTCCGCAAAATTTATGGAGACAGACAGTGATTTGGGAAGTTGAAAATTCAATGTGGAGCCCAAGTTGGGGTAGCCACACTCGACTTACTGATAGCACACTAAGATCGACTAGTTTGGAGTTTCCCATATAACACTTCTCAAATAAATTACAGGTGAAGGATGGCAGTCATGAAGACTAAACCTCCTGACTGACTTCATCTCTACGTAAGTATCACTTGCCATCCCGGCTTGACTATGGGGTGGAAAAGAGCCTATTAACCGGAGTGGTATGTCATATTGTGTGGAGCAGCTCAGTCAATTTATGACAGTGAGAAGCTCCGTAAGCTACATCTAAAGCCTGTAACAAAAGGAGAGCGAGATTAAATGTAGGACTGATCCTCTATGTAAAAGCCACGCCGCCTCGACCTTGTCCTGGAAACCTCTAGCGCTTCGATAATATATCAACATCCGGCCTGGCCTGTCATCATCTGCTTTGTCCATGCGAGATCTGAAACATGACGGCGTGAATGTCAAGAATTCCATCACTTCTAGTTTTATTTGGATTGTTTAACTGAACAAACTGTGGTTCAATAAGCAGCGGGCATTTATCGCAGGTACCAACCTTTGTTGTGTGGAAACGTTTTACTGAAAAAGAAGGGTGTCAGTGGTTAAATGTTGCAAGATCTATTTTTGGTGAAAATGTATGTGTCTTTTCATATATGAAGATAGACAGACAGAAGAATAACAGACTGCACTGCTGAAAACTGGGTCACTGAATCCATTGTAGCTGCTGTGAATCCTGGTTGACTGAACTGTCTTCCTCTGGAGCCAGATGGAAGCTCAGAACCGCAATTTTTGACCGGTTTCATATCAATGGACGCATTTTTGGTGAAGTACTCTTTATGATACTGTTAATACCTTTCTTTACGGCTGGAACTTGTTTTATCTCCTTTAATAGCAGCTGGAGGAAGATGTTTCACCTGTGCTCCATACAGGAGGCGAGGGGGTCCACGCAAGCCGTCACAGCACCGGTGGTGAAACCCGCTCGGACGACTGGATCAGGATGGGAAAGTACAGACTGGACGACATCCAGAACATCTGTGTATCTGTATACGTTGGGAAATTTATGAGTGAATGAGTCATGACACGCTGGCAAAGAACAAGAAATAAATTCAGCAATTTATATTCAGCACTTGACTCTTCAGTTTCTAGCTGCACCAGGCCGATCAGCCAGCTTTCTTACCCGGGTGTGAGCACCAGCAGACGGGTTTTGCCTCCCGGGCCTCTCTGACTCTGCAGGAAACTGGACAGATACTGCTGCAGGTGAGAGGCTGAGAAGGTGTCAGGGTCCGGCTTGTACAGCAACAACCTGAAGTGATTATTGTGTAGTATTGCTTTCATCAGTATTTTTTTTAAATTATTATCATCATCATAGGTAATATTATCATTACGATACCTTCCACGCTCCTTGTTCAATTTTACCAGGGAGTTAAAGAGACTCATCTTGTGGCTTCCGGGCAATCCAGTGATAATAGTAACGACAACCTTCAGAAACGAAAAGGACAGCAAACGGCTCATGAAGCATTCCTCGAAGGAACCTGCAACGTTTACTGTAACTGCGCTCACCTTTTCTCCCAGACCGCTTGTTGAGTTCCGCAGTTCCGCAGAGGGGAAGAGCACCCCCAGGTGGTCGTAGATGATTGGCTCCTGACCAATGCTGCTCAGAGCAAAATGCTGAAGAAACCTGCCCAGCACAAGAATTTAAAAGTCAGTGAAAAGAAGAAAATCTTTCTCAAAACATGAATACACGCTTGAAGGTCGACATATCCCTGAGTGAATAACACCCAGCATATTGCTTTACTAAATGCTAGGGCCCAGTGCGTTACACTCTACGGAGTGTGTACTAACATGTCCTGCTCCGGCAGCTGGGAGCATGACGTCTTCAGGTTGCCTCTCCGTTTGGCCACAGGAGGCTCCTGACTGTCGTGCAGCCGCTGCAGTCTGACATGCCTGAGAGAGAAAGAGCCCGAGTGAACAACTTAATGGCCTTATTTGTATTACATCTGAAGTACCAATTCATTACTGGTAGGATCAAACGTCAGTGGTTATCAGAGAGCTTGTGAATACTTGTGAGACATGATGAAAAAGGGAAGGAGCATGTGAGATGTGTTTTAAATGTTTAAATAAAAAATCAAATCATTGGTCCACATTGGTTTAAAAAGAATTTGGCCTATTTTGAATTCTTTTTACATCTTATTTGATCAAGTAAAGATCACAAACGTTTAATCAAAGGCAAACAGATTACTGAGCTGTACAGGAAATGTTATCTCACATGTTCTTCTGGTTGCAGGTCAGATGCTCTTCATCCACTAACTGCAGATTGAGTTCAGATTCAGAGTTTTGCCACACTGACAACACCTAAAATATGAAGAGAACAGGTTCATGAGGTTTTTGTGCCAACTCTGTCTAAAATCCCTGACATGTCTCACCTTGGAATAGAAGGCCTTGTGGCTTATCGACCTGGGCTGGAGAGCAAAGACCAAACACTGGTCGGAGCTGTGAAGAGGGAATGGAAAGTGGGGAAACACGTTGCTTTCATACTCCACAAAGAGAGACGCCACAGCACCGAAGTCCTGGTAATAAGAAGACACACAAATGCATGTGCAGATGTATTTATGTAGAATCATATAGTCTTTAGGAAAATACAGAAGGAGGAACAGCAAAGCAACATCTAACATTTTAACTGTAACTATTACCGGATGGTAGAACCTGATGGTTCTGATGTGATCCTTTGACAGAGTGATGCTTCCGTACTGAGAGTGGATGAAAAGGAGTCCCTCAGAGAAGAAGATGATTTTTCCTAATATCAAAAAACAAAAACAAGTTGATTCTGGCCATAGGAAAAGCAAAGGCAACTTGAAGTGTCACATTTTAATAGAAATAAAATGAGTGCAATGCGTCTCATTCACAGGGTAGTGTAAAGTTTCATTCTCATCAAGCCAAACGTGTACGAATCAATGATTATACTGCAGTTTCACTCAATGTAAGTTAGATGAATGAATCAACCACATGGCAGGAATGTTAATGGAGAGTGTAATTGAGCAAATGGAGAATGTCACCTTCTTCGGGCGTAGACAGCTGGCTGCTGGAGGACACATATGCAGCATCTGCTACTGTCAGAGCCGTTCCCAAACAGGTCCCTTCCTCCTTCTGCTCAACACAAATAGAATAACTGTTGAGCTCAAACATACACGAGCGCTTATTAAGACAGTGCAGCGGATACGTAAAGCTTACCTTGGCAAGATGTTGCGCTTGCTCAGATTGCTTTATATCAGATTCCATCTAATGACAAAATGAACATATTTAATGAAGGAAAACACTGTTTTTACTAATAAAATGTATGTTTTGTTGAAAAGCCCCTTAACACACCAGCCAGCATGCATAGCGAGGCACGGTGGCAGTCAGGATGGTGTAGCAGCTGTCTGAGGACAAAGCGCCATCTAGAGGAGAAGAAAAGGAATAGAGGAAGTGAAAGAATGACAAAAACGGTAAGATGGATCACAAACATGATGCCAGTGGAAGAGGATATTATTATTGCAGCTATTTTTAGAGGGCTTCAAAATGATGTTTGTCTTTTTCTGCTAAATCTGACCTGTGGATTTGTGCTGCTTATTATAGAAATCAAATTTCCTTTGTGGAATCAATCAGCAATCCATTCCATGTAGACATAATCCAATCAGTATTGTACCTTTCTGTTGAATGTTGATACTTGACTCCAAAAAGGATTCAGAGAAAACCACAGAACCCAGGACCCCCCTGTCCCACTGGAGATCTGGGATGTCATGGACGGTCATGGAGGCCTGAGCCGTAGGGGAAAAAAGGCTACTTCAGAATTATTCTTTCATTGTATTGGTATTTTGAGGAGAAAAAAAAAAACCTTCTGTAACGTACCGTTTTTATGACATAACGTCTTTCTTCATCAGTCAGAGGAATAATCCTGCAAATAAAAAACAGGGTCTCTAATTCTGAATTATTCAGTAAAAGAATTTCAGAAACTAACACTGGAGTTTGTACTTTTCAAGTAGCTGAAAGGAGCTGTGTCAGGAAATGACAAAAGCGATACGACATACCTTCCTTGCTTGTTCACTGCTTGAATGTTAAATTCACATTTGGATCTGAAGGGGAAAAAAATAAAATCAAACAGACTCAAGAAATATAGTCATTCCAAATTAAGTTTCTTACAGTGAACAGTGAATGATTGACATCCTTCTGTACCTGAGGGCACTGCGGTACTGACTTAAACCGGCTGAATCCAAAGCCATTAGAAAGGTGTTCTCTGCTATATCCTTTGCCTATGAAAACAAGCGTTTATTTAAAATGAGTGATTGTAATCCTTGCAGTCGAGCATCAAAACGTGGACTTTGTCCTTACCTTAGCAGCGCAAGTGGTGCAGGAGTAGCATTTGATTCCTGACAGGACAGCTTGAACAGCAGCCGAATAAATCTGTGACAAAAGTCTGAGAAAAATAAAAACAAAAAAGAAATCAGACATTTTCCTAATATTCAGACCTGAAAACCAGAACCTAGAAAAAAATAGTCTGATATTAATGACATTACGGAGTTGATTTAAATGACAAGACAGATCATGAGCTGAGTCAATGTTATCAACGGATTTAAATTCACTGCAATTCTTTTATTGATGTGAAAAATAAATGTTCTTCGCTTCCTTGATCAAACCAATCAACTACGGAGCTCATTTCATTTTTTATACCCATATACTATACAGTATATTTTATATATTTCTTTACATACAGCACAGTAGCTTGTGAATTTACATCTGGGAGCCATTAAATCCTCGCCTTTACTGCATTAGCCATTTCTGCTGACACTAATAAAAATTTCAAGTTAAAAAAAAAATTACTTACAACACTTGAGTTTTATTTTGCGCAGTGTTTCGATTTCCTGTGGATGAAATACAAACAGATTACACACAGAGAACCCAAACAAAAGTTTCTTACTAAATAACAATTAATTACCTACACCAAGAAGCACAGAAATAAGGGGAGCATAAATCTACAAACTATATTATATCAAGTGAATTATTAGGACAGAATCAGTTATGAAAAAGATCAGTTATGTCATATAAGTCATATAGTCAAATCTCACCAAGGTACGGAGTGTGGGACGTCCCAAAGAAATAGGTTCGAGAGCAGGCCAGTGGACCTTTGGGAGCTACGCACTGCAAAATCTTGAAAATTGATGTGAAAAATTAGGGTTAGCTTAGTCATTTTACTAAATCCCACTCTTTGCTGTTGTAGACCCTCATGTAGTTCTCACCATGTGATTGGCTGTTGAACCTTGACATCCTGTGTTGCGGACCTGATGACTTTCTGAGGGAAAATTGAAGGAATAACCCTTCAAATCTTCTCTGGAAGAATGTCGCCCAAACAGCACAAAGGGCTGCTGACTTTTGCTGAAATTAAACAAATCGCTACTTTTAAAAAAAAACACAACGTATGAACATGATGTCAGAATTTAGACGTTTGTTGAACGAGAAGAATACCTTTCATCGGTGATGTTGCTTGAAATCAGGCCATGCGAGTAGTAAGTACGGAATGTCTGTGGGTCCAAGAGCATCATACCCTATTCAATAGCAGTGATTTACTGTTTTACTCTTTGCAAGGAATGTGTGAAAATAAACTTACCTCCCCCGCTTGAGCTTCAGATAGCTCCAAGATGGAGAGATGGCTCTCAAGATCCATGCTAGAAAAAAACGCACTCCACTGCTTCTCAAAGTTAACCACGTCCTTGAAATAAAATAAGCAAAACCAGGATTAGAGTAAATGAATATCATTATATCTATATTATGTGTCTGAATGCAACACAATCTTGTCAAAATCAGAACAAGTGATGCAAAACGACACTCAGGGATTCCGTACCTCTGTGAAGACATCACCCAGAGACACTGGGTCCAGTCTGCTGTAAACTTTCAACAGCTTCTCACTCATGTCCATGAGCTGGAAATGCAACGGAAATGTAAAATGTAGTGTAGCAAATACTTTCATCATACCACAGAATTTAACAACTCCTTCATTTTTTAAACTTCATTTGTTGATAAAATCTTACCTTGTATTTCACAGTAAAAAAGCTTCCTCCCCCAATGCCTTCCAGGGCAAATGCTTGAATTAAGGGCCATTTCTCCACCATAAACATGTCAAACCGCTGCACGTGTCCTGAAAGAAAAACCACAACATGCACACTCATTTGTGTTGTTGGTGCAAAAATAGAAAGTATGCACTGTTAAGTACAGAAATGAATTTCCCCTTTCAGCCTTAACAACTGAACTTCACTTCACCCTTTACTACCTCTTTAACAAGTGTAGTGGATGTACATGGAGATGAAAATGTGACGATACATACCCTGGGAGCTGTAAGGTACTCCAATGTGATAACAGTCCTGTACCATGGTGACAAAACTGGAGATTTTGAATTCCTCAGCTGCTTCCTCATCCTCATACTGTGAGTAGAGATGGGAAAATTACAGTGGTTTACAACTCAATGTAATCAGTTAAAATCAAATCAAAGATTTCATAATTGAGTGTCTGAGGCATTTTGGGGCAGCAGAAAAGGGTTTTTTAACCTCTGCCTCTGTCATGCAGTAGAGATGCAGGTTCCTCCAGTGAGACACATATGGCAACAGGTAACAGTAGTTCATTGGGTTGCAGTACAGATGAACACACTCCGCCTTGATCAGCAGGATAACATCTGAAAAATAAAATATTATGTGTCTGGTCAGATAAAAACTAAAGCCATAACAAACTGATCAAATATCTCACCATCAAGCATTTCCTCAGGAAATTCTTCAAGGACATGCTCTAGATTCAGCTGAGTTCTTCCATATAGGCCATAGAACAAATATTTTGCCAGCTCAGTGCACCCCTCATTATATCTGCTGTCTATTCCTGTAATACACAAAATATACTCTGGTTATTTAAGATGGAAAGTATAAATTGTTCTATTGTAACAAACACTTAGCAGACCATTAACCGGGCCATATGAAGAAATAAGGCTTAAAGATCATTTTAACTTGGCAAACCTAGGGAGCACAGGATGCCATCAGGAGTGGAACTGCCCCCCTCATGGAGCAGAGACTGGACCTGACGCAGGCGACAGCAACTGAAGTATGGAAAAAAAATCAGTTAGAAACTTAAGGTGTTTCTTACCAACGTTAATGAAACGTTTTAACACTGGATAATTATAGATATGATTGTTAACCCAAATTTCAATCCAATTCAATTCAAATTCAATTAAATAAAAATTAGTCCCCAAGGGGCAATTGAAGGTGCATAAAGTAGAGGATTTTAATACACAGAAAGTCAACGCTAACGCTAAAATATACACTAAATAGATATGTACAATATAAACAACACGTGTATGTGCAATGGGGTAATAAATATATAATGACCGAAATTATAAAAATATCAAGACATTGTTATCAAGATATTACTTGTCAGATAGATTGCAGTACACATCACAAGAAGTTTGAGACAAAAAAAAAAACATTCTATAGATGTATTTGTTTTAAATATGAAATGATATCACATATTTTAGGTTAATTACGTCTATGCCTGACTTAATTAGCATTGTGATTTTATTTACTTATTAATTCTGAACGTATTTTCTATTTAATCTATAAAATTAAATAAATTGCGTTTTCAGCTTTAATAAGAAAAAAATATTTTACAGTATTATGTGCTATTAACACTCTGTCACTCCAATAAGTGTTACATGCTATAAATATCATATACTTAACGTCCTAAGATACGTATAGCTTGCGGTTCAACTTAATTATGTTAGCATTACTGTTAGCGGTGTCATGCTAACACTACTCAACGATAACTAACCATACGATAGGGGGCTCGCGCAGACATTAGCCGTGTTAGCTTGATAGACCGAGCTCCGCTGTAAATACAGTATATTTCGATATTAACATTACCTAACAGCTGGGTTGATTCCCGATAATTTTCCGTTTACTGTCCTTATACCGGCCATTGCGATGCTTGTTCACACACTTCACGCTTTACACCGAAAAACGTCATGTATTTTCAGGCCGAGAAAACTACATTTTCTCCATCACCCTGGAGAATGTCCACACAGAATAGCGTAGCAACGGACCGAACCATAATATTTAGGGGCGTCAAGATTATATTAATCATATTCGCAAGAAATAGTGAGCCTATATGGGAAAGATTATTAGTATTTTACATATGTATTATACTTGTGTATTATTATTTTTTGTGTTAGCCCAATTTGGCAATTAACCAATAGGGATGTATCTGATTTTGCCAGATAGTTTCCCCCTATTTTGTCACGTAACACTGTCTTGTTTTGGCCGTTTTGACAGCTGGAGGCAGGCGCTCGCAGCAGCATCAGGAAATGGTGCAATCCCTCAGTAATCCCAGCTGTACACAGAGGTAGTCCCTCACACTGCATACTGTAGCTCTGCTAGATGCTGCTGTCGCACGACATGCGCATACTAATCACTGATCAATATATTTGTCGTTCTTTTACAACATACTCTTCTTGATTGCAGTAATATGGGAATTACTGAAAACAGACATATTTTGGAGAGATGTTTGTTTGGCTTTACTTTGGGTCATCAACGTTAAATAAGTATACTTGCGGGATTAATAAAGTTTGTGTGTGTGTGTGTGTGTGTGTGTGTGTGTGTGTGTGTGTGTGTGTGTGTGTGTGTGTGTGTGTGTGTGTTTTTGTTTTTTTGTTTTTTTATTTTGGATGTCACGGAATTAAGTTTGAGATAAGTATCTGCACTGAGAAAACGAATCACAGGATGCCTCTCACACTGATTTTATTGTTCTGCACCTTTATGGTGGCGTGTCAAGAGAGGAAGCTGTAACAGGCCTTCCGATTAAGAGTCTGAAATGTCCTACAATGGTGTAGTTTAACATTTATCAAACTCAAACATTACATTTGAAACTTTAAATATACTCTCCTTATGTGGACAACAATTAAGTCATACAATACGATGTGCATTTCTGAGGACAAACAAACAGCAGATATCTAAACCTTTCAGTGTGATTATGATTTTGGTTAAAGAGAGATTTAGGCTGAAAGAAAGGAAAGAAATAAAAGAGTGTCTGGATGCATAACATTTATCACAGATCCCCGGTTAAAATGCATGTAGGAATTAAACATTAAATCAAAACAAGTCCTGCTATTTGTGACTACAATTCCTTGTAGGCCTAGGGTGTGCCTTCATAGAACTCAAGCTCTCAATGAAGCACGATAAAGAAGCGTTCAGAAAGTAGCCTGTTTACTCTGTGTTGAAGACCGTACTTCCTTGAAAACAATAATTGCAGGTCAAATGTGAACTCTAATCAGGAAGTATCATATTTTCTCTGTCCTCAATGTGCTTGAGCCAGAGGATCCAGTTTCAGGTATTATCTTGGACCAACAAGGATCTCAGACCTGCAAGACTACCCACAAAAGACATGTCGCACAGTAAGCAAAGATTTTCTAAAACTCGTATTTTGGTTATTCAGTTATTTGAATTACTTGTTAATGTAATATTTGCTGCCAAAAAATGTGTATCAACAAATCTGACAGTTCTGTCCTCTGTTGTTTGACAGAAAGCCTTACAAATATGAAGCAGCTTATGGTGGTTTTATCCACACCAGACCAGTGGATATCCTTGAAGTCTCTGCTGCAGATTGGCTCCAGGGATAATCATCTTCATCTAACCTTTAGTTCCCTAGGATCGCATCAAGTTTGTGACTTAACTGTGGATGGTCGCCTGATCAGCTTGCACTATCCAGATTTACAAGAAGACATGACAGAGGAAAGCATCAACCAGGCAATTGACGGCTGCTGTAAGTCTTGCATAAATGGAACTTGTACATTTCTGCTTCTGATCCAAGGTGGACATTATATAAAGACAGAAAGAAGAATTATAGAAATACTGCAGGTTTACTTTGGAATTGAAGCATTAAAGTACCTGATAGTGCTCTCTTTGGAAGTTGGAAAGGTGGCTGACATTTTGGATGATGCCCTCCTGGAGTTAATAAACATGTGTGAGGGAAGATATTGTCAAATAACATCACCTACAGCGAGACATGAACTGTGTGCGTTACTCAAGATGGTTGACTACATGCTGAATAAAAACAACACAAGTGGCTACACGGCAGCGATGCTGACCGAAGCTAAAAAAAGGAACACTGCGAACACATCCATGAGGATACTGAGGAAGAAGTCACATGAGGCCGAGGAGGAGGAGCAGGCCTTTAAGCAGATGGTTAAACAGCGGGAGGAGGACAGGGAAAAAGAGATGGAGATGCTAAAGGCAAAACATGCTGAGGAAAGACAGAAGGAGGCAACGGGGAAAAAACAACATGAGATGAGAAGAGAGGGCCTGGAGGAGGCTGTGAGGAGCCACCGCACTGTGGTGCGCCGCCAGATGAGTACCACTGAAGGTAAGGGCTGTTTTTTCACTTCAGAAGTTGTGAATCATAATTAGTAAAGATGAAGAGAGATTTAGATCTATCATGTTCTTTTTGTCCAAATATCTGTTTAAATATCTAACTTAGCACTGTTGTTCCTGAAACACAACCATGAGATTTAATAAATTGACTTTATTTATAATGTAAGACACTTTAGAGGAATAGTTTATGAAAGAAATTCCTCAGAAAACTATTCTTAACATTATTATGCAACAAAATCTCCCACCAGAGGGCGACAGACTTACACTAACAAGTGGACTTTATAAGTAACCTGTCCTAAAATATCTAACTTCATACATCATAAAAGTGGAAATTAAATATTAAAGGTTATACATTGAACAAAATTCTTCAAAGAATGTTAAATGTTGGGTTATGGCTCAGTGTTTTGTTTTGTTTTTTATTTTCTATCTTTTGTTCCAATATGTCAGGTTGACACTTTTCCAAAAGTCCTCACTAACAGCCAGCTTCTCTTTGTGTTTTGACTTCTAGAAGATGACACAAAGAAGATATCAGTCATCTTGTTGGGTTTCTCTGGCAGTGGCAAGTCCTCTGCTTTCAACATCATTCTAGAGAGAGCAGGCAATCGATACTCAGTGAACAAGTCCAGTCCTAAACGTCCACAGCCTACTCTGTTTTGTGAAAGGAAGAAGATGTTTGCAGACGGGCAGCAGCTCATCCTGGTGGACACCCCCGAGCTGTGGGACGAAGACGGGGTGGAAAATCTGGATGTGGTTAAGGACTGCTTGGCTTTGTCCTTACCTGGACCCCATGTCTTTCTACTGGTGCTCAAAGTGGGACGCTTCACCCAAGGAGAGTGCGAGATGCTCGGGCAACTGCAGAGGATCTTTGGACGGGACATGGCTGAGCACGCCATCGTCCTCTTTGTTCGCTTTGACGGCAGCCAGGAAAGGCCTCAGAGCATCAGCGAACACGTGGCCGGAGCCCACGCCAGCCTCCAGAGTCTCGTCCAGAAGTGTGGTAGTCGTTATTGTGAGCTCAACATCACCAAAACCCATGAAGCGCTGAGCTATCCTCAGGTGAAAGATCTGCTTTCAGGGATCTACAAACTGGTGGCTTCATACGGAGGCCGCCCCCACTCCATGAAGAGGTTTTCCGTGAAGGAGCTGAGAGAGTGGAAGAAAGTGATTGCTGGGAGAAAGGAGGGGGCTTTGGAAGTGAACACCTTATTGAGAGACGCTTGAATTTGTACAGGTGGAGTCAGAAAATACTTTATTCAAACGAGAAATCAGTAAATGAGTTGTTTTAATGTGAATTAATAGTTTACCTTTAGAATATTGGTACAGGTAGGGTAAAAAGTGGGTGGGGCTTCTGAAAAGAGGGGGTCTTTTCATTCTTTCTAATAGGAAGTAAGGGGTGACTACAAGACAAATTAAAAAAAAACCACCTGATCTTCTTTTCATCTGGATCTTGCTAAGTAACCTTAAATGACATTTACACGCTGATATTTTGATGGCCTGACAGTTTCATTCTTCATCGCCATCCTTCAAATGAAGGAAGGTGCCAACAGCAGCATGAAGAATGCTGTTTATACTTCACTACAGTTATTTGTGACTTTTATATGGTGTCTGTTTGGTCTTTGACTCTGCGTGTTGACTTATAACATCTTGTAATAATGACGATTCTTAGTTGTGCATTTTGCATTTAATGGACCTTTTGCATTGAAGCCATCGATCTCATATTATCATAAAAATAATTAGAAAAAACAGATGTTTGATGAGAAGTAATTTATTGATTCCTTTACAAAGTGACTTCATAAAATGACAGTATTATAAAATGATATTTGTTCAGATGCCGGTGGTATATTTGCCATTTGACTCCAGAAAATAAGTGAGAAATTTTTTTTTTCAACATGAATAATTGAAGACTTGTTAGAAGCTGGAATGTGGTGGAACCATTAAGCCGCCTCTTAATTGCTGGGCTCCTGTGGAGCCATCGTGTTGTCGATCCATTCTGTGTAGTGGGAGATGATGGTGTAAATTCCAGGCTTCCTAATTTGGCCACATTTCTTTCCACCGTTGGAAGTGATGCCCACCGCAACTCCGTTGTAGAGCAGAGGACCTCCAGAGTCACCCTGAGGGACAACAGAAACATTTAAAGGGTCTAGATCTATGTCACAATGATAATGCTTTTGATTTGCTGAAATGTAATATAGGATAATGTTTACAATCTTCACCAACCAGTTAGTTCCCTTCACAATATTTTTTTTATTGTAGTCTAGGTTGCTGTTCTTTGTCACAGCCCTGTTTCTAGATTTGATCTTAGAAGATACTTTCACAAAAGTTCTTCAGAATCTGAATCTGAATTAGCTGAAATTAAAACTAAATTTGACTCACTAATTAAGTTTAAAAAAAGGGGAAAAGGGAATAAGAAAACCCTATTTGTATATCTTTCAGGACTAAATACCACCTTTTCCAAATTTTAAACCTACTTACAATGAAGTCGGAGCTATGTTAAGTAGAATAGAAGGAATCAAAACTTACATCACAACTGTCTTCCTTCCTATAGGGTTTATCACAGGGGTCTGAGCACAGTCTTTGTGCACATATCATGTTATCTGTGAACTTCCTTCCAAAGTAGTCGCCGCGTTTGCATCGATTTGAGTTGACCACATCCACCACCACTTCTTTCAGCTTGTCCGGTCTGGTTTCTAGATCGTCGATGGAACCCCAGCCAGCAGTTTCAACCTCTGCATTGGCGTCAGGATTCACACCACCCGCTCGAAGGAACTCCACAGCTTGAACAGCATCAGAGGTGTTGAACGGACGATCCAGCTGCAAAAATCACATGTGCTAAAATTAGATTTTAGAGTCCTGCTGTTGGGCGGTTCGATGAAACAGAACAACACAATAAATTATACACAGAATAAGTACAGATTAAACACTCACCTTAATAAGAGCAATGTCATTGTCAAAATTTGATGGTTTGAAGTCTGGATGATTGTGCAGCTCCAAAATATCAAACATCTGGGTTGTGTCTTCATGTTCGCTCAGAGAATGGAGGCCCAGCACCACTTTCCTTCCATTTGGTCTGTGAAAAATTGTTGTTTTGTTCACATTTAAATGATAAATACATAAATGCAATTCATTTTATAATAGCAAATACAACGCTATGTGACTAGACAATGGACATCTCACCCTGTTGGCAGACAGTGCACGGCAGTCATGACCCACTGGTCTGCGATCACAAACCCTCCACACTCATGCTTCATATTCTCCCCTTCCTGCACCTGGATGGAAGCCATGTAGGGCCGAGAGTGTGGAGCTGCCTCTCTGCCCCCAATTATACCTTCACCTGAAATTTGCAGGTGCAAATAGCAAAATAAGACAGTAAATATCTAAGACTGATTGCAATGGAAGTGTCGTTCAAGAGGTGCGACAGAATAAACTCACCATATGAAATGAAAGCGAGAAGAAAAACAGCAGCAAACAGAATGTCTTTGTGTGACTCCATGATGCTTTAACTAAACCATCAGCAGGAACTGTGGTCCTTTAAATGTTCCCATTTGAGGAAGAGGAAACGTAAATCAAGAAGATAAGGTGCAAGACCCAAATGGGAGTTGAACAGCCCTCCTGTTCCCTGTTCCCTGGAATGAAAAACAGGAAAGTGATCATGTTCTAAGACAACTTTGCGTCACTGATTTAACTGCACACAAACAAAGTTGTAAACATCTGATCAGGATAAAAAAAGATCAGGATAAAAAAATCACCTTGTCATGTAGTTTTCTTTTAAAATTCTTATGTGTGACAATGTAAAACTTCATTATGTTAATGTTTGGATGAAAAACCTCTTTCTGGACTTTGTGTACTCAAACACAACACCCATCACAACAGGAAATAATGAAAAAAAAATCTGGAACAGACTCATGAAGCATTTCTATCAGCACAAAAAGTAAACACATTAGTGTGTTTACTTCACGCCCCGTTCCTTAACAGCAAGCATCTTCTCTACACACATTTCCACATCTTACAATAAATCCATCACATACATCATCACAAACATACACGGAATATGAACAAAAATGAATATGAAGGTTAAAATTAAGTTTATATAAATGCATAATGTCCCACATGTACAATTATCCTATTCACAGCTTCTTTATAAAATTGATAATCCATGTTAAAGCTACATTAGTGCTAGGTTTAAAGTAAGGTTAGGGGTTTGAGTGAGGGTTAGGGTTAGGGTAGGGTGCTCTCTCACCCCAATCTGAATACTACAAGAAATTGTGTTCACAATAATATTCTGCATTTTATAAGTCAATAAGAATAAATGATAAAATGTTATATTATGAAAAGCGTTCTTTCTTTCTTTCTTTTCTGTCTTTCTTTCTTTCTTTCTTTCTTTCTTCCTTTCTTTCTTTCTTTCTTTCTTCATTCATTCATTCACTCACTCATTCATTCATTCATTCATTTATTTGAGCTGGGGGGCACATTCTGTTCCCCTACCATGACCAAAAAAAAAAAAACAACAAAGTTTGCTGTGTACCTTTTCCCAGCTTGATCTCGCTGCGTGCATTGTCCAAGACAAGGATTAAGTGTTATTGGATTGGATGCAGTGACGCAGGCAGGCATTGTTGGACGTTCACATTCTGATCTGTTCCCACTTTAATGCTGTCCCTGACACGTTAAAAGATGAAGGTAGACCCCAAATATAACATCACAAGCAAACAGAAAGCTACAGAAGCTGGAGCACCTCATAAAAATCAGCTACTGAAGTTGATATTCTATTATACAGTATTTTAAACTTCTAATTAATTTCACATTTTTAAATCACACGTTATCATCTACAGCCAGATAAAGATCAAACCATCTTTCTCAGGTTCAATCAGAGATACTCTGTGGAACACAATTCAGAGAAAGTCTGCAGGGTTCAAGTTCATTTCAGTGCTTTTCTGTGATCCAGCAAGGACTTAGGTACCGGTTTAAACGCCAAGTCATGGTGTTAAGGACCATCAGCCGCGCCCTGACTCCTGCACCGACTAAATCCTTACGTCATGAGACCACATGGGTCAAGGTTTGTCCAAAACACTGAGAACTGATGCTGTATCTTACCTTTGACCTCTGACCTCTGGTAATCCTGCTAATGCAACTTCTTCAGGAACACTATAACATTTCATGACAATCGTATTGGTGGTAAATACTAATATTATGTGATTATGTAGAATTAGAATCAACCTTGTGCTAAGACTGAATATTTAAATAGGGAATTAATTCAGGAGTGACTTGGAACATGAATGTTGCTTGTGTGAGACTTGAAATCAGAGGTTATGATTGGGGTTGGAGTTTTATCAATGGCCTGACTTGGAAGTAGTACGAATCCATAATAAGCTATAAATGGAGGAGATAATCTGCGCTCAAGTCTTGACTTTAGCCATTTAATAATGCCTGAGAGCTGCGTTAGCATGTGATAGGGATAATCCTGTGAGGCAAAGCTTTCCCTGTGAACAATCAGAGCTTCCTCTTTCAAACAAGATCACCTCCTCAGAGTCACACCGAACCCACATTCGATCAGTTCGACAGGCTGTCCTCCACTTCGGGGTGGATTTTGGGGAGGACATCATCTCAACGGAAGATTTGTTTTTATACCTCTATTTGTCTTGTTACAAGATAAAAACTGATCCTGAATAATGATGGAAGGTTTGGTGAAGTTACTGAAGAGTTTTGTGCCTGTAAAAATTAGAGCGTATGTGAATGACTACTGCAAGAGGAATGGTCTGCTGACACTCTCGGTCTTTGCTGTCATTACGGGATGCGTCCTAGGATTTCTCCTCAGGACTTTGAACCTATCAACGCAGGTATGGATAGATCTGTGGTGTGTCACACACAATCTAATGCTTCAGGGTTACATGATATCACCTTTTTAGAAAATTGTAAGATTTTTAATATTGTGTGAAAAAACAAAAACATTGGGGACATAACAACCAGCCTGTTCAGTCACTGACGCCAAATAAATCCAGTTACATCATAATGAATGGAAGCCAATAGATGCAGGTCCAAAAGTGCCAAGCTCAAAATAAAATATGTCAAAGTAAAATTTAAAGGACTGCTTGTACTCGATCTCAACAATCAGTTTAGATTATTTTCCAGGAAATTTTTTTCTTTCTTTTTCATCTTGTTCTTGTGAAAGTAAGTGTTAAACTGACCAACTGGTGGCCAATTAGTTACCATCGATTTGAAATTAAATGACAAAGCCAAATGATAAGAATTCCTAAGAAGCCATAGTTTATTTGTATGTATACGAATGTAGGTGAATAAATGAACAACTTTTACTTTACTTCTTGTTTTTCTCTTTCGCACAGGCTAAGATCTACTTCTCCTTCCCTGGAGAACTTCTGATGAGGATGTTGAAGATGTTGATTCTGCCACTCATCACCTCAAGGTAGGAAGAAAACCCTCATCCTCTTAGTCATTCCCCAAAGGAAAGCCAGTGTCGTGGTTGTGAGACAAATGACAACAATGAATGCAAATTCTGATGCAGGCGTCAAGATGAAATCCAAATAATAATTTTACTATCCGGAATTAAATCCTTAAACTCTTGATTTAATTGATTGGAACACAAATAAACATGAATGCATCGTTTTCCATCCAGTCTAATGTCTGGCCTGTCAGCCATGGACACGAAGGCGAGTGGTCGTCTGGGGGTCTTGACCATCACCTACTATCTGTGGACTACCTTCATCGCGGTCATCGTCGGCATCGTGCTGGTGCTGATCATCCACCCGGGGACGGGTTCTGAGAAAGACAACCATCATTCGAGTTCAGGGCCCGTGATGACCTCGGCTGACGCTCTGCTGGACCTCATCAGGTTAATACCGACTGACACAAATCCAGACACAAAGTTGGTGGACAGAGAGATGTCAGAGATCTCAGCGCACTTCCTTTAACGTCAAACATCCGAGTCCTTGTAGCTTCTGATGGTCATCGGCGTCGAACCATGAACCTCGTGACCTCAATGTCCCTCCGCAGGAACAGGAAGCTCCTTAATCACACAATCACAATGCATCAGTTTGAGTCAGGGAATGGAATGAGAGCTGCGAAACAAGCAACAGCCAAGCAGAAGTCATTAAATTCAACAGATTAATCATTAGATAAAATCTAAATCTAGACACCAAAATCTACTGGACTGAATAATCTGGTAAGACGCTGCAGCATCATGTCTACGCAGGAGACTGTCTAAGAATAGTGAGAGACGTAACGGTGATCTGTTAAGCCTTCACTTTCCCAAAAGGTCCTGCTGCGGTGTTATAACAGCGTGCATTCCATGAATAGCTCCTTTAAAAGCCTTGTTTTATGGAGGTTCTTTAAAGTTTGTTTCACTGCAGACATGATCTGATCTCTGCTTATCACCTCCTACAGGAATATGATCCCATCCAATCTAATTGAAGCAACTTTTCAGCAGGTGAGTGGACGACAGGAAGAGACTCAGGATGGATTGATTTATTGTTTACGCATTAATGACACGTGGTTTTTGCTTTCCACACCCCTCCAGTATCGAACGGACCTGGTTCCTATTGTGCAGAGCGCCGATGTAAAACAATCCCAGGCCAACTATGTGTATGTGATGCCTGACTACCACAACCCTCAGCTGGGACACCCGGTCTTCCTGGAGATCACACCTGCTCCTGACATCAAATATAAAATAGTCCCGAGCACCAGCAAGGGGATGAACGTGCTGGGGATTGTCATCTTCTCGGCCACCATGGGTACGACGTCACAGTATCAGTATAATCCTCATGGTCCTACTAAATCTCTACGAACTCTCACTGGTGTCTGTTTAATCCTCTTTCAAATGCTACTAAAGGTGTTCAATTCAAAACATGTCATAAGCAACTATTTGGTTGCCCGGTTGTGAAAAAATACTTTTGCTGGTTATTCTTCTGTGAGATTTTCAATGGAGATAACCTCTGTGGTAAAGGTTATGTTTTCCCCAGCATTTGTTTGTTCATTAGATTGCACAGAAACTATGAAAATGGGTCTGATAGTTGGGCAAATGACTCACAAAGACGTAAAACAAATGTGTGGAATAGGAGAGAAGGGCAGATCCAGGAAATTGGTTTTCCCAGTTCATAATAATCTTTGAAGAATGAATGAGAGAATACTGAACTTTTGTTTAAGGTTTGAACCAAGAGGTTAATTCGTTTCTAACTTTGTTTCAGGTCATTAACGCAGTGAGAATCATTGTGGTTGATTCAAACAGAATCTTTCTGGGTTGTTGCAGTCATGGAGGCAGTGGTTTGTTTGCCTACAAGTGCATCATGAGAGTAGTTAGCATCATTTTTTTCTGAAGCCATATTCCTCACACAGAGGAAACCGGCAGCGCACACAACTATATTGAAGAGAGACTCATCAGCATCCCCCCCAAATAGTAAAGCCAGGAACATGGGATGACTTTGGATCTTGGAAAAATCAGCAAGGACCAGTTCTTGAAGATGGAAAATTTACATGTGGGAAATGTGGGAACTAAATGTCACAAAAGGAGGAAAGACATCCAAAAGGACACTTTATCTATTGTTGTTTTGGGTTTTTAATCACTGAAGTATTATTTCTTGGTGAAATCAACCAACCGAGGGGGTGGTACCCCCAAAAATTCACTGACCTGCAGGACTTTGTAATTGATTATATGTGACCTGTAAAGCAGGAGTCATTTTTTAACCATTGTCTGAGTCGTTCATTGGCTAACCCTCCATAACCACATGTGACTATCTGTTTCAGGTCTACTGCTGGGGAAGATGGGCGACCGTGGTGCGCCACTGGTCAATGTATGCCAGTGCATTAACGAGTGTGTGATGAAGATCATTAATGCTGCCATGTGGTGAGAAAAACACTCACTAACCAAACACACACACACACACACATACACACACACACACAAAAGACTAGCAGAGATATAGCGAGATTAGATCTAAAGATAGAACCAACAGTGGCGTCTGACACATCTTTAGCGCCGCCGACAAAGCTGATGAGTCAACTCTGGGATTACGTCTGTGTGAACAGAGCCTACGGTTAATTTGAAATAATCTGATTAGAGCTGAATGTCTGCGATGGTGGACAGCTGAGGAAACATGATGGCGTTGTGTTCTTTAGTCATTTAGTAAATAAAGCATTATTTAAGATCAGGTAGGGTCATTTATGTCTGTTTCAGATGATTGATTTATTGATTATGCAACTGAAAAGTGAGAAACTCAAGCTTTGGATCTTTTTCTCTCATACAGGTACTTCCCCTTTGGTATTGTCTTCCTCGTGGCAGGGAAGATCCTGGATATGCATGACCCAGCTCACCTGGGGGAGAAGCTGGGCATGTACTTCATCACTGTCCTCTCCGGTTTGTTTGTGCATGGCCTCATCCTGCTGCCTCTATTCTTCTTCTTTTTCACTCATAAAAATCCCTTCCCCTACATCCGAGGGCTGCTACAGGCTCTGGTCATTGCCCTGGCCACCTCATCCAGGTGAGAGGAGATAGATTTCTAGCTCAGAACAGTGGATCATCTATTGACTGAAGGTCATTGATCACTCTGATCACGCTGTTTTTTCGTCTCGTGTTGCGCTGTAGCTCAGCCACGTTGCCCATCACCATGAAGTGTCTCCTGGAGAACTGTGGAGTGGATCGGCAAATTGCTCGTTTCGTACTGCCAGTGGGCGCCACCATTAACATGGACGGCACTGCACTGTACGAAGCGGTGGCGGCCATTTTTATTGCTCAAGTCAATGAATACGATCTGGACTTTGGCCAGCTGGTCACCATCAGGTGAAGCAAAAAACGAGCTCCTGATTCTCTTTTCATAACTTGTTTGCGTTGGGTACAAATTTATCTTGTGTCTCTTAACATTCCCACTCTTGTCTACTCAGCATCACAGCAACGGCAGCCAGCATTGGTGCAGCTGGGATACCTCAAGCAGGTCTGGTTACCATGGTGATTGTACTGACCTCTGTGGGGTTACCGCCTGCTGACATCTCATTGATCGTGGCCATCGATTGGGTCCTGTGAGTTGCAAAAAAATTATTTGATCCTAAAGGGAACATCACCGGATCTTACAGGGAACTCAGGATGACAATTTTTCCAATTTTCTTGACTCGCAGTGATCGGTTTCGGACGATGATCAACGTTCTTGGCGACGCCTTCGCCGCTGGGATAATGGCTCATGTGTGCAGGAAGGACTTTGAGAAAACAGGCAGCACAGTCACGGTTAACACTTCTGTTGTCAATAACGAAGGTGGATCTCAACGGGTAAGGACCAGGACTTTTTTATTTGTTTATGTCAAAGTCCAACTATAATTTCTAGATATAGATATATACTTTATAAATCCTGAAGGAAATTCAGTAAAGGAAATTCTTGCCCTGGAAGCTGTAATTCCAGGCCTTCCGGTGATGGGAAAATGTTTTGAGTAACATGAAAGCCGCTTGAATTTCCTATAATTATAATGCATACAACTTTCTGGAGAAATCAAGGATCCTTCTGATGCTGTGTTGATATACAGTAGATGCATGTTTTTATCTCCTGTGGTTTGTCCCAACAGAGAGACACGGTCATCTCTTTCGGTAACCAGAGCATGGCGTTGTCTGATACGCCGCTCATCGGTCACCGCTGCGATTACGTGTATGAGGTGGACGGAGATAACGTGCTGGAGAGACCTATGGCCTGCTACAACCTCTGCCATGTCTGAGTCACCTTTAACAAACGGACTGCAACATATATTGCCTTCTAAAACCCCCTCTCAGGATCAAAGAGACTGTCATTATCTGACATTGTTTGATTCAGTTTGTTCCAAACCCTGTCCGGTTCTGAAATGGACCACTGATCATGTCAGAGATGGTGTCAGGGTTCGGTGGCAAAACGTTTTATCTGTGCCGAAAACCTTCATTGCTGGATGTACTGTATGAGATGGTTCAATGCATTTATTCATAGACACTAATGTATTTTTATACATATACTTTGAATTGTGTTCATGTTTTCTAATAAAAGTTTGCCAAATTCAAAGTTTTGTCGTGGATTATACTTTAAACCCAACACCATTTACGAAACCTCGTCAGCTGTTATTGATCAGTGAAGGGTCAGTGGTAGAATTAACATGGTTTACTTCTCAGAGGTATTTCATTGAGCATTAGAACACATTCTTCTTATACGGTCAGGCTCATTTATGGGAACATTACATCAATACATTTTCCCATGTAGTACTGCCTTTGCCAAGAAATAAAGTAAACAGCACACAAGTAGTGATGTAAAAGGATATTAAATATTTAAGACCAAAGCATAATACCAAAGTAAAACAAGACATATATATAAGTACAGAAACTTATAAATAATAAAATCTGCCCTAGTGCTCCTTGTTCAAATACTTTTGCACAACCTCAACGGCTTTATCCAGTAAAAACACTGGGCAAAGGTTTTCTGGACCATTCTATGTATAAGGAGGTATTTATCATATGATAGCTTATTTATTTTAAGTACGGCTAGCAGTATTATTCCTGTGCAATATGGAGAACCATTCTTAACCAAGTGGTGGTGTTGAAGTTTCTAACCTGAGGATATAGTTTTCAGCATCCTGAGAAAAAAATGTTTTAGAAATATAAAAATTATGTATATATATGTACATATATGTATATATGTGTATATATATATATATATATATATATATATATATATATATATATATATATATATATATATATATACATGTACATATACATTCATGTATGTGTGACTGATTGGAGTGTTGATGGCAGTAGGGTTTGTGTTGCTGCGCGAGTACTGTCGCCCCCTGAGGGTGTTTGAAGGTACTGAAAGTTATGTGACCAACTGATGACGTCACCTGGATTTGTTTCTAGGACCATCATTTTTGCCACAGAAGCATTTAAAGTTAACAAATCTGCAGGCTTCTACAGGAGCCTGTGATTTTCATGACTGGAGGCCATCACGTCTTATTGAAGCGACCCTGCTGACTGTGTCCCAATAAGAAAACAGAAGCCATTCATTAGAAACAGTTGCATTAGTATTTATGATAGTATAATTACACATCAAATAAACATTTAAGCCTCATAATGTAGAAAACATCAACTTTAAATTAAGGCAGAATGCAGTTTATCTGGACTGCAATCCAAACCAATCCCCTCAGCTGCCAAGGAACGTTAACAGCAACATCAACTGTAGGAATAAACAGAAAGATAGTCCAACGGCTTTCTGTCACCTGCTCTGAGCTCAAGATGTCTGGAAACTCTTTACAAATTAACCACCTCCATAACTCCCCCCAGCAGTCGTTCAGAAGCCCTTCCACGAGGAGAAGAGGAAGAACATCCTCAAGCTTTGATTTTATTCAACACGAAGTTAAGAACTATAGCCCCAAAATAAATACATTAAAAACAAATGTTGAGACCAAACTCTGCACCTGGTTCAGTCGAGGACTACAGGACCCAACCCACGGCTACTGAATGATGACTGGTGATGCTAACAAATGAGTTGGGAGTGGTGGAATCAAGCTTTGATGTTACTGGTTTAAACCTTCCACTGAACACTGCTCATGCCAGCGCTTCGTTTTGTTGTTCCTGCATCAAGAAAGCTTTAAGATATTTCTTGAAATGTCTGCGGGACAGTTTCTTTCCATCAAGTGTCTACATTCGGGTTTAATAACTTTATTCAAACTAATATCGATCCAGAAATCGTTCGTTTTAAGACTCAGGCGCCGAAATGCTCGACCAATGATCTGATCTAAAAAGAAAAGCAAAGGAACAAAACGTCCAATTAAATCTTCAAAGAAAGAAACCAAACAAAACATTGAGCAAAAAGAAATAAAATTTAATGGTTTATGCTCAAAGAGAAACAACCAAAAGAAAAAAGGAAAAGAAATGAAATCTAAACTGAAATCAAACAAAAGGCTGTTAAACGTCTCTCCAAACATCTCATTTGAAAGTTGGTGACGAACAGTTTAACAAAAAATCTCCAAAGGAAAATAAATGTTTCAAACAAAGAGTCGTTGGTCCATCTTAAATCCCGACTCAGTGGTTTGTGATCGACGGGACTGTCCTGAAATCCAACTGAAGGACTTTTCGCACAGGGATAACAAAAATGAAACCCGTCATGTCGCAAACCTGCTACGAGGGCTGGATTAAAAGACTGATATTTGTGATCACTTAAAACAAACTGGCTATAGTGCTTTAACTCTAGACAGTTGGCGGTGTTATCAGATCATCACATAAGGCATCGATTTCTATTGATAAGGATCCGGATTAGAGACGTCTGGAGACGGAAAAAATACTGTTTTCTTAACTCGACTGAACTACCCAATGACACGTTGACGTATTTTGTATTTTCAGTGCGCAGCCGAAAACCATTATCACAACACTCGGACAGTATTTTAGCTTTTAAAAGAGTTAAACTGCTTCTTTTCCATCAACTCCGTAAAAAAATTAAAACTACTGAGCGATCTCAAGCGTAAGTATAAAGATGAAGGACAAACCGAAGGTGCAGAAGAGCAAACGCTTAAGTCAATACACTAAAACTCAAGCAGATGCTGTGATAAATGGCAGCTGCGACTCAGCTCTGATTGGTCCATCTCTACTTGTGAGCCTTGCTCGTCTTGAAGGACACTTGCAGGAGCTTGTCCCCAAGCCGGTAGCCGTTCAGGCTGGCGATGGCCATGGCCGCCTCCTCATAGTTTGTCATGGTAACGAAGCCGAAGCCTTTGCACTTGTTGGTGTTAAAGTCGCGGATCACTTTGACGTTGGTGACGGCGCCGAAGGGGCCGAACATCTGCCACAGAATGTTTTCGTCTGCGTCCTGGCCCAGGTTGTAAATGAAGATGCACCAACCGCTGGTGGAGTTCCCGGGAACGCTGACTCCTCCCACCGCGCCCATGTGGTCGACGCCCATGGGAGAGAACCTGGAAGAATTCCACAGTTTTTATCAGTCACAATATGTTGATTCAACTGCTAGTAATCATTAATATGTATTATTTATTGATTAATTGTCTCATCTATACAAAGTCCAATGTTTGCCATCTACAGCAATCAGACTGATTCATACAGATTTAAGTGCCCGGGGCTCATTTATTTTCTGTCAATGGAATGATCTGTGATATTAAACATAAAAAGGCTCAGGAGTTAAAGGTCATTGGAAATCAAACAGCTTAACAGCTTCAAAAGGAGCGTGACTGAGCGTTCAGGGTTTAGCTCATCTGACCTGAAGCGCTGCGCCTGGTGGTGTAAAGGCCCCCCGAATCGTCGGGACTGGTTGTGGTAGAGCTGAGAGATCAGCTGCGTGCTCTTCGTCTGGTTTGGATTGGCAGCGAATTTCACGATGATCGGCTCAGAGGCCCCCGGTGGTGTCTTGCCGTTCAGGTTTTCCACAGCGTCCTCTGCCTCCGCCCGCTTGTCGAAGCGAATGAAAGCCACGCCGCGGGACGCGCCTGTGAACAAAAGAGCGGCTGGTGACCTTCTATTGTGACACGAGCGGCCGCCGCCATGGTTACGACACGCCATCTGTTAATGACTGGTTGAAAAGCAAGGAAGTCATTCACCTGTCTTACCTGTAGCTTGATCTACAAGTACCCGGGAGTTAATGATGTGGCCGTAACGTGAAAACATATCCTCCACGTCCTTCTGAGTCATGGACTTTGGAAGTCCGCTGATATACAAGTTGGCATCCTTTATTGTGTCAGAGCTGGGCCGAGCGTATGAAACCTGGCGACGGCAAGAAACAAGAGTCGGATTAAAACTGTGAAACATCAGAAGCACACAAACCACCAAATATCAGACTGTTAATGTTTAGATATCAAACAACTGATTCATCTGACAGGTTTGTGTCGATTTATTAAATTAATCTAGTGGGGGAAAAAAAGTGAAAAAAGGGAGAGTTTTTGATGTCAAATCTTTGAGTCAAACTGACCGAGATTGTTCGTTTTAGATGTGAACATATTGATAAAATAAGTCAGACTCAACAGACATGTCAGACGGGCAATTTCTCTTGGTTGGGCTGCATCTACTTGCTAGTTAGCGGACAGCACAGGAGCCACAGCAGAGTTAAAGACATGACATCGTTGCTTTGAGAATGGTAGAACACCTTGGTGCACGTTACCTTGATAGTTTTGGACTGTAGCCTTAGTCCATTCAGAGTACTGATAGCTTTGTCTGCATCACTATGGTTAACATAGTTTACAAATCCGTACCCTAAACTGTGGCCTAGAAAAAAAAAAAAGGAAAACAATAAAATAAAACAAAAAAAAACGTTGTATAGATTTAAAAAATCTGCAAAGAAATATTTCAAAAACAAAAACAAACGTTAAAGATTTCATGCTAAGCTAAACCAACAAACAGGTTAACAATAAGAGACGAAACAATGAGATATTCGACTCAAGTTTAAAGAACAGGAAACAGTCCTTTGTAAGACATCTTGTCAGAAAACGTCATGTGACAATCAGCAATTGATCAATGATCTCTATGACCCTCCACTGATACGTTGAGATGATGGAGCTGCAGATCGGCGGCACTATTTTCTCTCTATGTCACATAACGTGCATCTGTGTTCATCTGGTCTGTCAGGTGTGACTGTTTCAGAGCATATCGCACCTGCCACTTTGTCTCGGATCAGCTTGGCCGACTCCACATCTCCGATGCTGCTGAAGAGGCTCCTGAGCTCATCCTGCGTCATGTTCTGAGGCAGGTAGTTGACAATCAGGTTGGTCTTACTGTCCGCCCCCTCATCCCCTCCCATGTGGTCTTCATAACCATTTGACATGTCATACGGCTCCTGCAGACCAGCCAGTTAGGCCCAAAAAGACAACATCAGGTAAGTGCAAATTGAGTAGTGCTGCAACAACTGACTGAAAATCATCCTGACTGTTTAAACAAGCAACAAGCCTTCCTAGCGCTGGTGTCTGATACAAAGTTTTGAGGAAAAGTTCCGTTGAAAACTTCAAGTTCTGTTGGAAAGTCATCCTGCTGTAAAAGGTGAGCCCCACTGAAGTTCCCCATTGATCTCTTGTGGTGGTGAAAAAGTGCTTTCCACCACCGACCTAATGTGTATAAGTTGTTCTCTATCAACTGTATAACTGGCTGTGTATGTCAGCAAGTTACACAAAGAATTAAAGAGAAGAAAATTTTTTAATAAAGGGTCACGTTTAACGGGAGCTTCTAACCACGCTGACCTGAGTTGCACCTGATGATTACTACGGGTCATAAAATGATTTTCTGCACAAACAGATCAATATGATTGCCGTCCAGTATTAAACAAGCCAGTTCTTTAACCTCGCTATGATCCAGCATTAGTAAATAACAGACCAGTGTTTCAAGTAGCAACTTGGTTTAATTAAACTAACAAGTGTCCGTCTGTTCCGAGCATCATGCGTTTCTCTATCTTCTGTTCATCAGATCACCGTAAACACTGGAACCCTCTGCTAACTGATGATAGCGCATTGTGTCAGCTCATACTCACTTTTAAGTACTTAATGTGTCCTCGACGAACTGCCATGAAGACACGTCACGGCTCCAGAGGCTGCGAGGTAAAAAAACAAATCAGATCAAGATAAGTATTAACACAACAGCAAGATGAGTATGGGTTGAAATATCTGATCCTACTAATTAAACAATGATGGATTTCTGAAAATAATAAACATTTGAGACAAACGATACCCACAGCCCTCTCAGAGGTTTGCACTCCCTTTTATGTACAGTAAGCAACAGTTCAGAAAGAATTGTAATTTTCAGTGAGAACTGATTTATGGTCCAGCCGGACTATGGAACCATACAGGAGTCATCAGTATCTCGCTATGTGGGAATCAGGTGTCTAATATTCTGCTTAGCCAGAAGCACATAACAGCAGGAAGCCATTCAGGTGCCCTCTGACCCACCACCTGCCTCGATTCCCCTGATGCCCGGCACAGGTAAAAGAACGTCTTTTGGGCCTCACAGGACTCCCTCCTCCATTTCCAATAGAACTTTCATGGCTAGATACCATTTATATTAGCATATCGCTCCAACAAACACAAGAAATAAACACCAATGACAAAATTGACGGTCCTGTTGTTTTATGGGCTTGTGGGAGGAAACTCAATCCACTGATCTGGACATTTTTTAGACAGATCCTCAGACAGATCCTCGTCTCCATGACTCCTGATGCTCATCACTCATATGTGATGTCCTCCCTGTGAGCGCTTCTCTATTTATCCTTGTTTGTCCTCCAAGATGGCGGCGGTCGCACACGCCCCTAAAAAAAGCGGTTACTGAAGTCCTCCGTCCTCGGGTCGCGACCCTAAAGGTAACGCGGACAGGTAGGGGTCACCAGTGACAGGTTGATGTGACGCCAGCTAACACCGGAGCGACGTTAGCTAGCGTCCAAGTGACGTTAGCTAGCATTGAATTGACGTTAGCTAGCATTGAAGTGATGTTAGCTAACATTAAAGTGATGTTAGCTAGCATCAATGATGATATTAGCTAACACTAAAGTGACGTCAGATAGCATCAATAATAAAGTTAGCAAAACTTAACCAAATAAAATACGGCAAATTAACAGCGACTAAACTGACAATTAGAAGCTTTCTTCTAAAGTATAACGGTACATTAGTTCTTAATTGTCTTAATTGATGTGGAAAACGTGACCTGACCAGAGTTTATGTCGTTAGCGTTAGCGGTACAGCAGCATCAACGCTCCATCATTGCTCGTTACAACCAGTTTCGACTTTAAGTATAACTTTGCTCGTTACAAACCAGGATTCTATTAAACTGGGTGTATTACGCGGTTGTTTCTACACAGTTAGTAAACGCATAGGATCATATTTCGACACAGACGGTTGCGTTATGTTCCAATCCCAGCGGGCCTGCTAACTGGGGGCTAACATTAGCCACTGCAAGCAAACGAAGCAACGTGACGGCGGTGTGACAAACCAGCATTTTGAATATCAACGTGAGTAAATAACTCTGGAAGTTAACACACTAACTCTTACCTCTCTTCTTTTTTTACTGTCTTTTTTTTTAGCAGCAATCAGTTCCCTCCAGATCTGCTTCATGCACCAAATGTACCAACGAAGGAACCACGTCAGAACCCACCACGCCCACTGGTTTTAGGCCACGCGTCCACACTTGTCGATGTTGTGACGTCACTTGACCGTAAAAAAACGAGCATGGACCTATGTGAGTTTATTGTATGATGGCAGTGATCAAATATTATGATGATGAAGAAAATGATGAATGTTTGGTGCAATAAAAATCTAGAACAGTTTTTGTGATTATGATTTTTTTTGCCCTTTAATTGTTGTATATTGCTGTTGTGCACACTGTCACATTGTTAGACTCTGCCTGTGTCTGTGTGGGTTCTCTCCAAGTTCTTCCTCCCACCAGAAACCTGCAGTACAGGCAAATTGGTGGCTCTAAAATTTTCATAGGTAATTATGTGAATGTGGTTGTGTTTATTTTATTTGACCCTTTGAGTAATAGATTACTTGCCCAAAGTATTACCCACCTCGCACCCATGAACATGCACTGAGCAAACATAATGGAAAATGATTGGTGTAATGAAAAACATTTTATTTCACTGAAACAGATGAATCAGCGGTTAACCAGCAACTGTACAGATAGTTCATTCCTAAATCACATCATCCACCTCCTGACTTATTCAACAAAATATTTTCAGAGGAAACATAACCCAGCAACTGCAGGAATAAAAAACTGGTCAATGATAATCAGACACATTTGTAGTCAACATCAACACAAACATTGCAACGACTGACACTATAGACAAACATTATGGCCATGACCGGTGTTAGAAACACAGCAGCAGTGCAGACACACTGGAAGGAGCGATGAAACAGTCAGTCACATGCACTGGTAAGCTGATGGCCGTCACATGTAGACTAGTAGAAAGTGTAGAATGGGGTGGCTGGTTTGGTCCTGGATTGGATGGGGAATAGAATTTAACGATTGCTCCTCATTGCCTCCTTGGCCGCCAGGATGAGGGGAGTGAGACTGGACAGAGGCTTGGAGAGTTTCAGGAAGGGATGCTAGACAGGTAGAGAAATAGACAGATTGAATGATTCCAATATACTCAGAATCACAGCAGCCCTGCTGTTTGACATATTGATCCATTCATCAATAGGATCCATTGATTGGTCTCTATACCTGCAGGAGTTCCCTGCTTGATCCTCGTTTTTCCACATCCATCTCTAGACAGCGGGACAAGAATGATTTGAAGATGGGAGAGAGCTTCTCTGGACTCTGCAGTTCTGGAGTCCCGTTAGTGGCGATTAAATACAGAGCCTAAACCCAAAATAAATCAGAACCAGTCATATAGACTGAAACAAGTAAACCTTGTAATTGTTCAGCTATCAGGTGTTGTTAGTAGTCTTGTTATTCTTTATCTGAACCCAGACTCTCACCCTCAGAGGGTTCTCATTGAGATATGGAGGTTCCCCCTCCACCATCTCAATGGCCATGATCCCCAGAGACCAGATGTCCACTTTGGGTCCGTAGGCTTTCCTAGTCACCACCTCTGGCGCCATCCAATATGGGGTGCCCACCATGGTGCTACGTTTACTCTGCTCAGGAGTGATCTGTGCACAGAAGCCAAAATCGGCTAGAAAGATAGAAAGAAAAAAAAACCATCTGAGATCAATTTATGAATCAACTTCATCACAGTTAAAGAACCCAAAACTGAACGAGAGGAAAGGCTAGAGAAAAGACGTCAATATTTTGTATGTGGCCGGGGCATCAGAGAAATAGGTGTGAGTGTGGAATTATAGGTCCTGGCTACATGAACACGGGTATTTTAAATACTGAATTTTTCCTCCTTTTATTCGTGAACAGTAAACAAATAGTCTTCAGATGTTTGCTGGCCCTTACTGAGTTTAACTGATCCATCCATCCCCAGCAGGACGTTGTCACTCTTGATGTCTCTGTGGATGACCTGATTGGCGTGAAGAAACTCCAAAGCCTGGAGGACCTGGAGAAAGACATAAGAAGGTTTGGATCTCCGAAGGGTTACAGAGCAAGTAGGTAAAAAAAAATCAAAAAAACCCTCATGATCAAAATAACATGAAGAATGCCAGCGAAAGCAGAGATGAAGTAAGAAGCTGCACACTACTAGTAAACAGGAATATTGGTTTCAAAATATGAGGAAAACCTGTCTTCAGGAGAAAGTCTGAAAGGATGTCTTCAAATTTAATTTCTGTGTCGCCACCTAGTGGTAGCTCGTAGAAATATAAATGGTTTTTCAGTGTTCAGCAGTGGTCAGTTGAGATCAGGAAGTGCGGAAGTTCTCCATGTGGCTAGGGCAGTCTTTGCGATCAATTTGCTGCAAATGTAGGTGAGAAGGAGGAGTGCTGGTTTATTGTATAAAATTACAGTGGACTCCATAGTTGGAGATGTGATTGTCTAATGAATGGATGGCTGTTGAGGGCTTGTCAACCACTTCTATGTAGTATGGTACCTCTCTGCAGACAGCGGCAATCTGAGCCTCGTCCATGCACGTTTCTGTCACAACATCAGTGAGCGATCCACCTGCCAGGTAGTCCATCACCACGAACAGCTCGTCTCCAACCAGGAAACTAAGAGCAAACAAAATTAGTGTAGGTTGACTGTGTGTTTGTTTCTATATTGTCTTCACTGTTACCTGTCAACGAAGTTGACAATGTTTGGGTTCTTCATCTCCTTCATAACCAGAATCTCATTGATGATAAGTTCCTTCTTCGGCTGCTTCTGGAGGTTGATCTGTTTGATTGCCACCTTCAAAACACAACAATGTGTGAATGCGGTCAGAGTGGCAACAATTTTCATTCATTTTATTCATCAGCCAGTGGCAGAAAAGCAGCGAGAGCAGTAGATAATTCTACCGTTGGCCGTACAGCAAACACAAAGAGATTCTCCGTCAAGCCTAGAGTTTATTTCCAACTATTTCCTGATGATACGATATTATTTGAGCTGGTTTTCTGTCTTCCTTCCAACCATCTTCTTGTATGATCTCAATAGTCTCGTGTACAGCTGCTTATCCACCTTACAGGTTAGCTAGCTGCAGGTGTGAGCCAGGATACACGATGGATAAGACACCAGCTCAAAAGACAAACCACCACTCACACCTACTGCCAATTTGAAGAGAGCAGTTCACCTAAGCTTCAAGTTTTTGGAGGTGGGAGGAAGTCCGAAAACCAGGAGAGAACCTATACAGACAACATGCAAACTCCAGTTTGCAGAAACCGATCCCAGAACCTTTTTGCTTTGAGGCAACGGCACTACCCACTTCGCTACCATGTCACCTGGTTTTCTGTTTTCATCGGATGAAGTTATTTTCAATGGAAAAACGCAGTAACACCAATGATAGTAATGTTTTAAGTCTCCCATCACTCTCTCCCTCACCTCTTCTCCGGTTGAAACATCTATGGCTGTGTAAACGGTACCAGATGCCCTGGAAGTGAAACACCATGAGACGTTATTGTTGTCGTTTTGCAGTGAATTCTTCTCCATTTCTCTGACGCTGTTCACTCACCCCTGGCCAATCTTCTCATAGCGAGTGTATTTCTTCTTCGGATCACCAATGCTGACAATCGTTCCTACACAAACAGGGTGAAGTCAGTTCTACCAGACCGGCCTGTGATTACATCATTCTCACAGTTTATTCTGCATACTGAGTTTCTCCATTATCTCTTCATCGGTCATCTTTCCTCCCTTCTTCTTCTGTCGGTCAGTGGCCTTTGAGGCGACATCTCCATCCAGCGGTTCGATGACCGATCTTGTGTACACCTGACGCGACAGTGAAGAACATCACACATCATCACGCCTTCGTGTCATCTACAAGACCCTTGAATGAAGAATCAAAGGGATGAAATAAAACAGTAAACTACACAACTCACTGATTTTGTATGTTCTGGTCGTGGCGCGATAACCGGAGGAGGTGTGTCATCATCTTCATCATCATCTCCATACTTGTCGCCCGATGGGGAAGTGGCCGTGCCCTGCTTACCTGGCTACAACAGGAAACGTGTAGACACAAACCTTAGGAGAATCTCTTTGTGGAAGGGAGGCCTGACTAATTCAATGAAAGAGTGATGAATAGAGTAGCCTACTGACCGACTGTGTGTCTTTATCTGAAAGAGACACGAGGAATCAGTGAGTCTGAGATATAACAGAATTAGATTTCATTTATCCGTCGACTGAAAACTAACCCGGAGCAGAAAAGCTGAGATATTTCTGTTTTCCACTGGTAGAATCATAGAACTTGAGAATGTCCAGGACGGCCTGGGGGTTTTGTTTTTGTTCCGATTTACTGATGTTGGAGGTTTGAAGGAGACGGGCCCACTGCTCCGGCATGCCCTGAACAAACACAAAGACATGTAAACAATGAAAAATACACACAAGGACGGCCCTTAAGGACAACAGCGATTAATCTGACTTGTGTTAAAACCCAAAAACACTGATTGTAATTCCATTACACTACTGTAATTAGTAATTACTGATAATAATTCACATTTATCCCCAATAATGACAGTTAGAAAGTCTTACTCACCACTCCCACACCCACAGATAAGTATCAACATTTACCCCACAGGCTTTTCAATGTGGCTGCTCTCCTAAAACAAACAGGAAGCTGTTGTCTTTTGAGAATCTCTAAAAGAAATCAGTCAAGCCAGAAGCCAGGCTCGAATTCTTCAACTGTTCATTGTGCGGCGGGAGATTGGACAAGGAGATAATGTTGAGTCAGTTTGTTGAATCGAGTGGGGAAAATATTCCCTGTATAAAACTGATCACAATTTTAGATGTGTTCAAACCTCAATAACAATCATGAGATATTTGTGACAGGAGTAGTTAGGCTAAGCTAATGGCTTCTGTTACAAATTGAAATCTCTACAGAAGCAAAAGGTTTCTTTCTGTTTTTTAAAATGTAATGAAGTCACATGATTTATTAAATCATTAGTTGTTGATATTTTTGTAACAGCTAAATTCTGTTAATTAATTGTATATACTTTTGTTTTCTCTCTCTGTCTTATGGATTCTTTTTGGAGATGGAAGCTCTGACTAATTTTTTTCGTGTGTACTGGTGCCCATTTTTAAAAGCAAGGGAGATGTGCAGAGTTGTGGCAACTACAGAGGAATAAAGCTGATGAGCCATACAATGAAGTTATGGGAAAGAGTAGTGGAAGCTAGACTAAGGGCAGAAGTGAGCATTTGTGAGCAGCAGTATGGTTTCATGCCAAAAAGGAGTACTACAGATGCAGTATTTGCGTTGAGGATGTTGATAGAGAAGTACAGAGAAGGCCAGAGGGAGCTGCATTGTGTTTTTGTAGATCTGGAGAAAGCTTATGACAGGGTGCCCAGAGAGGAACTGTGGTATTGTATAAGGAAGTTTGGAGTGTCAGAGTAGTATGTTAGAGTGGTGCAGGACATGTATGAGGACTGTAAGACAGTGGTGAGGTGTGCTGTAGGTGTGACAGAGGAGTTCAAGGTGGAGGTGGGACTGCATCAGGGATCAGCTCTGAGCCTCTTCTTGTTCGCTATGGTGATGGACAGGCTGACAGACGAGGTTAGACGGGAATCTCCATGGACTATGATGTTTGCAGATGACATTGTGATCTGCAGTGAGAGTAGGGAAGAGGTGGAGGAGAAGCTAGAGAGGTGGAGGTTTGTCCTGGAAAGGAGAGGGATGAAGGTTAGCCGCAGTAAGACAGAGTACATGTGTGTGAATGAGAGGGACCCAAGTGGAAGAGTGAGGTTACAGGGAGAAGAGATCAAGAAGGTGGAGGATTTTAAGTACTTAGGGTCAACAGTCCAGAGCAATGGAGAGTGTGGAAAAGAGGTGAAGAAACGTGTGCAGGCAGGATGGAATGGGTGGAGAAAAGTGTCAGGTGTGATGTGTGATAGAAGAGTTTCAGCTAAAATGAAAGGAAAGGTGTACAAAACTGTGGTGAGACCAGCGATGTTGTGTGGTCTAGAGACTGAGGAAAAGACAGGAGGCAGAGCTGGAGGTAGCAGAGATGAAGATGCTGAGGTTCTCTTTGCGAGTGACCAGGAAGGATAGGATCAGGAATGAGTACATCAGAGGGACAGCACATGTTAGAGGTGTTGGAGATAAAGTCAGAGAGGCCAGACTGAGATGGTTTGGACATGTCCAGAGGAGAGATAGTGAATATATCGGTAGAAGGATGCTGAGTTTTGAACTGCCAGGCAGGAGGCCTAGAGGAAGACCAAAGAGGAGGTTTATGGATGTAGTGAAAGAGGACATGAAGGTAGTTGGTGTGAGAGAAGAGGATGCAAAGGACAGGGTTAGATGGAGGCAAATGATTCGCTGTGGCGACCCCTGAAGTACTGAAGTAAAAAATTTAAATTGATTAAGAGGATTTTTTTTCCCATGAATGAAGAGGTGTGAAATCCAGCTCAGATTAATGATTGATGACCACATCACATGCATGAAAACTAGATTTGAGTGCATTGATTCAGATGCTTACGGTGAACTCTCCGGTGACGGCGTCAAAACCAACATGGATGGTGTGTTCAAAGTCAGACGGAGATGAGATCTCAGGGCGGTCCTTGTCCCGGTCCTTCTTTCTTCCTCCTGTAGGTAAAGTTCAAAAGGTCAGCATGACGGCCATTCTCCTGCTGCTGTGTTTGTCATTTCCTCATGTATCACCTTTCTCAGATACAAAGATGGAGATAATCTTGTTTCTAGACTTCTTCTCCTCTGGAACCGAGGGCAGCGGTCGAGAGCTGTCTTTGGGTCCTCCTCCTTGGCTGCTCATCCTGACAGGGGGGGCGGGGGGCTTGTCTTCACACACTCCACTGTCACACATCTACACACACGTACACCTGCGTAAACAGGAAGAGAGAGATACATGAATGAATGAGTTCATACCCAGACACTTTTTCCTGTTTCCAACATTTCACAATAGAAACACGTGTTTTACACATTAGCTAAAATTCTCCTGACAGCAGCTGCAAACCAGTAGAAGTCACACAGAAACTCACAAGGATCCAATGAGAGCTGAGGACTGGATGTTTAGCATGTGCATTACCTTCTGTTCAGCATGAGAAGTGCAGGAAATCTGTGCGGTTGGTTCCGTAAACCTCACTAACATCCTGCACATACCTGTTACACTCTTCTACGCCGACCATTCTACAGTACATGAAGGATTCACTTCATTTTTAGTCCTATATTTCATTGTAATAATACGTATGTGTCAATTAGTCCCTAATAAATTTTAATTTAAAGGTGGTTCATTTTTATGACAATTTATCTTGCAGAGAAAGAGGGTGGGGTGATATTGGCCAATCATTTAGCCTGTTTTTCCTGCTCCAAACTACCACTAATTATGCACACACGCACACACACTCAGTGAAACCTCAACCACAAAAAAAAAAAAAAAGAGCTTTCAGTCTTGCCAGGCAGAACTTTTGGCGACATCACAGAGACAGGAAGCACAAAAAGGTTTTCATAGCTTGATGACACGTCATGTATGAAACTTAGCTGACCCTTGACTCAGGTACATGCGAGTCCTTTCAAACCTGTCTGAAGCATAAACCCTATAGAGCAGATGAAATCCGTTTCATTTGAACAATCAGCACAAAAACAGGAAAACATCCCACAAGCTGATCTGTGGTGATTAAAATAGCTAAAAAACAAAGTAATCTCGCCTACCTACATGCTCTGTGAAGCTTCACACTGGAAGCTATCCCAGCATTCACTGCTACCGACAGACTGACGGGGACTGAAATCATATAGTTGTGGCCGTGCCACAAGTTATAACACAAAGAGCTGGGAGAGACTTCCCCTCTTTACTCACCCACTTGCTGCCTCTTCTGTGTTCTACAGAAGATCAGGTACGCGGTGGAATCTGGTGTGTTCCCAGTAAATCTCTCAGCTCTTCCTCCAGCGCTCATCTATCCGTGCAGCTCCCAGTGTTTCCTCTCTTCTGAGGCAGGTCTCAGCAGGCTGCCTCATTCCTCACACGTCCTGGATGGGACAAGTGTATTCTTGCCTCATAGAATAAAATTAGACCCACACCAGCCTTAATGTGAGTGTTTGACTCAATGCTCACCAGGCAGAGACAAGTTGACTCTCAGTCGGAATTCCATAGCCACAGGGCTATATGGGTTGGGCATGTTCTGTTCAAGTAACACACAGTGCCTTTGGTAGGGATCACAATGGTAATGGTGGATCTTAACATTGATCTTAACATTAATAATGACCGTAGATGAGGATTTGTGCCTCGTTGGACTCATTGGTTGGATGCAAACACAACTTAAAACAAGTCTTTCCCCATCAAACGGTTTCCAAGAGATGAACTCATCTGTGTCAGATCCACTGTTCCAACAGTTCTGACATGCTTCAGACAAAAAAGAACTGTGGATAGATGGAGATACCATCGACCATTAAACGAAGAGTAATAAAAATAAGCGCTAAAGTTGCTGCATGTCTACTGGATAAGTAAACTCTATAGTCAGAATCACATGGATCAAGTTCAGCTTCCTGTCAGAGGTTTATCGAAGGCTGATGAATTCTTTGACTGAAATCTGACCACCTCTCTTTACGCTGTACATTTGATGACACATTTATGAAGTTGACGTGGTGAATTTGTTGCTTAGACACCTTCATCATGCAAGATGTCCTGCGTCTGACATTTACGCCAGCAGGTGCTGTTGGGCGTTGTTTGGTCAGATCTTTCCAGTACCTTCCTGTCAACCACAGAACAGTTCTCATACTAATCACTGATGGCAAATGCTCTCCACCACTTCTTTGAAAAAAAAAAAAAAAACAAACTCAGGAGAACAAGACTGAGGCCCTGACTGCTTCAGCCTCCTCAAAAACTAGGTATTGGAGACTTTCCTACTGGTGCCGGTGGTGTTGGTGGCCTGCTTTAGGTCATTGACCGTACAGATACAAGTATACATTTAACATCCTAATATCCCCGAGTCTGAATAAAATGGTGACACTGGTGACATCAGTAACGTTTATTCATGCTTCAACAGCTAACAGGTGGAAGGAAAACCTGCATCAACTGATGCATCACAATAATATACAGGTTTATCAGGATTAGTGATGGATCCCAAACAGCAGTTGTAAGAGAATCTTTCCATTAAAATAGATTATTACAGATTATAGATCAGTTTCCACAGCTATAGGTGAATAAGGGATGCGAACAGAAGGACTCCTTCGTTCAGTGTCTTGTGCTAATAGTTACTAGCAGTTGCAGTGAGGTATTGTCAATGTCAATAACACACAATATGAGTGATTACGCATTAACAAAGATTATCGACCCTACGCTCAATGTGACAAACATTGTAACAACACGCCAAAATGGTGGACAGCAAGTCAAAACGAAAACAACAATATCGAGCACCAGCTTAATTCCAAATTTAAATGAAATGGAGTTGGAAAAATGTACAGTCAACACAAGTTGGTCATGATTCCCTTTGTCTTCTACGAACTACTGTATAATTCAGCAGTAGGAAACACAGTAAACGAAACGACGCCTCGTCATTCAATAACTTTGCTAGTATTAACAATAACGTCAGACTGTCCTCCATTTTGGAAAAGCTCCATTAGAATAAAGTGTTCAATGTCTGCCATGGCTGTCACATATGGAAGGGTTTGTATTAGAGGTTTATCTAATGTCTGATACACATCCTTTGCATAGTTCTACTGTTATAAGCCAAAGTGATGAAAATTGACTGTTCTATGTTATTTTATTAGCTTTGGTGTAATACTGCTAAAAAATTAGACAGATAAATAGAACCAATCGCATAACCTCCTTGGCGGATGTCATAACAAGGAAAACTTCCTCTGAAAATGCTTTCACATCCAGTTCATTAATGAACGAAGAGCTGGGTTGGAGTGAACGTAAAGTGTAGAACACATCTACAAGTAACAGAAGTCAGAGTGGATGCAACACCAGTGCAGCCAGAATACAAGGGAGGTGGAGTGACTGGGAGCTGGTGGTAGTTTCAAGCACAGGTGGGAGGACCTGACTGAGGGCTCAGGTGAGATCAACACTGAAGAGAACAGGTAAGATGAGAAGAACATCACTGAGTGTCTGATTTAGATCATTACGAGAGACGTTGTGGTAAAATCCACAAATAACTTTAGAATACTTTTAACATCTCATTGATTTACTTTGGCCATTTTATTCAATTCAGATGTTGCTGGAGTTTCTCCGTCTCCATCATAGGAAGAGTTTAAGGACATTTCAACACTTTAGAAAGTTATGTTCACCTTCTTCTCATGTTTCTACCACTCATGTCTGTATGTCAGCTGTGTGTCAGATACATCAGTGGACGTTTGTACCACTGTACTGTGTTTTGAAATACTGAATTAAAACTTGTGGAGTGACCCAATTAGTTCTAAATGTTATTGATTAGCTTTAACCCCAATAACCAAGAGATGGGTCAATATGTCTATATCACTTTTGGTAACATACTAGTGCAGTAACAACTGGGTCAACTTCAAACAGCATCAACATGCTGCTAACATTAGCTAATGTCTGCTACTGGCATGTCGAATCTAGTTGTGGCTTCGCTTTGACCTTGAGTGAACTTTTCATGTCCAAGAAATGTACTTCATTTTTACTGTAAACACATGATAAGATCCACACACACACACACACGACACGAACTTCAGTAAGCAAATCAAGTGAGGTCTATGTTTCAGTGAACATTATTTAGCTGCATTCTCTACTGAGATGCTAAGGGATGTTGCATGTTTTTGTCAGCTAATATGCTATAGGTGTTCTAAGCTGTGGTTTCAACTGTAATATTAACTGAAATGTTAGCTATGACGCTAACTATTATGTTAAATGTGATGCTGGCTGTGATGCTAGCTGCGATGCTAGGTGATGTTGAATGATTCATTCATGTTTTCATCTTCTTGAAGACGAGATGATTGGAATCGTCTCGTCTTCAGTCGATTATCCGAATCCGGGTGAGGCATTCCATTGGAGTCTATCTTGGCTGGCTACGGGTGAGAGGAGCGGTACGCTCTGTGTGAGTCGCCAGTCCACCGCAGAGCCACACACTAAAACAGACACCCACTCACGCTCACACTTTACACCTACAGACAATTTGGAGTTTCATGTTTTTTGGTGGACATGGGGAGAACATGCAAACTACACACAGAAACACCCCCCGGAGGAATCGAACCAAGGACCTTCCTGCTGTGAAGCAACAGTGCTGTTAGCTAACATGTTAGATGTATTGCTAGCTATGTTAGCTGTGACGTTCTAGTTTTCGTTGTGAAGCTAGCTGTGACGTGCGGTGTCGTTAGCCATGACGTTAGCATCAGAGCTGAGGCTTTTATGCTTGTTGTTAAAATGCTCTATCCAACATTCAGGCCTCTAGCAGTCTTTATGCCAAGTTTGCTGGCAGTAGCTTCATATTCACATAGCAGACATGAGTGGTACCAGTCTTCTCATCCGCAACCCAAATGAGTGTGTTTCTGATCATATCAGACCTTTCCTGTTCAAGGAACAAATGAGGAAGAGGAGTGAGGCTGAACGCTGCACTGGCAACAGCTGATCATCAAATCTACGATTTTCTGAGCAGTGCTTAAATCTGTCAGTCACGCTCTCTGGCACGTCTGCTACTTCAAGAAGGAGTTAAGCTTCCGCTCAATGTTGGCAAAGGAGTCATCACCCATGTAGTCAATTTGTCCTTCTTCCCAGCGCTGCTTCCTCTCCGCTGACGAGATCCTCTGTGCTGGAGCGACGGACAGCGGCTGCTGCTCCTGTACGTCCTCCTGGATCGTAACCTGCAGGACAGAAAAGAACATGGAAGGATGGATGCATAAATGTTCTCTGTGTTCACCAATACTGGGCAATTATTAGTCCCACTGAGGTGATCAGTTAGTTTAGAGCAGCTTGATTGTTCAAGTAAATATATAATACCGAAACGCACAAACAACATTAGCATTTCAATTTAAATTCTTCCATTTATAGGCCAGGAAGCAGACACCTTTTCTGTGTGCTTACCATAATTATTATTACCACACCTATTACTGGTAGTAGTAGTAGTATTAGTATTATTAATTTAGTAGTCATAAATAATATAAATTATATTTGTGTTGTAACAGCTATTATCGTTACTATGATTGTATCCCCTATGGGAAATTAATAGCACACTCCAGTGTGTACACGCGCTGAACACAAAAACACACACAAGGGGCCTGTACGCATGTGGAGGGAGGTAGAGTAGCGGGTAGCTCCTTCCTAGCATGCACAAATGAGCAACTTGTAGGGGGTGGCGGTGCCTTGCTCAAGGGCGCCTCAGCAGTGCTTCAGAGGTGAGCTGACACCTCCCACTGTCAGCTCAAACTCCGGGTGTTTTTGGGCGGAAACAGAAATCGAACCGCCGATCTTGGAACATTGGACGACCCGCTCTACGGCTGAGCCACTGCCGCTCAGTTCTCAACCGAACTGATCCAAACGGAGGCTCCGCCCACCTCGAGTCTTGGATCTGCTCCAGATTTCTTCCTGTTAAATGCAGCTTGTCTCTCCATTGTCTTCATGTTCCTATCATGAGGGATTATTCAGTCGGTGTTGTATTGTCTATTTTAAATTCTATCTAAACCTGTTCAGTCACTGTATCATTTTGAGACTTTGTTTACATTAACTATTTATTTAAGGCATTATGTAAGATGACTGTATAAAATCCACTAAAAATAACCAAAAAAAGCACAGAATTGATAATGTGTATCCGAAACACTTTTGCCACTTTTGGCAGTCATCCCTTTATGATTGTTTCAGTGCTGCGCTGTCACAAGTGGAGGTGGCTTCCTGCTGCTGTGAACACACATCCTGCTTGTTTCTGTGACATCAAGCCATTCAAACAGGACATGAGGAAACAACAGCTAACGCAACCACTGCTAACAACGCATCAAATGAAGACAGCCAGGAGCTTCATCTGGAGCTTAGAGGAGGTCAAAAATGACATTTTCTTTAAAAGTCTCCTCCTCGTTCAAATCTCTCCTGGTACAATTTTCCACAAGACAATAATAATGCCACTGACACTTAACTGCCCATAATTCTACACAATCACAAACATCATCCCTCTGTTTACGTACATTCTCATTGGCCTCGATGAAGCCACTGTTGAAGGGAGCGTCGCCGTACGCCTGTTCCAGAAGCGGCAGCACCGATTGGACGTACAGCTGCCACCACATGAGCAAGTAGTCGGGGTGGAGCTGGGACAAGTCAGGGGACAGGGAGTGACCTTTAACTTCACCCATCTGAGCATCATAAGAGTGGTTCCACGGTTTCACCTGACCCAGGAAGTGAACCACCTTGGCTCGATGGCCATACCTGTAAAAACACAGTAAGCGAAAGAAAATGCTAAAACACATAAAAACAAAGTTCAACCAGAAAATCGGAACATGAACGTTCCTCATTGTGGGGTCCAGAAGTCAGAGTCAGAATGTCAGGGAAGTCAGAACCAGCTCAGGACCAGGTCAAAACCAGGTCAGCGGGTAAGAGCCAGTAATCCAGTTCAAAGCCAATCCACAAGCCAGAGCCTCAGATCCGGGCTCTTAAGGTCAGAACCAGGTACAGTGGTACCTCGAGATACGAGCCAAGCTTTGGCAGATAGATGCAACATCAGCTGAGACCAGATCTTTTTTTTATTAATTTAGGCAGTTAGGGACTTTTTTACACGGCTGGAAATGATTAAAATGATTTCAGTTATTTTTAAATGGGGAAATGTTGCTTGACTTACGAGCTCAGTGACAGAAAGAATTAAACTCGCATCCTGAGGTACCAATGTACTCAGATCAGAATCAAGTCCATACATCAGAGCCAGTCTCTATGTCTGGAATCAGATACTCAACTCTGAGCCAGTACCTCAGGTCAGAACAACCTCATTAGGTTAGTCATGTATTAATAACATGACGATGGTTGGACTGACTGACTAAACCAGCCTATATAATGTTGGGTGGGTCAACAGCGCTGCTGTGACCTGAACATCTGTCACAGTGTTGGTGACATCACAGGAAGTGGTGTGTTTACTGACTGTTTGAACGCTGGCAGGTAGGAGTAGATGGCAATGCTGCTCAAGTTGTAGATGAAGGGAAGGTGTTTGGAGATGTCTGCTGTTGCCCAGGTGTTAAAGAAACTGTTGAGGACACCCTGATCGCCACCTACACACACACACACACACACACACACACACACACACACACACACACACACACACACACACACACACACACACACACACACACACACACACACACACACACACACACACACACACACACACACACACACACGGTATATATTGTTGATTAAAAAAAAAAAAAAATCATAAGCCACAATTTGCCTCAGGTTTCTGCCTGTTAGATTCAGTTTCTTTCTACTCTCTCCACATTGATGGGGGAAATGTCAGGTCTCTGTAGAAGAAAGACTGTCAAGACCAGCAACCATTTTTTGTGTATATTTTAACTTTATTTGCTCGATAATCGTTAATGACACCAAGATGGCTGTAGTCTAATAATAAATCATCAGCAGTCGTCTTATGTCAAATGCAGACATTCATTTTAGAATGAATATCCTTTCTAATAAGAAATAATTATAATAAAAAATTTGACTCAAGTGACTGCGCTGATAAGGTTTATATTTTGAAATACAGCGACTCACAATCAGTGCATCCAACGTAGGAGAAATACTGATTATTCCTTTATAAAGGGGTGAACAAGTCAATCAACTAATAATAACAATAAAAACAAGGCACTCAGAGACTACAACATCCCGCGACTTACCCTGACCTACTTCCAGGGTAGGTCAGGGTACCCTGAAAATAGTACCTGACAAGTGCATAGCTTTGACCTTTCAGGGTAGGTCAAGCTTTGACCGTAGATCAAAGCTAGTGTATAGGTAGATCAAAGCACTGGCTTTGATCCATGGTCTTACACTGGCCTTCTCCCTCATCTATCTATCTTATCTGGTTCCTGAGTGTACAAAATAAATTTTGTTTCAAAGATTGCGAACATATTTGGTGGACTAACGAACGAACAAACGAACGGACGGACGAACACTGACAATTACAATACATCACTACTTTGAAGTAGGATGTAATTAGTGTGCAATTAGAAGTTCACGGCAAAAGTCCTTAGCAGTGGGCAGCATCAATTCTTCACCAATAGTTAAATGTTTCTTTGCCTTAGCAATACGATTAGCCACTGAGCACACTCAGTGCGCTCACATATTTGTTGATGTGGTGGCTATGGCGCTGTCGAAATGACGAAAAGACAAGATAGACTGCTGTATATTGTTTTTACTGGTGCAGAGAGCGATACCGGATGTAGCAGGTCTTATTTAATGGTAAGGCAGGTGTCATCAATAAAACAATAAAGCAAGAACCAATCGCAATGCAGATCAATAAACAACGCATCAAACCACCAACCAATCATTTCACTGCTCTAATGAAATGTTCAGGAACCTTAGAGTGGCAATCAGTAATTGCTTCTGCCCTTCATGTTCACGTTTTTTCTTTCAAAGAACTTCAAAGCTTTGTTTTCTAACACTTTGATGCTTTGGTCTCCAGGTGATATGAAGCAGCTTTGAAGGCCTCACTAACTCAGTTGCTAGTTTGTCACATTATGTTACACAGCGCAGGCTCAGCGCAAGATATTCACCTGTAGTGATAAACCCGTATTGTAAGTACGACTCCTAATGTTGTCTTTTAAATGCAGATTTTGTGTTCTTGGAAGTCGTAGGCTCTTCTGTTTCCTCATTGGGCCTTTTCCCCCTGTCCAAAGAATCTCCCCAAAGATGTTTTGGGGAGATACCGAATCCGGGTCGTGACCCGGTGGTCGGGGACCGCTGGTCCAGATCTTTTCTATGGGACAAAACCTACTTAGAGCAGTGAGATTACAAACCTCACATACAATGGAGGTTGAATACTTCTGCTTCTATCCTGAGTTTTGATTATGGGAAGGAAATGGTGTTAAAGATAAGCATCAGTTACTCTTCCTCTTCATACATAGTCATGAAACGTGTAAATAATGAGTCAGGCTATGGAGGGCTTCAGCCACATCCATGTTAAATACAGCGTGTAACTGGGCCTTACTGTGACACCTTTATCAGAAAGAAGACAGAACAACAGATATAGTCAGTTGGTCCTCACCGTCAAAGCTGCCGTTTTCACCGCAGAATGTCAGCAACTTGTCCAGTGTTTCATTGGATGGTCTGAACACAAACACTCCAGAATTAAAACAATCTGGCCAACCAGGATCCGGCGCTGCAGAGAGCTCTTCCCTCTCAAAGAGTTCGTCAATATTTGACAGAACCTAGAAATCAAATCACCTGCATTTTATCTGGGGCCGCAAAATGTAAAATGAGAATCAATCAAACATACACATAGCGTATGAAAAGAGTTCTCACCAGAGTGTCAGCATCCATGAACACACACTTGCTGTATTGTGTCAAAGCCCAGCAGTGCAGTTTGGTGAAGGTCACTCCGAGATCCGGGCGCTTCATCAGAGACAGATGAGCCACATCCTCCGAATCCATCACGTCCACCACTCGAACCTCATCAAAAATGGAATGTAGAACATCTCTAAAAAAGACAGATGTTTCAGGCTGGTGTTCGCATGTAGATGAACCTGAAACGGTGATGTGTATTACCTGCATGGTTCGCCAACGTGAGGTCCGATGAGAACGACCAGTTTCCTGGTTGTGTTGTGGTTTCTTAGGGACTGGCCAAGAACCATTGCTCCTTTAGCATAGTTGTCATTGGTGGCCAGTGTCACAAAGGCCTGGTCTGAAGTAAACAGACAAACAAACTGTCATGAGCTTTGATGAAGTGACTGATCAGCAGCAACAGAGAATTTAAACTACCACTGTTTTATAGTGATTCATGTAATGGCGTATCATTGCATAAACACATCACAAGATGGCAATTAACTGGATGAGATAAACATTATAACAAGACGAGTATAATGCAAATGCATGCACACCGTGTGTATGTAGAAACCATTAAATTACTGCATGTAATGTAATGTTTGTAACGTCCCCCAGTGTCACAACTTCCTCTCCTCAATGACATCCTGATCATAACGCAACATTACACGAGGATCAATATTCACTTAGACGGTGACCTACTGTGAATGTTAAACAATAATTTAAAGAAAGATAAACTGAAAAATGAACATAAAAACTTACATAAGGTTTTGATTATTTGTTTCGATTGTTCTATCCAGAGCTTGATGAGCCTAATACCTCATTGAAAAAAGGAAAACAGGGCTTAAATTTTGTTTATACTGTATTTTTACATTCGAGGCCTTTCGTTTTAAAAAAGATATGTATATTTTGAAAGGCATAACCGGATGTACTGGCATTATTCTTCGTCGTTAGCTTAATTGGGATCCAAATCGATGCAGCTAATTAATCACACAAATAATAAATCGGTTAATGTCAAACTGATCAGATGTCACTGTTGTGATGTTATGAAATGATGTGACTATTGCCTATCAGTTATTGATTGGTGATATTTAGCTAACGGCTGCAGCCTCAGTCCGCACCCCGCGCAGCGGCCGCGTCTGGGTGTCGCCGTGCGGGCTGGTGGTGGGCGGAACCCCACGGGGTCTCACCTGCCATGTTGCTCTGACGGAAGTCGCCCCGGGGGTCGTGGGTCGTGACTGAAACAGCGCACTGCGAGCGGCAGAGCTTCAGTAGCTGGGAGCAGTCGAGCGCAGGAATTAAACCCAACATTTTCCGGGTCACGTGGCCAGTGACAGCTGGACACGCCCCATTCGCTACTTCCTGGTTAACCCTTTCGTGGTTTCTGTTTTGACGACGAAGACCCGCAGTGACCTTTAGACCTGTAATCTGAAGAGGTTATAGTTCACAAATCTGAGATTTAACTTCACATTCACTTTTGAATTCAGTTTATTGATTAAAATCTGCTATAGATTAGGAAATAATAACCAAATAACTCATTAGCAGGTTAAGTAGATCACACAACAGATATCACCAGTGTTTTTTCCAAACTATGATACGATAAAAAATTAAATGACTCTCAATGTCCCATAGGTGTGAATGGTTATTTTTGATAATTAAATAAAAAATGTAAAAAATACAAAGGATAAGTTACACAATTTTACTCCATCGTTAAAAACATTTCGGTTACTAAGCAGTAACCTGTGTGTAGTTCTCGGCTTTATGCTTAATAATGCAAGAGGCTTATGAGAGAGCTGCCCTCTAACATCACGAGCCGATCTAGGGTCAGTGTTCACAAGCTGCTCCAAAAGCAGCTAGAGGGGGAACACTGACCTGAAATAGAGGAAGAAGAGGAGGAGGAGGAGAGGGAGGTGGTAACTGGAGATCGCCCACAGTGAAACTGCACTGGTCAGGTGTCAGGAGGAAGAACATGAACAGAGAGGATGGAGCTGTGGTGATGAACCAGTGTTTGGCATAGAGGAGGAGAACAAACTGATGGGTGAAAGGAGGTGCAGAATGGAAAGAGGTGAGGATAGAGGGGTTAATTCTGATGATTTGGTGAGTTTGTCTCAATTTACAGTAATCTACTTTCAGGGTACTCTTAGTTTGTTCATTGGTGGAACTCTACGGTAGTGTAGATGCAGACAGAAACTTTATTGTTGTTGCAAAAGTGTCCAATGACATTTTAGTGCATCTTATCGCCTGGTGGGCTTGAAAACACGGAGAACACAGTGCAGCTTTAGAAGGATTGGAGCTGAGGCAGGTTTCCTCTGAGTCGTGTCTCCTCACCACACAGGTTGTGTTTATTATCCAGGTGTGTGTCCATAATTTAAAATTAGTGAAGCAAACACAAACAAACATACACGTCATATTTAAAACTTGACGGCAGACATGTGACCAGTGACCTGACAACATTGGCAACGCTGCTGCTGCTACAAAATCCTACTCTTACTGTAAATACTGTTATTAGTACCAGAAGAAACCACCAGATGCTGCCTGATGGCCCAGCTGCCATGTTAAATGTTAACAGTAGGGCGACGCCCGTCTCAGGGTCCGTGCAGGACAAAGGTCCATTTAGTCACTGACTGCTACCAGAGAGATAATAGCTGTCGGGACTCTTTAGACTCAAGCGTTGTTCTGTTCTGGTCCAAAGGCTCCACCAGATCTTGGAGGCTTGAGTCCCGTAAGCAGTCCGCACAGATCTGAGCTCGCTGATGAAGGTATGAAGTGTTCGGTTCTCCTTCCGGCTCTGTCCCTTCAGCTCGTCTTCCTCTCCCCTTTCTCCATCTCATGTTGTCTTTAGCATCTCTTCATGAATCAAACAAGTAAAAGAAGAAATAACTATTAAAACCTAAATGTAGTTCAGTGTGTATGAATGTACAGCTACGAGTGTGAATGCACCTACATGTGGACCATAAGATAAATCTGAACAGGAGAGAATGAGGAAATATAATCTGGTGTTTGAAATAAAACCAATTCTTGAAACGAATTTGAGATGATAAGATCATGAGTGTCTTCTTAGTTTAATTCATGAATGTCAGTCAGAACATCTTAAACTACAGCTGCCACATAAATTATAGAGGAAAAAAATAAAATACTCACTTAAATTATTTGGAATACACAAATAATTAGTAGTGCATGTGTGTCCAATGACCTGACGCTGACTTGACAAAAACTAATAATAGCATAGTGCTATGATTCAGGTTGGTTTGATGTGATCCAGCTGATCCAAAATTATCTAGCATGTTCCGATGTCATCCAGTCCAATGTGATTCATTGTGATCCCATGTGATTCAGCGTGATCCAATGTGATTCAGTGTAATCCAATGACTCAGCACGAGTTGTGTGATTGTGTGTGCTTCAGGTATGACCACGATGGAGAACCACATAACACAGATTTCCAGAGAAGACCTAGAGGAGCTCAGAGAGGCATTTCATAAGATTGGTCAGTATCACACACACACACACACACACACACACACACACACACACACACACACACACACACACACACACACACACACACACACACACGCACACATGCTCACCTGACCTAAACCTGCAGGTGTATGGACAGATAGTTGTGACCTAAGTACAAGTTTTACAGCTGATCATAAAGTCAAACTGTTGTGCCAAAGTTTTTATTATTTTTTTATTTTGTATCTGAAGAATTTTCCTAAGTACTTTTCTTTAGAATTACTACTCTATTCTGACCTGTGAAGACAGTATCAGCTCAAAATATGACTCATCATTCTAGGGATGTGCTTCTCAATCGTTTTCTGTTAAGCCGACAGAAAGAAGAAAACATTGTTGAAAGCACCACTGCCACCTACTGTAGTGGATGTGCAATTACAAATCAAGAAGTTTAGAATTTATTGAAACATTTGTAAATGAAATAACTTCATGGTTCAGGTTCTGTGTGGTGAGATACAGAGACCTGTTGGTTTTGTTCTAACCCCTATTCTCTGAGAGACAGCTCAGGCTAAATCAAATCTGATCAGTCGCTAAAAAGTCTTGCACAAACTCTTTCAGTGAATGCCTGTCTCTCTCTCTGTACAGATATTGATAACAGCGGCTATGTGAGTGACTTTGAGCTACAAGAGCTGTTCAGGCAGGCCAGTTTCTCCTTGCCGGGCTACAAGGTGAGAGAGATCATCGAGACCTTTGTGGCTGGTGACACCAACAAGGACGAGAAGATCAGCTTTGAGGAGTTTGTCTCTGTGAGTTGCGATGTGGAAGATTCTCACTCAGATCCACTAACGGACTAACCCCCAGCATCTGTTCAGATCTATCAGGAGCTGAAGAGCAAAGAGTTCAGTGAGACTTTTAGGAAAACCATCACCAGGAGGGATGGGATCCGCTCCTTTGGAGGAACGTCAGGGAACTCCAGCGAGGGAACGCAACACTCCTACTCCGGTCAGATTCAGGATGTGTGTGTGCATGAGGTCCATTGTGTGTATGGAACATTGTCTTAAGTATATTCTACTTTCTAACAACTTGATTCTGTTCTTTTAGTTAACCATAGCTACATTTTAATTCAAAGTGACGGCTACTTTGGTGGTTAATAGCTAATCAATTACCAATGAACTAGAAATATGAAGAGGTTGCTCCTAACTCTTTTCCATAGAAGACCTAATTTCCTGATTTTGTGTGTAGATGAGGAGAAGGTTGCTTTTGTCAACTGGATCAATAAAGGTTTAGCCAAAGATCCAGACTGTCAGCATCTGCTGCCGATGAACCCCAATGACGAAAGTCTATTCAGCTCTGTTCGAGATGGCATCCTGTTATGGTAACACACACACACACACACACACACACACACACACACACACACACACACACACACACACACACACACACACACATATACACACACACACACACACACACACACACACACACACACACACACACACATATACATCCTAGTCCATCTTTAATGACGTAAATCAACATTCTGTTTCAGTAAAATGATCAACCAGTCTCAACCTGACACGATCGATGAGAGAGTGATCAACAAGAAGAAACTGACCACCTTCAAAATGACAGTGAGTGAAACCTTTTCAAAGTCACTCTTGAAAGTCACTTTGAAACAGAGACAAAAAGATGAAGGGAGGATGGAAATGGTTTGTTTCCATCTAGATGCATTCAGTCTTGCTGGTGTGAGAGGAGGGTGGAATTAAATTTTAATTAAAATTAGCATTGTATTTTTTATTTTGTTTGATTTATTTAGAGGTCACAGTGTCTTGTTTTTCAAATGTTGATGATCATCAATCAATCAGTCATTCATTGCCCGCCCACCCAGGAGAATCTGGTTCTGGCTTTGAACTCGGCTTCGGCCATCGGCTGTACAGTGGTGAGCATCGACGCCCATGATCTGATGGCTGGGAAACCCCATCTGGTTCTGGGACTGCTGTGGCAGATCATCAAGGTTGGCCTGTTCGCCGATATCGAAATCAGCAGGAACGAAGGTTAGCGTGCACGGAAACACACACACATAAATACACACCTTAGGTGTTTGATGTGAATGTAACAGTTAGTAGTTGAAGAGCTCCACTCTGATTTCCAACACTGTGTTATGACATGAACAAACACATTTCTTCTTCCCTTAGGCCTGATGAACCTCCTGTCGGACGGGGAACAACTAGAACGTCTGCTGTCTCTGTCTCCAGAGGAGATGCTGCTCCGCTGGGTCAACCATCATCTCCAGAATGCAGGAACTAAGACCATCAGGAACTTCAGTGAAGACATTAAGGTTCTTCACATAACACATACACATACACACACAGTTACTCGAGTGTTTGATTGTCACTTGTGTTGCACTGCTGCAGGACTCGCGAGCCTACTTCCACTTGTTGGAGCAGATCACTCTTCAAGAAGAAAGCAGCATCAAAATAGACATGACTGGCCTCAAAGTGAGTCGGGTTTTGTTCATCCTCTGTAACAAAATCTTTTATTGAGATTAAGAAAGAAAGATTAAGAAAGAAAGCAACAAACAGTGATTAACATGATTGGTTTGGTTCCTAACAAACAATGTGGCTTCCCACTGTTGTTTCCTGTGTTATTGACATTCATATCTTCTTTACGGTAACGTGCAGGAGCATAATTTGGACCAGAGGGCTGAGCTGATGCTGCAGCAGGCGGCCCGTATGGAGTGTAGAGAGTTTGTTACTGCTCATGACGTCACATCCGGGAACAGTAAACTCAACCTGGCCTTTGTGGCCAACCTGTTCAACATGCACCCCTCCCTACAGAGAGCTCAGACCAACGGCATGGAGATGGGTCACATAGAGGGTAAGGCCCAGCGTTCTCTGGGTATCTGTACCATCCCCATGACTAAAGCAGTGGGAACCCACTAAACCCCAGTGTGTTCATGTCTTTGAAGGTGAGACCAGAGAAGAGAAAACCTTTAGAAACTGGATGAACTCCCTGGGTGTGTCTCCATATGTCAATCACCTGTACAGGTAAGTGGAACAGGACTGTATGGTTTTGATCTGCTGATTAGGAGTGGAAACCATTCAGGTACCAGTGGAGCAACCAGCTTCCATCAGTTTGTATTGATTGGTATTGTGTGTCCTTCAGTGACCTGAGTGATGGTTTAGTGATCCTGCAGCTCTTAGAGAAGGTTAACGTCCGCGTGAACTGGAAAAAAGTCAACAATCACCCGCATCCTGTCCTTGGTGCCAACATGAAGAAGGTGTGAGAACTATTCATGTAACTACACCTGGTGGAATAGTTAAAGGACTAAAACAGAACTTTTTTTTCCTCACCTGTCAAAGCTGGAGAACTGTAACTACGCTGTGGAGTTGGGCAGGGACGTCGCTCACTTCTCTTTGGTTGGCATTGGTGGAGAAAACCTGAGTGAAGGCAGTCCCATGCACACCTTGGCTTTGGTCTGGCAGCTGATGAGGAGGTCTGAGGATTTGGGATATTTGCCTGCAGTCATACTTTATTTTCGAAAATATAAGCTGTCATTTAGACGGATCACACTTGTCATCCTGCAGGTACACAGTGCTGGTGTTGTCAGATCTGGGCGTGGGAGAGAAGGTCGGAGATCAGATCATCCTCAACTGGGTTAACACCACCTTGAGTCAGAAGCAAAAGGACACACAGATCAGCAGCTTCAAGGTGTTTGTTTCATCAAAGGCTATAATTAGCTAAATAAAAGTACAAATATGCTTTTTATTTATATTTTAACATATATGAGTATATCTATTTGTGTGTCTGAAGCTCCCTCTTTGTTTTCTGCAGGACCATCTGATCAGCACCAGTCTGCCGGTGATCGACCTGATCGACGTCATCGCTCCCGGCACGGTAAAGTGGGATATGGTGAAAAAAGGAGAAAAAGGAGGGCTGAGGGAGGCCGATAAACTCAGCAATGCCAAGTAAGAGACTTCAAATGTCATGAGATCAAGAAGAATGATCCAGGAGTGAAAAGGTTACACCTCAAAATGAGTATTTTCTTCATCAAAAGTCATCATCATCTTTTTCCCTTCCTCTTCTTCTCCAGGTACGCCATCTCATTGGCTCGAAAGATTGGAACTCGCGTCTACGCGCTGCCAGACGACTTGGTGGAAGTGAACCCCAAGATGGTGCTGACACTGTTTGCCTGCCTCATGGGTCATGGTTTGAAGAAGGTCATCCGCTAGAACAGACATGAAAAACCCACCTGACAAAACATGGATATTCAGTTTATTCAGTGTTTATTTTCACATCATTATCTTTCCTCTAACTTTTGAAAAGTGATCAGACAGAGAAAAGCAATCCATCATTCATGGAATCAACATGTGTTTAAGTTAAACGTCTCTATCAGTTTCTACCTTTACTCAGCCCTGATTTTATAGAACAATTGTTGCCATTTACTTCTGGAATTCCACAACTAATGTTTTTATCTTTAAATGTTTATTGAATGTTTCCATGTAATTATTAAAGAAAATCTATTAAATGTCAACATTTTGTGTTTGTTTTCTCTCGCATGTACATTTCCATAGATTTGCTTTCTAAGTCGATCTGTGTGAGGCTGCGTGAGGCTCTGCTTTATGGATCTATTTCTATTAACTGCACTTTGGTGATTTGGTTATTACAAAAATTTTATCAATATTTGCTAATTGTTGATTTTTACTGTCTGACCTTTAGCTGGTATTATCTTTATTAGTATATGGAGCTATTTATTCAAAGTAGAACACTCAGTTCAAACTGACTATAATAATTAACCCAAAATCTCTACAGCTGAAAATAATGCATGCACTAAATGAATTAGACTTAATCTTTTCAAATATCAGCTGTTTTTTAATTGCTAATGTATTCACTTTCATTAAACAAAATCCTGATTAAGTACCTTTATCTGTTTACAAGCTTTTAATTCAGTAACTTTTTCATCTGATTTCGCTGCAATTTTAACTTAATTTTTAGTCTTTAATTCTATTTGCCATTTTCTGTCATGAGTGTTTCACTTTTGAGTTACAGAGAATATCTTACATAGATAAAACAATATATATATTGTATGCATGAGGTTCCACCACAGACAACCATTCAACCTTTTACTGGAATAAAAGAACGGAAAGAGGGGGATCTACTGTTTATTGTGTGTACAGGCAGGTGTATAGTATTTGAATCAAACATCATTTTCAGTCATAACCTGTTTGATGGCATTTATTTATAAGCATAACACATCAAAATACTGTTTCACTGTTTTCTTTGGTAACAAAATCAAAGACCCTGTCGTTCCCCTTACCAAAGTTTTACTTAAGCATCACTTTTGTCCAACATTAAATTATATTTTCCTCCAGTCTTAGAGCTCAGGAGGTTCAACACTGACAAATGGGGGGAGCTTGGAGTCAAACCATAAATATATTTTGATAGAACACCATTACCCTACTGTGTCTTGCAGGCCAGTGAGTCTGGAGAGCTGGTCAGGTTTTTTAAGATCACACTCATGCATTACAAAGAGTTCCCCAGACTTTGATTGAGTTCATACATGGACTGTAAACAAAAGTATAATGGTTGAAATATATTATATTTGGGACACATGACCTACAATCATTTCATTACAGTATGTATAAATTAGTATTTCCTAAAAACATATTTTAGATTAACTTCATCTCGTCGCTAGTTTAGTTATGTCATCAAATATAACTGATTGTAAGTGGCTATAAAACGAGAAGCTGAATAGTAGAAAAGGATCACTGTGTGCAGACCCGGGCTAATCTGTTCTGACATTGAGAAGCTCCGTGGTGGCAAAATTGCACTTTGCTGACTATAGCATCTCAAAAACTCCATCAAGGTACTTGAAAAGATTTCAAATACGCAGTAAACATTGACCCAGGCCTCTTTTCTTGAACAGCATGTGAAGTAGCAGCTCTGAGATTCAGATCATGCTCGGGGCTGCGCTGTGGAGGATGACGTCCCCGACCACCCGAACCAGGGTGACGTCTTCCAGCCCACCGACTCTGTGCTCGTACTCCAGCAGGTGAGTGCCGTCCACTGCCACTTTAAACATGTCCTCCTCCACGAGGATCTTCAGCTGCAGGGACAGCGACAGAAACCACATCATAGGTATATCATCTTACATTGTTTTGATTTACGGTGTTCTCAATTATATGTCCATTTTCAAAAAAACAACATACACGGGCAAAATAAAAATTAAGTTTACGCCATTTTACTCGACGTCTGTCTGCCACAAATGTTGGAATTGTAAAATCACTAGCAAACTTTTAAAAGCACATAATACCATGCTACCATGAATGTACAATAAATAAGAAAAACATAATATTTTTACCTCGTGAACCACAATGTGGAAGAAAGGGCTGAAGATGTGGCGGTGACATTTTTTTCTATACTATATTATAAAATAAAATTGCTTATAAGTTTAAAATAGATTCGGAATAACCATCGTCATTATCTATTCGTAATAATTCCTGAATTTCCTTTGGGATTATTAAAGTATCTATCTATCTACTTATAGAAAATACATCCAGAAATTAAGTACAGAACAAAACTGGGAATGGTTATTTCCGGTTTAGCCAAGAGACAAGGTAATTCAACATCACGTTTCCTCGAGCCAGTTAAGAGCATAAGCCGAGGTACACCTCTATTACTGAAATGCCAGCGTTGAAGAAAAATTTCTACGGAAAGTCACTTTCACAATTGGTAAATCAAGTCCACTGGAAGCTAAAATGCCAACCTTTAACTGCATATATAGAAGTTTGTATTTGCTAGCTTTCCTCTACAGAAAGGAAATGAAGTTGATAAATCCATAGCCAATGATCAGGGATCAACAGCACTTGTTCTGTGTACACTCAGCCCCATCCACCAGTGATTATGGACAGCACTCGTCGCCGTGCACGAATAATTCACTACCTCAACCTGTGTTTACCACAAGGAAGTGGTAGCTGCAGCCTTTTCTCAGACAATGCTTTGTCCTTAACAACCAGACACTGTGTGTAATGAGTGGCGGTACAGTGACTAACAATTTGTCATGGGCAGCGTGACGGTTAATTCAGCTGCAGTGTCTAAAGAGCAGGATAAGTACCTCTTATTCAGCATAATCATACACATAAGGCCCAGATTGAAGTAATCTACTGAGAACGTAAAGGTATTAGCATAAACAACGCCCAGGATAGACTATCTTGGACCTGAGCGTGATCAAATTTAACAAATATCTTACAGACAAAATGAGATGTGGCCTATAAAAGAGAAACATGCTCTGCAGTTCAGCACAATTAAGAGCAAATGGTGAGAGCTGGAAAGGCTTAGTCATGAACAAAATGTGAAATTTTTTTGGCCTCCAAACCTAGAGTTCCAGTATTTACGCACATTACCTCAAAACGACGTCCCTGAACAAATGGGAAAGCAGCTTCTCGCTCCTCTGGCCCCCAACATCCACCTAGGTTGGAGTTTCTGACGATGGTTTGCTCATTAAACCGAGGATTGAAGTGAAACACCACATCTGGGCCTTTGATGAAGTCAACTTGAAACCTGCAACAAAGTGCGGACTGAGTGTGCCTGACAAGTAATTACCCTTAAAAAATGCGCTGAAAGCCATGACCTGGAGGATCAGCGTCATTGTACGATTATCATAACTCATCTTGTAAAGTTCTTCAAAGTGACACAACAGAACAACTGGAGAAGGCGTGTCGGTCCTCATACCTGTCGGCACCAGGAACAGGCTCCCCGACTATCGTGATTAAAAGCCGTGGCATAATTCCAGCATGAAGAGGGAGATCGTACGGCACCATCTGTGGGACAGATTCAGATTTTACAATCAGTACATTTCTTGTGCTCAATTCATAAATATAATAATTTTAAAAAATGAATATTCACAAATGATTGTTCACCGTCTTTATTTGGCAACTTGACAAAAATAGTAACAGTGTGAAGCCTTTTTATAGTCTCCCATGGCTGGAAGCACAACTGTTGACATTTCAACACAAATAATCAACTGGGTAACAAACAGGTTACTAAATATAATAAGAAGGAAAATTTTAGTTAAACATTATACAAAGCCTAGACTCTGCCCACATTCCTCACACATCGCTCCCAGTGAGTCATCATGTCCTTCTTTAAGTTCAACAATCTTACACAATACGTACACCAAGATAAGTCAAGATAAAGCCAAGTAAAAGAAACAACTTTTTAATACAAGGCATCGAGTACACAAAATAATTCAGAAAAAAAAAATTCTCTGAATTAAAATCACGTGTGGAAATAATGAAGCATATATGTAATCAAAAAACTTGTGATTTAAGTCTTAATGTAGGTGAGGTTTGTGTAAAAGTTTATTATAATAGTAAATCATATTGCACTTTATTAAAATGATACAATCCCCCAGACAGATTGAACAAAAACATTCAAACACATTTCATGCAACTTAATCAATCCATGTCGACTGAAGGGGCTGTCCTTGTCCGACTGAAAAGTTGAGTTCATTGGTTTCAAAAATATGGTGGCTTATAACGAGGCTGAAAGACAAAAATACATTTATTTTGGTGGCTGCTTTTGAATATTGGTTTTATGTCATGTTTTACAGCCAAAGATATAGAAAAAGGCAGAGCCCTGAAAATTCACCACCCTGAAGGACAAACCCACCGAAGCAGGCACCCTTCATATATTTTAATTAGTCGTTATTTCAGAAGAATCCCCATATCTTCCCAATAGCTTGTCAACCCTGAATCCCAAATTCTGCAACCCCAAGAGCGAGACAGCAACAGCACACCACAGACGACATGCAGAAAGCAAGCAGCATGTTTATTAATCGGTGCCAGTACTCACCAACATGCCTCCTGGAGCTGCAGGTCCCCCATACGGACCCACCGGCCCTTGACCAGGACAAAAAGGGCCAGGAGCAGGAGGGAAGCCTCCACCTGCCGGTGATCCCCATGACCCAGGGGGAATTGGGGGAAAACCTCCACCAGGAAATGGAGGGAAAGAACCGGGGCCAGCTGGAGGGGGGAATGCACCTGGCCCGCCTGGTCCATACATTCCATTGCCACCTCCTGGCTGACCTCCTGGATAAGGCACATTTGGATAAGGCCCAGGGGGAGCTCCAGGACCAGAGGGGAACGGTCCAGTCGGGTAAGTAGCTGGGCCTCCGGGTAGCTGTCCTGGAGCTCCTTCAGGTGGGTACTGCCCAGGGAACTGCCCCGGGAACTGGCCAGGTGCTCCAGGACTGGAGGGGAACTGCCCTGGAGCTCCTGGTGCAGGTGGATACTGTCCTGGCATTCCGGGACCAGGGGGGAACCCACCATGTGCAGGAGGAGGTCCTGGGTATTGCCCAGGTGCTCCAGGACCAGAGTGAAATGGAAACTGCCCTGGAGCCCCTGGCCCTGATGAGCCACCACCGAAGTCGCCAGGAGCTGAGGGCTGAGAGGGAGCTCCTGGGGCCGAACTAGGCCATCCTGGGTTTGCAGGAGCTGTGGGGTTGTTGGCTGGGGCAGAGGGGTTAGTGTTCCCTACTTTCTTTACCTTGCCGGAGTTTTCATCTGCTAAGGCATCTGTCAGCTTAAGGAGAAGAGAAAGAGAAAGTGAGCATCTGCATCAAAAAAGACCAACAAAAACTCGAATAACTAAAAAAGTCAAGAACTCACCGAGAAATCCGCCATTTCCTAAAACAAAAGAGAAAACATTTATTTTAAACTCATGATGACAACCGACCACAATCATTGAAGGTGTGTCACATAGACTAAATGTTTCCGTCCAGACATATAATCAACCAAACCAATTGTGGCAGAGTCGAAATAGCTCGACCGAGCTAAAATATTAGTACGACAAGGTAAACATATAGTAAATTGACGTGACGTACATTGTAACGCGTTACGGAATTTAGTTTAGTTTGCTAGCGACCTAGCTAACACAGGCTAAATATTAGTTGACGTTCAGATGACTGTCTTCTTTCTGTAAACGCCATGGCGTCATAAAGAGAGTCAGTGGGTAACAAAAACTAATATTTTATGGTACCTCGCTCTGAAGCTGGGCTCCTCTCAAAATTTAGGAGGAAAATGTGATGATTTATCCGGCTAGGAAAGCCAGTTAGCCTGCCGAGGTAATGCGCTACAAGCTAACGCTGGCTCCGCTTTCACAACTACAACTCCCAAAGTAGAACGACGCGCACGCGCTACACTGATGACGTATCGCAAGGGCGGGGCGCGTGCTATAAACACGAACTGTACAGAAAAACTGTACATGTACACGTTCATATAGATGAGAAACGCAGTGACTTTGACCGATAATTGCATATTCAAGCAAGTTCTGTTCTAGTTTCTTTTTTCTTTCAGCTTTCAGTGTGACAAAATAAATTGTTTTTGTAACTGTATATTCAGACGAAAACATTATCTATTTCACTCCCCTGTTGTGGACTCCCTCACCTCTCTCCTCCCCCCATTGCCCCTTTGTCTCTCAACTCTATCACACATCCAGCCCAATTACACCTCTTTCGCATTCAGCACTCCCACCCTTCTTACACCGGTCAGCACAAGGATGTTGGACCTGATGGCATCAGCCTGGACCCATCATACTTCATTCCAAGCTTCAAAACTGTGAAGGAAATAATGACTGCTGACATGTGGACATCAGTCGACATGGATGCGTACCTTGGTGTCACTTCCCGTTATGTGTCAGACGGCCTAGATCAGCCTGCTATGCTTTTAGATGTGCAGTATTTTCGTTTGACCCACACAGCAGCTAATTTTTCAGATGCAATTGCAAATTTGATGACATAATGGAATCGCTGAAAATGTCTGTGGAGTGGCGACTAATGGAGCTCACAATATTGTGGCAAGTGTTACTCAGCCAAAGACATATTTATTACTTTGCACACATGCTGAATCTCATTGTCATAAAATCACTCTGTCCGACTTCTGAGCTGGAAAACATGCGCAGAAGAGCCTGCAAAGTAGTCATGGTTTCAGTTGTCCACCAGATGTCATTGTGACTGGATAAATAAAAAGATAAATAAATTGTATACAGTCAAATGTATTTTCCATAGTCAAAGAAAACAGAAAACCTTAGTGGAGCAGTCCTGTGTAGGTGTGTCAAGATGAGGAGGGGGCGACATTATGATGAGATAAGAAGTCTTATGGCATGTAGAAAAAAACTGTTTTTGAGCTGGCGGTCCTGTTCCGCAGCAGTAACAGTCCATGGTGGGGGTGAGAGGGATCTGAGGTGATGACAATGCCCTGGATGGAAGGAAGTGAAGTCCCTGTGATTTTCTCTGCTGTTTTCACCACCCTTTGTTTGGACTTCCAGTCAGATGCTCTACAGGCCCCAGACCAGACAGAGACTGGTCGGGGGCTGGTCGGAATGCTTTCTAGAATCCCTCTGTAGAAAGTGATGAGAATGGGAGTGGGTAGGTGTATTCTACTCATGCAGCCCCAAAAGTGGTAGGTGTTCTGTGTGCTTTGCTTCATATGTTAATGTAAAATCCAAATTTCCCAGTTTGGAATGAATACAGTAAATATCTTAGTGTGTCTCTTATCTTATCTTATCTTATCTTATCTTATATATCCTGGAAGAAAACATGGCTATTAACTGAATAATTTTGGCTCAAATAATATGCAAAACATGTCTCTTAAAATACGTTTATGAAATGATGTTGACCTTCATTGACCTTTTTGTCACCAATATGATTATTTCCAGGATTACGTTTATGATGGCTGAATTTTTTTGTTGCATTTTCTTCTTTTCTCTGTTTTAAATTAGTCAGGTTGATGTTATTGTTCTCATTGTCTCAAGTCAGTCAGTCAGTCATTATCGTAACCCGCTTAATCCGCTGACTCGGGTTGCCGGGGAGCCGGTGCCTATCCTGGCAGTCTCAGGGCGTGAGGCGGGGGACACTCCGGGCACGACGCCAGTGTACCACGGAGCCACACAGAGACAAACAACCACTCACACACACATTTACTCCTACGGTCAATTTGGGACCGGCCAATCAACCTAAAGCGCATGCTTTTGGGGGTGGGAGGAAGCCGGAGAACCCAGAGAGAACCCACGCAGACACGGGGAGAGCATGCGAACTCCGCACAGAGCGGGACTCGAACCCGTGTCCACCGTGTTGTGAGGCGACATTTGTTAAAAATGTGAAAAGTTGTTGAAGGTTTTAAAATAAATAAATAATTTTAAAACATTTGCGTTACTGTTGTTATTTTATTCTCAAAAAATTTCAAGCGTTCGTATTTTAAGATTTCATTCACATTTCAATATGACTGGGACAATTATGACATATGACATAAAACATATGACATTAAAACAATTGACAGGAACTGGTTTCTCATTGTACTTCAAGCAAGAATTACAACAAGAAGACAGAAGTTCTGAATTTCAATGGTAGTTTTATATATAGTACTAACGCTAAGAATAAAATATATTTCGCTGACATGCAAAAGTCTGTAAAGACTTTCGTAAATTAACCTCCTAAAGCCGCTTGAGCATTGCGGAAGCATTCATGACAAACACTTTTTTATAGGGTTGACAGTGGGGCGCGCGCTTGTTTGGGATTGGTCGGACCAGTCACAAGATGATGTGAAGTAAAAAAATAAAAACCAGTCAGAAGCGTCTGAACCGTCCAGAGCAGCAGGCACATCTACGAGGATTTGTACGGTTTTCCACAATGGTACGTGGTTCTTTCTTTCTTTCAGAAAGATGAAGACATTTTCATTTCTGATTTTTAATATTGTGTTCTAAAGACACCTGAATTTTTTAGGTACCATCGGAGAAAAAGTCAGGTCGTATATTTGGTCATTTTTGTTAGCTTTCTAGCCTAGCATGAATGCCACCCACTGGCCATTGTTAGTCAAACGTCGACGGAAGATGAATGTTAATTTCCGGCTGTGAATTCCAGAATAAAACATGGAAGACGTAAAGTACAGTATTTCAAATTATTTGCAACAAATACCAGACTAATTGAAAATCATTTGTGATTTTTTTCATAACTATCAAACGAGTAAGGATTCCAATATAATTTCAAAATCTATGGGTTACGTACGGCAGTTCAGAAACTGACTTTTTTGTGGAATAAAGTCCAAACCCACATAAACGATAACGTGTTGTCGACGGATCTAATATTTTGACACTTTTATTTTGAATAAGAAACAGGTGGACTTCCTGTAATAGCATTTGTCTTGCTTGTTAACTGTTAGCGTTGACGTGTTCCAACTCGTGTATGGGTTGGGGAAAGGTGTCACCTGTCAAAGCATTTCTCGTTGAATAAATGCTCTTTCGCAGTCTTTGGTATTTGGGTTGTAGCAGTGCGGCTGTCATGTTTAGAGTTATTTAGCTGAGGCTACTGTTTCTACATTTCTTAACTAACTCACTACTTAAGGTTAGCAGGCTGACATTTCCTGGTTCTATCGTAAATCGCACTCGTGATGTAGGGCTAGAGGAAGTCGAACCAAAACACGACTCATCTCTGCATGTTATTTCTCAAGCACAAACACTCCAGTCTCTTGTTAATCTGAAAAGAAGTCTTTGAGCTCCAGACTCCCACCAGCCATCTGTTCAGGAAAGTGTAATTATAGATTCCTGAGTTTACATCTCTCTGGTGGCGTTATGTAATGAATCCTTTTTGAGACGTCTGTTGTCTCTGATTAATACCCATGGGTCGGATTAGACTCATAGTTGCGATAAAGTTTTTATTTAATTGTATGAGTTTTGTAATTCTGGATGGTAATATCAACTCACAACAGTCTGTGCCTGCAGCTGACATCCATACATACTAGAAACCCTCTTCAAACATTATCAATAAAATGAGTCCAAATTCTAATCAAGCGATAAATTTAAATGTACACGAAATATACCTTTTTGTTGAGATTTTTATTATTTATGAGCAGAAAAATCAACTCTTAAAAAAGGCATTGAAAATCTCAGTTCGGTGTTGTAAAACTTTATGGATCATGTGTAGCTACAATTTTCCTTGACATGTATAATTTTGTGTTAGCTGCTTGTTGCGCTGTCATAATATTGTAATTGATAGACAGGCAGCCTTTGTTTGTGCCTAATGTGGACATTACATCTTCCACCATGTCAACATCCTCATCCAAAATACACCAATGCAGCTACCCTTATCCTTTTTGAAGTAAATCACCATCTGCCTGCTCCTGGCCATTTTCAAATTCAGTGGTTTGTTCAGTGGTGCGTTTGCTTTTGCGCCACACTTGTAAGCTTCCTTTCATGTAATCATGTGGTTGAACAGCAAAGAATGTGTAAATTTAACTCCAAACTGCTCTCAATTATACGTTCATAAATATTTTCACAAACATGGAGTAGTTGCAAATGTGTTTCTCTTGTATTTTCTTTCCAGAGTAACTCACTGACAGTTTGCGAAGTGGATACATGCCTGGTCAAAAAGGTGGAGGAGTTCCGTTTCCGGAAGAAGACCAATGATGCAGCAATCATTAGTGAGTCCATGTTTCTTGTCCTTGACCTATTTTATTTTACATATTTTTGCTGTGGGTCAAACAGAGAAGATATACAAGTTCCAGATAAATTGAAAACAGATAAGAATAAAGGAATTTTAGTCAGTCACAGTTGTTTTTTTGTTTTTTATTGTTCTTACAGTGTGACTTGTTTTTTTTTTTTACACTATCAGTCCATGAGATTGTGCAGAGTTGGACCTTCTTAAAGATCTGCCTCACTACCGTTCACACTCATGCCTTGAGCTGATTGGTTGATGCTTCCTGCTACGTTAAACAAATTGCTGGCAAACATGTTGACTCAGCAGATCAAGTTATTGAACTTTTAAATGAATCTCTTCTCACTTGAGAGCCAGCTAGATTAGCTTTGCAATAAGTCTGGCAAGCTGCTCCCATTTAGTTATTAATCTAAGCTAAATTATCTTTTGCCTGGATGCATTTATGTTACAGGAATGAGAGTCATTTAATTCTATTCATCTTATTTTTTTTTGAAAGAAAAGATGTCCTTCTAATCTCGATTTATTCCTTTACAAATAAGTGTGAAGCTCATTGTTTAGGATCGAAGGCCAGCATTTGAAGGTGCATCTGCTATCAATTGATTAAAATAAGACACTACCATAATATTTGACTGGAAATGTGGACAATTTCTGTATATTTGGTGAATGGAGCTGCCTCCATATACAGCAGCTGGTGTGATGGTTTAGTGCTGTATCAGACTGAAGCTTTATCCTCAACTATCTCTGGATCAAAAAATTCAATCAAAAGTGGATTAGGAGTGTGCACGGCATGGACTCTGAGGCATACGCACCTAATAGGAAGTAGGAGAAAGAGTTTGCTATAATTTATTTGTTTTTTGTTGAGGTTTGTATTATTTTATTATTTTTACATTCACATTTCTTTAATAGTGAACATCATTATGACTGCTGCTTGCCTGCTGAACACATTATGGTTTCCATGTTTGTCTTGTTTTACCCCCCAGTGAAGATCAACAAAGTACAGCGTCAGGTCATTCTCGAGCAAGAGTTTGAGGTACGTTATTAAATTCATCATCATACTAATATGTAGTTTATCATTCAGTCCATAATTTATGTCTAATTTTTCAATGAACATTTACTGATATGAAATTCATGAATTTTCTATGAAAAAGTCAATCATAGTATCGCTGTTAGTCAAATAAGTGGATTCAATCAAAGTCAATGAAGATAAAAATTTCTATCGGCTATCAGTTATTTCATAAGGAAGATAAGCACCGGTGACTGAAACTGCAGATGGTATTGATAAAATATCATGGAAAAATACAAAAATCATGCAAAAAGTGCTCTCTATTGTCTTTACAAAAGAAGAGGATGGAGAAAAAAAGACTGCTTTTCTTATCCTTTTTATTTTAATTAAATTACCATCCACTTATTCACTTGATTTTGTGAGTGTATGTGATGAAAGATGATGAACGACAGTTTCACTTCAGTTTCCCTTGGCCACCTTTTCATTTTCATTTTTCCTGTACTCCTTGGTAAGATGGAGCTGAAGGAAAACCAGGAGACTTGGAGCTTGGTCTCATTCAAAATAATTATAGAGATCAGAACATGTTCCATATCTCCATGTTCTGCACTCTCTGCCACACTGCCTTCTTAATCTTTCAGCATATTTTGATCAGATAATGAGCAAATAAATCCGATGAGTGAAAACACCAGAATTGTTGGTTTTGTCTTGACTAGTTTGACTGAAGTATTAACAATAACCTGGTATTTTAGAAAAGGTGTAAGTGGCAACACTTTTCCGTGAATAAAAGTAGACCTAAATACTGAATAAAGTTACTAAAATTACTTTCTAGTCCTGGCAAATAACAAAAGATCAAGAAAATGCAAATAAATTTGATTTAAAACAAGAATAAATTAAAACAACTCAAATAAAAGAACCATACACCTGAGCATCTTGTTCTTGAAGTATATTGTACATTATTGTAATTGGATTTTAAATATAATATTGGGATACAGTGGATGAAGGTTGTTTATTCAAATAGTAAATCAGTCAGTTTTAAGATTGTTTATCAACTTTAAGCATTTCATGATTACATCATATTCTACAGAACAACTTCACACTCAGCTTGTGTGTTTCAATGTAAAAGACGGCAAAGTAAATTTATACTCCACTATAAACTGGAACTTCAAAACGCTGAACTTTGTGTGATTAAATTTGAAATTAAGTGGATAACTTTTTTTTTTCTCTAATGAGATTTCTGTTTTTTAAGGACATCTCTCTCGATGAACTAAGGGAGGAACTGCCAGAGCGACAGCCCAGATATCCTTTCATTCAATGGCCCGTCCTGTTTATACACACAGAAAGATGTAGGCGCAACAGATAGGCTGTTTATGGGCTGACTTATCCAGTTACATATGTCGAGGTGGCATAATGTACCTTAATAGCGCAGTGGTTATTTTCAGATAGTGGAATGAACCGCACCAGAAAAGGAGCCGCAAATGTGATTTATTTTTATGTGTAGGCTGTGTTATAAAATGAAGCACTCCAGCTTTTTCCTTCGGTTTCTGCTGTCCTGTTGTAGTTTTGTGTCCTTCCTGTCTTGTTTATGTTGCATTGAGTCCAGATGTGAAATCTGTAAACTGCCCTTAGCACTGGGAACATATGTCCTCTACAGCTACAAACGCAAACATGATGACGGACGTATTTCCTATCCTCTCTGCTTCATCTTCTCCAGTCCAGTGGGTGAGAGATGTTTTGACGGAATAGGACACAATGTTCACTGCACTGGTTTTGGGTTGTTCATGTTGGTGTATTTGTGTTTTGACAGGTTGCTGTCCAGAACTTCAAATGATGTATGCAGGAAGCAAACTCACATTGGTGAACTCCATTAATTGTACCAAGGTTGGTTAGCTATAGAGCTGCTTCCATAACTCTCTCATATTGATTTTTTTTAAGATCTAGGGAAGTGTTCAAAATCTAGAATTTTTTTTTTTTTTTTACAGTATTTATTCGGTCCACCACTTTGATCCAGATTTAAATACCTCAATAAATGTTGAAAGGATTATCTGAATTTTGCCATAGGTGTTTCACTCAGGATGTTTTTTTTAATCATTTTCTTGACATCGTAATTTTTCCATCTGGCACCATCATCAGGTTCCTTTTGTTTTTCCCCTTCAGCCTTGGCTGCACTTAGTGCTATAATGTCAAATGCATCTTAACATCAGTGTTGTCATTTTATTTGTGCTACTGATGTTCATGAGCCATGTTAGTGCTGATGTTAGTGCCTGATCACACCAGGTATAATTTCTGCATAAAAATTGTAATTTCCAAGAGTTATTCATAAATAAATAAAGATAATTAAATATTTTCATAAAATTTGCAGACAATCACGTTAAATGACACCCCCTCCCTTTTTTTGTGTTTTTGTTTGTTTGTTTTATAATAGCCTTCTTGGTGTCCTAAGTGTCAGTGGTTCAATATGTTATGTAAAATCTGTTGTTGTATTACCTGCTTTACAGCAATCTTGTCCTTTGTGAATAATGTCTTCGACCCTGCTTTGTGTGTTTCTCCAGGTGTTTGAGATCAGAAACACAGAAGAAATATCAGAGGAGTGGCTCAGATCAAAACTTGGCTTGTCCATTTAAAGCCGTCCCATCCGGTGGTCTGGGATACAGAGAGGATCTGGATAGCATGACTGAATTCATCTGTTGGGGAGAGATGTTTCTTAATTGAATTAACACTCTCATTGCTTATGTTCAGGATCATATAAAGGCAATGTAATATTTTTTTCTTGTAGTTTACACACCATTATTTTTTGCAAATATGAGCCTCCTGAGTTGACCTCTCATAATTTGAGTCTTGGTAGGATTATACCACAGCAGCATAGCATGAATATTCTTTATTGTTATAATAAACCTACTGTTAGAATATTCTGAGCATCCAAGAATAGTTGGAAATATCAGTCCTTGTGTATTTTTAACATATAATAATAACACCATTTGACAAGTAGCTCTTCTTATACGTGGTGCTAATCCAATTTAAGATGTGTCCATTCTCCAATATTCTAATCTCTAATGGTGTGGATAAAGCTGTACTCTCTTTAACTTGCATATTCCAATATTATCACAAGTCAAAATATTTCCACAGAAACATTCCAGACTGGATACTTTATTACTTAACGAAAAACCTCCATCATTAGCAAGATCGTTTTGAAAACACTGCACACTTTTTAAAGCTAGTGGGCTACTACTCTGTATAAGTGGATTACTGTATCTTTTGGGACATTGTTTGCTAATATTGTGCATTACAGCTGTTTGTTTATGAATGTTGTGCTCCGTTCTGATGTAAAGCCACTTTGCTTGGTGGTCATCACAGCCTTGACAATGTTGGCCAGTTGTGCTTCGTACGTAGACTCAGTGGGTAATGTTTCATAGAACAGGGTTTGACCTACATAGCTTTTTGAAGAGATACGACTGAGTGTATTGAATGTCTAATGTGTCCACGCAGCCTGTGAGTAACACTTGTTTGCTCACCTCTAAGACTTGGACTGTAGATCTTTAAGTTTGAATTAAACCCTTTAGAACGCATAAATTCAGTTAAAGAAAATATAAAACTCCTAGACTGGAAATTGTTACCATTCTATCAGCAAGATTTTTTTAAATTCTGTACAAAGAATGCAGAAAATCCAAAAGCCTCACAGACATTCTTTGCGGTTTGGCATGTATAGATGGTTAACTTATGGAAGAACACTACATTCATTTAAAAAAACCCAAGATGACCAAAGCATGTTGCTTTGAGTGATCGATAACCCTAGATGCATGGTAAACTGGCAACTTTCTGTTGAATATCTTGTAAAAAAAGATTTCAACTAATCTGACATGAAAACTCTAAAGTTGCGAAAGCTTTAACGGATGGAAGTTCTTAACACCAATTTTTCAGTTTGAGATGTTAAAATATCTCCAATCATGTCAGTGGACTGTGGAGCGATTCTTTGATATGAGTTTCTTGATGAGGATATGGCTGTTAATAAAGAATAATTTACCATCTTGTATTGAGTTACTCCTTTGGAAATACATAAAGGGATCAAAGTGACTGATTTAAACTTGCATGATGTCATATTGCTAAATCTACTGTACCAATGCCTTGTCTTGATTTTTATTTTGGGCATTTTTGTGTCAAATGGAAAAAAAGAGGTTAAAATAAAAATATACAAATATGTTTTGTGAAAAAAATAAGCTTTTCTGGAAAATCATTGTTTTTTTGTAACAATTGATATTTTTTTTTAATTTTCTGATCTTTCAACTGGGTGTGCTTTTTGAAGTAATCATTCAACTAAATTACATGTTTGCACAATAACACTAGTTCATATGAGTTATTAATGTTGTGGGAAGTTTTTCAGTCTAATATAGCATCAATGCTAACTATTAATAGCAATTCACTTTGGAATCTGGATGCAAGTGGGATGTAAATGTGTCGACATCATTGCCCAGTGTATTGATATTGATCACTTTATCAGACTGTCCTGTGGTTCTATTAGCTTTCTCTCCTTTGTAGTGAACATGTTGTATATTTGACCTCTTCAATCTCTTGAGAATGTATTGTTAAGCTCTTAATCATACCTGCTGTTGTCATTTCTTTCCTTAGAAAAACATGTATCACAACCACTTGCCTCATGGCAACTAATTTTTGTATTTTCCCATCCTTTATAAAAGTTTTTGTCCAAATAAAATGACTGATGTTTTCTCTTGCCTGCTGCAGACATTTTCAAATTGAGGTGTGATTTGTTGTATGTACTCCAGCATGGACATAGACAAAACTCATTTGCAATTTGGCTATGTTCACATTACAAGTCTCGTTTTTCAGCTCTGGTTGTGCTACTCTGAATGTTTTTTTTAAATCTAGGATCACATATACGAGGCTCAATTCGACATTTGTTAGAATTAAATGTGGTAGAAATCTGTTTTCAGGGCCACTTCAAATCGGGAATTTTGGAGCCCTTTCATATGTGCAACATGTTTATAAAGGGCTGGAGGTCGTCATTTTTCTGTTAATGATGTGGATGACTCGTTCAAATACATGTTAATGCATGTAAAAATAGGTATGTCTCCAAGGAAATGACGGCGAGGCTTCAGACAGGAGGGGGTTGTGACGTTTTGACGTGACTTTTTGATAGGTGTTCAATCCACAAATGGGTGGGGTCTAAACAGCTAGTAGCGGTTAGCAAGTAACTGTTCTTTTTACATCCCGCTTCAAAGCGGTGATGTATTTGTCAGTGTTCATTTGTTTGTCTGTTCACATGTCCACCAAATATCTACGCAACCATTGCAGATGAAACAAAAAGCACATTACTCGGGCAGCAAAGGGGATGAAACTGAGATGATGACCTTGACCTTGAGGAAACTAGGTCAAGGTCAAATTTCAACATTTGTACACTCAGGAACTGGAGAAGACAGAAAGATGAGGAAGAAGGCCAATGTGAGTAAGACCAAAAACTTGAGAATATACTTGATTATATTCTCCTTCCGACCATAGATCATACATGTTGTTTTATATAAATGTTTCTTGAAAAACTCTGGTGGTATTACCTGCGGATGTCAAAGTTAAGTTTTTCATAGTAGAGGGAAACCCTGTTTCTTTGCTGTGCTCATGACAAAAAAACGCTTTGATCCTCCTCCAAACGAATAAATATGTTACTCCAGGAGATGGCAGTAATTCAACAATAACGTTGCCACAAAGCTGAAATGTGGGTGAAGAAGAAGACACACTGACAACTCTTAAAACGGTGGCGAGGCTGCCTGCATCATCCGCCGACTGAGCCAGGAACCAACGAGCAGAATCGGATAAAAAAATGGCGTTCACATTCGCGGCCTTTTGTTACATGCTTGCTTTGCTGCTTACGGCTGCCCTTATCTTCTTCGCTATCTGGCATGTAAGTATTCAGAGACGTTTAGATGCGACTGCTGTCTTGTCACTCCCACGGTGCTCATGAAAAGTAGATGAAAGAACGAGGGTGGCTGGCTAATGCTAGGACTAATGCTAGGGCTAATGCTAGGCCAGTTTCATAGCTACGTAGTCGAGACGTTTCGGGTCTTTACGTCTCGCGGTAGAACTCCTACCGGAGGATCTGGCGCGCGCTCCGGCCAATAGACGGATCGTAGCATAGCATAGTTCTACAATGAATGCCACGCACGCTAGCCATGGCTAGGTGGATAAGTTAGCTAGCAGCTTAAAAGACTGTATTAATATAGCTTTTTAGATTCCACTTGACATTAGGTGTGTCATTTTTCTTTTAATTACTTGTGTGATTAAAGCAGATGTTTGGAAACTAGTCTGGCGTTTGTGATTATTAGTGTTTAGTTAGCTTGCTAGCTATTTAATTAGCATGTTCAGCAACTGTCAACTTCCAAACCTTACGTTCAAACTACCAAAGTACGCAAATATAGTTCACTCAGAACTTCCGGGTTTTGTGGCGGTGCCTTCAAGAGGTTGAAAAATAATCGGAGAAATTGGCGTTTAAATTCTTGCTGAGTATTATTCTTTAAAATACAGTAGTGGTGACTTAACTAAACACAAGCCACTTAAAAGTACTTTTTATTGTTGTATGGCAGACTATCTCCACTATTGCTTTAGCCTTATTTACTGGTTCCCTTTTTAATGATTTCAAAAATTAAATTGGAGGAAGGATGAAAATCCTTCCCTGATAAATCCTAGTTCATTAACAGAGTGCAAGAGAAAGGATCTGAATTGTGTCTGGAATCTCCATCTCCTTCAAATTTCATGTCACTTTTCATATGAGTAATACCGTACTGTTTTGCACAAACTACAACAAAATTAGTTTTGTTTTTGGTTAGAATTGGATGCACTATTTATTTTAATGTTGTAGTTTACTCTCATTCATTGAGGACTTCTTCACAAATGCCATTCTGGTAAATTGCAGCCAATTTTGCTGCATGTGAACTAATGGGGAGTGAACAGGTTGTATGTTGAAGGGCTGTGGAACTGGTCTGGGGCATATTTTCTCCTGTTCCCTCAAGCTTGTTTCTGTCTCCTGACAGGTCACCTTTCTTAGTTTTGCAATGCTGCCAGTGTAACAACAACAAGCATTGGTTACAAAGAAGTTATTTAAGTTGTCTCATTGATGGAAACATGATTTGCTAATTATTCTCACATCAAATTTTTTGGATATACAATGCTCAGAAAATGTAAGACTTACTTGTGACGATGTCCCCGATTCTAAAGTGACATCTTCAAATAGCTTTTACGTTTTTGTTTAGAGAGCAGTCCACAACATTAATCCCCCCCAGGTGGAACTTGCTCCATCAAACTGACAAACAAAAGCAGAAAACCCTCCCAAGGAGCTAAAACCAGAAAATCTGTTACATATTTTTTCTTATTACAATATTACTGAAACAAATTCTTGAATTTCAGAATAATTGGTAATTAATTTTCTATCATTTGACTCAATGTTGCAGTTCTAACATGCGATATACAAATACAATGTATTGTTACAATGTATTGTTAGGACCAGTTAACAGAAATAATAGATTTTGCTGATTCCATTTGTCATGAAGATACTGTCAACACTGAGCTGCTTGCTGTAAATTTACACTCTGATCATCTTCTTCCCCAGATAATAGCATTTGACGAGCTGAAGACTGATTACAAGAATCCAATAGATCAATGTAACACTTTAAACCCGGTAAGTGACACCAGCGCTCCCGACACGACTTCCTTCCCTCTTTGACTGCATGCTGTTTTGCTCTGTTGAGGTTTTCTCCATTTATCCGAGGCTGACTTTCTCTGCCTATCTGTCTTTTCAGTCATTTCTTGGCACTGTTTTGCTGAATAATCTGCCTCTTGTTACTTCAGTGATCTTGTCAGCTGTCAGATTCTAACGCCTTTTGTTGTTTTGTTGTTTTTTTCCTAATCTGCTTTTTTTGCACTTTAATAACGGCCAAAAGACAGTTGAAAAGGTCAAAAAGATTAAAAGAATCAAAATTGCATTGAAGGTTTGTACCAATCTTTAAAATGCCCGCTAAGTGGAACTGCAGTCTTGTCATTTTGCACGGCGAAGTGTTTGCAAACGTCTTTTCAGTTAACTAATCTTGAAGTTAAAGCTGGACTACATATTGGGATTAGACAACATACCACCTGCGTTTTTTCTGTTTTGCTTCTTTTTTTTACTTCCATGTAAATTTTTGATTGAATGTTAAATAACACTTCCTTTTTGTATATTTCAGCTTTAACACATTGTGACCAGTAACAGAAACGATAGATTGTGCTTTTCTTTTTTTTTTTAACCAATTAAATTTTAGAATGTTGGATGGATTTGCTACCTTTTTTTTTTTTTAGGTATGGGAGACATAATGTGTAGTGGTGGATGTTCTCTGCACCGATCATATTGATTATAGCTCAGTGTAGCTGTTAACTGAAAAGACTTGCAAATGCTCAAAACATGCATGATTTTGACTATATTACAACCTACCCTTTGTTTGCAAATGGAAAGGAACATTTAGTTTGAAGCAGCAGCAACACGAGGTTTTTATGCTATCCTGACAAAATATAACTGTGTTCATCAGGTTTAGTGGGTTCCCAGTTTAATTCAACTGTTTAACACAAACTGACTGAACACCTGGTGTGGCTTCTGCTAACTAGCTTGCAGCTAGTTATCTTGCAGCTAGTTAAAAGAAGCCTGGGATGAACTCACTGCAGTTTCTGTGTAAAACGGACTGAAGTTAATGCAATACTATCTATATTTCACATTAACAATCCTCAAGTGTTTCTGCACATGGAAACCTTTTCATAATGTTCTTCCGATGTTAAACATTTGATTATTTTAATGTTTATGAAAAACGTTAAAGTGAAAAGCCAATACACTCTCATTCATGAGCTTAACAGTAGTAACTGCAAGTCCAGTACTGTCCAGTAAGTGGGACTGGTCTGAGCCCTGGTATTCGTGGTAATCCTTGTAAACTGGAAGAGGTAATTGGATTTTCGGAAGCAGCTCTGTTCATCTGAGGATCGTGGGGATTGTTAGAAGACGGTTGCTTAAACTTAATGGCTTACTTTGTGTCACATTATCATTGAACGTTTCTGTGGGGTAGAGGCTACTGCCTGAATCAGCAACTAAAAGAAGCGTACTCCTGTAGATGAGCTCAGTGTTGGCTCTAACCTCCGTCACCTGTGGTGGTGAACAGATGGCTGCAGTATCCTAACCCTCCAGCTCAGCCGTATTTGGGTTTAGTGATTGGTTAGTTGGTCGTGGTAGTAGGAGGAGTTATTTCTTGTAAAAATACAGATCCCTCAGTCTCTAATCCATGATGGGCCACAGTTCTATCTGCTCTTTTGGCCAGTTGGCACAGTCTTTGTGCTGCGATTAGTTGTTTTGTATTTGGCAGCACAGTGCAGGAACACACTATGGTAACCCTCCCCCCCCCTCACCTCCCTCTACACACAACCTCACTTTTCCATCTGTGGGCTGTTGTTTGCCCCTATCCTTCTGCTCTTTTTGAATGCATGGCTTCCATGTGGTGCCTCCATCTGCCCCCTGAACCCTGCTCCAGCTTGAACTCCGTCAACCTGAGGCAGGCTGCTGCATCCACACTGCTAGTGCTCCCAGCATGGCTTGTCCATCAGGCAGTGGGATGATTTCTAGGTTTGTCCACACTACACAAGATGTTGAGATGTGCAAATCTGTCTCCAGAGCAAGTCGTGGTGGGCTTTTTACTGGTGGTCAGACTTGTCCGTGCATGACAAACCCAGGGTGGGAAAGTGACCATTTCTGTCCACATACAACAGCGTTTAGTAGCTTTCTGGCCACCGACTCTTATAAACTACCACAATTATAAGTTAGTCGCAAACGCTAAGTTTGACAAGCTCTGCAGAGGAAATGTTCACCTAAAAATGACGATTTAGTCATCTATTCACCCCATTGCTGATGGAAAATTGGGTTAAATTTCTTAGTCCACACATTTTTCCGTAGTGTCCCTGAAGGTGTGGAAGTGTTTTCCCAAAACTTCTCTCGAAATGTTTTGAATCTCCTTTCTTCTTTTCTCACTGCAAAGTATCCTGATTGCTATGGCAACCGAGTCATTCACTTTACCTTACATGGCTTCTTGTCCAGAGGTCAGGCCGTTGCGTTCGTCGCTCAGTCTGGCAGGAGTCTTAATGAAATCCTGCTGCGTGTGATTCCCACATCTTTTGTGTGACATCATTTGTTTTTCTGATGAGATTTTAAAACTCCTGTAGGGCGAGAACAGTGTAAGAAAATCTGACTTTCCATCGGCATGGTATTAAGTAGACATCTGGATTTTCTGCTCTGCACAAACTTTTCTTTTTAAACCTCACAATGGAAGATAAACCCACAGTTGAATCATTTTCTTTTCCTGTTGGGTTTAATGCTGGGTGTTTAAATTTGAAGTAGTTCTTAATTTTTCACGCTGATTATTGACACACATTTAGTCCAATCAGTCTATGATAAAGCCATGTTTGTTATTTACACGCAGCACGTTATCTTACTGTTATTCTGCAAGTAATAACGTGCAGTGATATTAAGCGTGTGAAAAGAAAATGCATTTGCTGCAGCTCATTGGTATTCCATTCCTGTCTGTGTGGAGCTGACTGCAGGTTTTTCATGTCTTTTTCAATATTCCAGCTTTCGCTGTGTAAAAAAAGCCCTCATTGGCTTTGAAACTCTCTCAAGTCTCTAGAATTAAAACCCAGTCCAACCGAATCCAAAATCCCTGCTTATAAGAACAAAGGAGATGATCTGATTGGACGTCGTTTGTGATGTTTTCTTCCATCTTTTCTCTTTTCAGCTGGTGCTCCCTGAGTATCTCATCCACTTCTTCTTCTGCGTGATGTTCTTCTGTGCGGCCGAGTGGCTCACCCTCTGCCTCAATTTACCGCTGCTGGCTTATCATGTCTGGAGGTCTGTATATCCCAATAATTACATTGTGAAGTGTATCATTAAAATCTGACTACCATAATGCAACATCTTCCACTGTGCTGCAGGTACATGAGCAGACCTGTGATGAGCTGTCCAGGACTCTACGACCCAACAACCATAATGAATGCTGACATCCTGGCCTTCTGTCAAAAAGAAGGCTGGTGCAAACTGGCTTTCTACCTCCTGTCATTCTTCTACTATCTCTACGGGTACACAATCATATCGTCTGCGTTGTGCAAAATTTTCAGACTGATTTTATATTGAATTGAGCACCAAACCGAAGCATGAAATCAAAAGTTAACTACTTGGTCACATTTTGACTTGAGCCTATAAATAGGAGCACAGCTGCCCCACAACCCATCAGGCTTTATTGTGGCTCATCTTGGTTTCATTTCTCACAACCATTCAAGTTAACTTTTCTCGACACAAAGTACAGCAGAAACCGATGGCAGGAACGACTGTGAAGTTTAAGTTCTCATCGACATTCCTGCTAATCCTTCACAATAAAAGCCTCGCCTAAGAATTGGATTTCTGGCCCCTAAATCAATGGTGGTCTTTCAATTTGAAAGTTATGGTGTCGTTAATCTTTACAATGTCTTATGAGAACTTTGATAGAACAAATGGGAGCAGATAAAAAAGAGGGATTTGAGCTGCAGTTAGCATAATAAAAATCAAACTGTTCCTTAAATTGCATTTTAGCTTATGATTGCCTCATTATCCAAACATTTGATGACTAAGATATTTTAAAGTGTTCTTCTGTCTCCTTTTTTTTCTTTGTCAGGATGATTTACGTATTGGTGAGCTCTTAAACCTGATGGAGGACGAGGACCTGCATGTACAGTAGATGACCAGATACTGATCTTAGTGCTGGAACACTGCACCTGCTGGAGACCACTGATCAGCAATTCAAGAGGACGAACTGTCGACAATCCCACACACAGCGGCAGTGTGTCATTTAGCCCGTTTTAAGACAAAATCTTTGGTAGCACTGTTCCTCTCATAATTTTATACATATTAAAAAGAAAAAAGAAACGGGAGAATGGACATGAGTTTATTTTTAATGGTATGGTGATTTTTTTTTTTCTCAATGATTTAAGATTTGAATACAATTTTTGATCATTTTGGTTCCAAACGTTTGAGTGTTTACAGATTAGGTAGACATTTTCAGGTGTGAGAATCTGAGCTACGTGCTGAACTACGTTAGCTTTTTCTGTGAATTAGATTCCAGGCTTTGAAATCTTTTATGCCTGCGACATGACTGTATCATCTGTAATACAAATGACAAACTAGACCGGTTTTCCTACAGGTGTAAATGGTCCTGACATGAATGGTTAGGTAACGTGAGGACAGAAGAGCATGGGTTATTATCACTTAGTGACGTGTGTTGCACAGGGACGAGCTGAACACGGTTGTCACGGCGAACTCGACACTGATTTATCCTCATGTAATCCTTGTTGAAATCATTGGCAATCTTTGTTTTCTAACTTATGAATCCAGAGTAGACAACAACGTGTACTTGGCCTGTATTTCTGTAGAATCGCCCTTGCAGCTATCCATAAATTCAAATGTAGACTCAACAGTATATTGTCAGCACTACACAGCAACAATACTGTTTGTTCCTGCTTGCTGCATTTGAGCTTTGGTAGGAAACTGCTGATGTGCCATACTGTTGAACGCACTTCCTGAAACCGTCTGTCTTTCTATGTTTTAGTCATCTAATATTTGACATCATTAGGAACTCCATTGTTTTATTTATTCAGTATTTTTATTTTCTTGTCTTGTGCACTCCTCAGTGTTGTCATTTCCAGAATGGAAAGCGGTGTTTTCTTTAGAGTGCAGGCAGTTAGAAAAAATGAGTTCACAAATATTTATTGCCATTTCCAAATGTGTACTTTTATCAGGGAGGAAATTATCATTTGTCACATTTTTTGGTTTAAGATCCCATCATGTCACATACAGTAATTTGATCAAAATAAAACTCACTCTATGGACCACATTGTTGTATTTTACAAATATATGTAGTCAACATATGAACTCAATTGGTTCCAAGGGGTTGTAAATTCAATATTTCGAAAGTCGTTGGTAAATTACTATATATGATCGCCACCTGAGGTCATTTAAATGCCATCACTAAATACGAAAGTACTATTCCCCAAGACCAAAAACTAACAAGACATAAAAACAAGATGTAATAATAATAAAAAAAACTTGCACTAACTTTTACTTACCTCTGCTGAATTAATTTTCTCCTCGGGAGTGTAGAGTCTAAGCTTTACTAGCAACTGGCAAAACACTCAAGTTCAGCGTTAGCGTCAGTTATTGCTTCCGGGCAGAAACCTAACCCGAAACTATCTTTCCTACCTATCATTTAGCTCCCACTGAGGGACAACCTGACAGGTAAACTAAAATAAAGTAAAATACAGGGGCATTTCGTTTCAAGTCAAGTCATTCTTGATTTTACGTTGGTTTAAAAACAAAAACAAAGTTCAGTCAACTTTATTCATAAAGCCCTGATTTGGGGTTGTGACTTGACTGCAAGACTAAATATCCGGAGTACTTATTTTTATCACTAAAGTTTTTCTGTGATGCAGAAAAGTGATGTTTTTATCACTAATGTGATATTTATTTACATTTAATCATTCTAAGAACTCATGACGATTTCTTCTAAGAATTTTTGATTACTGCAATCCCTCGTTACTCGTGGTTAATGCATTCCAGGAACCACCTGCAAAAACAAAATTCCGCGATATAGCGGCAAACAATTTTAGTATTTACGGTACTAGTATTTACATTTAGGAACAATCCCCTTACTGATATGAAACCACCTTCCATCTATTACCTTTTCCCAAACTCTTATAGACTGTTTAAAGGACTGGTGTGTCTCACAGAAGTGGACCGCGTTTAGAGACGGAACACAGGGCACTTCCGGATGCTGTCAGCCTATAGAATGCGTGTATGGTATCACGGGACTACCTACTAAAAATCAGTGATGTGAAGCTGCGTGTGTTGATGCGCGAATGCGCGAGGGATTACTGTATTTCTTTTGTAAAGGTACTCAGTGGTTCCCGCCATGTGAAAAGCAGGTCTTTGAATCTTAGTTACATTCATGACCCTAGTTCTCCGAGTAGTGTGACTGAGGTGTTCCTGTGTCTCAGGTTATGTGTCTTCAATGATAAGGCAAATTAGTCCATACTTATTTTTCTAAATTATGTTTCAACAATAAAATAAGTTACTTGTGGTAAAAAGTATCTTCAACACCGCCACAGAACACATTAGGCTCATGGACAGGTCTGCAGTAACTGAATTAAACAAATCCATTGTCTTAATTACTTGAAACCAACTCGATTGCTCTTTATTAGAGTTAACATTTATGACAACGTGTATTATAATTACAGTAACTATGCTAAAAAAAGAACAACACCGTTAAAGCTCTGAGTGACAACCCAGCAGAATTTCCCCATAAACTCTTTGATTCTACTATAGTGAGAATGCAAACCGCAATATATTATTGAAGTCTTTTAAAGTGCAGAAAATACATTATATCACACAAAATCAGAAAGAACTTCTAAAAAAAAGTGATGCCAATAACAGTTCGAAGCAATCAGTAAATTTCCCGCCTTATAATTTGAAGAGAAGATCAGTGATCATCGAGACACCGAGCGCTCTGTAGGCCCCTCTCTGGTCTCCTGGTAGGCTGTTACCTTATCCCGAAACTCATGAAGGAAGTTATATTGCTATGGAAGAGGAAATTAAGTTGTAATTGAACATGTCTGTTAATGAAATATAAAAACATGCAGTGAAAGTCTTGAGTCTATGAGAATGAAGAGCAGTCAAGGACTTCAAAATACAGAACCTTGAGATACGAGTTTAATCTGTTTACTAAACGAAAGAGAATGAGATCAGATGTCAGCTGATGTTGTATCCATCCATCAACTTGCAGTGATGTCCCGAAGCATGGCTCGTATCCTGGATTTTGCTCGTATATAGACCCAAAAATATAGACTTCGTGACAGCTCGGATCTCAAATAACTCGTATGTCGATCAGCTCATATCTCAAACTCCTATTGTAGACTGTAAATTACGCTACAGTCTTATAAAAACTGATGATTAATAAACTCTCACCTTCACCGTTTGTATCGCTCCTCCTCCTCGGTGTTGCCTGAGGATTTCCATTGCCTTGTTTGGTGTCAATGTTACAGAGAGTTGAAGCAGCAGACAGGCAGCAACTGAATGGAAGGACATACAACACGGACGAATGAAGCAAACAGTGAAATAAACTGATTAAAGTGGATTTATGAGGGTCAAAATAGAAGAAGTTAAATATTCTTACTTAATCCAGAGCGTCCGAGGCCTCCGTAGCAGCTGGAGGTGGAGGAGAAAAGATGCACAAAACAATCAGAGGTGAAAGGACAGAGAGTTTGTTTAATAGATGACCAAAAGTTCAATAGAAAAGCATTGATGGTGCAATGTAATATAAAAAATACAATATAGATTAATCTATGGCTGTGCACACGTCTGTTTAACAGGGAAAGGATTTCATAGCCGATATGATGGGACAGATATTCACTACGTTTCCATTCAAGTGCAACCATTTTGTTCTAAGTGTTGTGAGCAGCTTCATCAGCCCCTCGTGAGGATTAAAGAGCGTCTCAGGGGGGCTTTCAGTAGATTTGACAGCAGATACTACGTGACCTGGTTGCCCGGGAAACACACCTTTCACTACTCTGGGGTCTCATTTACAAACTGCATGAAAATGCTGACTATCGCTTTCAAACATTCTGGAGATGAATGCAAATTAGCAGATCAGTAAATCAAAGTCAACCTGGTAAGTACGTGCACCGGCCTCACATCCCACTTTCAAGTTAAATTATATTTCAAAACCATACTAAATAAAACTGCATAATGCTCAAGAGAAGTCTGAGGAAAATGGTGCAATGCTGCTGCTTGAAATGTCTTTGACTGCTTGCAAATCCGGTTTAGATCAGTGTTAACTGCCAGGAAAAATAAACCATAAACATTTCATGTAACAGGCTGTGTTCTGCTAAAGTGTTTATAGTCACAACTAAAATCCACTTGTGAATGTGAAACACTTGACTGTGTGTTTGTGAATGTCAGTGTGACCAACAGCTGACTCACTGGATCACAGTCCTGCGGTTGTTCTTGAGGCTGGCCTGCAGCTCATCCAGGATCTGGCAGCACTGCTCCAGCTCAGGAGCGTCTCCGTCTGGGAAGGGCATGTGGTGAACCGTGAATCCCGACTGCTGGTAGATGTCCAACAGGGAGGGAACCCGGTATTTGTAGAGTTCCCCTCTGGTGCAGAAAACAAACACATCCTGCACCCCCTGGCTCTGGAGCTCCTCTGGTCACAAGAAACAACAACAACAACAACAAAATTCTCTTCATAAACCCATGTTTTTAGGGATGCAGGAATATTTGATATTCACTGCTGATCAGTGAGTGTGGAGAGAAACATGAGGTTGAACTGCAATAAGTAAAATGGAATTTTTGTTTTCAGGAAGAAAGGTTGACTTTCTTTTTCTTCAATCATCAACCAGAATATTAATCTAGGACTATTAGGCAAATTTTCAAGCAATTTAGCGACTTAAATTTCACAATTAGTCACTGGTGAAGCAATGAATTCAGATGGCTTCAATGACACAATGACTCATATTAAATTTAGCGTTGATAAACTATGGTTATGGGAGTTGTTTTTTTTTCAATCTCCACAATTTTAGCCTCATCGGTTATCTTCACTAGCCATTCAGTAAGTGGTTCTTGAAATGATATTTAATTTTTTTTTTTTGTCAGTGTATTTGTTGGCTTGTAAGTAGTATGTGGATTTTTAATTCTCTACCAACATTTTAACACAATTGACTAAATTAGTCTGTTCTATGGAGAGCTCTAAGATCAAAACCACTGACGGTTTTGTTTTACACCTGCATCACATTTTCTATTACGGGCAAGTGTATGTCTAAACCAATAAATACATAAACAAATTTAATTACATGTGAAGATTTGCTGGTATTCTTTTAAATCATGTTATTAATCCCAAAAATATATCCCATTAAAATTAATGTACAAGAACCTTGTTGATGTACAGGCATACTTTCATAGCATTGAATGTTTTGGGTTGGATTCATTCATCACATGTTAAGAATAGCCCTGCGGATGCGCTGGCGACACATCCAGGGTGTACCCTGCCTCTCGCCCTTAGCCAGCTTGTATAGGCTCCAGTAGACCCGAGACCCGCGAGGTGGATAAGCGGCTGCAGATAAGATGATTACTATTGTTTTTCGTCTACAAGAAAATTTTTGATGTTAAGAATAAAGGTTAACTTACCAACATCTCTTTCTAGATTCCTGCGGACATCTTTGTATCTGCAACCTGAAGTCAGATGACATTTTTACAATTATTGCCACAACACAATAAATAAATACCAATCTCATGTATGTATATGATGACAAAATACCTGGTAGCGCACATATCCCAAGAAACTGTGAGCACTCCACTACGGATAGAGGCAACCTGAAACCCAATCACAAATAGAAGACATTACAACAGTGACTGGTATGTGTTTTATATTTCACATTAAAAAAAAACTTTTGTAATATCATCAAACCACAAAAGAAAACGAACAGCTGGACATTACCAGCAGATTTGGAGGGGAGTCAGCTGCTCCTCAACCTCCTCCTCTTCAGATGAGGAGTCAAACTCACTCGTCCGCATAGTTTTATACTGTTCAGAAAGACAGAAATTTAGTAGAAAGTCAAAGAATAATTTGCATGGGATTTACTGCACACAAGTCACAATTATTAGTATGCAAATAGTCAAATGTACAGTAAAAACTCAGACTTGTGCAAAGTCTACAAAAAGGTACAGCTTTTACTTCTACCAAGTAATATTTAATAGAATGATTTTGCAACTAGACATTAGCTAATCAAACAGACGGCAACAATCGTTCATGACACAATGGTAGTAACAGGAAAAGCAGGTGAAATTCTCAGTAGACCCCAGGGGTCCATTTAACCACATTTGTGCAAACTCAGGTGTCTGACGTCCACGCCTTTGTTACCATATCCTGACCCTTGAATTTAGACACAGCTTATATAGCACTCCTGAACCGTGGAACAGGACAATCAACTACCTGAGGTCTGCAAAGTCTCAACTCATTATTTTCAACGAGTTATTTTAAATTTTAAAAAATTATCTATTCCCACATCCTGCATTTCCTACCATGCTCTTATTGCATTATTCGATTTATTGTTCTTATGTCATTTAAGTTTAATGCTCCTGTTAAATGGTGCGTGACTTCATAAATAAACTTACCAACAAATAGTCTTTACACTTTAAAGCGGATATATTAAATATATGAATATCTGTTAATTATTATTCGTGTGTCGTGGTCGGGACTCGGTCCTTTATGGAGGCTAACATGAGGCTAACATGAGAGGGCTAACGCCCTAACCTGTACAACCATGCTAGCTTATACCTAGCGTTACTGCATTACCTAAGTGGCATTAAAATAAATAAGATTAAGATAAAATATACAACTTTACTTTATTAGACTTAATCTATTTACAATTGAAGCAAGATTTGACGTCACTGCCGATTTTTTTTTTTTTTTATTTGTCGGGAAATACATTTGAGACAGCTGGCATTAACGCTGTCAGTTCGAAAATGAAGAACATTTTTCATTCAAGTTTCATGTAGAAATATCACAAAAGGAAATAGAATTGTGTGGTGTCGTAAAAATGCATATATGTTGGAAAAAAAGCTGGTTTAGTTGTCGTTTTTCTAAATTCTCACCGATAACGTCCTCCTGTCCACTGTTTTGACAGTTCCGTCAGCCGCTGTAACAATTTAAAAACTCAACAGCCAATCAGTACAAGGATCGTGATTTAACCACGCCCACCTTGAACAGAACGGACTGGTGTGTGTGTGTTCGATTAGAGCACACCGACAGCCGCACGGGCGGAGTGTAGGTGACGATTGGATTTTTCTTCAACTCGGACATAAAATATTTACTAATGATGAGGGTTATTGTTGTCTCTATTAATCGACAATAATCAGATAAAACCATAAAAATAAGATACCAGAAATCTGACTAATTTTTACAACTTTAAACACATTAAAATAAGGTTTATGCAAGTCAAATATTTTTATAAATCTATATAATGATACCTATGCAGATGTTAATGAGAGTGGTAAAAAAAACAGCAATAAGTAAAACAAAATCTAAACAGAAATGCATAAAAATAACTCATGCAATGCATATTTGACCTGGCTTTTTTTTTTTTTTAATCACAGTGCCGCTCATTCTGCATCATGCAGGAGATCTGCTTTTGCACAGCGCGAATCTGCAGCCTTCAAACGTATTTCCGCAAGAAAGGAATCACTGGAGATGTCCAATGTTTTTCTTTTTATCTTTTAATTGTACGGAGAAGCAGTTGTGAAGCGCTTTAACCGAGGTGGGTACACTGTAATAGTCTTTGTGTTTCCGGTGTTTTTTTTTATTTTGCTTGCTGGGAATTTACTGTATATCTACATTTACTATAAAGTAAATGTAGCATGATCTGACACCAAAATACAATGAAACCGATTTTTTTTTTAAATATTGTGATTCCAAAAATTGTGATTCAATACAATGAGGGTGAGGCTTTCTTAATATTTTTTTCATGTGGTGCAATTGCAGTTGAAAACACTAAATTATTGCATGATACATTTTTCACTTTTTGTTTGTTTGTTTGCTTGTTTTTGCTGATCTGTATCTGACAGCAGACTGAAAAAGAGGACTCTTGGCTCTGCAGCCATTTCCCCAGCAGGGCTGAGCTCTTTGGCTGCTCACTACTTCCTCAGCAGAGGGACTGCTGGCAGGGGCAACACCTACAGTAGGTACCAGAAAAAAATAAAACAACAATGCTTGAATGTAAATGAATTTGTTTAAGAAAGTCATTTGAGCTCTTTCTTAAGCTTTGATTTAAAGGTTGAAAGAAAACAGTTTTTTGTTTTTTTTTGCTCTTTAAACTGAAATTACACAAGTGAATCATAATGCTGATGTTGAATTTTTTATTTGTCTTTTAGTATTTCATTGTGCATTTCGGTGAAACATTAAACATTCAATTTTGCTGGGGTTTACCTATGTTCTTTATAACTACGGTGTAAATCCACCCATTGTCTGATCTGTTAATGGACGGTCCCTTTTTCTTTGCGTTGTAGACAAAACAAAGATTTTATATTTCTGCATGAAATATTATGCAGGTAATTGTTGCTCCAACGTTTGTGCACATCAGCACATGAGTGTTTGCAAATAGGCTTGTTTGTGTCTCTTCCTTCAGAAGTGATGAAGCCTCAGGAGGTCGAGCTTGTCGCTGAAATCTCCAAGGTATTTTGCTCTTTCCCTCATCAGCCTGCATGACTTATAAAGACACAGTTCACTTAGATATAAAAGCTCTGAACATTCGAGAAAGTTGGAAACAAGTAATAAATAATCTCCTTCTACATTGAAGTGTGTGTTATTTTATTTGTGTTGTATTAATGAAACCTGTTGTCCTGACAGTTACAATGCATGGTGTCGGAGCTGAAGACGGGTTTCACCAGTGCCCTGCTGGAACTTAGTCAAATCCAACATGGAGACGCATACCTGAGGGAGGAGATGGAGGACAACAGGAGGAGCTGCCAGAAGAAAGCGTTACGTCTTGAAGCTCTGGTGGAATCGTTGAGGGTGGAAAAAGTTCATCTTAAAATACACATAATGATTATAACACTCACACAAGCACATTAGACTTCTTAATGACTTCAATGTGATGTCTTCCAACAGGAAGAACTTGCGGTGATGCGATTTCAGATCTTGCAGCTGTACAATGACAGACAGAGAACTCAGCAGGTTGGCAAGAGCTCCACGGAACAGAGAGAAGGGTAAATTTAAAAAAGCCATTAGAGATAATTTAGCTCTAACAGCACAGCGTCTTTAAAATTGAAGCAGTCAAGAAATAGTTTCCCAATCAAAAGCACAACAAAATCTTCCAATAAATGTCCAAAGACAAAGCATCAGTTACTTTAAAATATAATATTGTTAAGTTAATTGGCATAAAATATAATTAGACAGACAGACAGACAGACAGATACCTTATTAATCCTGGGGGAAATTGCACTTTTATTTACATTTAAATTGCACAATTATTTCGGTTTATCTTAAAGAAATTAAGTAGTCTTATATTTAAAGAGGATCCAGGGTCACTCTTGACAAGTTTTTTCCATAGTTTGGGCTCTAAAACTATAAAAATAACCCCATAGTGGAAAATGCAGGAGATGTAAGTTATTTGCTTGAATGGGTGTTCACAAACTTCAAATATTTACTCTTGAAGAAGATGAGTAATGTTTCCACTGCTATCCAGCAGCGAGCCAGAAGAAGCAGCCGGTGAGCAAACTCAGGGTGGTTGTCCGACTGCTGCAGCAGCCTGTCCGTCCAGAGGAAAACTGCTCCTCCACTGCTTCCTGCAGGGCCTCAAAGCCGGCCTGAGTGAAGGCACAGGTAAGCAGGTTGTCGTTTTTACAGCTGATCGCATCATCTTCATTAAATAAATGATCAATAAATCAACTTGACCTGTGACAAACAAGAAAAAAAAATCAATGCTGCACATGTTGCTTGAAACACGGACGATTTCAGTCCAAAGTGTGCCACAGAGTCCTATTGTAGGACCATTAATATTCACACTATCTTATAAATTCAGCTGTAAACACTCTGTTATACACAAAGATTTACTTTTCCTTACAGGACAGACGTTTATCTGTGTAGCTTTATCAATATTTACTTTCATACAGATGCACGGCATCAGGTGGCGATGCAGCTTCTGCATTCTGAGTGGGAGTACGTGTCCACCTTAAACCAGCTGTATGATAAATACAAGATTCCAGCAGCTCACCAGGTGACCGTAGAACCACAGTAAGTGCTAAACAGCTTTTACGACTATGTGGACTTTATCCTTCATATTGAGAAAACAGATAATGAATTTGTAAATTCTATATTGTAGACAGAAAAACTGAAACGCAGACAGGTCTTTGTGAGTAATATATTAGTCACACCTGTAATGATGTTTAGTCCTGTGCAACATGTGTTTACGTCAAGTAAAAAATCCTTGTGATGTAGGCAGACGTATCTGAAGTATGTGGAGCAGCTGCTGCAGCGACATCTGCTCTTCAGAAACACCCTACAGGAGCGATTATCAGCAGAGCATTGGAAATCTCTGGTCGGAGACATCCTGGTGCAGCTTATTGGCCAAAATGATGTAAGTCGTGAGTCTTAGTTTTACATTTTTGTGATTAAACTTCACTCCATGGGAACTCCTGGTTGTCTTCATTTGCACTGTCCAGAGAGCATTTTCAGATGTGTACCTCGGATACACGACCAGCCTGGCGTCGCTGCTGTCACTGGAGTTCGACAGGATGAATCATCCTGAGAAAAGTCACCACACACAGGTATGTCAGGGGATACGGCTTTACCTCAGTCAGAAACAGCACATGCCTACGGATGTTGTTCTGTCTGTTAAACAGGACAGCCAGGTGGAGAAAGAGGAAATAAAACTGCTCTCCCTGCTGTTGGCGCCTGTTTCTCGCATACACAGCTACCTGAGTCACATTCAGGTGAGTCACCAGCCTCTCTGAAGACGGTCATTAACCAGATCTGACAGAAGGCGGGGGCCACTTCAAGCTGTGAAAGAGGCCGGGGTGAAGGAAATGACATCATCACATTTACTCCACTGGAGGGGTGACCATGAAAACCTCTTTGTTACTGGTAGGCTAGTCAGGAGGGCGCCTAGTCTCAGCCTGTCCACTAGAGGGCGTTCATTGTGTTTTGTCCACTAGAATAACAATTTAAGGAGAATTTCCATTTTCATCAAACAGTGGGCTTTACTAATTAAAACATGGGGGCGATCCCATTAAATAGAAAAGCTACAAATTCACTTCCAAACAATCACTGGATTATTTATTTCTGTTTGGTTTCCCCTCCAGAATCTATTGCAATGGACCGGCAAAGATCATCCTGACTGCAGCCTCCTGCTGGGAACTGAACGGGCACTTAGGAGCGTTTTGTCCCGCTGTCATGAGATCCTGGAGGAGGACGTCCAGTGGGGGGAGAAAGAAGGACACGGAACCAGACAAAGGTCAGGGCATCATGAGAACATTACCTGATTCACAAACTTCAATATAAAAAGGTTGCTTGTATGATTATTTAGAGGTGTGTGTGGTCACCAGATTCAGTGACTGAGGTGTGTATTATGTGTTTGCCTGAATGACAGCTGCTCTGATGTCATGCCTGGTGGATCTTCTGTCACCAGTTGCAAACAGAATGTAGAACCCAAAGCTGCTGCTCAGAGGTTAGTATTGCCTGGAACCTCTAGAATGAGATCAAATATAGATTTTCTCTCCCAGTTGTTGAGGTTCCTCTCCTCTCTATCCTTGCAGAGACGACCAGCCGGCCGTCGGCCTCACTAATGGACACAGCAGCCATCACCCAATGCGTCTGGAGTGTTGGTCCTGCAGCCCGGTGAGGAGGAAGACCCACCTGAACCGGCCTTCATGTGTTTGTGGGCACGCCTGCTGTTCCCTCCTCACTCCAGAAGCTCCAGGATGGGGGGACAACAGCGACTCTGGTCAAGGCACCTTCAGCCAACCCACTGGGAGAGGCACCAACGAACCAGAGGCACCTCTTACCCATCACGGACTTGAGAACTGTGATACCGACCCGGATGACACGTCGGCTTTCGACTACTCCTCCGTGACCTCCTGCAGCCCTGATGGAACCCTGTGCAGGGAGATGATGGATGAAGAGGAGGACAGCCAGGTGCCGGTGCTGCTGAAGCCCTCATCCAACCAGCAGCAGCAGACAGAGACGCCCAGAGAGAAGACTGTGTGTCTGAGGTGGCAGATTCCCAGACAGACCCCTCACCCCCCCGTTAGAAGCCCCGTGGGGCAGCTGGAAGGGCCGATGCCGTGTCTCGTCAGCTCCTATGGGAAGAGGCTGGTGAGCGTCAGGAAGGGATCACCGCCTCTACATCCCAAAAGTGCCTTCAGGCCCATCTGGGACGATCCGTCCAAACAGGTAGTTCTGTTCTGTCCACACTGGTTTGTTCTTACTGGACTTATTTTGTTCCAGAATGCTTTCCATGCTCAGGAAAACGCAATTCCAAAGCTAGGAGGAAAAGTTTCTAATATTATTTGTGATAGATCCTCTGATTAGTTATTTCAGGATTGTTGAGGATTTTATTCAGGACGTATCTCTACATGACTTCATGCTCCAGGTTGATTCAGCTCCAGAGAGAGACAACAGACCAGGATTTATCCCGATCCAAACTCCAGCGAGGCAAAGCTTTCAGAATTTCAATTTGCTCAGAGAGAATCTGAGGTAAGAACCAATCCAGATGTTAGAAATACGCAAACTGCTCGCTCTAAAACATGAAAACACACTTCCATCGTCATCAGTCCAAACACCATCACAAAAAACGACAGTAGATGAATAAACTTTCCCATGTGGCATCTCTTCAGATCAGGCCTCTTTCAGCAGCGAGAAAACCACGCGGCAGCCGTGAGCAGTGGAGGATTGTGGGAGGACAGCGAGGACAGCGAGGGCCCTTGCAGCACTGTTTGACCTCCCCGGAGACAAGAGGAGCGTCAGGGAAAACAACAAACCTTTAAATTAAAACCATTCGAAGACTGCAACGGTCAAGCAAATGCATGATAATAAAATCTGAACTTTTTGTGGAATAAATTGCGAAATTAATTTGACTTCTTACACACTTTTAGGAAAATTGGTATAGACGGGGTATAAATCAGGTAGATTGGAGAGATATGAGGTGCTGGACAAGGACAAAAAGCCTGTTGTCAGCTACTTCATCAGCAGGATTATGTAAAAACGATTGGATAGTTTTCCCCCAATCTTAGTGTGAAAAAAGGGTTTATTTTATTACTTTCTCCAAGAAACCGATTCCTACGAAAGGCTGCAGAGGCTGAGGAATGGACAAGGCAAGCAGAGTTATGAATTCTATTGTAGTTACAGCTGCACATTAAGATAAGACAAAAAACAAAAGTGATTTTTGTCTTAAATTTTTGGCAGAAACAAACCACATTTCCCAAAATGTCTGAATTTTTTCCCCGAACATTTACAGTTTGCGTGAGAATAAAAGAACAAAACTAGAGCAAGGAGTAGTTAAGTACAAAATAAGACTGGGTGATTTATTAATCTCATCAAGACCATTAATACAAAGCTGTTAAAAGGCCACATACCATCAAACAAACCGACTGCTGGATCAAGATGTTTGACTGCCACTGGAGGAAAACCAGTCTGTTGTTGTGTCTGGGATGGGGGGGGGGGGTTAGAAGAACAATTTGGCTTAATTCACCCCACCAATACTGACGTGGGACATGGACAAAACGTAAGTCAAATTCAATCCTCCATCGATCCATTTTCATCTTTAGTTTTAATCATCCGTGGAGGAGGTGGTTTCTATTTTCTGAAATTTTATTTATTTTTTGTTGCTGAAATCCAGCTCATCCTCAGGCATTTGTCTTCATGGTAATAAAAGTGAGGCAGTGGACTCCGTTTTTCTGCCCTGATCCACCTAGAAAGTGAGTTGAACAGTTGCATAGGACCATTGCATCTCTAAATATGACCCAAAACAACTGCGGCTCTTCAACAGTACAGCCTAAAGTGCACAAAGTGTGTTTCTTAGGGGGGAGGAAAAAAAAAAAGAAAAAAAAGAAAAACATCCAATTCTTTCTTGACTCAACTCCTGCAGCTGAACAGAGGTCTGCATTTATTCATCTGCAACTCTAATCTCTCGCTAATGAGTGTTAGCAATAAAAACATCTTTGAATAAGAGAAAAAGGCAATTAGTAGGACGTACAAAGTGAAGCACAACCTTTACTAAGTGCTTGGTATTAAACTGAATATTTCTTTTCATTGCTTGAGGGGTGGGGAAGAAAACATGGCTTTCCTCAGTTAATACTTCCAGTGTTTCTACTGGAGATTGTCTGTTAGTGACAGTGACCTGTTTTTTCTTGTTTCGTATTTATAGTTAGTTGTTGTTGTTTTTTTTTATCCGACTGTAGCAGCATTGGATTGTTAGGCATTACTCGACTGAACAGATGCGGATGACGGTACAATACAACAGGGAGAGAGTCACTTTATACAAATTATTTAGTTAGTGTATACATGTTATATATATACACAGTATCCACAAACATGTACAATTTCATTGTGTATAGCTTTGTTCTAAACATTATAGGCAACTTTATTTTTATTTCTTTTTAGCATTTTTTTAGACACCTTTTGCTTATTTCTGTAAAGTAGAAAACAAAATAAAAGGCACATCTGAGCGTGATGCATGGATTATTTCAGTCTGTCCAAAATGTTTTCAAGCAGAAATAACCAGAGAGATACTGAAGAAGTTTCTCCTATTCGTAGGTTGTTTTTTTTAATTTTCGGTATTTCTCCACCGAGGGGAGCTGTTGCGTGTTTTCGGTGCTGGGTTTTAACGCCGCAGAAGAGGTCGTGAGGATTTTTTTAGGAGAAGAGCACAGTGTGGAAACAGCGGTGCGCGTCCGTCCGTCAGGGGATCGGTTAAGACATCGGCCGTCTTCTCGTCCGAGTCCTGTTTCGTATCGTGGCAGACGTTACTCCGGCGCGAACCGCCAAAGGCATTATTCTCCAAATCTGCCCCCCGAGCTCGATGTGCAAATGGAGTGTTCCCCTCTCGCCGCCGTCCCGTCTGAAGGCAGAGAGGACTGGAGCCTGGGGTCAGAGGTCACCGCTGTTGGATGTTTAAAGGCAAAGGTTTTGTGGCTGCAGAAGGTCTTCAGACAACAGTCAGTTTGTCTTTACAGTCACAGTGTACAGTTGAGATACAAGGTGGGGGTGGGATGGGTTCGGGGTGGGATGGGTTCGGGGTGGGGGGGTTCAGTGTCACCTCTTTTATGCATTTCTTTTTAATGTCACATTTTGTTTTAAAAAAGAAAATCCCTTATCCCCCTGCATAAAATAAGACTTTGGCAAAAGTTTGTAGGAAAAACCGGCCTATGGATTTCGTCGCCTCAGAGCGAAGCGGAGGATGGAGAAGGAGAGGTCGTCAATGCCCAAAGAAACCAAGCATGACAGGTGAGGCTCCATAGTCCTCCTTACCGAGGCTCGCCACTCCCTGGCTGGAGGGGGGGAGGGGGGGGGGGTGAGATGCGGGGACAAGCGTAAGGTGAGAGTGTGAAGGGGTGAGAACTTTAACCGGGAGCTGACGGGTCGTGCTCCGCGCAGAAGAAACAAACACTCAAACTCCGTGTTCATTGGCTGGCACTCCTGGTGTGGTTTTCTCATTGGCACAGTGGGTTCATGATGAAGGCGGAGCTACTGATCTCCTGAGAGGCACAGCTGGGGCGGGCGGAGTTACAAGTGTCTGTGGAGCAGTGAGTCCTCTGATCAGTAGCTGTCTGAGTCTGCATTTCACCTCGAGGTGCTTAACAAAAAAAAAAAAAAAAAAAGGCGGACTCACTGGCTGCTGTCGGTGTTCTCCACCAATGAGAGGCCTTGTAGCGGCGCCTGCAGCAGCTCCCTTTTGTAGGTCTTTGGTGGGAGTTTGGGGAGCTGCGGGCTGGAGTTGTGGCGCGGCGGCACCGGGGGGGCGGTGATGGGGATGGGGAGGGGGCAGAGGCTGTTCTGGCTGGCGCTGAGCGGGCAGCTGCGTCTGGGGATGCGAGGCGACGGCGTGCTGGGTGGGGTGTTGGGGGAGCTGGGAGAGCTGCCGAAGTCCCAGTGGTATCGGCCCACGGGGGAGGGCTGCAGGTTGAGGGGGTAGTTGATGAAGATCTCAGGAGGCCGCTGAGGCACCGGCGGGGGCGTGTCGGGCAGGGGGTCGCGAGGCGGCGGCGGAGGAGGGCTAGGGAGCGGGCCGTCGATGGGGGGGCCGTTGTAGATCATCGGGCGAGGCTGGTTCCTAGGCAGGGGAGGGGGCAGCCGCGGAGGAATGGCCGGGGGGCTGTCGGACCTGGAGCTCAGCTGAGACACAAACACAACGGAGGGCTTTGAATTTGAAAACAAAACAGGAAGTACTGTAAAAGGTCAAACAGGATTGGCTCTCAAGACTTTAAATGAAACCCAACCCAAATAAAAACCTTTCTAAAAAAACATTTTGTACTTTAACAGATTCATATTTTAACTATCAAACCACCGTTCAACACATTATCTTTTCAAAACATCAACTCTTGCTCCTACTTTGGCTTCGGACATGGCGTCTTTCCTTCGTGGAGGCAGAGGCGGGGGCTTCAGCTGCTCCTCCCCGAGCTGATGGAGGCTTCCGCAAGACACCGACTGGAACTCTGAGGGTTAAAAAAAAAAAGAAGAAATTCATCAAAAATAAATACAGAAAATTAAGAAAGTCTCATGACATTTCAAATAAAAGCGACTAAAACTGAAAAGCCCACACTCACTCGAAGGTGGGAAATGACCTGGAGCAAATATGGAGTTGCTACCTGTAAATTTTAAACAGACAAGAAGATGCGTTTGAATGTTATTCTATAAAACGTTTCTTCTTAATTAAAAACAATGGATGCGCAGGTGGATCTCTGCAGGGCTCCACCCACCGCCGTAGGAGCTGCTGAGGTCGTGCTCCATGAAGACTGAGCTGAGGTCGGAGGAGGCCGACTGCGGAGGCGTTGGCGTGTTCGGGGAGGTGGGCACCGAGGCCGACGCCGGCGTCTCCGGCTCGGTCTCGGCGATGCTCCGGAAGGTGATCTTATGTGGGGGCTCCCTCTCCAGGGGGACGGGGTGGCCCTTCATGGTGCCAGAGGTAGACGTTCGCACAGGCCGGATCCCCGGGGACTTCAGAGTGTACATGGTCTTCCTGGGCTGCAGGACGACGAACAAGAACAGGAAGTGAGAACTCGAAGGAACATCTTAAAAATCCCCGAGCATGTGACAAAACACGTCAGCTGGATCACTCACAAATCGGGGTGCCTGCCTGCAGTTCCGTGGCTCGATATCCAGAGACATTTTGAACAGGTAGTCGGAAAACTCCTTCTCACTCCTGTTGCCCATCGGGTTCAGGTTTTCAAAGAACCTCTAAAGCAGCCGGAAAACAAGACAAGTCATGACTTCAGGATCTACAAAACGCATCCAAAGTGACAAATGTTTGGGAGGGAGCGCTCACCCTGATTTCATGCTCCACCTTCAGACAGTAGGGTTGGTTCTGGTACTGCTGGATCTCCCCGGTGATTTCGGCCACTTTCCTCCGTTTGCTGAAGTTGATCAGCTCCTTGCTGTGGCGTTTGAGGAAGTCGGGGTTGCCTTCCTCCGTCTTCAGGATGTTGGTTAAATAGATCCCTGAAGATGATGATGAGTTCAAATAAGGTCAGGAGTAAATATAACGTGAAATTTACAGCAAGCTGAAACTTTGACTTAAAAGAATATTCACTGATTTATGAAATCAGTGAATATTTATGGTTATGTTTCTGCATTTCCTGTACCAGCAGTCACTGGTTTGGAAAACTGAAAAATATTAAAGTCGCCATCGCTCCTCTTTAACAGCAGCTCTTTCTTCAGCCAACATGATCTGGGCCGGGTCGCGTGTGGGCAACTCATCCGTCACTGTCATATGTCACCAGTAACGGACTCCTAGTGGAGGACTTACCAAAGAAAGGCACACAGGGCGGGTTTATTGACTTGAGTTTTGCCAAGTATTTCTTGAAATGGTCCTGGCTCAGCTCCACAGCTTCTTCCAGGACTCTCTTTTTCCTCTCTGCTATCGCCTGTGATCGGAAACGAGCGCGAACGCGACAAAAGATTATTTTCTGCTCATTAACTCAGTGTTAGATTTTTCATTCATGTCAAATCAGTGAACGGAGACGTTTCATAGTTTCATGGTAGAAAATGAGGAGATTCGCAGAAATAAATCTCTTCTGTTTTAAAAGAATTCTCCCTCCAGTAAAAACAAAGATGTTAACTAGAGCTCCTCATGAAAAAAAATGTTAAAGCAGAGACGAAAGACAAAAGGTAGGAGCTCAGTTCACCTCAAACGTGTGGTCGAGCCGGTAGACCGGGACCGAATTGATGGCGCTGACCACCTCCAGGACACCGTTGAAGTTGTTGAGCTCCTGGAAAACCTGCAGGATCTCGATGACTCGGGATAAAACAGCCACTCTCTCTTCCAGGTTCATCGTCTCTACGATGCATCTGCCAACAACCAACACACACAGCGTTACAGATCAATGTCATTCCGAATTAAATAAACCTTGTTGTGAGTGAACTGACTGCTGAGACTCACTTCTCAAACCACAGCGTGAGGTTGGTGGTGTGGCGGATCATTCGGAGCAGGTTGGGAGAGTTCTTCTCTTTGTCCTCTTTGGTCCAGACGCTGCCGACCAGCTCAGACGGCCGGACAGCTCTGAGGAGACAGATTTGTTATTTTTAAAAACAAACACACTTAAACAGAAGCTAATTCTACTACTATAATAAAGTCAAACGTCTCTTTGCTTCTTCACACCGACTCACCTGTAGAGCTCGGACTCCAGCAGAGTCAGCTGGCGGGCGATCTCTATCGGATGAAGGGTCATGAGGTCGAATGACTCTACCTGTCCCGCCCTGCAGATGTGCCACTCGATGGGAGGGGGAGGGCTCTCGAAGGTGATGTTGTGGCTGACGCCGTTTGACTGCGTCTGCAGCTTCCGCCTGATGATCTTGTTGATGGACTCAACCCACTTCCTCATTGACTTTCCTGAGACGAGAAATACAAAGTATAAAACCGTTTCTCAACTGTATTCTGTGTTAATCTGTTACAACTGTTGAGTTTTGCGTCATCGACTGCAATGTTTGGTACCTATAAGTTAACCAACATGAAAGATCTCAAAGTCAAAGTTAATGAAACATCACTGATGACGACACCAGAAGGCTGCAATTTAACCAACAACAAAAACTGCGGCTGACAGTATTTCACACGTGCCTGACAAGTAATAATGCCCCACACCAGCAGGGGGAAGTAATCTGTATTTTTCCATTTAAAAAATGGAACCTAGAGCTGCAGTCATCTAAAACGATTAAAACTAATTTATGGATACTGTGAAGCTGAAACTGTGGTTCTGACCTCGTAGTTGTATTTTGCTGGTGATGTATTCCTCTAATCGACTTCTCAGCTCTGGATCGTTCTCAAAGTCGTAGAAATGATGCTCAACCCACTGACGGAAGACGTTGAGAACCCTGTGAAACAAAAACAACGACAACAACTCACTCCAGACACACGGTTTTATGAAATATGGACAAATGTGGACATTTTTTGCTGCGACATAAACAGCTTTTAATATTCAGACAGAGCGGTTTGTCAACTGAGACCTTTAGCATACAGAGTTCTTCAATGAACTTTGGCTCGTGGCCAGTGTTTATTCTTCGCTCTGGTCAGATAATGACTTTAAATAGTTGGTGCTTAAAAACAGAACTGGCAGGAACATTTTGTGCTTGGTAAGGAAAAAGTCGGGGCCCAAAGACGTGTTTTCATCCTGGTTTCAAAATAACCTGCTGGATCACGTTAGAATACTCACTTCATGGCTGACTGACCATCGTACTTGATCATTTCTTTCATTTTTATCGTTCTGCAAGATTAAATTTAAATTCATGTCGTTTGCATACTTGCACCCCACAGTGTGCAGCCACTTTACATAACTGATTGTGTTTTAAGGTTTTCTGTGACTAAAGGATTTTCATAGAGCTGTCATTGGCTGTGACCACAGAGTGGTGTGATGCTGAGAAGCTCTGGGATTTTATTTGTCTCCTAATAAGGACACTGACTCTCAGACTATTTGGTGGGAATGTTCAGGCCCCAACGGTAGAGTGTAAGAGCAGAAGGCAGTTATGATAAACCCAGAAAATCTCCAGACAAAGATCGGGAGCGATGTCACACCTGAGCTGGACCGGCTGGACATATTCCTTCCGAAACCTTTGGAGCTCAGCTGCCATCGGCTGGTCGCCGTTCCAAAGAGCCTGTCGGTCCTCCTCGGTCGGTTCTGGCTCAGGGATCTCAATCCTGAGGAAAAGAAATTGCATTCAAGATGTTAGGGGACCCGCTACACCACATTGTCAACAGATTAGACTGAAAAAAGGCCCGATTGGTCAAACTGTTCAGATAAAGAACAGAAAATGCCACTGTGAGGACGTTCTTCCTGGTGGAGCAGTACCTGTCTATCAGGAGGGTGAGGAGCTCTTGTGGTTTGCAGAATGATCGGTATGTGGTAAGAAATGTGCGCACAAAGTTAGGATCTAAAACCAGAAGAAACCAATTAGATATCGAACAGGGATAGAACACAATGCAGCTTTGAAACATAAATGTTTGAATAAACAGTTCATCCAAAAATCAGACATCAGTCATCTTCTATTCATCTCCAAGACAATGAGACATGGAAACGGAAGCGATCCAATGCAGCGTCTTACCGGCGTACATGTGGTAGGTGAGCCTCTCTATCAGTTTGACCACTGTGCCGGCCTTAATGAGCGGGATGCCAGTTTTGCTCTGCACTTTATCCTCAAACACAATATTCTCCTCCGAGTCCTGAACGGCGAAGCGGTAAACCTCCGGCGAGGGCAACCTCAGTGGATGCGCCTGCTCCTCGTGCTGCAGCACCGTGTCCAACATCCGATCCAAAGTCGAGCGGTACTGCAGGGTCACCAGCGCTGCCATCCACGCCGCCTTCTCCTCCGCTGTCCGTGAATAGAAAACTGCACAGTTTTCATCTTTTCCTATCAGTTCAAAAGCGTGCCGCAGCTCTAAAGAGTCTTCCCGGTCCACGATGCGAATCTTCCTCAGCACAAACTTCTCCTTGAGGCGGTACTCGGCCCCGCTGCCTGAACCGGGCAGCCGCGAGCTCTGGTTGGCCTTGCAGCTGATCATCAGCCCGTCGAACAGGAAGTTATGTCTCTCGTGCTTGGCGCCGGCTCGTAAAAGCGGGCCCTCCAGGATGAACTCGCTGCAGCACTGACCGATGTCTTTTCCCTCCCAGCCATCAATGCTCTTCTGAATTTCGTTCATGCGCTTGATGGCTAGTTGTTTGCTACGAATCTGCCTGCTGTACAGGCGGTACATAGGCTCGCTGTGAAGGAAGACAAGATGCCATTAAAATCACTTAAATACTAGTGATCAAACACGCATCGCGTCTGGGTTACGTGCTTCACCTACCCAGGCTTACGGCGAGGCTGGTGCTTGGCATAGATGCGCTCCACACTACACTGGAGATTGAGCAAAGCTGTGATTGCTTGTTTCAGACACTCTCTGTCATCTTGGTCTTTACTGCGCTCCTGGAGTTGCTGTGAGATGTAGGAAAACACACGAAGCTGAACTTAAATTCAATGTAGGGATATTTAGACTTGAATAGCTTCCGGTCAGGAATCCATTATTAGGAGTAACCCGAAGATGAGGCTCGGGATGTACCTGGAGCAGCTCAAAGTAGTGCATGCAGTGGTAGACTGGGACCATCATCAGCTGTGGAAGGACATACTGGACGGCTTCCTTGAAGCCTTCCGCAACCGACTGGAGATGCAAAAACACAAGAAGTCTTAAATTTAACGTCACTTGACCGAAAGCAGCGGATCAATGATACTTCATGTTTAGGCAGCAATTTAAAAATAAAGCATCTCATCAATAGTTTAACACAATAATACCAATTTATAAGAGAACAGCATTTTAATGAGATTTTTGCTTCCTACAAAGTTAACTGATTGGGTGTGTTTACTTAGATGTTCACTCCTGCCATGATTCAGACTTTTTGTCGACCGCTTGCAGCTCGACAAAATTATTTTCCAGACGGGTGAAACATTTTTTTAATGAACATACGCTTAAATGTAGACCAAGGTGTTCCACTAAAATATTATCTTTAATCTTCTAATTTCTGGAAAGTCAGAGCTTTAAAATGTCAGCCCTGACTAAAAATAACACTGTGATGCCCAAACAATGAATAAAAAGAAAACTGTGACGACACCATCCGTTTTTCTGCCTATAAAACTGAGAACGATGGAGGATGGATGGAGGAGCGGTTTACCGAGTGAAGCTTCAGAGGCCATCATAGTATCCATTTAAATCTCCTGTTCCCCTGATAGTCGACTCAGAATCAATACACTACTACTCAGACTCCACAGCAGCGGCCGTGCTGTCTCTGTGAGGAGGAGGAGGAGAGAGAGAAAGACATCCGCTGCCTGACGTACATTGATGGAGGGAACAATGACCTAAGTTTAGATCATGTTATTGATATGTCAGCATCCTGCAGCTTTACAAATTGCCTGCAGTGAGCGTTCGCACTACCCACGCGAATCAGCACTGTGGATTGAGATTAGTGGAATACAGGCGATGCCTTGACCGACCTGACAGCATTTTAAAGACTTATCACAGCGGACGATTAGTATGATATTCCTAAAATTGTCTTCACATGACTCACGCTCTCGTGGATGTTTGACATCGACTCCAGTTGAGTCAGGATTATATCAGCAAGAAGCTGAAGATGCTTTGCTCCAAAAACCATTTCACTGTGTGAACCTGGAGCGGTCGTGTCATCTGTTTGAATGTGTAGAAAAACATAGAACTTTGTTTAGGAGGGAGGTTTGAATCACCACCAAAGGGAAGTTGCTGTGCCTTGTGCGTAAATGGCACAGACACCGTCATCTTTACTGCAGACACAAATAGCTGCAAATCAATGTTTTCCCAATTAATGCTTTCACCTATCCACTTCTGCTTTGATCTGTTACCTTCTTATTAATTAATCTGAAATTAAATGTTTTACGTTAGTGTTTTAATTTCAGTTGAATCACTGTTTTTTTTTAATTACAAAAAGATGTGAATGAACTGACAGTAAATCAAACTGAACAGAAATCATCTTTAATTTTTACGTGAGTGAACTGGAATAAAAGTTGATCTTATGTCGGATGTGTCAAAGTGAGTCTGTAAAGTAGCTTCATTGTTGTCAGAGCACACAGAACAACATGTTCCCATTTCACTGAGGTACAGGGCCTCTAACTCACGCCGCTGTCTTTTCTCCGTCTTAATTCACAGCTTATTTTCAACTCCAAATACGCCTTGGGCCACACGACCCCCTCTTCATCCTCCTCCTCCTCCTCCCCAGGAGAGAAGTGGCCCGCAGTGGAGCTGCCTGTTCTATTTTTAAAAAGCGATGTAATTTACCCACAGCACCAGACGCTGCAGAGTGCAGGGACTGAGCGCTAAACAGACACATCTGACCGAGAGGGATGAAGTACACCCAATGAGACAAAAGCAGCGCTGGAGCAATAATGATGCTACCGCCACGGCTTGGATCCCCATTAGCACAGCAATATTTTCGAATCTATACCAGGTGCTGCGGATGAAAGTTGTCATATTACAGCTCATGTTTTACGAAGGAGGAGGAAGACGAAGAGACAAAGACAAATCAGATCAGAGATGAAACAAAGTGAGAGATTCTCAAATAAGATTACTTCACGGGGCAGAAACGGGGCAGTTGGGGGGGGTGGAGGGGAGACACCATTATACCATCTGCCCCTGGGACCATCGCTGATGAGCACACACAAACACACAAGTGTGGTGCAGCACCAAAACGAGACAAATTGGCAAAGCAGCACAATAAAATCCTTATTTTGACTAAATCAGGATCTGTGGCTTGTCAAAAAAAAAAAAAAGTCAACAAATGGATTAGTCAGATGACAGAAAGAATGTGATTTAATTTTTCAAGTAATCAAGTAGCAATATAAAGATCCATTGTTCCAGCTCCCAGGTGAGGATAATAGACAGATCTAATCTCAAGAGGGTTTTTTCCTGAAGTGAAAAACACTGATCTGAAGGAATGAACTCTGATTTGACAGCGAGAACCCTGAGGGCAGAAATTTAACACAAACACAGACATAAATATTTGAGATGAGAAAAGGTGAGTAAATATTTGGGAAGAATGGAAAATGCTGACTTTTGTAGAACAGCCTGTTTACCCGATAACAAAATTTAAGAATGATGCCAAAACAAAAGAGAAAGCAGCAATCTGGAACCAGACAATGTTGAATATTTGAAGATTTTAATTATTAATTTATGTAAACTAAACTAATAACTGCAACACTACTCAGAATTAGTTAGTAATGAAACTTTTTCCTGTGTGTCCCAGTGTGTGTGGGTGATCAGGAGAGCATCATCAGCGCTGATCTGACTCATGGTTTGAGGGTAAACAAGCTCGAGTCGGGTCTATTCACATCACCTCTCTTGCCTCAAATGCTATCGGTTCGCCGATGCCGCTACGAGTGAGTGTTCAGACTCGTCGGTGTCCGGCCTGAGAAAACACCAGCAGATATTTCTTCTTCAAAGGCTGCCGAACTGCACCCCACTGCGCATAATTCAATGCTATTCTTGTGAGGAATGTCCAAATAAAACAATGCCGCAGCAGCGAGTAAACCGTACACAGGACGCAGAATAAGTCCCAGCATGCCCTCAAACAATATTGGGGAGGAATTCCACCAGGTTGACTTGAAAGTAAAAACAGGAACAAATATTTAAACTTGTTTGGTGCAAACATGTTAAATGACCTAGTTTTACCTTTGTATTAAAACAAACATGTTTTTCCTCTCAGTTCCATGAGAGAAAGACTGGAGCGAGTTTTCTATCCTATATGATAAATGTTAAACGATGCAAATGTTAGCAATGAATTTAATAGAAATATTTTATATAATAACTTAATTTCAACCATTTCTTTCATAGATGCAACAATTAATTCAGCCAGTTGCACAGAATATGATATATTCTGATATATTATAAAATCATTAGAATACTTTTCAGTTTTTTTTGTTTAGGAATTCCTCAACAAGTAGGGTGTGTTAAACAGGTTCCAGCAGTTTCTCTGAGGCCGGCGCTAATGTCCATCCTGAGCTGACCGGTCTAAATGCAGGTATGCATACAAATGCATTTGAGATCTGACCCCTCAGACCACGTTCAGAGGTGGTGTTGATCTCAAATGACCGCATTCTTTTAGGGTGTGTGAAGTCTAACGCATCCCGGGCAACTCCTCCCCGAATTTTAAAGGATGTTGAATCAGGAGGACTTTAATAACCTTAAGTATTAAATCCAACAAATGAAATCATTCCTTTCCTTGTGAAACGTTAAGTCTACTTCGTGTCTTACCTGGAAGTAGAGGCCGGCGGTCGGCCGTGCCATCAGGTTGTTGAAATGCTCGTGGAAATCCTTACTGAGGATATCCTGGGACATGGTCTCATAGGGGTCGAATGCCTGCTCCTATAAACACGGACAGAATCAGTGAAGACAACATCAACACCGGCGCAACGACAACATGACATAATGTCAGAAACAAGCCTGTCAACAACAGCTGCTTGTATGTGATGGAGTAAAAGATAGCTTGCCTAAAATCTATAGTATACTTCTGCCTTGTGTGAAAGGATATTTTTATGTACAAGGTGGATATTGAAGCAAATCACAGTTTGGTTGATGGGATGTTGTCTACATTTGGCATCAAACATATTTGACTGTTAACTTTGAGGGTTTTTTTAATGTTTCGTACCTCTGCCAGGTCTTCAAAACAGCTGCCCACCAGCGGATGGGGGCTGCCGTCGGCCGTCATCTCCACGGCGTCCTCGATCAGCCCGAGCAGCTTCACCGTCAACTCGTGGATGTCCAGGATGTTACTGAAGATGACTTCCACGTCCTGCGACACCAGATAAGAGGCAAACTGGTGTGAGCAAATGTTCTGAGTAACTGTAACTAAAAACATTCACTGATATTGTTCAAAATGAAAGTAAATGATCCAGATTTCACGGACGTATCCGGTTCCACGCTTAAAATCCACTGACACCTTTGTAAAGTGTCTTGCTGACAACATACCTCTTACTAACTAACTAGGTTACGTAAGTGTGTGTAAGCACACTGAAAGTGTTTATGAATCAGAGTGGGTCTCGGGCTGTCGCTGAAAGAGCTCCAATCTTTGGCCTCCCGCCCTTGGATTAAAAAAAAAAAAAAAAAACCTCAAAACCCAAGTCTAAACACAACAACAGCATCAATTTGCTGAAGGAAATCATTAGCCAAGCAGATGAGAGCCTTAAAATAGCAGAGTGATTATTGACTGCTGAAGTCTGAATCCTGTCATTATTTGACACTCCTCACATCTCCAGAGTAATTTCAGATCAAGCTGTGTTTCGACAGACATAATTGAGGTTATTTTTGCGAGGACTGCAGATGTTGCTCCTGTCTCAGCATAATTACACGTTCCACATTCCACTGGGCCTCACAAAGGTTTATCCTCCTCACCCAAATGATACCGCAAATTACCCAACCCAAAATATGCAAAGCCGCAGCGACCTATTAAACTCAACTTTCCATTTGCTTTTCATCCCGTAGACCCACCATTTCACTCCTTAATCCCTAACTCGTACTTGTTCTTTGTTTTTAGAGGACTCTCTGCTCATACCAGACGCAAGTTAAGCGGCAATCTGTTTCTTTGGCTAAGATATCTATCTCAGATATGCCTTCAAGCTCAAATCCTTTCGGTGACTTGGAATATGTTCTGTCAGCTGCTCAGAAGGACCTTAAACTGATTGTTAAGTCTTACTTTTCAATTATATAAATGGTAACTTCATAATTTTCGTGTTGTTCAAGTTAAATATCACAAATCAACAATGACTAATCTGAGTTTAAAGGTGCCTTCTGAGCCGATTACAGGTTTACAGTTGTAATCTATAAATGTTCTTAAAGTGGATTTGACTGAAATGACTTTTTAATCAGGTTTACAGAACGGAGGCGGAAAACTGACTGCTGGCTTTAACGTAAGCCAAAGCTACCGCCTCCATCAGTAGAGCTGAAGTGTACGTTTCCCTCATCGGCGACAGATGAAGTCCCCCTCACCTGAGGCGTGAAGATCTTGGGGTTTGACAGGAAGTGATGGCGGAACACTTTGATGATGAGGTCCAGCTCGCGCAGGTACTGCCGCTCCTCCGCGATCTCCAGCCTCACCAGGTCGTCGTAGGTGAGCTCCCCGGAGGAGGACGGCTCCTCTGTGCACTGAGACATCAGACCGATGTCCTCCTCCTGGTCAAACATGTCCATGAGCACCTGGAATCAAGAGATGGAAACAAATCTCTCAGATGAAGCCAATCTTCTGTATTTTTTATGATAAATGAGTGGCCCTGATAAATGCTCACCTTGTCTGCACACATGGACACCTTGATGTCCTGCTGGGTGATCTCATAGTGCCGAATGTTGCCCACATAGTTGCCTGCCAGCTTCAGTATGTCTGCTGATATGTATTCAAGCACGGCCACGATGTACAGCGACACATGGTAGTCCACTTTATAGCCCAGAACCTCCTGTTGGGGCAAAAAGCACAATGGAGACGTTAGGCATTATTACACAAAGACCAATCAACACTTCAGAATTCTCCTGGGCGTCTGCATCGCCTCCACCACTTCAGTTCAATTAGTCTGAGCCAAGCTGTAAAAACAGGAGGATTAACTGGATTACAAACACTTCCCAGCATCGGCCGCAGCTTCTTGGCGTTTGCGTCGGCATTGACAGTCTCGAGTGAGAATGTGTTGAGTTTGCCTTTCAGTTTAAAACCAAACGCTTTTATAAAAGAGGTGGAATTCTGTGGTGAACAGCTTTAAGACGAGACGACTCCACTTCAGAGTTTTTACCTTCAGCAGTGGGTGAATCTTGTCCACGGGGAGAAGTAAAGGGTTCCTCCTCTTGCGTTTCTCGATAGCTGATTGTGCGTCTGCGATTGCCCACTTATCTATAGGGTGGGGGAAAGTTTTCTGGACCCGATCCTGAAAGGGGAACATTATTAACATTTAATGAATCTGGAAGTTGTTGTCTCGCCCATCTCTGTGCTGATGAATTCATATTTAAACTCGCTTACCTCCACATCCTGCACGGAGCGAGGCTGGGCCACACACAGCATGTTGAGCAGCTGCAGGATCAGCTCCTCGATGTGCTGCAAGGCGTCCTCCTTCGCCAAGAGGTTTGGGTGGACCTGCTTCTGTACCTGATCGTTAAAAGCAAACAGGGAAAAAAACAACAACAACAACAACAACAACTGATGAGTGACTGAAACAGCACAACGGTTACAGGAGCATCATAAAAATCATTCCGCAGCATTTTCTGCATCACGCCATGCCAACTGAAACCGTGCCATCTGTGAGAGGTAACACCTGGTGTGATGCGCTGCAGCGAAGCTCAGGTCACGTTAAATGACGTCAAGCCAACAAGTCCAGACAGTGACTGATTGAAGACAAACTTTTTTTGTTTTTAAAAAGGGTCATATTGGTGGTTTTTGGACTCCTTCAGCCCATTTACTACAAATTATAGGTAATTTTCATTACAGATGGCCCTTGTCCAAAGTATACCGTAAATACATTAGGTTCCATTCATTCTACAACCGCCTGGGAAGCAACTCACAGCAGCATGATGCTTCACGGTTGATCACATTTTGATCATTTAGTAAAACACTTACTCCAGCATTTAAATCACTCGTCCTCCTTGTTGCCATCCATAAAGAAAATGCAGTCGCTACCGACTCGCCCTCACACAAGTGGAAAGTGTGGCGAGGTTTCCTTCTCTGCTAAATGTTTCTAGAGCTTCAGAGCGACTCCTTACAGTTTGTGCCAGGTAATCCCAAAGGATTTGAAAATAAACAAAAAACGAATTACACCGACGCTGAAACTGTTCACTGCAGCCTGGAAGCCAAACGTGTTGGAACGCACCCCGTCTGAAGAGGATGCACAAGCTGGAGCAAGAGTGCATGTCCAATGTCTGCTTAGAGACTGAATGCTCTCGTTCAGCAGCTCACATGCATAAGTTGGAGCTCCTGCACCTTTTTTTTTTTTTTTTTTTAAATCAGACGTGAGGTTTTATGTTCCAGGTGTGGAAATAATGTCTTTTTAAATTAGTCTGCTACTTCTAGAGACTCTGATTGGGTAGCGCAAGATGTACGGAGTCACTTCATACTGGTTTTTGGTTCTTTTGTCTTTATCTTCTTATTTTGTCTGGGAAAATGCTGCAAAGGTAATTCACTGTGAAATGAAACAGAAATGTTTAGTGGACCCAAAAACTTATATACATATCAAATATTTCAGCTTCAACAAAACCAGGCTCAGATTTGTCACGTTTGGAGGACTTTAAACAAATCAAGCCCACGTCAGTTGAACCTACAAGAAGCTGCTGATGAATAAATGAAGCCAATAATAATAAATAAAACACTGCAGAATATAAAGAAATAAAGACACGCTGGGACTCCTGAGGGTGGAACCGGCCTGACAGAAGGTGTGGTTTAAGGTACAGAAAGCAAGGAAGGTGTGGCATCAGCAGGTCTACAAACGGGAAAAAAAAAGAACACCCACCCCCCCAAACAGCCTCCCAACCTCCGAAAGTTGTCGTCATTCAGGCCGTGCCCTCTAGCAGGAATGCTGTCAGTTGAGATACTATTATAGCACCCAAAGCAGACTTGGGGGTGGGGGGGGGGAGAAAAAAAGGCCGTGGGAGAGAAATGGAGGAGAGAGGTGCCTAAAGAAACAGCCTAACATTTACTCTCCACTCACAAAAGCCAGGCCTGTTCACATGCAAGTGATGGAATTACCCTTGCGTACAGTAAAGTAGGGCATTATGATGACAAAACATTGCCCCCAGATTAAGGAATGCGAGAGTTAAAAGGTCAACGCAGACCGAGCTTCATGCATTCTTGTGCTCTGACTTAGCAAAGATGCAGCAACAAGCAGGATGTCTCCTCGTTCTCAAGTTAAAAAAAAACAGTAAAAAACACAGAGAAAAGGTGTAATTCACACTTTGGGGATTATAAAAGAATCTGTTTCTGGATCCTTAACTACATTCAGATCCTTTCTTTTTGAAACACAAGAGGAACAAGGAAACGTGAAGCCGCAGCTCGGCCTGGTTTGCATTCCAGTACATCGTTTCGGTTTTGATGCATACTCACAAGACCTAAACCATTATAAATACACCACAAGTAAAAAATAAATATCAAAGCAGAAGTAGGTTAGTAGATATCCTCTTCGCTGCAAATAGGTACTTGACCAAATTCCACAGGACACCAGGAACTGTGAGTCACCACGCTGAAACTACGGGGGTTTCCCCTGACTCCATTCACAGAATAGTTGGCCCGTGTCTGGGAGGCCCACATCTAACGCATCGTTCAGCTCCAACAATGTCAGGATGGGTGACAAACACACAAGTTTGAACATCATTTGAGTAAAAACACGATGGGAATTCAACAAAATAAAGCACCGTGACACCAGAATGTCTGGTGGAAATCTACCAACTATTTTCGCTGCTCGCAGATCAGGAACAGTTGGATTTATAGAAATTAGTTTACGATAATTTTAATAAACAATCAGGGAAAAAGGAAGAATAAAACAGGTTCCTGAAATCATTTTAGGAGAGAACTAGGAAGCAAAAAAATGCTGTTTTCAGAGCTGAAGAATGAGCAGAGTGCTCTGGGTGAAGGTTAAACGAGGAGAACTGTTGTTTATTTGTATTACTGCTCACATTGTAATGATTTTAAAAACAGAAAAACATGTTTTCCTTTAATTGAAAAAAATAATTAGCCCTGCTTGTTTTCTTCGTAAAAAATCAATTAACTAAACTACAACGGCTCTCAGGAGAACAATCCTCCTCGCCTGGACCGCACGCTACGTCTCCAGTTCGTTCTGCAATCTTTATTTATCCAGGGAAAAGATTGAAAGCACTCTATTTGACGTCGTAAACGAAAGTGGAAGGCGTCCTGTGAGCGAGCTGTGAATCTGTCCTGTCTGATGACGCCTGAATGCAGCATGGATGCATGCAGGTACAACTGCGGTTCGATGTGTTTACAGTCCCACTGAAACTCGATCCTAATGGGTAATGGATGCAACATGGTCTAATATAGTTGGTGGTGGACACTGAAGTAAGTATTAGCAAAGTGAAAGTGATGGGGGGGTATTAGAGGCACTGGTGTCCCCTGTACAAGTGCCATATGACAGATAAATTCACACAATTCAACATTTTGAAGTAAAATCTGTTCATTAGAGCTCAAAAATATTGGATTTTTTTTTATTACAGAGCAAAGGCAAACAGCAACTCTTGTGAAATGATAAGAGTAACACAGCATCTAATAATTCTGAATCTGCTCTCTTATCCAGATCCACTCCAAATCCTTTCTGTCATAAGCTGGCAGAGTTTTATAAAAATCCATCAAGCAGCTTTTAAACCTGCAAAGACCCCGACAAACAAACTGACAGGAAACCAGTGAAAACATGACCTCCACGGCAAAGACGAAAATTACATCAATCTGTCAAACCAAACAAAACAAACAGACAAACAGTGAGTGGAGACCCAACTTCAGAGACGAGGCTCATGTTTTACTACCAACCACCGATGTGATGCAGACTTTCAACGCGATTCGCTGCTGAGGGTATAGATGGAGAATCGCTCTCCTCCCCCCCAGCAGAAGCTCACTGGCAGCGCTGAAGCAGACTCAGTATGTGTGACAGGTTTGCACATCAGGACATGGATGCTGTTTTTGCATCAAGATGCTAAAAAGTTGTAGCCTAACTTGAATCTGCATTCATGCATAAACTGCAGGAAATATTTACGGGGCCTCCTGGATGTTTCGAGCAAATTTCAATCTGACCATGAAAAATATAAGCAACAGCAGAAAAAAAACTAAAAACTGATGATAGGCATTTGAAAAAAAATGGTTGAATAAATCAGAAAAATCTAACCCAAACAAACAGAATCCAACTAACGTGTTAAGGTGTTCGGTTTCACGGGTCAACTCCACCAGGACGGGAAAGGCTGGGACACAGGAAGCCAACCAGGACTGGCTTCCTCCCCCCCCCCCCCCCCCCCCACCTCGTCCTCTACCCACACAGAGCAAAGCCCCTCGGGGGGGGAGCAGATCACGGCAGCAGACAGCGGTATTGACATGCAGCAGCAGCCTCGTGCTAAACGCAGACCAGGAGCAGAGCCAGAGAAAGGAAAACCGGGATTTGCAGGCAGCTTTTCATCCACAACAACTCGGAATAACATCAGTGTGGTTGTTTAATTCAACTTTAGGGACTTTAAACACCCAAACCACCCACCTTCCCCCTTCCTCCATCTCAACATGTTATCCCAGAAAGCCAAATAATAATCAAAAGCATTAGTCGAGAAAGCAAATCCGTTGACACCAAGTTCATTCAGAAGCTGATCCATGCACACAAAAGGATGAAAAAACATCTTGGTAGTAGCTTCAAGTTTAGCTGCTGTTTTACTCTGATTGGATGTCGACTGCAGCACAAATCTGGATCAGGTGTTGCTGTGGATGCTGGGGGGTGGAAGAGCAGCGAAGCAGGAGGTAATAACCGAGGCAGCCTGGTGTTAATACAGGGTTAACATTTCTAATTCGATTGATTATCCTCCACGCTGTGTACACGGGGCTGCATAGGGCTCAGGTTGCAGGTAATGTGGCTTGTGTGTGTGTGTGTGTGTGTGTGTGTGCGCGCGCGCATGTGTGTATGTGTGGCTGAGAGGTGGGGGGGGGTGGGGCTTGTTATTAAATCCGAGCATGTGTCATTGTTTGTGATTCATGTCATGACATCATCTGCCATTACAACCAGACTGTCTGGGGAACCATAGGGCAGAGATCGAGTCTGAGACAACACACACGCGTCATATAAATGCTGCAGACATTCTATGCGCGCGCGCGCGCGCACACACACACACACACACACACACACACACACACACACACACACACACACACACACACACACACACACACACACTGAGATAAGAACTGCGACACACTCGCACCCCTCCTGTGACGTTCAGCTACCCATAATTATATTCATCATGAAGACAATGGCTGCTAGTCGTGCCGTCTAACACGTGGCCTCCACACGACCCTGGTCTGACCTGACCCAGTGACTCCTGCGTCCTCCGTCCAAACGCCATCACAGGCTGACGATCATAGGCGTTATTTAATATTCTAGGAAGGGTGGAGAACGAATGTTTTAACCAGCCTGATTCTCCGGTGCACAGGAAGTACCACCTGATAACAGGAAGTTCCAGTTCAAGCCAACGCTCCTCCTGAAGATGACATCACTCGCTATGTGAAGTCTAACACCACGTAAAATCCTTTTTTTTTGGTCTGCTGCAAATGCAATAAATTGTTAGAAATTTTACATGCAATTTTGAAAAAAAAAAAAAGGAACTTGATGTTCCTGTCTTATTACGAGACATATCAAATCATTACAGCTTTGTAACTTTTCAGAGTGTCCTTCTCAAGGGCAACATCATGTTTTTCAGCTGAACAACTTGACTCAGACGATCCCTGCAGATTCCTGATCCGTTTCTGATCATCAGGGCATCAGAGTCGCAGCAGTTTTTGGATTCTCAATGGAAGCTGGACTTGAAGAGAACCAAATTAATAAGAATTAGTTCATATGTTTATCTGTAATCTCAGAATTTTTCTGCAATTGTCTGATTGTAGTCGTGGATTCGATTTGATGATAAAATATGTACAGTACATACTTCTGCTAAGGCTAAACATCTCTTCTTGTCTTTCTAGCTTGCTTGAATAAAGTAGCATCATACATATGTGGAGCTACACTAGTTAGCGTACCGATTAGCTGCTTACTTCCTGTCCTACAGGGATGTTCAGCTCACATGGCTTTAATCCAGTTTCTCTTTGTGGATAATATTTCCATTAGTTCAGAGCCGACTCAGGTCCCAAGAACATCCACCTCCTTAAAGTGCATGTTTCTTTATTTGGTCCGACAACACATCATAGAGGAGCGAGATATGAGGAGATAAAAATAAACTGGCACGCTAACAAACATGTGACATGGCAAGACTGTTCTCTGGTGCCAAAATAAAAATGTCGTTTTTTCCCCCTCATATTTAGAAATGCTCTTCATATCTTCAAGCACCCTTCAGAAGTTATTATATTTGGACTGGACCTCAAAGAGAAGAGTGTCAGCTTTTAATACATCTTATTCTGGGGCGACAGCTGCTCTGTCCAGACTTGATAAAAGTAGCAGCACTGAATGAATATCCTTTTTTTTTTTTTTGAAAGATCTCAGATCAGGTTATGAAATCACTGTCAGAATTTATCCAGTGATTCAGTCTGCACAGATCACACGCACATGACCGAAACAAAGCGCGGTTGTAAGCTGATAAATCTCAGCTCGTGGAGAGAAGTGCTGAGAAGCATTGTGCGGCGCAAACATGGCAATGGAATGAAACTGTAGCCAGCTAAGTTCTGGCTCGTCTCTCTGTGTGCCAGCCAAACAGCAGCCCTGAGGAATGCAGTTATAATAACAGCGAGCACAAGCGGCTGCGATTAAGAATAGCCGGGACACTCAGACGCAGCCAGGAGACGGGAGCCGGTGAAATGTCAGGTAGACGGCTTCATGTGTGTGAGCGACAGTGGAAAGATTGCTGACATAAAATGGACAGACTTGATATCTTTAAAAAAGGGAGACAACAAGGGAGACAAACGTCCATGATCAAACTCGAACAGGGATGATACTTTTTGGTCGCTTGAGCCCATTTGTGACGGAGCATCCATCTGATTGGTGGCTCAACTAAAAGCGACCCCTGATACTGAGAAAGGACGTGAGGGAAATAAACATTAAGCCACAGTCTAGGGGGCTTTTCAAAAAAAAAAAAAAATGTCACTGTCAATATATATCTCAGCTTAAGTCATTTCGAGTTACGTCATTTTCAATTATATGTTGATTGTCAAAAAAGATACACAGACAAATAAAAATCAAGTTTAAAGGGACAGTAAAGTTAACTTTAAGTGGCATATATGTAATTCATCATTATGAAAAATAGAAGAAAAAATGAATTGAATATGAGTAGCATCATCCCTTTGGTCAGAAAAGCTTAAAATCTGCGCCGCAGCAGCTTCTGCATTCAGAAGGATAGGTCCTCGTCTTTTGTGTCTTCTTGATGTTCTGTTAACACAACCGTTCACCGCGCAGGTAACCATGATATTTTTGGAGTTAATCGCATTGCGGATTGCCTTGTTTCTTATGGCTGCCAAGCTATGTTGGGTGCCAGTGACGTATAACGCCCACGTGACCATTGAATGTCCACGATGTATAGTAAACATTGTCAAATTGTACTTGTACATTAAGATTTTTTTTCTGCATTATATTAAAAAAACTAATTTGTAAGCTTAAAATGGATTTTTATTAACTATATATTAAAATGCATACATAAATAAAGTACAGAGCTGGAAATACAGTGCGCCCTCACGCATTTGTGCATCAACGGTCTCAACTTCACCTCATTGTGAATACCGTACGCGCATTCTATTGGCTGACGGCATCTGGAAGTGCGCTAGTTCTGTGATTCCCGGATTTACGTGAGATACAACTGTGCTTTAAACAGTCGATAATAAAGAGTTCGTTGCTCTATTGCGGAATTCGTTAATCGCGTTGGCTCCTTAACCGCGAGGAACGAGGGTGCATTATAGTTATTTAGCCCGGAGACAATTACTTTAATTCGACCAACATTGTTTTTCAAATTACGTAGTGTCTCCTGGAACCAATGACTGACGTAGGGTGAGGTTTACCTGTACAAATATTTTTATGGACACTTGAAAAATGCAAATAAAGGCTAACCGAATCAGTCTCAGTGGTGAAAATAGTCTTGGTGTCACTTTTTGACTGCTAAACACAAACTAGCGCCACCTGGTGGTATGGAGCCTTATTTCCAAACATACATGTTGGACCAAAGTTTGCAAAAACTTTGGTAGCATTTTGACTTCAAGCAAAATGCTACACGAGACAGGCTCACAGCTAGTTCCTGGTTAAAGGTTAAAGTGTCGGGTGCGTCGCACCTTCAACACAAATCTCCATTACAAGTGTGGAGTTAATCCTACATGCAGAAAAGGTAAAGACATCCCATTAAAATGTGGGATGTCTTTACGATTAAAATGTGTGTGTAGAATTCATCTAGGCCAGGGGCATCAAACTCATTTTCACCAAAGGCCACATCAGCATAATGGCTGTCCTCAGAGGGCCAGATGTAACTTAAAAATGTAACTAAATGTAACTTGATGTAATCCAAGTCACAAACATTACAGTTGCACGGAAAAAAATGTGTTCATATTTATTTTTAGACACTCTCGTGGGCCACATAAAATGATGTGGAGGGCCACATTTGGCCCGCTGGCCTCGAGTTTGACACATGTGATCTAGGACTACAAGCACCTCTTTCCACTATTAATGACTCGCTGTTTTTCAACTGATCCATCATTTAGTCTGTTGATGTGAGGTGTCACTGCCATTTGCCGTGTCAGCAAACACAAGCAGCAGACGAATAAGAGCGTCTCCATAATGAGTGATGAACCGACCGGATGATGATGATACTTCATAACGTTCCTGTTTCATGACAAAACTGATTTCGCTTCACCTATTCTGAGGAACGTCTATCAACCGGTTTCATTTAATCCTGCAGCTAAACAACAGGCCGAGTCATTCTCGCGGGGGGGGGGGTGGAGTCATCCACCAAGACTCCCTCTGACAAGGACAGCCTCTCAAGGGACAGCTGTGAAAAACAGGGAGTCACAGTCTCTCTCTAAACCATAACAAACCGCACTTGCGTCAATCTATGACAGGCTTTCCCTCAGGCAGTTATGTAACAAGTTTAGACAATGAAAGTGTGGCACCGCAACCCACCACCTGCTCTCACAGTTTCACCTGAGTCATCACGCCGTCTCCGGCACGCTACGGCTAACTGACACAAACAGGGTTGCGTTATTTTTAAACTTGATGTTGCTATATGGCTAAAGCGCGGCTTTTAAACCAAGATTTTTTATTAGATATGTAAACAACTTGGAGTATTTTCTTTGAGAGATTGATCATTTTAATATTGAGAAGCTTCAAAATGTACTTTAAACAATGCAAAAATATCAACACAACTATGAGATGTTAATTTTCTTTTATCTTGAACAAGTCCACAAGCTGGGCTGCATGAGATTGGGGGGAAAAAAAATCATTTAACTATATAGAAATAAGACAAAATCCAGGAACTCTATCCAGATGATGTAAATAGCTCTATTAGAGAAGAATGAATCATTCTAGAACTTCTAAGAAAGTGAGTTTGACACTTTAAATGAAGAAGGTAGTCATGTATAACAAATACTAATAAAGTAAAAGTCAATTAGCTTCATTTAAGCGGAGTTATTCATCTCGAAGTAAATTACGTCCCATCAGTGAGACATCTCTGGATAAGTCATGGAAAATGAGAACCATGGGAGTTTTCCTTTTATATCAAGCAGCAGGAAAAAAAAAACTGCAGCATGACGTGTTTGAGCTAATTTGCCTTCGGGTAATTTAACATTGCATGTCCTGCGATGGGACGATTACGCATATGCAATATTGTGACACAGATGCTGAAACAAGCCCTGCCGTGAAGTTTTTACTTTGTGTTATGCACAAAGCACACAGGTTACCACGAGCAGTAGACGTCTTTAATTAAACAACTGTCAGAAATTCCTGGTTCAACATCTATTCAACAATAAATTGACATGTTTCTGTGTTTCGTTTTGCCTGGGGAGGAGTTTTAATTTGAACAGATGCTTCATCAGTAGATACCACCAAGACTAATTAGATTAAGACGCACAGGTCATAGCTGTTTGTTGCTTCAGGGGTAAATTATAACATCCTACATTTCTCACCGTACCATCTTCAAGTGTCACTATTCTGCAGGCTAATGTTACCGCTGCTCAAAGCACAACACAGGTGTCCCAGCGAGACTGAAACTTCACAAAAGATGCCCCGTCTCTAATTTGCAGCTTTCCCACACAAGTCTAGTTCACTCTCTTAACCCATTAGTGACTCAGGACATATGAAACTTATAAAAATTCTATTAACAGAACTTAGTGAGTGCTCAAATCCACTGCAAAGAGTAAGGCACAGAGGAGCATGTGTCTAAAGTGCATGTTAAAATGTTGGCAGTGAAACTTGTGTCCGAGAAGTTACAGCATTTCTTACGCTTTCTTTTGATTTGATTTAATCAAACTTGCAGGAGATAGCTGTGATTCTGATCCAATTTACCCCTCACAATGGTAGGCAGTGAAAACTGGAGCAATCGTCAGCACCGATGTTTGGCCCACATCACCTGGTCGTGATTAAATCAGTACTTTCACAATGGAAAACACGCTGGTAGAGCAGTTCACAGTGCTGTCAAGCAACCTTAAACACTCTACTTCATGAGGCTAACAGGCTACGCTAGACTGATGCTAAACCGGAGGGAATAATCTCACTACAGCTTCACAGTGAAGGATGGACGGCACGTTGACCGAATTTCCCAAACTGTTTCCGCTTCTATACTTGGTCTGTCTGTTTTCCCACTGTAAAGTAGGTCGATCGCTATGGCGACTTCATCAATCATTTTGTTTATGCCACACAGCTGCTTCCCCAGAGATCACCTGAGGCAGTGCATTCATCACGCCCTCTGGAACAAGCAGCTTAATGAAATCCTGCAGCGTGTGATGAAACATTATTTTCTAATCTTGCAGTGAGCATGTTAGACATTTGAAAGAAGACAATCTGTAGATATTCTAGATATGTGCCTGAGATGAAATCTAATTCCTGTAACTTATGTGTTTGGGCTCTATGAGCATCTAGCAGATGTTTGTGAACACGTCACCTGTGTTAGCTGAATTTGCCACTAAACAAGTAGCTGTAATGACCCCAGATTCCAATTAAATAGTTTGTGAGCCAGTAGTAACTTAAACTAAACAAACTTTTCAGAACTACACCAAATATAAAATCATTTGTGCATTCTTTTAAATTCAGGATCAGGTGCAACAAATCCAGTTTATTCCACTACTTCATTTAGCAGCTGTTTGAACATCAACTTTACTAAAGACAATATTTTATTGATGGTTAAATATGTTGAAATTTAGCAATGTAGAGAATATCATCCTGACAACTATGTTTTGTATGCATTTCATATATGTGTGACTCTGTAGACCCTTCTTTTAAATCTAGCAACTGATCTGGGCTGCATTAAGCTCAGGACAATCCATCTATTTCCCACAGTCATGCTGAGCTGAGAAGTGAGATCAGATCACACGCAGTCACTCGAGAGAAAAGAAAATACTGTATAAACCTGGTGATGCAGGAAAACATTCAAAAAAGGAAGTGATAAGTTTCAATCAGCTTCTTGAGAATTAGGCAGCATTTCTTTAGACACTGGTGACATTTTGAAAAACGAGTGCCGATAAACAGCTGCAATAAGTTTCTTCTTAGAAAAGATGACTTTGCTTCCTTTAGTCCAAATAAGGAACACATAGTTACTGTCAGAAATGTGTGTAATGTTATGATTGTGTATGATGGTGGCAACAGTCCCAGGACGGTTTCACTGGTGGGGCAGAAAGTTAGCATCAAACCAAAGCCATCCACCGACTGGCAGACATGCTTATCCCACCACACAGATGTGGATCCATTGAGAGGCTGGCAAAATGTAACATTCCAGAACGATATGGCAAAAAAATAAATTTAAATTTCGAGTTAATCATAAAAGTGGAGATAACATGTGTATCCCTTTTAAGATCCATGCAGCTTGTTTACTTTCAAATTAAAGATCATGTCCAGAACAAGATACTGTTAAAAACTGCCTGTTATCGATAGATTTGTTCAAAAAACGTTGTGGAAAAGTTATCACCGCCAACATGGATGAAATTCTTTTTCCATAAACAGTGATAAGAACAGCAGAGTTAACACAGACAATCGCCTGCTGCAATGATTAAAAGATGATAAAACACCAAATAATGTGCATTCATTTGAGTATCTAAAATTTTTTTTAAAAATTATTAATCATTATTGTAATACAGAGAATTTAATGGTTTATAAGTTTGTAAAGTGTGACAAAAAAAGTGTTTGTTAGCCCATGGAAAACCAGTACCTCCATACACCGAACAGCAGAGAAAACGTGTTATGGAAGCTGGTTTTTAGACGGTTTAGGATCATTTAGCAGATAGAATCACGGTGTTACCTTCCGTAACGCTTGCACGAAGAGGCCTCTCCATTTGTGACTGTTCTCGTCACTCGAAAAGTCGTAGATCTGCTGGGGCTGCATTGCTGTAGCGGCTCCTGGCGTTGCCGTGATCCAGGCTGAACTGTCAGCATCGGCCCCGGGTGGATAGTCCTTGTGGGTGGGTCAGTCCAGGGCAGGCACGGTGAAAAAAGTCGAGCTGTGTCGCTCGCAAGTATAAGGATTAGCACTAACCCACACTGCTAGTCCGGGATTAAGTGAGGTTAAGTCGCGAAAAGTAGCTAAAATAAGATTAATAAGCACTTGAAGGTACAAAGTTAACTCGTTAGCTCGGATGCTACTGAGGTTAGCCGAGTGCGGCTGTAAACACGGGATAGCGGCTAACTAAAAAGCTAATGGCTAATAACAGTGTTGCTAAGTGTAATATTTGCTACTTGACGCTTGCTGATAGGTTTATAACAGGCACATTGAATTCAACATTAAGTCACGACATTAGCTACCGACATAACAGCTTTTAGTTCCAAGCTAACTAGAGCTACAAGTTACTTTTGGTTATTTTCTGAGTGAACACCTGTAACGTTAGCAGACGAGCGTTAGCCCACTTGCTAACTGGTGCTACAGGCTGCTGCTGGCCTTGATGCGATCCGACTTTTAGGTTGTGGCACACGACCCGTTCGGCTCCAAACAAGGCACACTTTCTCCTACGCTGTTGGCTTCACGTTTCGTCATTCTTTTCCCGGAACGATCGGAGTTTAAATCCAACGTAAATCCCCCAAACAGCGATGAGTCCGCGGCATGTCTGCGGGCAGAAACAAGTGAAGAACAGTCGAGGTGTTTTTTGGTTTGTGAAGTCAAGGATGTTCGTACCAACTCCGCTGCCTGTCTGTCTGTCTGCTGCCGCTCGGTGCGCCGCGCGTCCTGTCAGGCGCGCACGCTGCGTAATTCCACATTTTATTGGATGAAAAAATAAGGCTGGACTAAAAAAAAAAAAAAAAAAAAAAAACTCACAAGGCTGGATTTCCGCACCCAATGTAGACAGATTACTAATTATTTTAATAATGACATATTTTATTCCATATTTTGTGATATTTTAAAAAAGTCACTAAAACCAACATTTACTTATTGATTTCGTGTTAAAAAGGTTTAATCGACTAAATAGTCTTGCTTAAGGAAATTGATGCAACTAAATCCACTTTTATTTTCAAATGATTACACAAGCATCACTGGTAGACAGTAAGCATGCCTGGTTTCGGCAATAGAACTGAATGTATAAATGTGTACAAATACTTATTTAGCGCTTACATCGGGGCTCTTTCGTGTTTTTTGCTGTGGTTCTGCCTCCCTGTGGAGAAACCAAACACGTGCATCATAAAGGGATCGATGACGCTGCTGAAAAACAGTGATGATCAAGAGTCACCTGAAGATGACACATCGCCCGCATCGGTAGCCACTCCATTCCTCTGGGGAGTCTATAATAGCTTATATTGTTTATTAAACGGCATAATTACTTATCATGGTTAATAGTCAGTGTAAGCGCCTCATGCACTTCTGGGAATGTCCCAGACAAGTCTGTCTTACATAATTTTCTTCCAAATCTTCATGCCTTTAATAAATTGGTTTAAAGAGTGACGAGTCAATTGGAAATAGTTGGTCATTTTTCTAAAAATTGTTTTCTGACTCAACACTACCCATAAAAAGCATGACCAATCCCTGTATTTTGAGAATTATTACAAAACCCGACCTACTTATAGATGTACAACCAATTTTAAAACAGAACGGTTTACTTAAAGTGCACCAAAGAAAAAAATAGTGGTGTACCGTATTTTTAAATTCTGCATCTAAAATTAATACTAAATAAAATATGACACAAACAACAAACACTGTCTGCTCTTCAAAAATATGTATTTATTGTACAATCATTTGTAAATAAAACAGAAAAGTTTGAGAGGCACAGTATGTTGGAAGTTTTTGTATGTGAAGAGATGTTTTAAGGAGAATTCTATGAATTCACCTTTCAAAGAAGTTCCATTTATGTATTATGACATAATAGTTTAGTGTTTGTGATTACAAAGTATGTTTAATGTAAAATGTCATTCGTTCAGACAAAACATTCCGCTTCTCAAAACTGTGAACAGATCTTAACTGTTTGCTATTAAAACAGTTTCTTACATTTCATTCTAAAATCAGATTTTGTTTTTAAATGACACAAATATCTTTCATATTCTCAAAAGTAAGATTTTTTAGTACAGAATCCATTTTGTCGAAAAAAAAAAAAAGTGTTTGGAATTTATATCTCAAAACGGTGTTTTAGATTTGGGCAAGCAGACTTTACAATATTCAAATAACAAACACAATCTTTCAAAAAAACAACAACATGCAATACAACCAAAAGGAAACTAAAGAAAAAAATATTCCCACTCAAATTAAATTTAATCAGTCTCTGAAAAGTTTGCATCAAAAAACAGTCAGGCTAATGAATTTCACATTTAGCACTTCAGTGCTTCCGGTTGATGATTTTCTGTGCTTGGCATTTTCAGAGCAAAACATGATGCAGTTTTTAGAGTTTTATAAAATGTTATATAAAATATAATTGTACTTGATTCTTCTCCTGAATAGTAGTTGAAAATTAACTAATGAATTGTGCAGTTAAAACATTCCATGTTTGAAACAACCACGACCCGCTACAGTGGATGAAGCAGTAGACAATGAATGAATGAATGAATGAATGTTTGAAACAGAATTATTGAAATAATGTATTATACCACACATTTCTCATTTTTCCATCTAACTTAAGGCTGAATTATAATAAGATTTTGCATGGAGACAGCAATGCTGAGGTAGTAACAACTTGACATGATGTGGTTTCAACCAGCTGGATTATTTTGGCTCTTCTCTTCTATCAATCGCCGTGTTTCTCTACAGATTGAAGCGACTGGCCACCTCGTCTGCAATCATTTCAGCAATGGCGAGGGAGGAAGTAGCTGCAGGAGAGGGAGCATTACGTACATGAAGCACCCGACTGCCCACTTCCCCGACCCCGCCATCAAACACAAAGTCATCCACAAGGTTTCCATCTCGGTCGAGAGCCTGAGCTCGAACTCCCGCCGGACCCCTGGAGAAAAAAATTAATCCAAAATTACAGAGACAACCGGATTCTGACGTTCATACTTGCGTTGGTATTATATTATTTGTTTTTGTTAATTAGAAAGGGACACATACAGCACACATAGATAAATCGTACCTTGGAGGATTCCTGTTTCATTTTTGTTAGACACATTTACCTCATTAATCACAACACATGATATAAAATAAAAAGGAGTCAAAATGTGATTAGTTCTAGTTGAATAAATTATACATGGATAATTTTTAAATAAGATTTTATGTATTAACATAGTTAAAGAAAATTGAGCAGTTAGTGACAATAAGATCACAGCGTTTTTATCTTGCATTACTGCTTTACCTGAGAACGTCACTGCGTGAAATTTCAGGGATGTACCTCTGCAGGATTTTAATCTGTGCATTAATGTTAATCCCTCTATACATTTCTCCAATCCCGTAAATTATGTTCCTTAATACCAGTTTCTGAAGGCCCCTGAAGAATAAAACAAAATAGGGATTAAATATTTAGTGAAATGCAATAACTTTATGGCAATTAGATGAGATAAGATTCTGTGCCTCTTTTCTAAATACAGTTCCAGTACACTTCACCAAAAAGAAAATAAAAACAGATCCTGCGATACCTGAATGAGAGTGCATCCGCAAAGTCTCGGATATTGAAGTCGTATATTTTGTAACCTTCCCTTTTGAAGGCCAGAACTGCGTTTGGGCCGAGCCAAACACTTCCATCCATCCGTGGGGTAAAGTGAACACCAAGGAATGGGAAACGAGGGTCAGGAACCTATACATATTTATCATAGGAGCACAATGAAGAACAATAACAATGTAATTATGTATCTTTTGAAGTGACTGGAATGTAGATCACAGAAGAGTAAAGTGACTCCATAAGAGGAAACAAAAACCAGGAAATATACCTTTGTATGGGGAATGTTCTATTCAGACACAAAGAGTCTTATTGAATGCTTCATAAACAGCAGTTAACTTTGTCTCTCAATATTTAAATATAGCATCATCACTCCTACAAGGCACTACATACACGGTTGGTCAGACTTACAGGGTAGATATTTCCTTTAACCAAATAGTGTTTCTCTGGCTTCAGGACCAGATAATCTCCTCTAAAGGGGACGATCCTCGGCTCCCGACTGCACCCAGATATCTGCGACAGGCGGTCGGAGTACAGGCCTCCACAGGTCAGAACATAACGGCACCGCACCTCGTTACCCTATTTGAAACAACATAGTAAAAACCAGGTAAAAATAAGAACACACACAATCTGAACATGGCGATGCTTTTAAATGTGATTATCTGACCTTTTTGTCTGTGACTGCAATTGGATATTTCATTCCTGAGGATGAAGAAAGATTAATACTGAGGTAAACTGAATAACTCCACCACTCTGTCTTCAAAAAGTTAACATTGATGTCCAGAACAGTTTATTACCCTCTGTGCTCCCTGCTGGGCTCTCCTTGACCATGGAAATGCCATTGATCTCAGATTCAATCACGACCGTTCCACCGGCCTCCTTAAAGTCTTCCCCATATCTGAGTGCCACCATCCTCCAGTCCACAATACCGGTGTAGGGCGAGTCCAGTGCCATTACACCCTACGAGGATGATATACGATCAGCTATCAACGCCATTTTTATTCTGTCTGAATAACGTCAATATTTCTGAGACTGTTACCCTGCAGTATGGCTCTCGCTCTCGAATTCCCTTGGCATCAACAATACTCAGGTCACGCACATTGTTCTTCAAGCCACGCTCGTATAGAGCTTTCAGTCTGGGTATCTCTTCCTGCTCCACAGCTACAATAAGCTGCAAGCACATAAATACAAGAATAAGTACCATAACAATACAAAGACTCCATACTGTGACTGCCAACGTGGGGATCCACAGTCATCATTATGACCATGTTAGATCAGGAACTTCATTCACTGAAGCTACATTTGAAAATAAAATGCATCCTATGTTGAATTTGATCAATTTCATGTAAAAATCTGAGGTCTGAGGATTTAGTTTGTTTAGATTGACTGTTTAGATGTTTATTTACATATGAGTTGACAAAATGCTAATAATTGATATACAATATGACATTTTTCAGCATATCTAGAGGTTTTCAGGCAGACCTTTCCACAGCGTTTGTAAGGCAGTCCTTTCTTTTCACAGTATTCATAGGCCAGGGTGGCTCCTCGCACACACAAGCGGGCCTTCAGTGACCCCGGCGTGTAGTAGATCCCACTGTGGATGACTCCACTGTTGTGTCCACTCTGATGAAAAGCTGATGAGATTGAGAGGGACAGAGAAATAAAGGAAGAACATAAAGAATAAGAATAAGAAAGAGGGGGTTCATTCTAACTATCAGAAAGATATTATCGGACCTTTGAATCTCATATCATTAAAGGATTTTTTTAATCAATCGAACTGCTTGCAAATTATGAGCGACTCATCATTCATTTGGCCAACATCCAGTTGATAAGAGAACTTATACTGTATGTTAGTGTACAAAACAAACAACAATACATTACAAGTTTCAGTCACTGAGACACATGAAGAGTTTTATTCCTCAGAAAAACAACTTTGAAGACCCAACCCACCGAGCTCTTTTTCTTTCTCCAGTAGGACAAAGCTGAGCGAAGGGTGCCGTAAGATGAGCTCTCTGGCTGTGGCCAGGCCCACGATCCCAGCTCCCACTATGGCCACGTCATATGTGCTGAAATACAGACAACAGATTGGGTTATACAGTTCATATTGAAAACGCTTGCTGATAACCGACCAGCTTCACAGAAGTCACGGTCAGAGACGCGAAAAAGACGAAATGTAGGCCAGCAGTTCAATGTCCAATTTTGACATAGTCTATGACTGCTAATAAACTTTTGGAACTGTAAGCACATGTCACAGTTAAAAGCTATTCGGACCCACTAAAAGAATATCAAGGGGAGAAGGTCACACAAAGTAAAACCAGAAACTGCCAGGTAGTCATTTTCATGATATCAAACTTTTGCACGATCAAACAGAGATTGCAAATACAGTAGCTGGAAGCAAACATGGGATGGAAAAACACTTAAAATCTGCACTCTTCTGAATGCTCTGAATATTGGTGTCAGTCAGCAGCCTATCTTATTTTCATTATAGATAACAGAACCAAGCAAAGTGCTGTAACGCTCATGATCTGACAAACACTGCTCCTCTCAGGATCAGCTAATCAGATGGACGGAGCACCTAAAGAATCGTGTACAAAAACTGGACATTTCCTGTAGAAAAAGGTTTCTGTAAGGGTTCTGAAGACTGGACTGCACAGATAGCAACAACGACTGTCTTGTGTTAAAAAAAAAAGGAAAAGATTCTGTTGTGATTGACTTAAAGTTACAACATCTGTATTTTATAAACTGAGGAGGAGTGTGTTACATAATCTGCATACCATAACTCACAGAGGCGCTGGGGTTCTCAAATGTTTTCTCTTAGTTTCAATTCAATGTAAAATAGAAAAAAAGACTATTCATACAAAATACATTTCAACTTCCTTTGTATTTTTTTCTGGGAACATGTAGATCTTGAAATCTTAAATTAAACTTGTTATGGATCCCGTGTGGGGAAGTACAAGAATCTGGAGGTCTGAGATAATGTGAAACACATGCTGCAGGCATAACTTCCTAAAGGTGAAGTGCACACAAAACTTGCAGCAGACTGTTCAACACACACACACACACACACACACACATACACACACACACACACACACACACACACACACACACACACACACACACACACACACACTTGCAGGTGAAAGTCAACGCGTTTTTTGACAAACTGACGCTTGGAAGTGAAGGAGTGTGAAATCGAAACGGTGCAGACATGATCATTTTGTGTACAGAATAATAAAGTGATGCGGGTGCAGCCAACAGATCTACAGTGCTCTATTATGTAATCGCGTTGTGGGTGGATGAATGTCCCCGTTCACGCGTGGGGTAGAGCAAAAGTTAAAAAGACAGATGCAGGTTATTTAGGTCCAGATCTAGTGTATTTCCAGCAAACGATTATTGTGTTTGTTTTCCATTCAGCACTGGACTAACTGCTGATGGCGGTTGTTTTCGTTTCCCCCACGGGGTTCTCACCTGTGCAGCTGTCTGGTCGTCATGTCCTTCATCAGTTTGGGCAGCACCGGCCCGACACCCCTGATAGACGCGCTGCCCAGGGTCCGAATCATCGTGTCAGAGTTGAACAGCTCCTCAAAGACGCGTCTTCATCCTACAAACGTCCAACTAATCCCGGACTTCTGTGCTTCCTCGTCCTGTCTCCTCAGCCAGGCCAGCCCCCCTTCCTGGAGTTGTGGCCACGCCTTCCGTAACGTAACACCCACTTGCACGTCCAGCCAATAGGACGGAGCGGTTCTCCTTACGTCATGAGGTCAGAGGTTACAACGATGGACTCAGTGTAAATGTAAATAAAGCGATTTGTTGACGTGCAGGTGAGGAGTTCTTCAGCCTCCTGTTGAATTAAAATGTTAAATTCTGATAAGGTTTATTGTTATTTATTTATTTATGGTTAAGATGTTGTTTATTCATCCTTAAGTTGTGAGCTATGAGGCTTTTGTCGCGGGCGGTGCGGTCGGCTGTGGGCCAGACGGACTGGAGCCGCAGACACTTCTGGAGCTGGCTGAATGCAGTCTTTAACAAGTAAGAAATACAGGTTTAGTATCTTATGTAATTGCTACACGGTAGTGCATGGACAAAAAGGGTCATTATAATATTCTCTCAAGGGATTTAAAAACGTATTTGTTTTAAATACAAACATGTTTGTTTCACTTTGCATGAGAATAACAATCCATGTTTTGTTCCTCCTTGAATTAATTTGCTCTCAAAAGTAACAAAACAAGTCCCAAAAATTATTCGTTGGCATAAGAGGAGTATAAAATATTTGCACAACCAGTAATTCAACCAGTTGATGATGTCACAGCGGACAGGAAGTGTTGTGTGTCTACACCATCACCCAGCCAACATCACCAGAACTGTAATGTTATAAACTTAAAAGCAACAACAGGTTTTTTTTTTTTACATGATCCAATTTTTTACAGAAATGATCAATAATGTTATCACAGGTTTTCAGAATCCTTTATTCAACAAAGAAATCCTACATTTTTTAATGTTGTAATGTGAAAGTATGGTATTGGCCAATGGATAGGTTATGAGTTTGGACTTTTTTCATCCTCTTGACTCACTTTTGGTACCAAATGTCGTATTTCGTCATTGCGCTGTGCTGCTGTTTTAGTGTGTGTTGATCTTCCCTCAGGGTGGACTATGAAAGGATCAAAACGGTTGGTGCCGACCGAGCTGCTGCAGAGTGGCTGCTGAGGTGTGGCGCCAAAGTGAGGTTTGAAGGATTGGAGCGCTGGCATCATGACTACAATGCGCTGCCAACCGGGCCTCTTGGCAGATACAAGATCCAGGCAATTGACGCCACTGAATCCTGCATCATGTACACAGGATTTGACCACCTGGGTCAGTGTTACAGTGCAGAGAGTATTAGGTTGTCCTTCTTTTGGATTGTTCCACTCTTTTTTTCTTTTCCCTCCACTTAATATGAGTGAAACCACATAAGTGACCTAGAGAGGTCAAAGCTCTCAAACACGTGCCAGAAAAACACATCATTTTAATGGAGAAATTAAGTGAAATATTAGTTTAGGTTCATTCTATTGGTAGGAGGAAAAAAGTTTGAGGTTTAGCTTTAGGCCAAAATGGTGTCGCATCATTCTTCAAAACAACTGAAGAAGCTCCAGAAATGTTTTTAGATGAAGAAACTTCACCCCTCACCATCTACGGGTGGTAGGGGGGTAAGTATTGAACTTTGACTTGTAGATTGTTACTGTTACCTGTTTATGAATGAAACACCTATTTTTTATTTAACAAAAGGAACTTCTTAAATCTTAAAAGTTGTTTAGAAATTAACAGTATTATGGAAATAAAATAATTTTGTGGTACAAAGGGTTGCTGACACTTGATCTAAAGCCACAACAAAATGTAATGGCAGTCCATTCAATAATTCACATGCTGGATTAACAGATTAAAGAGCAGGATCGGATCAAAGATTAAAGGCGTGTTCAGAACATGTAAATTTTGCATTAGCTTGTTAACATGAGCTTGACCTCCATTGCTGACCTGAAAGTGATTCCCCTCAGAACAAGGGATGGTGAAAGTGCATTGCTCCCAGAGTGATTATCCAAAAGATGACGCAAGCGAGCAGGATCCTTTACGCTGAGCAGGCACACAGAGAGCACTGTCTCTGACCTTGTTGGCACTGATACTCCAAACTGAGTTTTGTTTTTTTTTTTTAAGTGTAAAGTCCATCTTTGTAAATGTGATCCATGGACAGTTTGCTGAGTTTTGTTTCCCCCCCCACAGATGGTTTGAAATATTTGGAGGAAATCAAATTCAACAAGTGCACGTATATCGAGGACGCCTGCCTGGAGAGGTTGAGCACCATAGAAAATCTGCAGGAGAGTTTGTACATGATAGAGGTGGTCTCATGTGGAAACGTGACAGATAAAGGCATCATCGCTCTGCACAAGCTCAAGTCAGTTTGATTTCTACAACTTTATTTTCTTGCAAAAAAAAAAACCAAGTGATTAAATGATATCATTCAATTTTTTTTTACAAACGTTTTTCATATATTAATCTGATATCTTGTAATGATTGTACACAGGAATCTGGAGTATCTGTTTCTCAGTGATCTTCCTGGAATCAGTGACAAACAGAAGACGATTCAACGATTGCAGACAGCACTTCCACGTCTGGACATCTCACTGGGTCTGCTCTGACCAACAAACTACTTCCTCTTTGTAAAAAATAGACACTTTTCAAAGTAAAATCTTGAAGGAGGCCAAAGCATCAAGAGTTTAATCATTATCCTTCAGGCCTATTTTCATGTGAATTATTAAGTCTTTTTAAATGAAAGTGAGCGGAACGACACCATGGGAAAATATCCATTTCGAACTACATGTTTCCAGTTAAAAAGAAACATTGAAGCACTTTATCATGTTGACACCTTGATAAAATATTCTTAATTCCATTCTCAAGGTATTAAAAAGGTACACAAATAATTTGTGAATATGATCATTTCTCTTCAGATTTGGCATTTATGTTTGAGGACAAACAGATGGCTGTGAACGTCCTTAGCACCAAAGTCCCAGACATAATGAGTACAACACGTTAATATTACTGCTGTATTCTATAAATATGAGAATGTGTTCACTCCTGACATCAATAAATAGTTCCAGAAATGCTCATGAGTCATTATAGCTCACAAAAAGTTAGATTCTCCATTATTACTTATTTGAAACAACAAGAAGTCAACAGTTAAAAACCAGCGTTATATAAAAACTACAGTACATTTGGCAAACCAGGCACGGCAGGACGCCGTAGCTTTTCTACCCGGTGGCTATGAGCGGAGCGGCACGTTGCTCCTTGTCTTCACACTCCTAGATGAAAAAAATCAGCTGGAAATATGGGCAACAACATATTATTTAAGTCCACATGATGGGATTTAGTGCATAGACTGACATCAGTAAGAAACTCCGACCTGCCCCACAAGATAAAAATATTCAAAATGGTTGAATCCTCTTCAAAAAAACAATCTGCTTCACTGCCTGAGTTTTTTCAGAAAACACTGTTGGTCAGCGACGCTTCGTTCAGCTCAGCAGCAGCAGGTCTAGATGTTTGGGAGGTGGTAGTTGAATTTACGTAGGTTGTTGTAGTACCTCTTACTGTCCACAGCTGGAAAGATGCTGCTGCTGGTCAGCTGTGGCAAATACTACCAGGAGGAGGAAAAACAGTGTAAGAGACAAGAATCCTCAATCTGGAGGTGATAAAATGTTCCTTTAATTTTGGTGGTTGTGTATCAACTAATAAATAAATCGATTGTTTATCTCCTGATTTCTGTCAATAAGAAACATCTCTGCTCCAGACTTGTACAGCTGATAATGTTTAATGTCATTTAGCCTTTAATCCTCTCTGTGACTCTGTGAAAAGAGGACTGCTTACCCCAGGAGGCAGGTGTTTACGAGGTAAACGTGTCCTCTTGTTGCTGAGGTGCTCCTGCTCTCGAGAGGAGCTCTTGCTCCTCCTGCGCAGGCTGTCAAAGTAAGGATGTTGTAGGAGCTGCTCGCAGGTCAGTCGCTCTGACGGGTCCATTCTCAGACAACCCTGCACCATGAAAACCCACGACAGACACACAGTGTCTGAGTTACTGTTATCTCAAATGTTAATCTCTCACAGAAATTAATTTTCATTGAATTAAAATAAAAACTTCTTTGTGTATTTAGACTGATCTAAAGATGACATCATTACCTTCATGAGACTCACAGCTTGAGGTGAAAGATTTGGATATTTCTTCTCCAAAGGTTCCTGTCAGAAGAAAAAAACAATGAAACCGTCATTTTGGGCCTGAATAAGGGCCCTGACATGTCATCGGCCATCTGTGAGGGTTTCTGGCCATAGCTTCCCAACGTGTCCTTCACCGCTGGTGCTAGTTAGCAGCTCTTCTGCTGTTCTAGAATCAGCGTCAGCTCCCATCTCTCTATCCGGTTTGATCAGCTCAAACTTTTTTTGTTTTACAGGGAAAAAATAAATTGAGGAAAGCAAGAAAACAATCAGAGTCACACATCTCAGTGTCTTCTGATATTTCATCTCTCACCATCTCTGGTGGCTCTGGGATGGAAACTCCACAGAAGAACTGGTTGTTGCTGAAGACCTGCTGGTGCCGCGGGATCAGATCTCCTGTAGCGAGACGAGACTCACGTGAGTCAATTTAAAGCTGGTTAGTATTCATCCACAGGTTACACACACACACGCACACACACACACACATACACGCATGCACACACACACACACACACACACACACACACACACACACACACACACCAAGGGTCTTTCTGATCAGGTACAGCTGGTCCATGTCAGACTTCCCGGGCCACAGAGGGATCCCTGACAGCAGCTCAGCGAATACGCATCCGATCGCCCATACGTCCACTGGGGGGCCATACTGGGTGTCACCCACTAGCAGCTCAGGTGCCCGGTACCAGCGAGTTGCCACGTAGTCAGTGTAGTAGTCACATGGACCAGCTGGAGGCACAGAATATACAAAAACGAAGACTAGTAAATGTTTGAAGGACAATTTCACCCAATGCTCCAGACCAGGAAAGCAAGTTTGGATTAATTTAAATTATCTGTAAAAAAAAAAAAAATCCCCAAAAAAACAAACTGATGATGTTGAATATCAATAATCAACAATAATCTACGTTCAGTACATAGAAGTGACATTCAGGTAAATGAATGTATAACTTTGTATAACTTTACTTTGATTTTTAAGTACATCAATATCAGATACTTTAAGACTTGTACTTAGTGTACTTTTATTTGATGAGTTTCACTGTCACCAAAATATTTTAGCAAAATATTTACATTTACTTGTCTTCATGTGGGAACTTACATTTCTAACTACACAAAAAATTTTGTCCTGATTTTATGGGTGAAGATTTTCATCAAATGACGAAGTTCTGCTTTTAAACGAACCAATACCCAACCCAAAACAATCAGTGGAACATTAAATTACCACCAGATGGCGCTATGACTTACTGAGAATCCTGGCAAAGCCAAAGTCACAGAGCTTGATGACATGGTGTTTGGTGATGAGGATATTTTCCGGCTTGACGTCTCGGTGGATGCACTGCGGGGACAGAATCAGTCATGTGCTGGTGGTTGAGAAATGTCGACCATGAAAGGACGCAGTGAGAAAGAGGCGACGGTGCTTTCAGGGACTTCATGCCATCCTGTTTAAACGGGGGCATTGTAGCATTCGTTGTGTCTAGGTGATACATTAACTGCTATCCAGTCATGGGGAAAGAATTCTTGTTAAAAAAAGAAGAAGAAAAAAAAAGAGTCATAAAGCGTATGGCGTGGTGGGAACTGGAGGAGGGAGGAGACGTGAGGAATGTAAAGACAAGCTGGAGGAAAATGTCTGATGGATGAGAAACAAGGAGACGTGAAAGAAGAAATAAACGGTGCTTACGTTTTGTTTGTGACAGAAGTTGACAGCCTGAAGTGTCTGCCAGGTGATGCTTTTAACAAGGTGGTCTGGAACCCTGGACGACAGGAAGGAAAGTTATTATTTGATCAATTTGAACATCTGTGTTCAGATGTCACCATGACAACATCTGTTCCAGAGGTGTGAGAATGCAAATTTGGTTTAAAGATCCAAAAAAGCATCTTAATCTTGAATCAATGGGATTATTTCAACCAGTGTTATCAGAATTCATCTTTTGGGAACGTCAGGATTAGATAAATCCAACAAAAAGGAGCACGGACCCACAGGATGGACTGGACAGCAAACATGTCTTCCTCCACTGGGGTCCAGCTCTGTTTCTCAGTCAGCTGTGGAGGACAGCGAGCCGCCCTGTCGTTTCCTGATGTCCAACACTGAGGCCCTTGTTAGTTCAGGGACTGTCATCTATCAGTGTTGCCAGGGAAATGGCTAAATTGAGCCTTGTCAGCGACAATTGATGGCTCTCCCCGCCCCTTCTTCCCACTTTGTTTTCCCTTCTTTTGAACCCAGGAGGCTACAGGCCAGGACCAGACAGCCAAAACACTCCCTGTAAAATGTGACCGAGCTGTAGGAGCCCTGATGGTTCCTCGCCTGCAAAGAATTCTGGGAGACGATCGCTGTAAACATTCCACAGTGTGCAGGGCAGCTTCCCAGGAGATGAGCGTTGTGCCCATCTGACCCGCATAAAGCGGGGGGGGGGTACAGTGTGGTATACATGTAATGTAGAGGTAATAGAAAGCACACAGCGAGAAGCGCTTCACTCAGATTTATGCTCTTGTGATCTCAGCTGATGTCAGACAGCACACTGAGTTGTGAGCTCCTTTCATACAAACCATTAATTACATCAAGATTATTTTTATTTCATTAACAACACAGATTTAAATTAGACTTCCATTTTCTTCTTAAATCCTTGTGAGGTTTGTGATTCTTACTGTAAATTATTTATGATATGAATCAAGGAGAACCTGTTGATTGTTTGTAAGAAAGATTTTGTCAAACCACCTGGACGGGTTTCTAGTTAACTTGGTGGGAAGGTCGGACATGGACCGAGACAGGATCGCCAATGCCACGCAAACAGGAAACAGAAACGTAGAAAAATAAAGGGTCAAAAAACGGTCACTGTGTCAATTGTTGGCTAACAGTGGCAGTTAGCTGTTCAAACCTAAAAGAAATATTTGGTAATAAAACTACAATAGCTATGATATGATATTCCATTTTGCTCAACAGGTAAGAAACCTACAACAACCAGAATGCAATGCAAAACTCAGGCTCAGGAAACAGTCCAGACAGTGGGCAGGGCTTAGTTTTGGCTAAAATTGGTTCAGATGATCCTTTCTCCATCTGACCTCCATACTTTTTGGTTACATGCAGAAGTGAATGTGACAACATGGAAGTACTTTACATTGAAATTTAAAGTACTTTAAATTTACTGAGCATGTCTACAACGGTGCCTGAAATTGTTGAAACGCACACCCACCCTCTGGGATGGCGGTCCAGCTCGTTGAGGACCGTGTGGTCGCAGTACTCGAACACGAGGTGGAGCTTCCTTTTGCGCCGAAACACTTCGATCAGATTGACCAGGTTGGCGTGTTTCAGTTGCTGCAACAAAGAAGAAGTTGGAAACAAGCTGGTCAGAAATGCAACAACATCCAAACACATGCAGAACTGAAGCATCTGGCGTCTCAACTGTTAACAGCTGGTAACAAATAAACATGCTGTTACCCCTGGCAACCTGTCCCCATCCTGTCCTATTTATGAGCTCCTGGTGTCCAGCAGGCCACCATCACTCCCACCCACTGCATGACTAATTAAACCACCAACAACTGATCCGCTGCACTTTTGATAAAAATAATGCAGTAGGATCTTTTAGAATGTTGTCTGATAAAAAGAAATGTAGGAGCTAAAAAAAAAAAATCCAAATGAGGAAATGAAAGAAAAAGTAAAAACGAGATAAAAACAAAACAGGAAATCAAACAAGTTTAAATTTTAGCTGAAAATATAATTATTTTCTCTGATTTTTGATTAATAAAACTATGTTTGATGTTTTTCTGAAAACAACACATTTTTTCTTCCTCAGCCTAAATTTGGCTTATTATCACACAATCAATAAATATATATTTTATCTCATGATTTTAATTTAGTCCCTCTTATCCTAGACATGAACAGCACAAATTCAGATAATTTATTTATCTACTGAATAATAATGTTGATCAGATAATGAAAATATTTTATTTACTCATCATTTAGACATCTCCTGATACAAATTAGATTAAATTGATGTGCAGTTTTTGAAATTTTATCTAATTTCTCAGAATTTTGAGTCAATAAATAACAATGTTTTAGACTGTAATTCCAGCATACATTCTCTTTTTTTATTGATGATATTATATGTATGCCTCCAAACTGTCTGCAGCTGCATTAATGAGGGACTTTGTGTCAGGAGTGTGAATGTGAATCTGAAGGGTTCTGACATACCTTCAGCATCCTGATTTCCCTCAGTGCAATCTTTCTGATGATGGGATCGTCCTCTGACTCCACAAACTTCTTGATGGCGACGATCTGGCCCGTGTCTTTGTTCCTGCACTTGAAGACGACACCATATGAACCCTCTCCAATCTTTCCTATCTTCTCGTACTTCTCCATCCTCAGGCTGGATCAGCAAACATCCAGCGGTGCAAACAATTCCGGGAAGATCTAAGGGGGAGGGAGGATGGCCTCTGGAGCCAACCACAGGAGGGGGTTAGGGACACAGGAGGGGGTTCACAGCAGGGTGCATAAAAACACCTGACGCTTACTTGACTTGTTGACTTGTTAAAAGCATTAAAGGGAAGCATAAATTGGATTTCTATTTGTTTATTTTATTTTAGAAGAGAAATGATTTACTTCTGCTTCACAAAAAGCTGATGGCACACATTTATCTACCAATCCACTTAAATAAAGTAAGATTGGAGATCAAAATGTTAATATAACCTCTTAAACTACCTCCAAATCATAATTTTTACTGTTTAGACTACATGATGCATTACACCTGTCTCTGAGCAAGTAGATCGCGTGACAAAAACATTTGCAATGCCAAGTAAATGCAGTCATTTTTGTTCATGAGACCATTGAGAAAAATAAAATCACACTATTCTTTTCAGACTATCAATAGAATATTAAATAACGGAAATATCCTGAAGGCAACGTTCTTATTATTGATGAAGAAAACAAAAAAAGCTCGGATGTTATCCAGGTGATTCAAAAAATGCAGGAGATTTTATAATTTCTAGCAACGTTTTCCTGTAAAAACATCTCCGGAATTTAAATGTAATAAACTTACGTGAGTTGAAAATGTTTCCAGATATCCGTCAGAGGAAGGAAGGTGGACCTTTGGAGCTCAACTGACTGAGTAGAGACGACATGAGTCATATTTAAAGGGTCCAAGTCTGACTGAGACATCCGGTTTTCAAAATAAGATACACATTTACTTACGTCACTTCCGTTACATCCAACAACTTTCTATGGCAGCGGAAAAATTACAGCCAAGAATGTGAAAACTATAATTTCAGCAGAATTAATTAATCCATCAGAATGTATAATCTAAGAATATTTGTTTTACCTCGAAATTTTAAATATTATGCTTGGAACCTTTTCAATTTTATGACTTTAATTTTTGACATATTTTCAGGACAGAAATGTGATTTGCTATATAAAATCCTTCTTTCTTATAATTTATATAATTTTGACTTTATCAAAGTATGACTCATTAACACATTATAGTAATCTAGTTCATGTTTTGTTTTATCTTTAATATTTCTCTTCACCAATTTCTCATGATTGTGACTCATTGACAATTGAGATTACATCTAATTACTATACAGTATTATGATATTTGAATATAGCTACTGTGTATTGGTTCTATACCTGACCTTTTAGTCAAACAACAAAACAAAAAGACTTTCCAAAAAGGAACTAAAATGATCAAGTAGTAACACAGAAAAAACAAAACAATTGATGAAAATATAGCGTTTTTTCGACAGTGACGTTAAATTCTTCATTCCATTAATTTTTTTTGTCCGTGTGCATGTAATCTATTTGTGTGAAGGACAATGAACAGAACATCTTGTATGAAAAACGCGACACAAAGCTGATCATAATTTTTACTTTCAGTGACTCATTGAATAAACTGACAGTTTTGTTATGAAGGAGGCTTCCAGCCTGATCTACCACTCTCACTTAACATAACTTGACACCTTCTCCTTCACCCCTCTCCCCCCGTTCCCATAGGAAAAACTGACTCCACCTTCACTACCTCTGAGAAAAGGAGAAGCAGAATCTGGTTAGTAGATTTCACACCTGATAGCATGTCAGTGATGTGATGAAAATTAAAAAATAAACTGTTGAATGTTGAGGAAAAGCCCGACTCTGAAATCAATAGATGAATTTGTGCTGCACTCAACTTCCTCTTTATATTTCAACATGGAAATATTGTCGCGATCATAATTCCATTATAGCGAGCCTGACGTGCTGTCATGTTGCACTGAGACCAATTAGAGCAGGCTGGTAAGAGGGGCGACAGACTGAAGAGGGAAATACGGAAAAGTAATTCTCAATTGTCTTCTCCCAATCTGTTCCATCAGTCCAGTCACCATGAAAACACACTGCATCTTGTTAACATTTTTTTATTACAAAAACAGCATACATTAAACATTTTGCAAAGGGAATGCAAAGATGTTAACCAAACCGAGCATTGTCCCTCATTTTGTCATTTCATTTTAAATAAAAACAATGTACAAAAGTGCTTACATGGTGCAAATAATGAGAAGTAAAAAGGCTATAAAAGAGGAGGGTAAAGAAACAAATTTACATTACATCCAACTTCTAGAATGCAGCAGAACAGGAGAGATGCAACTATATTACATAGCGGTGAAAGTAACCCAAAGCTGCTCAGGTAGTTAATCCTCATATGACAGCTCTGTCACTGTCTGCTAGCAAGGTGTGTTAATCAAACATACCCTACTATTTAACATGAGGTTAATAAATATTGCTTAAATAACCCACAAGGTTCGTGGGTTTCAGTTTAAACGGATCTATTAGTCATGTAAAACCTTCCCTCAAGCTTAAAACCGTTCGCTGCCGGCAGTGATTATGAGTATTAGACACAATAAATCTCCCAATGTTTGCTAATACAATCACAAATATTTTTTGTGAATTTTAATGGCACTTTTGTAAATAATACCTCTAGATAACTTGTTGTAACTCAGCCCATAGTACAGAAAAATGAGAAAAAAGTTAAGTAACATTTGAGATTTTATTGTTTCTCCACCTTTGGCTCAGAAGTTTCCTTGCCACAGTGTCGCTGGTGTAAGGCTGCTGATTCGTCCAGACTGAAGGCGCCCTTTCACTCATATGTCCTTCCTGGCATCAGTAACAAAAGACCAACTCTTTTTTTTTCTCCCCAAAAACTGAGAACTCATTTCTATTTCTCTGTGGAGAGTCTGACGTCGGCGAGGGGCTCAGTAACTGTTTTCGTGACCTGCTAAAATGTAGAGGTTGCTCAAGGCCGTTGGGTTGTCTGTGGGTCTGCTCTCCAAAACCACCACCCTGAAAATCAACAGACGTAACAGTCAGAATGCGAAGCAGCAGCACTGAATAACTGTGGTCTTTGCACTTTAATGTCCATCTGGAAAACTCTGGATCTGACCATCATCACTTCTAAAATTGATTAGTTCATGAGTATTTCCATTATTTGAAGGAATAGTTCACCCCAAACTGCCTGGCAGCAGACTCAGAGGAGATTAGTGACCAGTCACTATCACATTAAGACGAGTGCATCTTCAGATGCCACCCGTCTCACGGCAGTGACAGCTGAGCAAGGACGCTACAGTCCACCAGATGGAATTACAGAGGCGTGGAGAGACACTCAAACCAGCCTGGCAGTGCCCAGCTGGCAGTGAATAAAACATGGGGTGTGGGTGTGTGGGGGCTTTAAAGCCATGGGTCTACATGAGGAGTCAAAGATGGGACGTGTGTCATGATATCAGGGCACATTTAATGTATTTGTTGTGTTTACAGTTTATTTAATGTTTTTCTTTGCATCATAATTTTATACTTCTTTGTAACTAAATGCTTCAATTAACAAAAATGAAATATCAGAGGTAGTGGTAACAAAGTGCAACCAAAACAGTTTGATCTGGACATGCCCTTTAGTACGCCAGATGGCCTGAGGCAATTACTCTCCAGACCAGCAGGGGCAGTAGTCCATCTTCAGCAGATGACGTAGAATCACAGACACATCATACTGTATGGCATAAAACTTTACAACATAGCGCTGCTCTGATCAAGCAGCGCTTTCTTAGTGGTGTATAATCTTCACGCCGCTTCCTTTCCAGTGTCTGATGCATTCAGGGACAGTTGGGTTTAATAAAATCTGATGGGGACCGCGGACTAGATTTCAGGTAGAAACAGAGAGATGAGGGCTGTGGACTCACAACACAGCAGGTGAGGGGCTTGTTTCTAGGTGCTGAGGGGGAGCAGCAATTGAAAAAAAAAAACCATTAGAACTGATGCTTATGAAATGCAAACGCCTCTGCGCCTACCTGTCAGATCCAAGCAGACGGAACACTCGGCTTGGATCGCAAATCTCCTGTGTCACCTGGGAAAGAAAAAAAAAAAAAAAGATTTTAACTGATGACTTTGGTCTAACAATATCTGAGAGCAGTGATGCTGATGTTTCTGTAAAGCCATAAAAACATGAATCATCACAAATTTAACAAATCTGACATAGGTAAAACACAGCATGTTAAACGTGTGTCAGTTAAAGGGAACTATGTCTGGGTTTACCAGCGATGGCTGTGTTTCTTCTTCTGTGGATAGATGCAGACTAAATGTCACAATGACACATTACTGCCCTCTACTGTTTTCCACAAATGTCCATGATCTCTCAGCAGCTTTCATGATTTCTTTAAGACTGAACTTGTGGTTTTATTGACTGATATTGTTTTAGCTGTTGTTTAGGGTCAGTTCTCATCGTGGGTGACTGTTGACTGCTGGATCAGTCAGCGTGTGTTAAACAATCTGTCTTTAAACAGGACAGAGCTTGAGCTGTGTGTCTCTATGGACTCTGCTTCAGGTCACGTAACCTAGAATGACACTTTGCTGTGTAAAAGACAAGCGCCCCTTCAAAACATTCTTTTTTGTGTTGACATGTCCTGAGAACCTGTCGACAGATGGGAGACGGTTGCCGTGTGACACCTGTTGGGTGTAAGTCCTTGGCCCGGGGAGGGATCTGGTTGAATGGGAACATGGTCTCGGGTGTTCAGAGAAGCACCCACCGAGGCAAGCATGGATCAATAGGCCCACCTCCCTTTGACTGAGGAATCATAACGAGACCAATGCTGAATTATTTAGCGCTGCTCCCTGTTGTGTGACGGTCCTGTTTATGATCGTGAATGAATTTTGCATGGCTGCTGACATTTTAAAAATCCTCGCAACGGGAGGACTGTCAAGCCGGGTGGTCACCGCCTCTGAAAACAGACCTTCTGTCTCATCTGAGCGCCGCGGGACCACGTTTGACAGCTTCCAAAAGGGCAGCGGCGATCACGTATCGCCTTTCATAAAAGCGGAACGCTTCACCTCTCCGCGATCTCTTCGACTTTTATTCCGCCGCTGAGCGTGACTTGTGATCAGGTTCTCGCGGAGTGAAAGGGGGACAAATTCATTACTTGTCTGGCTTCACCTGAGGTCTAATCCAGGGATCACCTTCGGCATGTTGACACATACACTGTTTAAACGCTGAGCATCTCTGTTGACAGGAGCTATTTGTTCACACAGGACTGAGAACGTGACTAAAAGTGCATTCAACGTTTCAACACCGCAGCCACTGGGGGCTCATGAAGGAACCAGCTGATATTTTGATACCGATATTGATTGAGGTGTAAAATCTTTAAAATGCTAAACAATTATTTCACTCTGAAGACAGAATAAATTACAACATAAAGGTGAAGAAGTGCAACATCAAAACAAAGCACCAAGGCAATATTTTGGCTCTTCGTCAATATAACTAACAAAAATTGACAAAAGATAAAAATCTAGTGATCCAATTAGCTCAACTGAATCAGCTTTGTACAGGTACAACCCAGCAGTTGTGCTCATACATATACTCTATATTTGTGTGAAAGACTAATGAGTGGAAAAAATAATTTCCCCAAGGGGTTTAATGATGTTTCTTCTTCTTCTTCACAGGTATTTTACCTCATTAGACTTGAAGCTTTTTCCCTGCATGCCATGTTTCCAAAAAGCCAGGACGCTGTCCTGAAGGCACACTGTCAGAGCAGAAGGATAAGAAGATAAGAACTTTGCTGAATACACAACTAGTTTTTATGACCATGTTCTTTTCTTAACATTTCCCTTTCAGGGAAAGAATTTTAGTCTAGATGTAAAATTTCAGTTAGGATTAAAATAGGTTCCATTTCTATCCAGTCCAGCGTCTTTCTGAAAGCTTACCGACAGAACCGATGCAGAAGTCAAAACTGAGCTCTGACGCCAGCTTCTTGTTGGACTTCAGTCTGCCCTGTAGATTAACAATCTTCAAATTTTCTGGGAGGAAAAAGAAGGACCACATGACTTTAGAGACATCAAACACGCACATCTGAACTGAAGAGATTATGTAGAACAAAGATCTAACTTACGGTCCAAACACACCAACACTGTGTCTCTCTCCAGCTGCGTGACGTGGATCGCGTCGACCTGCTGATGACCTAAAACAACACAAACCGACTGTGTCCAGTGCATGTCTGCTCATTCACGACGCAGCTCTCTACATCTGATTGTGTGTCTGACTTACTTGTTCCCATCTCTGTGAACCAGGACGAGCTAGAGTTGAGGTTGATGGTCTCAAAGCGGACCACCTGACTCGGGTCAGAGCCCTGACTGATAGCCACGCACACCAGAGGATACTCCTGCTCCGGGACCACCAACATCTCAAACACCTTCAGTGGGCTAGGGAGTGGGAAGTCAAAGTGCTGCAGCAGGGAGAGAGACGGAGAGGAGGGTGTTGACAAGATTCGATTTGATGTAGCTTTACTTCGTAGATACATCGTTGTCCTCTGCTAGGAACCTCAAATAGCATCCTCACGTCTGTGAAACCAGCGGACGTCTAGTTTTATCAAAAAGACTAAAACGATTGCATTGAAGAAGGAATTTAATAAAAGGTATGAACAGAGGATGAGTTAACAGCTTGTGTGACGTGGTCAATCTGGCAGTGATGTCTTTGGATGGCTATATTACTATGTAATCTTATTATGGGCTGCACGTGGTTTCCAAGGGTACGTGGAAATGAAAATAATGTAAATAATGTCTCACTGTGAAGATGTATTGAGGAACATTAATGTTCGAAATGTGATAAGTAAAAGCTAACTGACCTTGATGAGCATGAACCTCTGCATGGGTTCGTACCACTGCAGCAGGACAATCCCAGACTGCAGCGCTCCACACAAATACTTATGGCCCGTGTATGGATTTCTCACTGAGAAAGAGAAAAGACTGTCAAAACCCATGTATTGTTTAAAAACCTGTGCTCAACAAATTCACAGTATGTCATGAAGAACCAGAGGATGATTTTCCAAACAGAGCTGTGTGATATGAAGCTATAGCATCAAACCAGGAGTCACATCACAGTGGAGTCATTCTACTCAAACACATCAAGCTACAACTTTGTTGTTTCCTGATCCAAAAGAAAACAGAGTCTGATTGGGGGTAGTTTAAGCTGGTTTAAGGATGCATTCAGGTGCTGCTCGTACAAAGAGCCTCTCACAGCCAGCAGAGTTGTTTGATCAGAGGAGGAGAGACACAAGAAGTTTGTTTTGTAACTTTTAAAATCAGCCTCACTGCAGCCTACATGACTTTCTGCAAAATTATTCCACACATGTAAAAACTGTTCTGTTGACTTGATTTAACACACATATTAAAACTGAGAGCAGTTTGTCTGTTTTTGCATCGTTGCTGTTTAACTGTGACTTTACTGGTTTGTTTGGTTCAACAGTGACATTTTGTTTTTTATTGAATCCATAAAAGAGGTCATGTTTTCACCCATGTCTATTTGTTGGGTTTTGTTTAATAGGATTGTATAAAAACTGCTTTTACAACATTTTCCTTAAAAACTATTGAACAGATTTCCACCAAACTTTGTACAGAGCTGTTCTGGTATGAATATCTGTCTGCCTAGATTGTCAGCCCTCTTCATTTGAAAGTGATAAATGTGCTACAGTTAAATCCTGGGGTGATTAATTCTTTACAAATAGAACCATCCATCATCCGTGGAACACTGCTGTATCATGTAAAGGCGCACCTTCCTGGCACAGAGCTGTTCTTGTGTATTGACACAGTTTAATAGGATGGAGGGGTGAGTAAATAAAGGAGGCCTCTCACCAATGCAGCACTTGTGACAACCCTTTGTGTCGGGGATCTTAGTTGTCAAGGCAAACCTCCTGAGGAGAGAAAACAGTGAAGTTGTTGTGATGGCAGTCCAAAAAAGACCAGATGACGCTGGGAATCAGGGAAGTCGGCCAGTGCAATAGTTTGTCATGGTGGTAGACAGTAAGGAACAAAAAGTCTGCACAGCGTGACTCATGACCTTATTACTGACGTGACAGGAGTGTTATTGATAAGCATGCTTAGATTCCCAGCCCAGCTTGTGGGTCTCACCTGGGTAAAATTCTGTCTGGGAAACGGTGAGTCTGAAACTGAGCTGCCAGGCCGGGTTTCCGCAGCTGCTCGAACAACCCGATGAGATTGTGGGAGTACAGCTGGAAGGTTTTCCCTGCAAGGAAAATAGTAAGTCATAAAACATTAAACAACATAGTCGTAATCAAAACCATCACAGATGTGCTTATCAAATATGACAGAAAAGAGATAACTTAACACCACTTGGAATATTCTTTAATAAATTCTACGATGAAGGTAGAATGGTTAGATGTGAGCAGGGATATACAACAGAATGGCAATGATGATGTGAGGCATGATTACCTTCTGATGAGGCCAGTTAGTAGAATATCATATCAAGTCAGGCGAGAGGAGGATGGACAATGTCCAAGGGAAGAGAAAAAGACACAAGAGGTTAAGTAAACCGAAAAGGGAAAACTGCTGAAGGTAAAACCGAAAGTTAACCTCATAATTCACAACCCATTCCTCAACAATTCAACTGTAGAAAAGCTGTGAAATCTTGACAAACAAAGAGTTTGTAGTTGGCATTTCTAATTAAAAAAACAAACTGCAACTGTTCTAGTTTCTGTGAAACTTAAAAGCTGGTCAGCAAGAACCTGTTATAACCAAGATCAGTACATCTGAGTGGTGGAGAAACAGTTATTTCAGGACTGCAGATAGGGACTGACTGTCAGCTGGACAGAAGGAAGGAGCAGGTTATGACAGTGGCCAGTGGAGCATTGGGCAGCGATTAGTCTGTGACTCACCAGATAAAGACATCAGGTTGTTGTTGATAACGTACAGCCATGTGCATTTCCTCGGGAACAGCTGGATTAAGAATTTCACAAACATGAACAATTACCATTAAGTTGATTAGTTCTCAAAGGAGGGGGTGAATGAACATCAAGATATCTAGTGTAAGGTGTCTGATCATAGCGTATGTAGTTACAGTTAAACTATGGCCTGCAAGAGACTGTGCCTGATCTCATATTGTCTCCACAATTTAAACGTTTCCTGTTAATTTTTGTCCACTTTGACTCCACGGCCATCTGCTACTCGCTGCCTTTTAAGTAACTAGCACAAATAATACATCATGAAAACGTCAAATTCCAACTTGGCCTTTTTACTGCGTCATTGCTTGTGCCTTTTACCCTTAATTCAATGGTACTGAGTAGCTTATTAGGTTGAGAATATCAGCTGGTGAAAGCTGATGGTGGTGTTTTCTTATTTAGCGCTTGGGCCACAGCAACAGCTGTTTGTGATTTCGATGGGATAATATTAATACAACACTAATACAAGTCTCTTTTACCTGCTCCATTGTGGCTTCATGCAATTCATTAAGATTCAGTGTATAGATGCCATCCTCCGTCCCAAAAATTAGATACTGATCTAAAAAAAAAGATTACATCAAATAAAGCCTCAGCTTAGATGAAATACATTCATTCTAAGTATTTACGGTAGAAAGTCTCACCTTTAGTGTCTGGATGAATCCATGACGTGGCACAATTGATCTTCAGTGGACAGCCATCAAACACTTTGGAGAAACAGGCTCCCATCTGAAATGAAAAGCAGGAGTGGCTCAGAACAGGAGGCCTCTGTGGAGCACTGAAATGTCAGCCAACCTCCATGGACCCCAAAGATCTACAGAATGTATTGCAGCAGCAGAAGCAAACAGTTTAATAGCAGTCTATGGAACAGGCCGACAGGGAACGATGAGGAGATGGACTCACCAGTACTTTAGGAGTGGGAGGCAGACCGTTGATAGCTGGTTTCTGAAAAACAAATGTAATTCAGATCATGCAGACAAAGCAGCAACAAATCTGTTCAATTTCAATGAACCTAAAACTCAATGAAACAAAATCTGAGGAGTATGCCCATCATGATTTAAAAACAATGCAAGATATGAAGAAGAAAAATATCTTCAGACTCACAGGGAATTCCTTCTTCTCCTTCCGGTGCCGATTGGGTGGTGACTTGGGACTGCCTCCATTCACACTGCTGTCAGAGTCGTTATCTGTCATGAATAAAACATATGACTACTGTCAGAACTACCGAATTAAACCCCTCAAAAAAGACACATTGACCTCCAACTTTCTTACCTTTATACTCAGATTTACTGAGAGCTTGCAAAATAGAATGAATACTAATTTAAAAATCAGTTTATGGAACACAGTTATTAGAAAAGCACCAATGAGAGACAAGTAAATGGGTTGGTGTGCCTAAAGCGACTGAGACTCACCAGGATCAGAGGCGTGAGATAAAAGGCCGGGGCTGCTGACGCTAACAGAGAGGAAATCCGGGGTTGAGTGCTCCACCTTGTTGCCCTGCTCAGGCGAGCTCTGTCTGCGGGTCACCTGACTCGGGCCATTCTCAGAGTTGAGGAACCTCCGGACCGTCAAGGATCGCTCTTCATTAAGGCCAAGCTCTTCTGATGGGCTGTTTATTCGTGGCTGAGAGGGGAGGAGTGTGGTGTTCAGTCAAATAACGTGAATTTTCCATGTTTCTGAGATCAATTTAGTCAAAACTGTGTGAAGCAGTTTGGGTCTCACCTTTGGAGGCAGAGGAGGAGGAAGCCCTGGCTTGAGGGTTGGCCTGAAATGAATAACTTGGTTTAAAGGATGGAAACTATGGCAATGTTTGTGTCCATGATGAAATTTTAAATGGACAAACTGATCAAAAATCAGTTTTTACATCTTATGTACGTAGTTCAAAAGGTTTCCCCACTTTTGACAAAACAGATTATTTTGCTAAAACCACTAAAGAAAGGAAGGTCCGACAAGTGTGAATTTCCATCAAAGCTGCAAATAACTTCCTAGACAAACACACAAACACATGTTGACCTATTTCTATCCTTCCAAATATGTAAACATAGTATTCTGATAATTGTATTAGGCACAGCTGGGCATCTTTATTCTACCCAGATGTTGTTTGAATACAGTGAGGTCACAACAGGGTGCCTGTTTAATCTGCCTCTGAAACTGCAGTGGAGATCCTTATGGCACTGAATCTCCCTTCTGTGTGAACAGGAGGTGAAGGTGCAGGATAATGCCGTTGACATTGTTTTATGTGTGTGGTCTGAAGATGTAGAGAGCAGCTCAGTGTGAAGCTCCACATGATTCTACTTGTTATTCTGGGGTGAACTGTCCCTTAAATGTCACTTTTGAGGCTGTAAAAATAAAATAGCACTGAGCTATGTATGTTTCTCTGATGCAATAATTGCAAACATCTGCTCGCTTGTTTTGCCGATAAACCTCACACTACAGAGTTGAACAGTTTTGCTTCTAAGTGTATTGACGTCACTCACAGCTCCACGTCTTCAAAGGCATCTTCCAGGTGGGCGACGTGTCCCCTGCAGGAAACAGAGACTGTAGTCAGTGTGGAATATGTGAGTCATTAGTGCTCAAGAGGGATGCTAATGGTGCGAATGTTTGTGTAAAATCCTCCTCAGAGAGACAGCGTGACTCGTGGGGGTTTATTCACTCTGCTGGTTGAAGCCTGGTGAGCATCATGCGATGGAAAGTGAGGTATTTGCTCAAAAGTAGACGATGCTGTACACAAACAACTCTGAAGTCTGTCACCATTCACAGTTTACTATAAGTTTAGCTTAAAAAATGGAGTAAAAAGAGGTCTGAAGACAAAGTTCTGACATTTTGCATGGCGGTAATGAAAATTATAATTGTTAGAAGACGAGCAAAAGACTTATAAAGATAAATCTAAAGATAAAATAAAAATAAATAAATTAAATATCAAAAGTTTTCAGTGGTACCGTGAAGCCCCATCTACAAATAAAAAAAGGAAATGACAAGCTGCCGATTGTGATTGTGTGTTTACTCACACTGTCTGTCTGAGATTCAAATACACAGAGGAAACACAACTGATCAATTATCACAGCAAACAGGGAATACAAGGAGGGGTGTCTGTGAGGTGATTTGTGAACATTAGGGGAATGAAACATGTTGGGACCGAGCAAGGAGTGGACTGGATGGCGTGAGGTACTATGGTGCATACGATGTTAGTGTTACCGTTGGACCAATTCGTCCTCAACGCTTTTGAGGAGGCTCCTTGGAGGAATGAGATGAGAGACAGCCAAAAAAAAGGACAAAAGAGAAGTGGGAGGAGAAAAACAGTCAAAAGCAAGCAGACGGGTGAAGAGGTCATGGGTCAGAGCAACACTTGAAACTGCAGGCGAGGAGAGTGAGTACATGCACAGGCACTGAAGACGCTGCATGGGTTAGCTCATTTGAAACGATCCGTCTCTTCGGAGGCAGATCCGGAGACACGATCAGAAGAAATCAGTCTGTCTCTACAGAATCAACCTTCAAGGACAATCATAACCTGAAAGAACGAGAATCTATCAACTCAATTTCACCTTCTTCTACAACCAGTAGAGCAGCATATTTTAAGTCTAAAAGAAATAAGTAAATCCTGCAATTAACTACAGTATTTGTTTTCTTTCTCTACAATCCCAAGAGACGCACGCAGCCAAGTTCAGAGTGAGAGAGGGAAGGGGAAGGGCAGTAAATAAGAGCAGTTCCCATAACAACAGTTTCCATAGATTACCTGCTTGTTATTCCTCCTTCTGCGAATGGACTCCAGGGAGAAGAGAAGTCATTATCTTTACTCACATCCTGCAGGATGCCACAACAGCACAAAAATAGATTTTTTTTAAATAAATGTACATTTTCAAATGTTTAGATACACTTATGTATTTCTGTCACTTGGTGGTAAAGAGAAAATTAGAGTAATCCCTATCCTGATTACATTTAAAATGATTTTCACCATTTCAGAATGAGCTTCAGTTTCCTTCCGGAGCGGTGGTTCAAACTGCAGCTTGTCAACTGCAAATGAAAAAAAAAGTTAAAAAAAATTACAACCCCCCCAAAACATTAGTTTCCTCTAACCGTCTTCCACATGTCTGCCACTAGAGGGCATCAGTGCTCAGCACTTCAAGACACACAACAGCCATGGGAGTAGTATTCTTAACGCATTAGTGGCAGAAGATTGATCACAAGTCAGGTGTCAGAATGAACCAAGAGCAAATAAACGTCTTTACGTGCCTGCCAGACATCCCAGAGGTCATTCATAGATTAGTCCCACTGCTATGTGAGTGTTTGGTCTGGAGTCTGAAGGTGATTTGACGACCAAAGACAAAGATTTCTATTGACGCTGACCAGAGCTGTTCGTTTTGGAGATATATTGATATGAGCAAAGACAGACTCCTCTTAGTTTAGGTTTGAGGTCACATTCGTTCAAACGGCTGCTGGTTTTGTGTCCAGTATGAGTATGGAATGCTCCTTGTGAAATTATGAACCAACCCTCCATTAATACGGCCACATAATCAGCTTCTCATTAACAAAGACGCTCTGTATTCAAGAGTTCAGACGGAAGAATTTTTCCCTTTCTGGTCTGGTTTTCTGGTCATACATTGGAGGCAAAGCAGGATTTAAACACCTAACAGTGAGGAGGTCAGGCACCAGCACGATGAAAGTGAGAAGTGGAAGAATCAGGTGAGTCATATGACTCAAACTTTACTTCCCTCTAAGGATTCAATTAGTCAGAGACGAACAGGAACTAAGACGTGACAATGTCAATATTCAACCTGGTTCAAACTGGAGGAAAACCCCCAGCCCCGCCCATGCCATCTAAAGGAACAGGTCAGCCAGAAATTAAAACTCAGTCTTTATCTATTCATGCCAAATATCAATGGAAAGTAAGGTAAAGTTTTTATTTAATCCATAACTTTTGCTAAAAATCTTCCAAAATGTCTTTTCAGCTTTCCATCGGCACAGGGGATGAACAGATATCAAACTATTTCTTTAAAATCAAACACAATATTCTGTTTTCAGCAGCAACATCATCCTATTTGTCAGGAAGTCTGAGGAGTGAGCTGGGGAACACAAAACACACCGTCTCACCACTACGCTGTCACTAACCTGCATCCCCCCTGTGTCCCTCAGTGAAGCTAGGGCTTGAGCGTGGCCCTTCTTCGTCTGTCCCATTGTTTGCTTCATGCAGGAGGGAAAAGTCGAGACGTAATTGAGATAGATATAGATGAAGCTAAACAGGAAGTGGTTCTGAGACAAACAACCAGACACTAAACACTACATAAAGGGACAAATAAGTATGACACACAACCAACAAATACACACCTCACAACTGGACTGTCACCATCGTCAGTCCAAAATGATGGTTTACATGGCAAGTAACTTTATCTAAAAACAGCTGATGACAACACACACACGCACGCACGCATGCACACACGCGCGCACACACACACACACACACACACACACACACACACACACACACACACACACACACAAAACATTCCATGAAGGAGAAAGCCCTTATGACCCCATCTGACTCACTTCTGAATCAAAAATATCACAGCGCACAGAAGCGTCATGGACTCTAATACAAACACTTTCTCTTTTGTGAATCTCCAGTGGCTATTTTCAGACACACTGCTGGAAGCTGTGGTCTGGACGAGTGCCAGTCACTGCTTCAGGATTAGTGGGATGACCCTCACACAAGCTGCCAGACCGCTACAAAGCTATACATCCAGGACATGTTGACCAATGACAAGACAGACTAAAGGGTGGGGGTTGGCTACAGGTCTTGGTGGTGGTGGGTTTTTGACTTTTGTTCACTTACAGTTTATCTCTGAGCGCGTCCTCTCGGCTCTGGCTTCTTTGTTGGTGGAGCGGATGGTGTGTCTAACTGCAGAGAGAGGCTGAAACAAGAGCGACAGAGAAAGATTTTAACAGACAGAAAATTGGATTTGACAATATGAGTGCCGGTTGGCAAGTGAGTAAAGTGTAAAGAAATTGTATCATGACATTGCTGTACTGCCTCCAGTCATCTGGCCCAACATTTATTATCTTGTGAAAGAATCTGGAGAAACAAATCCTTTACTTCAATTTAAAGTAACTCTAAAAATAAAAATTCATTATCTAATCATGTTCATGTTGATGGAAGGTCAGGTGGAGCTTAGAGGCTTTTTAGGGTGAATTCTTCGCTCTAGCCTTTAAGCTAAAAGCGAAATTCTGTACCCAAATTGTAATAAAAGCCTTAATGTGGGTTGATGCACCATTAAGACAAGCACAATGAGAACTTGTAATCTCCACATAGCTCACAAAAAATGTTAGAGCCAAAAGAAACAGATTTTGCTGCAACTCCATTAAAATTCTCTCTGTGAGCCACCATTTTCAGAAAGCAGGTAAACTCTGAGGTAAGCAGATGAAGCAGGTTCTCATTCTTGACATTCAGTGGTGCATGTCCTGCTTTCATGCTCATCTACCTTTCCTCAGACAAGACTCACGCTAATGCCTTTAGTTTAGAGGCAAATGTCAAGAGTTCAGGTTAAAAAGATGTGGGTATAGGACGATAGATAACAACGTTGTCTGTACTGTTCCTTTAAACTTGCATCATTACATTATTGTGCAGTCTAGAGACTGTTTGCACGCAGCTCAATTGCTTGCAGTCAATAGCCTTCTAGGTTTTTTTTTTTCTAGTCATTGTGGCTTACACAGTGCTACTGCTGTGACGGAGAGAAAAGCACAATGGTCTTTTAAAAAGGCACTGGTACCACCTCTTGGCTGCCACATAGACTTGATGTGTATTCCAGTTGGAATTACGTTAGTGTAGAAAATCAAGATGAGGGGGACGAGAAGCTTTCCTGCGAACCTCAGCGAAGCTCCCCTTTAATCTTTATTTGCCACATTGCTGAACGCACTATGCTAATATTTACACCCGCTGCTGATAGTCTGTAAATGTTTGCATGAAAGTCCACTTGATTTGTTAAGAAAATGTTTTTTTTTGTCATTTTCCAGCAAACTTGGTTTCAACATCAACAAATGGAGCAAATTTTCTTTTTATGTGACGCACAAAGTAAATGTGTTTCCAATCTTTCTATCTCTAATCCCTTCTGTGTGAACTGTGCAGACTTTCCGTGAATTTCCTTTCCTTTCATTTTTCAAAGAAAAAACAAATTTTCTCCAGTCTGGGGACCATTTTCAGAGAATTACCTCAAGGTCATCATCGTCCACTTCACTGTAATGTTGGTGGTTGTCTGGGTTGTTCATCTTATCTAGGAGGTCAACGGCGAGCCTTCTTGTCAAACCAGTCTGGGCCACGTAAACGTGCTGCAAGAAATAAAGCAGAATGTGAGAATAACATCTGACACTAGTGGTCCAACATGACTGACCTTTTTAAAAAGGTTCCATATGTGGTAAGTTTCACTTACTTATTTTTTTTGATCTTATAACCCATCAACAAAAACATTAAGTCCACCATCAGGTAATGGGATAACATTGACCAAGTCTTTACATTTCAATGTTATGCTATTATGTGGGTCCCGACATTCATGTGGATCTTCTTAGACAAGTACCACCTGTCTAAACACGGCTGCAGACAGAACGCCTCATGGCTGCAGCTTTGCCTGATAGCAATTTCCCCTCCCATGCACCCACCATTAGCAAAAAAACAAAAACAAAAAACAATTCAGGAAAAGCTCAAGGACAAAGTTTTTAGATAAAGAAGTTGAGAATATAAAAAAAATGTTGAATTGTATTACATAGATTTCTGCAAAAAATTAAGCAATGAAAACATGGTAATCACTGTTTTATCATTATATATCTAGAGAAATCTAAAGATGTTTGACTGTGGTGCACTGGCATTGCGCCCGTAATTTCCCCCACCTCACGCCCTCAGTCAGCTGGGATAGGCTCCAGCTCCCCGTGACCCACAGTAGAAACAGTAGAAAATGAATGAATGAATGAATGAAATGTTATTTGACTTACGAGCTCAGTCACAGAATGAATTAAACTTGTATCTCAAGGTACTACTGTACTGTATGTTATGAAAGCTCTTATTGTAGTTGAAAAACCACAATGTGAAACCAAAACTGAATGACTCAGGCATATATAGTACAATACAACAAATACCCAAGACTCGGCTTTGGACCTTGGATGACGCTTGCGGGTCTAAAAGAACCCAAAAATATAGTGCAAGGATCTCTTATTGGTATTAAATGAAAGGAATGACAACTGCAATGAAAAGTATGATTTCTTACTGAGAGAAGTTTTGCTGCAGTCGGCCTCTTCTTTGGGTTCTTTGTCAGAGACACTTTGACAAAGTTGTGGAAGGCAGTTGACCTGGGGAGCAAGATGATTTAATGCAAATATCACAATTGATATTCCAATAGGATACAGTATCTTTACGTAATCAAAGTACAAATCAGGGATATGCTGCAGCACTCACCATTTGTTTTTGTCTTTTAGTTTTGGAGGCTGGAAGCTGCTCTTTGACATCAAAAACAAGGCCCTGAGGAGAAACCAATAAAAACAGTTTTTAAAATAAGTCCTACAGCCTCTTCTAATGCCAACCTGAATGTCCATCATAATCAAATTCATTACACAATCATCATAGTAAGCTCTCATTATATATACCTCATTGGATGAAGGTCGAACATTGGAGGCTGTAGCTCAGCCAGCTCTATGGATGTGATGCCAACGGCCCAGATGTCACAAAGCTGGTTGTAGCCGCCATTCTTCTCTACTGCTGCAACTTCTGGAGCCATCCTACACAAATGAATGAGTACATTTCAGTGACAATGGGAAAGACCCGTTCTGTAAAAAGTAACATTCATTCAGCTGTGAAATTCAACTGATTTGTGTTCTGAAGTAAAAGGATTGAGTTTCCTTGGATAAACTGGTTCTTTAGAGAAAAGTAATCCTCCTTTTAAGTGGAGAGGTGTTCAGAATTCAGTGACAGAACAGTGGTGTTAGTGAGGATTCAGCATCTTGCACAAAAAAACCTGACAGGAAATCATTTTTGTGGATGATCATAAAGTTTTAAAAGGCTCATCTGACTCACCAGTAAGGTGTTCCAATGAAGGACTTTCTCTTAGCAATGGTGGCTGTTATTTTGGCTGCCACTCCAAAGTCAGCTGTAATAAAGATTTGTAGGTGTTCAGATTACGTAATACACACTGAATGGTACAGAGGAGTTCCAGTCATGAAGTAAGGAGTTACAGAGCATCTTACCTAACTTCACATCACCGTTGTCTGTCAGAAGTATGTTGGCACCCTGTAAAAATATTTCATTACCTTTATAGAGACTCACAATCCAAAATTAAAGTGTAAAACACTGAGGTGAACTGGTGAACTGAACTCTCAATAACATCTGGTGTTACTACAGATTTGCCAACCTGATGAAACCACAGTATTCTGACAGTTTCACAGTCATATTGTTTGTGTTGGCTGTTATTGACAGGGTCTCTGGTGGCATCTTGAGGTCAGAGTAAAGGAAACAGGAAGTGCTTGCTGCGTAGAGCAGAGTAAAGATAATAGGTCTAGCCCTGACCTACTGTGATAACACATGAGACTGAGGTTTCAGCTTGTGTGTGTGTGCGCGCATCAGACAACACTGACTTTGGCTCTGCCTAAAAATCACTATGAGAGGAGTTAGCACATCTCCCTTTGAATTCAGTTCACACTCCTGCAGAGGCCTCAGGTTTGCAGAATGCTCATAGTCTAACAGTTGATATTAGCTACTCCAAGGTTATGCTCTCCTTTTTATGCCCTCCTTCTTTTTTCTAATGTGGTGAGATTTCTTGCTCAAAGATTTTAAAATGACAACTTATAATAGAACAAAAATAGAATGCAGCTGATGGGTCTGATTATCTGCTCAAGACCTTCTCCACTCAACAGCCAAAGTTAAATCCAACCAGGTTAATTTGGTTAAGAAAACGTGATGATGCACCCCAGTGTCATCGTTACAAGTCCTGCACTTTTTTCAATAACTATAATTTCAGTAATTGTGGCAGACAAATATTGATAAACCAAAACAAATAAAAACATGGTACCTTGATGTCACGGTGCATCTTGCCCTTCATGTGTAGATATTCCAAACCCTGTAAAGGTAATTCATGTTATTCAAAATGAAATTCCTAACTTTGGAATGTTCTTTGGAAGTGTAATTTACCTGTAAGGTCTCCCTGGAAACATACGCTATCTGGAGCTCTGACAGAGGCCCCGTAACTATAAAAACACAATTTCATTGCACATTTCCAGGGTGAGGGGTTAATTTCCAGATTAAAACAATGATGGCTTGATGACAGAGCAGTACTTAAAACATTTAATGACTACATCTTAGTAGTTAAGAAAAAATCTCACCGTGATAAATATCCTGCAGCGATCCTCCACCACAATACTCCATACAAATCCAAAGCTTCTCTCGACTGAAGAGATCGGAGAAAACATTTTATGTTAGGAACTGCTGCTTACTGAGTTCATATGAGTTGGTCAGCAGAAAAATTGATAATCTACACGGACACAGCTTCCCTATCACCGTTGTGTTGCATTTCACACTTCCAAGCTGAACATGGAGGTGAATTTAGGTCAGGAAACAGGATGAAACTCAAACTTTTTAAGAAAAATTAGGCTCTTATGTGATTAATCTGCTTTTAAAATTACAATAGGTGTGTTGCTCATTAACATTTTACAGTCACTATTCATGCTTGATGTGGCCAGACTGCATCAAGACAAGCCTGCTGGGATCAGACATGCATCTCTCTGGAATAACAGTCATAAAAAGTAGATCAGAGGCTCATATTCCAATTAAACCTGCTGGAAGTTAAAGGCAGATCGACCCTACTTCCTCCAAGATACCAAGAACAAAATGCAGGCTCCATTAAAACATTAACTCCTGGCAGTGAAGCACCTCGTCAGCAACATGCAGCCTAGTTCCAGAGCTTGAGTCATACTCTAACATAGCGCAAGCGCCATAATACAATTAAATATGTCATGTGAGTTTATGGCAGCGGCTTGTTAAATCCTTTTTGACACCAGTGTACCAATTCCACAAACTGAGAGAGGAAAATGACAAAGCAAAAGGGTGTTTGAAGCTGGATATTACCAGAGGTAGCTTCCAAAGTAGGCCACGATATTGTGGTGCATGCATTCCTTCACCATGAAGATTTCCTGCTGTATGATGGAAAAGTCGTCCCCTGGAAACAGAGAGAGAAATCACACATGGACAAAAAGTTAGATATTTTTACATGGCATTTCCTCATTTTAAAGTCTCCCATTGAAATATACATCTCTAGGAAGACAAAACAGTCCACTTAAATCAAATTAAAGACTAATCCCAAATTACAAAGTAATCAAAGACATAGCCATTAATATTCCCACATGCCACGTGATGTTTGCGTATAATGTGCACAAAAACTATCCTCTTTACAAATTCACAACCTAAAAATGCACACATTGCTCCTTGCAAATGATACAAAATAGGCATATTGCACGTAAGAGCACAAAGAGGCAACAGCACGATCCTGGTAGTAGCATTACTACCTTGTAGCATTATCTAAAACCAGGGTAAATATTGACCTGTGTTTCAATGGTTGTGTTTACATTGAGATACTATGCTTTTATCTGGATCTATTCCAGCATCCAATGTTTTCCTCTTTGGGACATCCATCGTTTCAGTTTCAAGTCAATCTTTAAGCATAAGACAGAAATGATGAAAGAAGCCTGGTCTAATTATGTGGAAAAGTAAATCCTGGATCCATCCCTTTATCCAGACCCACTCCTGAATCGAATGGGTTCCTCCCTGCCACATGCCAAACCCCCCCAACGAGATCTGTGAAAATCTGTTTGTGTAACACTGAAAACATACAAGCAACACAATACCAGTGAAAATGTGACCTCCTTGGCTGAGGGCGGGAGAAACTCCACTTGGAAACACACAGCACCCAAAATGATAGTTCTACATTTGGCGTTAACAACTTGATTTACGATTTATATACAAAATACATACTACAAACCTTATGTTTTGACACTAGAGCAAACCATGAATTTGACAAGTTGACTGAAATAACCTCTCACAGCTTTTTGGTTGACACAAAGGTTGTGCACGCCTTAAACTGTAGGCTTTAGAAAACTTTCCTTTTAGTTTGCCAAGCCACAGAACAAACTCTTCCCATATTTCCTTCTGACTATAAGGTTCAATATTTCATCTCTTCTTAAACACAGAACAGCCAAGAAACAACAGGAGAAACACCTTGTACTTTATGCGGTTAAGGCTGGGATTCAGTTCAGCAAAGCACTCAAAAACATCTGACAAGTAGGAAGTTAGATGACAAAACTATGTAAGGCGAGCTGCTCCCACAGTGGGGTTACGATCTACCAGTCGGCCAGCTTCAGTCAACTGTTGAAAGACTGTCATCACATCAGCCCAGAATCAGCAGTTAATGATCTCAGCTAAAAAATACATCAACATCTGAGCAGTAATGCCTTTGCTGAATGAGAATGAATCTACAATAACAGTAATCATTATTCTGTTTGAAAGTAACGCCATGACTTTCCCGACACAGGCTTCTATGCCTCACTGTTCAATATGACTTCATGCATTCTATGTTGCAGCTACATCTGAGTGTCCAATTGTGTAATATATTTGGTTGTAAAGCACTTTGACATGCTTAATTTTTCTTTTACAAATGAACATTGTTACCCATTAAAGAAACTACCACAGACATGCTTTGTTTTATACATTCTTTTATCGCTCCAGTCAAAATTCAGCAGACGGAAAGGTCTGGATTCATTAAAGCGATGGAGGAACACTTGATCTTTGGAAGAAAAGACGATAAACGGTGGAACATGCTGGACCACAGCGGCTTTTTGGAGTTCAGTCTGTCTGGGAGGAGTAAGGCAGTCTCCTTAAGGAAAGCCAACACAACGACAAACAACAAACTAAAAATTGCTCAATGCTTCTGTCAGATATTATTCAGACTCATCGTACCTCCTATAATGAAGCAGATCCATCACATGAATCTAAAAGATGGATGATTTATTAAGGTCTCAAAAAAAAGATGGAAAACGTTCTACTTTTACTTGTTGAGACTTTTATAAACTATGTTATAAATATTTGAATCAGAAATATTAACCAATGGCCTGGGATTGAGTTCTACAGGGTCTGGATGTCAGAGACAGAACAACATATTGTTGATTAAATGGAATTTGTTGATAAAAATAAACGAGTGTGACTGGGGTTATTTCAGTGACGTGGCATGAGATCCATCAAACATCAGTTTTTTTTCTTGTTTGGTAAGTTCAGGCCTGAGAATGCAGCCACTTCCTGTCAAAATAAGGGTTCAAATTTCGTTTCATTGAAGATAGACACTGTTGTTGTTTGTTTTTACCAACCTCACACCAAAAAATGGTTTGATACACAGAAGTTTGTCAGTTTACCCTTAAAATAAAATAACTCGTCTTAAAAACTAAACTTAACCATGTGAAGAGATCTGTGAGGATTTGAAAACTACTACTGCTCTGGCATTATTGAAAACAACTGAAGCTAAATGCAGAGACTGCAGACATTTCTCCACACATAAACACATTCTAATAAAACATAGGCTAATAAAAAAAGGTGCCTGTCAAGAACAGCCAGCTGAAATTAGGTTTGTCCTTTCTCCATTTTGCTTCAATGATCAGGGAGAGGGTGACACTTATTTGGGCTTTGACAACAAAAGAACTTGCTCTGTTCCCTGCAGCCTCTACAGTAAACTCGTTTTCTCTGTTTGTACCGTCTGTCACGCTGGTGCCACTCCTCCCAGTCAAACCTGTTTGAATTTATGATCCACCCAAAACTGTTTACCTGAGGCACAGACAGAGCGACTCGTGTAAAGGTGTGAATAGAAAAGATTGTCGTGTTGTAACAGGATAACCTGAGTTTATCATTAGTCCATCTAAAAAATATACATATATAAAAAGAAATGATGAATATGTCAAAGCCCATATGCCTGCATGTGTCCTTTGTGTTGTCACTGATATGATCACAAGTCAATGGAGACTCAAAAGTTTCAAAAACAACAACAAAAAATGGTGACATTGCGAAGGTTGTAATCAAATATCTCATCGTGGTGCATGATCACTATTATTATTATTTAATAGCTTATAACAGTAGTTTAGTAACATATAACTGGTTTTATATATATAAAAAAGAGAGAGGTCTCCCCCACACCTCAACAGCCTGTTAGACAGCGCAGAGGAAGCGCTAACACACATGAGCATCACAGGAAATGGCAGAGAGAAGCGAGACAGATATCAGTGGCATTCAACTACCCCAGAAATGAAAGCAAAATCTCTAATGTGGGGCTACTCTGGAAATCTAAAAACATTTTCACCCATCCTTACGAACATCATCCAGTATGTGCCCCAACTCAATTTCCATCGAAAAGTAATTTACAAAATAAGCTACTGGAATATTTTCCCTCATTTTCATGTTGTTCCTTGCAATGACATCCACCGAGAGTAGACAATTCTATAGATCTTGTCAATCTGGAGATGTACACTTTATTACCTTTGTTTATTGTAAGAGTAAATAATAAATACGATTTGATTTATGGTCAACTGTTAATCAGGCAGCACACTTTGAAGAGCATTTTATATAAACAAATTTTCATTAATCAACAATGAAAACATAAAAATTTACATCTTTAAAATGTGGCTTTAAAATCTCTCTCTCAAAAATCATGACAAGTGAATTATTTTCCTTTCTCTTATTTCCTTCTAACTTATATCTCTCACACACGCGAACGTGTGCACACACACACACACACACACGCGAACGCGCGCGCGCGCACACACACACACACACACACACACACAGCTGAGCTCAGTCTAGTTGTTGATGGCATTAAGACCTCATTGTAATCCCTTTAATCTGGATCACACCGACTCTGTCAGTGGGTCACTGTCGGCGCAGACCCGTGAGCCTCCTTCACACATCAGGTCACTCATTATGTGATTATTTGCACTAGATGCATAAAATGCTCCACAGATTGCAAGACTGCTGTTATCTCTAGACCCAACGCTATTATTTTGTGAAAAAAATATTAAAAACATCAACATATATAAAAGAAACAACAACAACAGTGTGAAGGAAAAAAGATCACACTTACCTGGTTCCAATTTAATGATCTTCACAGCAGCGAGTTCCCCGGTTTTTATATTTCGAGCCTGAAAGACACGGCATCACAACGGTCACTGAGGCTGGAATGTCTGTTAACTTCATGTGATTCTGCTTTAATCATGAATCAGGTTCCAGGTCTTGACAGAACCAGTAGTTTGATTTGTGTAGCTACAGAATATTACACACAAATTACATTGTTTCAGTAATCTTTGAATCAAAAAACATCTCTAGCCCTTTCTTTGTTTCTCCATTTGTTTTTTTGGAACAGCTCATTGCATATTGGACAGACAAATCAAAATTTTTAATATATTACATGTTGGACTTTAGGGGATTATAATCATTTTCCAACATTTTATACCAAATGATTATCACTTAGTGGTGGTATAAAATCAACTGGGATAACTGGGTAGTTTAACACATGTTAATCAATAACTGATAACTCATTAATACAGTGATGATTTTCAGATTTCAACAATTTTGGGACTTCAGATATGTGAACAGTTAAGTAATAGTTATGTAATTTAGTTGCTAATGAAACATCCCCCTCTTAATCATGATTATATCATGTCCTCTGCTGTTAGATAGCAAAGATCTGAGTCATTGGACACACATTAATACAGCCGACATAGTTTATAGGGCAGTCAGTAGGTGACTAAATACTAAGTAGGGCAAATACCTCCACAACATCCCAATAAATCAACACAAATTAGCTCACATGTTTAGAGGAAACTAGTTGAAAAATGATGGAAAATACCCTCAATGCCAGAGAAATTTAAGTACTGGTAACTTTTTATCTTCAGTTATCCATTTTTTAAAGATTATTTATTTAGTACTTGATTAACAAAATTTCTTGAATCTTGTCCCTCACTCAGTTTCTCTTATTGTTTTCCCTCTTATACTGTCCGACTCTCAATGATATGACAATCAAAATAGAAACGATTTGAGGCTACAAGACTCAACAACAGATCATGCGTGTACAGTAGGATCTCTCTCCTTAGTAGGCTGCTCTGACTTCTGAATCCAGGTCAAGACGAGATGCTCTCTAATCCGTGGAAGTGAAGTGACGGAACACAGAGCTAAATCAACCATAAACCATAAAACCCTCTAAGCATGGCTGACGGAGAGAACGTTCTGATGACTCACATAAACAGTATCTGTGGCTGACACCACACATGCATGCAAACATATAAACATTTATTACAAAACATTTGTAGCATGGTGTCTGTCACTCTGATGGACTGCGGTGTGCGTACATAATGATCAAGTATTTACTGACAGTCGGAGTCTATCTTAACATTTCCTCAATATTTTGAGCCAACCTGACAAATTACCCACAAAAGGGAAGTTCTGAAGAGATTCTTCACATACGTGTTGAAACAAACACAGCTTCATTACCTCGATTGCTCTTTCCTTCAACCGAAGGAAGGAAAGAGAAATCGAGCATCTAACAGGAGTCTAAAAAAGGCAGGATCTGACAGAAGACAAATCACTACGTCAGACTGAGTAACATCTGTTAACATGGATCCAAAGTTCAGCTACTGTTCTCAGGAATGTCCTTACACACTGTGAAACAAGGGCTGAGGTGTGCGTGACTCGTTTGTTCCTGTTTTGCCATCTGACAGGAGTTGATCCAGTATCGGTGTGACTCTCACAACATTAAAAACTCAGACAGACAAAACATACCTAAATATTATTCACTTGTGCAAATGATGAAAGCAAGCACAGAGCTTGTGACTGGATATTAAAATGACAAACTGCACAGAGAACCAAGGCTATGTCATTATAATGAAGACAGATTAAACTTTACAACCAGTAATAACAACGATAAACAACATGTGATTTTTAAATGAACACAAATCATGTGTAATGAATCATTCAAAGTGAAGAACGCTGTGCCCAACAAACTAACCCAGGCTGGAGGACGACGTCCCCCAATCAGAGGTGTTTCCGCTGTCAGCGTGGCCCAGAACACACCCATAATGGAACACATGTTTGGACAGGGGCCTGCTCGTATTTCAGGCCCACTGCAGCCCCGCAGCCTGCGTGCTGCCTGAGAATACCAGGCGCAGCATTCCACTGGTGGCCTGTCTGGGGGTGGGGGCCGGCCAGAGAGAGGCTTTGTGTGGTGGGGGACCACGACAGACTGTCTGAGCTATCACACCCTGAATCAGATGGATCGCTTGTTTATCTGCAGAAGATGGATTAGCAAGAAGATTCTGCAGGGGAACACAGCTCAACACATCCAGTGGGATTATTTTGTTTAGATGGTTTCTGTGCAGACTTTAATTTGTCTTTTCTCACTGAAGAAAGATCACTCTCCAGTACATAAGAATAAATACCGCAGCATTTAAGAACTATTTTTATAGATGTCTTTTTACATTTTCACCTGCAGCACTCTGTTTCAACTTTCATCTAGTCCCCTTTGTTTCTATTTGACTCTTGGTATATTTTAAATGTAAATAAAAATTACTTCACTCTTTCCCAGAATCTAGAATGTTAAGGTGAAAATGAAAACCTTCAAAACATTTCTTATGGTAGAGTAATTCTAAGGTAGAGTGTTAAAGTTTAATATAAATAAATTCAATTGTTGATAATAAGCCAATGTTCTCTTTGATTAAGGAGGACTGCTCCTGCTGTATACGAAAGATGGTTATTGTGGATAAAATGGATAAACTGGTGCAAACATTCACTGCTAACTCAGGCTGAGCAGCCAAATGAGCTCAGGTAATCATTTCAGCTAAACTGTAGCGCAGCTAAAAACTAGCAGGAAAAGACCAGTCGTGCTTATATCTGTGAAAATTAGCCTAGCGTCACATCTCAATGAGAGCTCCTTGGTTAAATAAAGAATACCGAAATATCACTTCATTAAAGGTGTAGGAAACTCACTGTAAAGTAATACTCCTCTTCCGCATCTGATGATGATGACATGATTTGAGATGATTTCGTAATAAATGTGATAATGTTGGCTTGTTGTATTGTCGCTTGCTGTATATTTATACTGTATAATGTCGCTGATATGGATTCATCCTGATTTCTACGATTGCGTCACTTCCGTTGTGAGGGAGTGCATTGTAAGTTATGATATATTTTGTTTGGCCAAGGTCCCCATTGATCATAAAAAAATAATATTGCTACCAAAACTTTTCTTTAACAATGTTCTTCAAATAATACACCTTGTTCATTTTGACTTTCCTGTCCCTTTAACACAAGCAAAGGAGCAGGGCTAACAGACATTTTTTACATTTATTGATTAATCCACAGTCCCAATCTCTTATCAAAACTATTCAGCCAACATTTTCAGTGTCTACAGAAAAATGGAGATTATTCTACTACAGAGTGGCATCTTCAAAATGCGCTCTTTGTCTCACTGTAAGCCACCACTATATGACTTTGATCACAGTTTAGATATATAAACATTTATTTCATGAAGTAGAAGATGAGGCTTTCTTTGGCACTATTCAAATTTAGAGTTGCTTAAAAATGACAGTGACAGCCGATCACAAGGATTGTCCATACACTCCTGTTTGCTGACTGCTGTATTTTTCCATCTCGTAAGAATCACAGTATTGCAGACTAAACTGATCGTACCAATATGTGACTTCAGTCGGTTCTAGGGCATCCACGTTGACCAATTTCAGGACTTGAGTTGATTGCGGCACACTATCACTCTTGTGAGGCATTTTTCTTACCACTGTGGTTAGTTCATTTTGCTGACCTCAGCAACAGTGACCCAGGAGTAGGAATCATGGGAAATATCAGTGAAAAGCATCTAACAGCTGGAAATGGACTAGTGGACCTTTAATAGTTCACTGTTTAAACGCAGTGAACCATTACATGAAGCCCAAATTAGAAGACTTAAAAAGAGCTAGTAGCATTTAGTGGCTAACTCAAAGAAGAAGGCATCCAAGCAGAAATATATCCAAACTGGGGAGATAGAAAACCATCGGGATCTCTTTATCATCTGACTGGAGGATGAGAGGACAAGAGCAACTTCACATAACAGGGAAAGTGAATTTTATTTTTTTGCCATTTTAGTCCATTATTTACAAAACACTTATGAGACATTATGTTAGACTAAATGCAGATGCCGCTGTAGGAGACATCTAATCCCTTTGCTTGCAGAACCCCGGCTCTAATTAAAATCACACACTGGAATGGAGTTGGTCTACAGTTGTCTCATTCAGTGTAAACAAACAGAAGTCGTGGTAGAGAAGGGTCTTCATTGTGTTGCTGTTGTGTGATCTCTCTGTTCAAAAAAAGCAGGCTACCACTAATAGAAATGGGATTTCTGTTCTATCCATCTATTTTCACAGATGAATGAAAGTCATTCTAATGACTACGTAAAATAATTGCAGTTGACTCAAGATCAGGCGATTATATACTGTAATTATTTCAACAGATGTGGAGAACAGACCCTTTTATATTACCTTTGAAGGGCTTTTCAACACAAGCCAGCATACACCCATTCACACAAACACTCATACAACAGTGGTAGAGTCTACAGCAGCAGTACTGTAATTAATCATGCAGTCACTCTCGCAACATAGGAAAAGCCACCGGGAGCAAAAAGCAAGAACAAAAGTTTTAAAACCACATCAGTGGGCGGTGACAAATGTTATCTGCCAAACAATAATGTGTGAGGATGAATTTAAATGTTGCAGCGCATGATTTAGCCCTATGATTTGTTCTCCCTCTGTATTCTCAGCCTGTTCCTTCTTCTGTAACACCACTTGTCTCTGCTGTCAAATGCATTCAAGATAATAAGTGAAATTATGTAAACTGTCATCTTTGTGTTTGAGTATTCAACATTTTGGATTTGAGAGACGGAAAAGTGCCTCAAGTAATACATAAGCTGAAAATGTATTATACAATAATCTATTCCAAAAAAAGCTATACATTATGACTGTGTTATTATGTTAAGTTTGTTTAGTCATATTGAGCCCTGAATTTCCAAAGAACATATAGTTCTGTTAACAAAGCTGAGCTTCTTTCAATGTGATCCAGTCAATCTTGGTATTGAACAGGAACATATATAATGTACCTTTGTCTCACTGTCTAATCATATCCCGTTTAACTTCTTTTCTCACAACTGATTTAAGACTGCTGCAGTCTTCGTTTCAAGTTGGATGCTGTTGTTGTTGCAAGTGCTAAGTTAATGATGCAATGAAAGTGATATGTCAAGAATACTGAGAACTACCAGCAGTCAAAGAGTTAAAGGATGTAGTTACCTGTTCGAAACTTCAAAATTCAGCAGCTTGTTAGGTTTGCTGATATAATCAAAGAACTACTGTTGAGCAAACAGTTGTTAGAACAAGATCTTTCATTCCACGCACACCAGAACGCACATATACAGGTAGTCGTCAACATATGAACACAATTGGTTCCGAGAAGTTGTTTGTAAGCTAAATTGTTCGTAAGCCGTTACTTATTAAATTTCAACCTACAATTACCATTTTTACATCATCACTACTCTAAATATGGAAGTATTATTCCCTAGGACTTAGCAGAAACAATAACAGGCTATGAAAAAAAACACATAATAAAATAAACAAGAACCAGTGCAGTCAGAGACTGCAACATCCTGCGACACCCCTGAATTCAAAATTTTACCCTGACCTACTTGCATAGATCAAAGATTAAAGCTAGTGATCTGACCTACTTTCATAGATCAAAGCACTAGCTTTGATCTATGGTCTCACTCACAATGGCCTTCTCCCTCGTCTTTCTATCTTATACAGTTCCTGAGTGTACAAAAGTTAAAATTTGACCTTGACCTAGTTTTCTCAAGATCGTGGTCATCATCTCACTTTCATCCCCTTTGCCGCCCGAGTAATGTGCTTTTTGTTTCATCTTTCTGTCTGCAACAGTTGCGAAGATATTTGGTGGACTAACGGAGGGACAAACACACAAACGCTTACAATTACATCACCGCTTTGAAGCGGGATGTAACAACAACCAACAAGACAGGGAGACGAGTGTTGCAACTGTGTGAACGCAGTGGTGCTGCTCAGTGAGGGTTGTGGCAGAAAGGGGAACTGCAGGACAATAGCTGGATATGGTGGAGTGCGTTTGTTCTTATCACTGAATGCTTATAAGTTGAATGTAAGACACAGGAGGTCAGATGACACAAACATTGACCTTGGCTCTGAATAATATCTTTGCAGCACCAAAGTAGTTATTTATAGGCAGTACATCTATTTGTCAAAGCAAGCATTAGATCTCTCTTTAAAAAATTCCCACACTTTGGACACCCGGGTTCAATTCTTTTTGCGGATCAAGTTACATTTTCAACATGCTCAGAAGCAGGAGTAGCCACCTTCTTAAGGGAGTAATCTAAACAGCATGTAAATTGACCGATTTATATAGTTGACATAATCCGTGATGTAGGACACAACGTTTGCACTTTAGATAAAAAAATAACAAAACGAAATTCCTACAAGGTAGACTCACTGACTTTCTGTGTAAAAAAACCCAATAACTAATAATCAAGTTATGCTCGAGAAAAGAAATCTGGTGGACTACAGACAAAAGAACCATTCCTATAACCCCCGCCTCCCCTCACGTCTTCTGTGGTTTACTGTGAAATTCACTCCCCACACGTTGTCATGACCCCCAAATCCAACAACTGTCATAAATTAGGATGATTAGTCACGTGACGGCGAGCTGGGTCGCGTCCAGCTGTGGTGACAGTCTGTTGGAAAGCCACTGTACCTTGTACACGTCTCCATATGTGCCGCTTCCCACCCTCTGGATGAGCTCAAAGTCATGCTGAGGGTTTCTCCTTTGGATTTCACCGCTTGGCCGGGGAAAGATGTCCATAGTAGCTTGAACCAAACGATCCTTTACATTTAGTTAGCTTGATCTAAACCTGGTGGCGGTGACGTCTAATTGGTCTTCAGTATAAAGTATAAACTAATTTACTCAGACGGTGTTCCATATCCTGAGGGAGAGAAAAGTTTTGGAAGTCGGTTGTTTTTTTCTGCGACTTTGAATTTTTTTTTTTTTTTTTAACTTTTTATCATTTAATTTTTAATAGACAATAAAGACTTGTAGTTAAAAAAATGTGCATATCACGAACGTATAACGTGTGTAAGCCAAAAGTAATGTGCTGATAATTTGGTCATTAAGCGACATATATCTGTTACTTAACTTAATTTTACCCAAGAAAAATACCGATGAGTTTATTCTAAAGCAGGCAAAATAGCATTAGCTTAAAAAGTTAGCATGGCCACTGTGGTCAATCCAGCAACTAGCCAGAGCCATCTCTAATATCACTCTGGATAGTTGGTTGTCTCACAATCCGACTAGAAGCTAATGCTATCTAGCAAACTTAGCTTCGACACTTATTCTAACTTGAAGTGTGCCTACCTTTTATATTGAACACACCCTGGAGGGAGACGTCGTGCATTTTAAATTATTCGACGACTCTTTAACCACACGAAGTCGTCGAATAATGGCACTAAAAGAAAAGCGTGTCCCTTTGTTATCGAGGATAACTTCAGTGGCTGCTGCCGATCACTTCTTCAGTTTAAATGCAACACAGGCGCCGAGTTGAAGAATTCCAACATTAACTTCAGCCGTTTACATGTCATTTCCCACTGGTGACAGTTTAGGAGAAGCCCCAGATTCTTCTATAAAACATGAATAGTAAAATACATGAACTGTATCAGGTAGTGCTCCTAAATTCACTCCAAAACAGTCCACCGAAAAAGACTTGCTAATCTCACCTAGTCGCAGTTACAGTATCCTGATGATGCGTTCACGTGCAGGAAGATTTTATCAACACAGCAAATATTTATTCACGAAAACTTTCATGTTTTCTTTTATGTTTTCGTTAAGATTGTGCATCGTTGATAATTATTTTGAAGTTCATGTAGTTTAAAGTAAAATATCCCTTTGAAGTTCATCATTATTATTAATCTGTTGATGTTGATTCGCATTAATTCATTTCGTGGTAATCCATTAAGGGTTTCAATCAGACCAACCGAACCTGTTAAAGCTCCAATTAACGTAATTTGTAATTATTCTTTATTTTGCACCCCTAAGCGTTAAATTGTTTTGTTACAGTACATTTTAAGAGGAATACTTATGGTTTCCATTAATTTAAATGAATGAACATAATTTTATATTTAAAATGACAAAATATAAAAACAGTGCATGTGCACAGAATATCTTAAACTATTCTAGCACATAAAAACTTTAATAATGAGGTTGAACCCAGCTGGCTCAAACATTTAAATGCTGTTTACATGGTATTAAGCGAGTAGTAACGGGTTTTATGCTTCCAAAATACTTTAGAGCTTTGGTAACATTTTTTTTTACTGAAATAACAATATATTATTTTAAAATCACCCCTGTATTCACTTTCTAACTTCAATAACGGCACACATGTGTTTCACAGTTAAAAATATAGATAGTATTGAATGTAATAAAGCCACTTACGCAGAAAACTACCCCTGCAATTGTCACATTATTATTATTTTATATAGAAGTGAGTACTTGTGCATCCTTGAATAATGCACGATTATCTTGGTTTTAGCTTGTCTTTGTTTAGTTTTAGCGCTCTGCAGTGCTTCAGATTAAAGTTTTGATATTTACGATTGTCAGTGAAGGCAGCGCGGATTCGAATGTCTTTGCAGTTGCCGCCACCTATCGACAAAATCTGAAAATGTATTTCCTCTCAATGTAACAGCGACTAAATATGAGATGCGCCGGCCAGTCATGCATATTTGTCATATAACGTAGTCACACACAATCATATTTTTTTAAATTATATCAAGCTGTTAATTTACAGCACGTTGGAACAATAGAGACCAGCGCCCCCTGGCGGCACGAGTGACCCATACATAGCGCTGAATAAAAGCTCCATCATCGTCCTGCTGTGCGAGCATCGTTCTGGTGGAGAATCCTCCCTCCACTCATGACAACGGACTAGGACACCTGATTACCGGACAAACAGAGGGATTCAAGGACAGGATCATGGCCAAACACCGTAAAGACAGAGACAGCTGGGGTGAGTGTACGTAACATTTAATATTTCATGATTTTCTTGACGCACGTAGGTTTATTCTTGTCGAGGCGAGGCTACGAGCAATGCAACCAATTATTTGTTTTTGACTCCACCATGAAAGGCTTATCATTTCGGTTAAATTGTGCCTATTTATCATCCTATCCTAATATTTGCTGGCCGTGAGAAATGCACGTAAATATTATACGTAAATATTGGTCGGTATTACACAATTTAACCCTGTGATGAACGCTGTTTACAATAATCAGCATACTCTATGTGGGCCACGATGGTTCTGTGAAGCGTTTGGAATCAAATGATGTAATATTGCATCAGTAAATAGCTTGTTATTACTCTCATCATCATCATATTCCTACTAATCTTCACTGCTATCATCATCATCTTCATCATCATCATCACCACCATCATGCTTATGAGGACAACCAGCATCACTGACGTCACTCTGTGGCCCATGTTAACTTTATGTACAGGACTGAAAGGGGGGGAAATGCTGCTGTTTATCCGGTCTGACCCACTTTTCTCCTGTCTTTGGTTAAAGGCAGCAGCAGCAACATGATCAGGTTAACCAGGCAGGCTTCTGCCGGGCCCTGGAGAGGCCTCTGACAATAAGTGTGAAACTGATAGTCTTCAGGCCTTAGAGGATGATTCCTGTTTATATTATTCATTCTAATTTTTTGGCATTTTTCATCTTTTGTTTGTGCCACAGTCCATCCATCAGTTTTCGGGAACCATTTATCCTTTACAGGGTCATGGTGAATGGATCCCAGGGCGGGGTGCATCCTGAACAGGTCACCAGTTCACCACAGTGCATGGAGAAACAATCTGTTTATACTCACATTCACACGTATGGATGAATTCTATTCCCCAGTTCATCTATATTGCATGTGTTTGGATTACAGGAGAAAACCAAAACCCTTAGAAAGAACCCACACAAAAACAGAGAAAACATGCTCCATGCACAGAGGTTACAAATCTGGATTAGAGCCATATATATGTATATGTGTGTGTGTGTGTGTGTGTGTGTGTGTGTGTGTGTGTGTGTGTGTGTGTGTGTGTAATTTTTTTATTTTTTTAAATTTGGGAATCCTTTTGCATTTTGGGGAATTTAAACACCCACAGCACATGTTGGCTGTCTCAAAAAGCATTAAGTACACAAATGGAGTTTAGAAGCTAAATCTGCACCATGTTGTTGTTTCCACATGAGATGGCAGAGATTTGAAACACTCTGAGTCAGAGCTGGAGGGTGCCGGAAAAAAGCTGATCTCATTGGATTCAAACAGATGGGATGAAAAGCACGGCTAGATTTCTTATAAGTGTGAACAAGCTTACACACTACTGTATGTTATTGATCTGGGGCTAACAGGAAGGAATAATGGACTCAAATGTTCTGTTTCCTTGTCTAATGGACCACTAAGTTTCCTTCTCAACTTTGTGAATTAGCTCTAGCTGTTCACTGAATCACATAAAAATCATTTTAGCTTGCTGTTAATTACAATAAATTATGCAGATAAATGTCAGCAACATCATTTATCTGTATAAATCAGCAGAAATAAGTTTATCTTCCCTCCTTTAGGGTCCTTTCTGCTACAAAGTATGGAAACCCATTTCCAGGAATTCTCTAAAAGAAAGTGTAAATCATCAGGCAGGGGAATTAGGGAACTTTCTGAAAAACAATAATTTATCATCTACATTTAATGACTTAATATCTCAAGATAACCAGTTGGCTTCTCAAATGAGTCTCAGGATAATTTGGCAGAACTCATCTTCCTACAGGCCTGTGCCGCTGCATCAGTCTCAACTTTTTCCATTTGTCTTGTCTTCCAGGGTCTCTCGGTGACAAAAACGTCTATGACTGGAGTTCAGAGGAGGAGGAGCCGGACGGACGAGCGCGGCCTGTGCAGGTGCTGCTGGTAAAGGACGACCACACCTTTGAGCTGGACGAGGGGGCGCTGAGCCGCATCCTGCTGGCAGAAGAAGTCAGAGACCGGGAGGTGGTGGCCATCTCCGTGGCCGGAGCTTTCCGCAAGGGCAAGTCCTTCCTCATGGACTTTATGCTGCGTTACATGTACAATCATGTAAGTATCGGTCTGGATGAATATGAATCCGACTGTGTTTTTAACGTCACATGATTTGCTCATTGTATTCATAATATTCATGGGTCTCAAATAAATTCAGTCTCGCTACTCTGGATTTATCTCTGCCAAAGAGCTTGCAGCAGATATGGAAAAAGCAGCAGACCACAAAATTATTAATTATTCCTTAAAGATGCGATTGTGTTTTCAGTTCATCATATTCTAATTATAATCACGTTCTGCATGGCGTTTTCGCCCATAAATAAGGAATTTTGCAGGAGTTTGAAATAATACTTTCAATGTATCGACACAAATAATGAACAAAGGTCTTGAAAACTCTCGGCTCTAAATTCTGATCTGATTCTGCACCAAAAATGTTTTATTTCTTTGCTTTTTTGTTTTTATTACACGTTAGGTCACACGATTTCCCATAATCCAACTGAAAGGCAATCAAACCAAATAAACAATTACAAATTTAAGGCTAAAAAATAGATAGGAATGAAGACTTGTGGACTTCTTTGCTGTGCTCAGGCATCTGAAAGCTGGCTGGGAGACAGAGACGAGCCCCTGACCGGCTTCTCTTGGAGGGGGGGCTCGGAGAGGGAGACCACCGGGATCCAGATCTGGAGCGAGGTTTTCCTGGTGGACAAGCCAGACGGAAGAAAGGTGAAATCTCTTCCACAGCTTTAAATGTGATCCTAATTTGCAGATTGGATGAAGAGCACGCTCATGTTAATGCTTCATCATTATTCTACAACGACTCCTTTCCCCCTGATGGGAGAGAGACGGGTTGACTATGCAACAGAGGTCAGTGTCTGTGTGTGTTACTGTCGCAGGTCGCTGTGCTGCTGATGGACACACAAGGCACGTTTGACAGCCAGTCGACCCTGAGGGATTCAGCCACCGTGTTCGCTCTGAGCACCATGATCAGCTCCATGCAGGTACAGCCGCGTTCGGCCAGCGGACTCAGATCTACCCATGTGAAGAAATGTTCTGTGAGCGAGTGAGACTGATCCATATTGATAATACAACGGATGGGTTAGGTTTTCCTCCAGCACCATCAGGCAGACGACTATAGCCGTGGATTTCGGATGGATTTCCATTTAATTTGGCAGACATTTAGACAACCCTTCGAGGACAAGTTGTTGTCTCTTCAGTGACTTGATTGACGATTTTTCTTCTGCTGCCGTTATCAGCTTTTTAATTTGCTGAACAGATGTCGTTTAAATTAATTGCTAGTTGGCAAATTTTAGCCTGCTAAATTAAGCTGGTGAACGTAGTGATAATAATACCTGATAAAATAATTTTTAAATTACTCAAGGACCGCTGAACTTTTGATATCAAATCACCAGTTCAGCATGTATGGATGGATGGGTGTCATGAAATGTCCAAAGGACAACTGTATACAAATATTCACATAATGTTAGAAAGGACAAAACAACAACGACAACAAAACTTCTTTCATCAGCTTTAACAGCACTTCACGTTCAGGATTAATGACTGTCAGATTCCCCTGTTTTCACACAACTAAATATGTTTTCTTTAATAAGTGAGCTCCCATTTCTAAGCATTTTAATAAATTTATCATGTCAATTCATTATATTCAGGTTTACAACATCTCACAGAATGTGCAAGAGGATGACCTTCAGCATCTGCAGGTAAATTGCTCAAAAAACCGCAAGCCAGTCAAAGGTGTGCAGTAGTGTTTGGCTTTTTGTGTAGAAGAAACAGGACTGAATCCACAGGTCTCACACAACTAAACTAAAATTCTAAACTGAATGGACTCTTGTAGCTGTATAAAGCATTCAGTTTGATCTTTTATTAAATCACATTTGACATTTTCTCAGATTTTGTTTATCCTTCTCATTCCAGCTTTTCACTGAGTACGGTAGACTGGCTATGGAGGAGACTTTCCTGAAGCCGTTTCAGGTAGTGAACTTCACTTTTACTTTTTAAATTTACAAATTATTTATTACACCCGGTGGTGATACATTTTGTTAGAACTTTTTTGAAATACTGTGATAATTTTTTTTTTGTCAAGCCGCTTATTTGTGATTGTTTCAAGCATCTTGAAATAGTGAAATGAGGTTTATAATGTAGAAGTTTAAATGATCACTGAATTTGAAAGTGGATGGGTGCTCGAACCGTAAAAACAAAGTGAATTATTTGATTTGACCATGACATATAAAACAAGATATCTTTAATGATAAGAGTTTTTTTCCTTGTAGTCCATGATTTTCCTCGTTCGAGACTGGAGTTTTCCGTACGAGTTTCCCTACGGACAGGAAGGAGGCATGAAGTTTCTAGAGAAGAGGCTGAAGGTCAGTTTTAACCATCTGTGGTTGATGTATACAAGCAAATGAATCCATTTTCTAGTAACTTACACACAAGGTCTTCTTCTTTGTGGTCCAGATCTCAGAGAACCAGCATGAAGAACTGCAGAACGTACGTAAACACATCCACTCCTGCTTCACCAACATTTCCTGTTTCCTGATGCCTCACCCGGGCCTCAAAGTAGCCACCAACCCACACTTTGATGGACGAATTTCAGGTGCGGAATTTTTTCCATCGTGTCTCGTGTTCTCCCACTAAAAACAGGGGTTGACACAACATAAAATTTAGCAATCAACAAACCAAAATTCTTACAGGGAGTTTGAGATAAAATTAAATTATAAACCCTATCATACAATCTTGTCTCTGTTTCTCCGTCTGTCTGTCCAGAGATCGATGGAGACTTCTTAAACAACCTGAAAGTTCTGGTTCCGTGGCTCCTCAGTCCTCATAACATCGACGTGAAGGAGATAAACGGCAGCAAAATCACCTGCAGAGGCCTGGTGGAGTATTTCAAGGTCAGAGTCCAGGACAACCTTCACCTCAAACACAACACCGTCTGCAGTCTCACTGATAAGCGCCGGATTCCTCGCTCTTCTCACCAGTGACCTTGAACATATCTTATGTTTCCGATGATATAAAGCTCTCTGTAAATGTACATCTTGACATATTAATTTATTCACTGGATGAACTGTGACACTCTGGACACCCCCAGAGGCATTTTCATCCTAGATATACCCAGTGTTCTTTTCTTTTGATCGTCATCTCAGACTCGTCTGGTGCTCTGAGTTGTAGATTTAAAAAAAACCCCACAAAGATAGTCGGACTCTTCCCATCAATTTGCGTCTCAATAATTTGTTCTCCATCTGGATTATGAAGTTTTCAACACAACAACTCGCCCCACACTGTCTGCAGTGGCGTGACTACTGTGGGCAGGTGCACAAACGTGATGTGAAAGTGAAAGTGTAGCTGTGTCGACATCCTGTCGCTGCTTTGTGCTGGTTTTAAAAACTTTCTTGAGGTTCTGCACACAGAAAAGACTAAAATGCAGCTTTTTCCTCATTTTTTTTTTGCAGGCATACATCAAAATTTACCAAGGTGAGGAGCTGCCACATCCCAAATCCATGTTGCAGGTACATCTCCAGTTGTATTTACATTGTATTTTGTGTATTGAAATTCTTATTGTAACTTCCTTGATTATTTTTGACTTATTAAGCTAAAGTTACTGTCAGCCTTTTAATGTATAGTGGATAACCCAATCATCCTTGATACTTCTGCTTTGATATATTTGTCACATTATGGTTCTTCTTAGAGATTTACCTTTAAATGAACTGTCGCTCTATTCTCTTCCTCTCAGGCCACAGCAGAGGCAAATAACTTGGCAGCAGTCGCAGCTGCAAAGGATCTGTACAACAAGAAAATGGAGGAGGTGGGTGAAAACTTAAAATAAATCCTAAAGCAGCCGTCTAATCCTTCGCTGACCCTCTCCATTCTGTGGACAGGTGTGCGGAGGGGACCGGCCCTTCCTGGCCCCAAGCGAGCTGCAGGCCCGACATGGCGCCATCAGAGAGGAGGCCCTGCAGGTGTTCAGAGGCGTGAAGAAGATGGGAGGTGAGGAGTTCAGCCGTCGGTACCTGCAGCAGCTGGAGGGAGAGGTCGATGAGGTGTTTGTTCAGTACATCAAGCACAACGATTCCAAGAACATTTTCCACGCCGCCCGCACGCCGGCCACGCTCTTCGTGGTCATCTTTGTCATGTACGTGGCCGCGGGCATCACAGGCTTTGTGGGTGTGGACATCATCGCCAGCTTGTGTAACATGATCCTGGGTCTGGCGCTGATCACTCTCTGCACCTGGGCGTACATCCGCTACTCCGGGGAATACAGAGAACTTGGCGCTGTCATCGACCAGGTGGCTGGTGCGCTGTGGGACCAGGTAATCTAATTACAATATGAACATTGATTGAGAACAAATCTGCCAACTATAATCATACACAAGATTCAAGTTAATGTCATTAATAATGCACAAGCACTTGAAAAAGTCAAGGGGGTCATGCACTCTTACCCCTACATTAGTAGCAAAAATGTATTCTACAGGAAATGATTAAGATTAATTTACCCACCACTAGAGGGCAGCAGTCTGCTTTAAATGTAATCAGAGACTCCTTCAGTAATGGTGAGTTGTTGGTGAACATGTTATTATTATTTGCTCATGTTCTGTGTATTTCTTTCTTTTTATTGCTTCTGAAGGGAAGCACAAATGAGGTAAGAGGAGCAATCCTGGAGGGATTATTATATTAACCAGCTGTATTTACTCTTTTGGGAAAGCATGAATGGGCTCCAGTTTTCTCAGAGGTGTTGACATGCATATAAATAGTAAAGCAGGTGATTTACTCCTAATGTACTAGAGATCACATAGCCTGCACTAAATCAGACATGGAAAATGATATAATAAGATATGGCAGCATTTAAATAGAACCTTATGAAATGTTACGTCAACCTTTATGGGTCTGTCATTGAGATCCTCACCACAACTCTTTCCATCATGTTCTAACTGTACTTACCCATTTGTGGTGGTACCATTCCATTTCTTTTTGCAACTGTAAGCTTTCAAAAAATATGCATAGATACAAACAAATTCAAAGCAGAGCACGAACAGAAGATTCTCTTTGTATTTCTGTGTTCAGATCTGTTTTTATCAGTGTTTCAGAGCACGCTGTTTGAGGAAGGTGCATGCAACTTATTTAATACGTTTCTAAGCTAAAAGTGTTAGGATGGATTGTGTCTAAGGAACATGCACAAGCTTGAACGCATGTGCCTCTGGTGCTCGATGAGATAAACAAGAACTTGCAATGTCTGCATACCTCAGTGTTTACTTGCTACCTGGAAGTTAGCACTTCACTTCAGAAACTTCAGACATGCATGCTAACACTTTAAGCTTCAATCGTACGCCAGGAATTCAGTGTAGGACAGTGTCTAAATTACATATATATGTCTTGATCAATTAAAAAAAGTTAATCATGATCGTCAAAGAAAACCTGCAACAATTTAATTGTTTTTTTTTTTTGTGGTTGTTAAATAGTAAACTGGCTGCTTCAGAAATAAAATGGGTCAACTGTAGAAAAGAGTCCCAGACTCACTTCAGGCACACCAGCATTCAGCTTTATTGATTTGGGTGAATTAGTCAAAATCTCACAAAGAATCCTAAATTTGTAAATTTAGTTGCAGTTGTTCTGCAGAATTTTACGACTTCAGTTCGGATACGATATGTCGGACATTTTTATGGACTACAACCATCCTTTTCAGCACTATTTGAATTCTGCATCTCTGTTTTGTGCGCCACAGGCTTTCTACAAGCTGTATAATGTAGCGGCCAATCACAGGCACCTGTACCAGCACGCCTTCCCTGGGCCACAAGTGGAGGAGGGTGCAGAGGAGCGGGACAAGAAGAGGGACTGATAGGATGAGGCTGCAGGGACTTCCTGGTGATGGACACCTGTCAGGCGCTCTGAATTGGCTGGCACTGCCGACCAAAACATCCACTACTTTAATCCTGATAATAACAGACTGTATAATGTTCATTCATAGGCTGAGCGTCTACTCTGCCATTCATCGCTGTGAAATAATACCTGTACAGACACTCTGCCAGAGGAGACCACGACCTCCGATCAGCTCCTGATTTCACGTCAAACAGGTCGTTTTCATCACTGATTTTCAAAGTATAGCCAAACTTGTGAAATCTCCATTTGTGACCATTGTTCTGTTTTTTGACTATTAGTGCTATTTATAAGAATATCTATGATCTGCATTGTTTGAAAGCCAAAATAGGTACTGTATGTTAAATGATGAAGCGTGACAAGCCTCATCAGCATGGTAAATGGTTAATGTCTGTCATCTTTAAACGCTAAAACCAGGTATACTTTATTAAAAAAAAAAAAACAGTTTTGATGGTTGTGACAAAGTGGTTCCATGCAGAAACTCATTGATTAGTTGAATGTTTTGGAGGTTTCTTGTTATTTGATTTTAGATCTGGATGAGCTGACATTTAGAAAAGACAAAAGGTTCACACGTTACAGTCAACATTATCTCTCACTTTGTTTGCGGAGGTGTAATCGCGCACTGATCCTTTGTGTGTGTGTGTGTGAGGGGAAACAGTGTGTTTGCTTTCCATTGTGATGCTGAAACCATTGTTGTGTTTCTCACTGAATGTTCGAGCAGATCCAAGGAATGTAACTATTCTCTGTGTCCACCGAGGAATCAAAGCTGGTTGTTATGAGGCGGGGCGACCGGCCTGCTTTGGGAAAGGATCCTCATTCCACATCTGTTTCATCATCTTTCACACACAGAATCTATGAAACAAAAAAAACTGCTGCATGGTGAAAGAGGACAAAGCAGCTTGCATTTGTGTTTGACTACTTTGACTTCATAGACTGTTACTGTTGATCTGTAAGACTGTGCTACTTGTTTATAACTCACTGGATCACAGATCTAACTATAATACATCTTCACCGCGTACATTTGATCACCAACAGAACAGGAACACAGTCATGCATATTTAGCAAGTTTATACTGAGGTTTGGCCTCATGGGTTGAACGTTTAGAGGCGCTGTGGCTTCTAGAGTCTTCCATACTATATAATCACCATCAGTGAGGCCTTCATATAACTCTACGTTAAAGGAACAGTTCACCCAAACTTGAAAATTCAGAAATTACCTGCTCACCCCTGTGATGATGAAAGATAGGTTCACTTTTTTAGTCCACAAAACATTCCTGGAGTTTTAGAGCAAAACAGCGATGCAGAGTTCCTCTGAACAAATGAAGAAGACGGGGACTTGTTTTAAAAATTTAACAAACTAATATACAACATTTCAATGTTTGTGTGGTTTAGTTCAAGTCCTCAGAAGCCTTGACATCCAAAACAGTTATTTACATTATTTCTTAAGATTAGATGTAACCTTCAAGCTAAAGGTTTTAGCATGCACCCCTCCCAAGGAGGCTACGTATATCTTGTCTTCTGGCAAATGTATATGTGGTAGTGTGAAGTCAGCGCTCATGATTTATGTGTTCACAATGTAGGATACAATTATCAAACCACAACCTTCTCACATATTTAAAGGAACTTCCACTCCACTTGACTATTTTGGCCATTGATAATTATCCATAAAGTTGGTTTTAAACCTGTGGCAGCATCACAGCACATTTATCACAACAAAGGCATAAAATTTGGGTCAATGACTACTAGTGTTGCTTCGACTCTGCAAGAAACTGATTATGATCAAACAAATTTTCAGCCTGATCACAAATCCAGCCCACCGGATACTCTGTATTGTACTCTGCAGAAAAACTGATGTCTGACTAAAATAAAATTTGAGATTAATCAAAAATGATATGCACAGCTGTCGAGTTTCCAGCTTGAAAAAATCATCTAAAAAAAGTTTAGACTCTCAGGGCTCCTGTTTTTTAAAACCAGCCCTTGTCTTCATCAGTTGTTTTAGGTGGATGCTGAAATTCTGTTGTGTCGATGGAGAAAATTCACCCAACTGTTCATCAGTGGGTTAGTGAGAAGACAGTGACTGGATTTTTCCTCCACTGCTCCTTTAAGACTTGAGGGTTTTCACATCCCACTCATGGCTTTGTGTCCAGTCAGAGATTTATCTACATTGTGTTGCAATCTGTAAATAATATTTGATGTTTTTTTGTTATTAAAACAAAAACCTATGAAAACATGTTATTTTTGGATGGAAACACACATTCCTCAAAGTTGCCTCCATCAAACTTACATCAGCCGCGGATGTCGAGGGAGCTTCAGAGCACTGAATGGTAAAATCCGACTCTTCCAGGTCAACACTGCTAATGTTTCAGCACATGCACTGCAAAGTTTCATTTACAAGGAAATTAATAATAAAGTTGGACCAAATCAATAGAAACTAGAGTAATTTCTGCTTTGATTTGCTTGGATGTGTGATTTATTGCATGTTTACATTTCCTCATTCCAAAGAAAGATGGGAAACTGTAAACTTAAAATAAAAACATGATTCATTCATTCATTGTCTTCTAATTATCCGGGTTTGAGTGGAGAAGGAAGTGGTTGTAGCCGAGCAGCATAAAACTCCCCTTTCCCAGTCACTCATGAGATATAATCCCTCCAGTGCATCCTGCGTGTGTCTGGGGTGTCTTCCTAGTGGGACATGCACAGAACGCCTCCCCAGGGAGGCTGCTTGATGATGTCACAGAAGCTCTGTAATGTTTTCTCTGGATCTTATAATTCACAGTGTATTCAGCACTCTATTTAGCTTGTTTCTCATTTTGTTTGCGTGCATCAGAGCTTTCACAAAGTCCTCATATGGAGTGCATGCAAACAATTTTAGCTGATGAACAACCCTGAACATTCCCTCTTAAAAACAATGTTAAAAATAACTGAATTAGGAGACTTAGATTGCAAAACACGAGCTTTACGGAGTTGTATTTTTAAAAAGTCTTGATCTTTTTTTGTTCGGGAGAAAGGTGTCATGTTTTTCTGTGAACTGTTCGTTTAAAGCCAGATTTTCAATACAACCTGTTTCAGTTACCATAAAAAAGTTGTTTAAGTCTAGATGAAAGTGACAAACAGCAACCAGAAACGTTTTAATTCACTGCAGACTTTATTACATGTCCTGTATTTGCAAAACATAAAATCAGATATGTACAAACTGATGAGCCCATTCTAAAAAAAAAAAAAAAAAAAAGATACGAGTCTTGCATAGTGAAACTCACTGAGGAGAGGTTCTTTTCACATCCAATCCACTTACCTCGTCACACACACCCCATTAGGATATTCAGAAATGTTTCCTTTTTTTTTTTTTTAACAAGTAAAATCTTTGTTGAAAAGCAGAACAATAGTATTTTGCCCCTTTTAGGAGGTCAGTTAACTGAAAGCACAACTAGACTAGGAAACATTGCTGAGTATCTTAAAAAAAATAGGTGTAAATCAACTGATTAGTAATCAGGAGAATGTTTCCAAGAACCTGCCCTTCTTCCATTGAAGAAATATCTCAGTCCATAACAATAAGGCATTACCTATGCAAGAAATATCCACAAAAAATGAAACAAGAAGTTGAATTGCACTCATTTGGCAAACTTAATGCGTCTTTGAAATGTTCCAGTAGCTTATTTTATGTTCATAATACACACAAGAAAATTCCTGACTTGCAATAATGCCAAGAGCCAAGAGCTGCTCCAACCGCTGCATCAAATGTGATGCTTCATCCAACAAAGGTCTTTAAATAAAGACATGTTTCATATCAAAACTTAAATTTGTTTCAAAGTTTTGGTGGATTGTCTTATAATGGATACATTATAAAAAAAACAATAAAAAATACACTTTTTTTCTAAATGTAAAAAAAAGTGTGATTTCAGGTTATGAGAGCAACAAAGCAACAGGAAAAAAAAAAAGTCATGAAGTATTTCAAATTAGAAGAAAGCTGCCGGTTGTTTTCTCCCACAGGAAAAAATAACTGGTTTACACGAGGCGAGTGCAGACGTTGTAAAAACCCTGCGTGTTATATTTATGTATTTTTTTTTAAACAAAGGCACAGTTTCAGGATGTTTTTGAACAAATATCCACAGTTTTCAGATTCACTTCTCCTCAGCTTGGCACCACAAGCTGACTCTCCAGATGGAGCACATTTCATTTCTCTTTCTTCATTGGAGTGCTTCTGTTCAGTCATTCAGAAACTGAGTGTCACGTGTGGTGGGGGGACCCCCCTCCACATTCGTCTGTCTGGACTTGGTGGCTGTATATTTGGATCAAGCGAAGGCACAGATGTGTTTGGTAAAGAGGCAATTAAGAGTCAATCATGATTTCAAAGGAAACAGTCGACCGCTCCCAAAATTTGTGGAGACCTCAGAGAGGCGTGGTCACCCCCCCCCCCCCACCCCGAGACGTCCCCGCCGCTCAGACGCGTCACATGTTCCCTGTGAAGTTCTTGCCGGGCTGCTGAGTGTACCACTGCTGCCGTTGTTTGCGGGCCTCCACCTCTGACAGCAGCGCCTGTCGGTACGCCTCGTACGATTTGACGATGTGCTCCAGCTCCTTCATGAAGAGCAGCTTCAGCATCCCCTGATACGTGTCCAGGTCGGCCAGCTGGAACAGCTCCCACTTCAAGATGTGGTCGTACCTGGAGGAAAAGGAGGGTAAAAGGTGGCCTGTCAGCGGTTGGGTGATAAGACGGCTACAGGGGGGCGCTGATGATGCCTGAGACAACCGACAGAAGTCCAAAGTTCTTAAAAAAAATAAAAAAATCTGCGGTACATTAAAGTGTTGTATGCATTGTATACACAGACGAAAAAAGATGATTAATTAATCAATCGATGGCCTGATAAATTCGCGCAGGCTGATTCTAAGCAGAAATTCGTCTACTTCTGAAATATTTCTCACTTGAGCGGGGCGCGGGCGTAAACCTGCAGCCAGTCGGGGATCTCGGCCGTGTGGTACGGGTTCGCCGGCACCAGCACCGGCTGGTTCCTCTCTGCGGGGCGCGGCTGATAGGTGACAGGAGGCGGTAGCGGCGGAGGCTGGTCATAGCGAGGCACACTGGAATAGATGGGTAATAAACAGCACAGCTTGATGTATGTGTAGTGTCGTATTAATAACCCATGTGTAAACTTCAATGGAGTGCAGAGAGATGAAGGTTACAGTAAATGGTAGTAATAAGAACACTGAATTAAATCAAAAACTTAGTTGATCAGACGATATACCTCGGAGCGCAAGGGTGACGATACTGAGCCCTCTTGTTGATGTGATCCACATAATAGACGCCAAACTCAGCCGACTCCACCTTTTCCCAGCCTGGAGGGAGCCCCTCCCTCTCCAGAGGGTGGCTCCAGTGTGTGGTGTTAGTGTTGTGGTCGATGTAGTACTTCCTGCCGCGGATGGTCCAGTCAACGGTCCAGCCAGCAGGAAGGGGGAGGTCCTCTCCCGTCAGACTGGAGAGGTTCCCGAGGGATTTGGCCTGTATTCGACCTATGCCTGAGGAAAACAAACTTTTTTCTTTTAGAATCCTCCGGAGAGAGGAAGAGGTGTGTGACCAGTGGAGCAGCTGCCAGCAAATAGCGCCTCTGGGAAAGAAAATTTATTTTGGGAAATTTCTTAAAAAACAGCTTGTGTGGGAAAAATTAAAGGAAAGGAATGTCAAGCACATAAAAAAAAAATTGTGATGTGGCAGCTGAACGCGGAGCAGAATGAACGAAATGTGAAGTGTACAGTTCATCGCTGGCACACGTATGTTCTATTTCTCACTTGTACATTAATATACAGTAATCCCGCACGCATTCGCGCATCAACAGTCGCGACTTCATCTCATTGTGGATTTTTGGGAGGTAGTCATGTGACACCGTACGCGCATTCTATTGGCTAACGGCATCCGGAAGTGCGCTACTTTCCGCGAGTCTCAGAATGCAGCGCACTTCTGTGAGACACAAAAGTGCTTTAAACAGTCGATAAGAGTGTGAGAAAAAGTAATACAGATAGAAGGTGGTTTAATATCAGTAAGGGGAGGGTTCATAAACGTTTAAATTACCGTAAATAATAAATAGTTCGCCGCTATATTGCGGAATTTGTTATTCGCGTGTGGTTCCTGGAATGCATTAATCGAGAGGAACGAGGGCGCACTGTACATGTATGTGAATGGGTAGAGCTGAGCGAGGTGTTCAAATTAATACCACAGAACACATTTAACATTGGCAAGAACTTAATAAATCTCAGCTCATGTCTGATGGAGACTGTCTATAACAGTCCTCTATCATGTCTGATAGAGGACCGTTATTGTTGTGCGAGGGGAGAGGGTGGTGATAACCAGGGGAGGTTCTTTAAATAACGTTTCAACCACAGCTGAAAGACATGAGTTTTACTTGGCAAAGGGGAGAAGCATAAACTTTAAATAGACGGTATTTTGTAACTACTTTCTGATGAATGAGAGGAAATGGGAGTGTTGTAACATTAAAAAATCCTTCTAAAACTCTCTGTTAGAGCAGACGGAATGGGTTAATGCAGGAGTTTTCTTGCTGAAAACTTTCAGAGTGATAACTAACTAGCAGTCCGATCCAATCAGCCTGGAGTGATTCGGGAAAATCAGAGAATAAAAGAGAAATGCGCTGAGAATTAAGTAATTTCAGCAAGATGGCCGCCGCGATCTGATGCATTTTTCACCATAGTGACAGCAAAAGAGCTGGAGCTCTTTGCCAGCTGCTGAGTGAAGGGACGGAATGTGCAAGTGATTCACAGAAATGTACTCCTCCTTCTCCTTCTCCTTCTCCTCCACCACCACCACCACCACATCATCATCCTCCTGGCTACAGACCTAAAGTTTCATCATAGGAATCTGTATGGATACATTCAGACTACTATATTTACAAACGGTGATGCAGGAGTTGTACCAAAGCACTGACGATGAAATCGAGCCAGAGATCAAGAAAAGTATGAATCAACAACGCCGTGTTGTGATGCGTGGCATTTCCTGTGTTTTGCTGCGATGTTCACAAGCTGACACAGTGCTCCTATATTACTCTAACCCAGTGATTTGCAAATAGTGGTGTGCGCCCTCCAAGATGGTGTGGTGAGGTATCTGGGGGTGCTGTGTGTGTTCCTGAGGAAAATGACCAGAGAAACTACTACATGTATTTGATTTGTCATAGACGTACCAGAATAGAGTGTAATTGCACATCCGCTACAGTAGCTGGCAGTAGCGCTTTCACGTCTACATGTAACGAGCCATTAACGGTAATGAATGGCGCGTACGCAGGGACTATTTACTACTCTGCAGTGGCTTTCTTGTGGAAAAATCTAACCTAGCCTAGCCTATCCCATAACCCCAGAGGGCAGCTGGGGCACCATAGACAACCTGTGGTTGTCATTATATGGTGTGTCTTGGGCAATTGAACCAGGCAGCGTCGATACCCAGGATGGAAAAAACATTGTCTTGCAAAGAAAATGACATGATCTCCAGAAAAACCAGGAATAATCATTGGTCAAGGAGTGGTGTTAGTGCAGTAACTGGATTTCAAAGTGCCACCTCGGTTTTTTTTTTTCCAAATTTTTTTTGTTTGAAATTGTATTTTACCTTATTATATTGTACAAAATTATCTTGTACATGATTTATGGGAATTCATGCAAAATATATTGTTCCTGAAGAGAGTCTTTCCTGATATCTGAAAAGTAAAATCTCTAAATTCTGGGGTAATCATCAAACAGTTCCGGTCTACTTTTATCACTGCACACATGGTTGTGTGCAGTTCAAGAATGTAATTCCTGATGTCACATATTTAAGTCTCATTTCCTTCCAATTTTCTTCTCACTGCCTCTTGTTTACATTCATATGAAGGAGAAAAATCTAAACCACGACTATGGAAAAGAGACAGACAAAACACATTTAGGTTTACCTGAACGAGGTCTGCTTGGCGCTGGGGGAGTGTGCTGTCGGGGAAATCTTTGGAAGTTGTGTTCATTGTGCTCATAGTATCTAAAGTCTTCAGGAAAGCGATCTGGGATCCTCCTGGGCTGGCGCTGTTGGTGCTGCTGGTTATCGTAGTAAGGTTCAGGAGGGTAATAATACCGGGCAGCGTCGCCATTCTCAGACATGGGGCTTATGTCAGTGAGGAACGACTGTGAAGAGCCTCCATACTCGCGGGGCAGGTCTCCCAGACTGCGAGGCAGGTACGGCGGTGCTGACATTCGATGGCTCTCTCTGCGGGCCACCTCGTGAGGAGGCCTCTGCACGGGGGTACGGAGAAAGCTCTTGTTGCGGGAGACCACAGGCTCCCGGCTGGGCGCCACAGGGTAGGCAGAGGGCCCCATGTCTGGCAGAGGGACCTCTGTGCGTCTGGGAATAGTGGGTCCATGACGGATGAATGAAGGCATAAGATCTGCAAGAAGGAAAACAAGACATATGTATAATTCAGTGTTGATCAATACAGTTATTGATTAATGTGACTCAGTACAGTCTTTTTCAAGTAGTGGATCTGGATCTACCTTTTTAAACACTGCAGAAACCTCAGCTACAATCAGTCATGATATGGATTGTTTTACAAGATTAGATTGACAGCCAGAATGAGGATTATGGTTTACTTTAATAATTTTGAAATCGCTCTGTCAGTTAAAGCTTTACAGATAACTACAGTCGTCTCGTCCTCAAGAAGATGGATGTATATTATTGTAGGGTGAGACAGTGGGTTGCACCGTTGCCTCCCGTGGGTTGTGACACTGAGAACTCCAGGGGGTGATTGTGATAAACAGCCTCCCCGACGTGAACACGAGCACAGGGACGTGCTCAAACAAAGTCCAGTCAGGTTTGGGGAATAAAGCATTCCATCTCTGCTTTTTTGCAGATGATGTTGTCCTGTTGGCCTCATCAAACACTGTGGCGGTTTGCAGCTGAGCGTGAAGGGAGTAGGATGAACATGAGCTCAAAACCTCAAGATCCCCCCTGAAGAGCTGGATCCGAGGTGTCTAAGGAAGTGGACGTACGAGCATCCCTGCTCAGACTGTTGCCTCCCGATAAGAGGTTGAAGATAGATGGATGGATGGATAAAACGAGTGTAAACAAGTCAAAAACAGACCAAATTCATTCAATTGGTGGGACAAATATAAGTACCGTGAAATAAAAAGTTTTCAGTGAACCATTGCACCACCTTTTTCATGAATGTTACAAATAAAACCCAAACCAAAGACAGTTTTAGTTCTATTCCTCAGAGGTGACCACTACCTCTCAACTTTTCTTTTGGATCTGCGGGTGACGCGAATGTAAGATGAGCATTTAGCTGGCTAGCAGGTTAGCAACAAGTTACGATGTTCTGAAAGTCCTTTAAAAATTTATTTAAAATGTGAGAAGCATTTTAACACAAGTTATATTTACTCGCATTCATTTTAGCGTGTTTATTGAAACTAACTAGCAGTTTATTAGCCATTAATGTGATCTTCGACAGCAGGCTAACATGAGCTAACAAGACTAGCCACCAACTTGTTGCGCTTACTTCTGAGGAGCGGCGATGTTTCCTTCTTCACATACTTCCCGTGTACCTCGGCTGGTTTCGACGCTTCGTTTTTACTTTTCTTTCGGGAGAGCATAACTCAAGGCTCGGATACGTCAACAACAACACAGCGCTGGAATTCCACTGTTCGATCCTTCGACTCCATCACGTTCAGTTAGTTCGGGGCTGAAAGGAGACATTTTTTAGCCGCCACTAGCTAGCAGCTGTCAGCCTGCTAACGCCAGCGGTCCAGTCCGCTCTGAGCAGCGCACCACTCCCACCGCTGGTCCCGACCGGGAGCGCTTCTGGTCGGCCCAGCCCATCTGGAAACTCTGCGTCTGAAGCGGATGCTCCAATAATGACGGAACATACACATTAAAAAATACTTCTATAGTTGAGGTTTATTAAATTAACTTAAAGCTGAAATTGAAATTTCGATCCTGGACGATGTATAAAGACTCAAGATGACTTTTGTGATCGTTTCATTTAATCGATTTGTTCGGTTTGGAGAAAAAAAACATAGCAGAAATAGTTACAGAGTAATTATACAAACCTCAAAATTATTACTAAAAAAAGATAAGTATAATTACAAGGAAGAACACTGCTCGCGTTGTCAAATAGCAGCACAAATGAGTCCAAAATGAGATCAAATATAACTCATTTTAATTTTCACATTTAATAAAGCATTACTCTGTTTGACTTCAGTGCTCATGCTGCAGCACTGACTCACAAACATTCATAATGACACACCTTCATATTGACCAAAGTGAATTTAACTTTAGGTAGTGTTGTATCAAAGCCTTGAAAACGTCACCTGATTATTTTATGCATTTACATGATTTTACAATCTATAGTTTTGGTTCACATTAAGGCTTAACAGGAAAAGCACAGGTTAACATAATTGAAGTCTTTGACAGCATAGACATAGGAACACTTCATAAATAGAGCACTTCAGTATTGTTTCTCTTTCGAAAAGGAAATAAAAAATTTGCAGCTACAAAAAAAGTATAAATTAGGCTAAAATAAGATATTTTTCTTTACAGAAACATGGTTCTTCATAGTTTTGTTTTTGGTTAAAATAAAGATATATATCGAGGTTAGTAAAAGAGTGCATTTTGTTGCATGTTGTCAGTCAAACAGTACATCAGATGTGTAGAACACTTGATTCACGATGAGCATTTAAAGTGGTAAGGTAGTGTCTGAAGGGCAGTGGGGTGCAGCTCGCGTACGATCTTGTTCAGACTGGAGATCTTCTCTTCCAGCAGGTAATTCTTCTTCTCTGTGATTTTGTGCCTCTGCTCGGTGATCTCCAGAGCTTTCAGAAGCTGGGTGTTCTCCACGTACAGGTCGTTGATCAACACGTCAGCTTTGCCGTTTTTGTGTACCTAGTGAATGTCAATAATAAAAAAAAAAATCAACAGTAATTAAACAATGTCACTGTTCTTATCTTTACCTTTGTAAACCAGTGAAATAATAATTATTTAAGATTGCACAAAAACCCACAGTAATAATTTTCTTCTCCAACATGCATTCTAAAAAGGGTTAGCAGTCAGTCATAAATGATAAGAAATTCTAAAATAAAAATCCATCATACAAGACAATACCAAATCATGAATAGTAATAAAATACAACAAAGATTGTAACTTCATTTAGTTTAACAGAATGCACCACCTCTAAAAAACAGATTGCATGCATGATTGATGCCTCCTAAGCAAGGAAACATCTCATTTCATGTAAATTTTCAGGAGACAAAAAAAGCAACAAGTTTGAATCATTTGAATTAGCTGCCTACACACAGTGATCAAACTGTTAGTTCATTCTACAACTAACGATATGTTGTGTCACTCTACCGATCAATACGAAATGTTTGGACTGACCTGTTCCCTCAGCTGAGCAACCTTCTCTTTGAGCAGCAGTTTGACATTACGCAGCGATAGCTCAATTTCCTTCATGCGCTCCTCCATGTTCTTCATCTTCCTCTCTCTGTCATCCTGGTTAGAAGAAACAAAAAAGTGTCAACAAATGGTGCAAATGCAATCATTATATATGATTCTTAAAAAATAGAAAAAGGAAGTGCTGAAGAAAATCAACTTGAGACACACTGTAAGAAACGTGATGCTTTTATTTTATCTCGATATTTACTTTAAATGACTTCTGATGCAGTACTAAGGCAATGGACAAAAATAAATAAAACAAATAAAATCAAATTGTATTTAGCTACAAAAATAATTTAAAACATAAATAACAATCTCCAACATGACTATTTAAATAAATGAAATAAATTTTTGTCTAGACTTGGTGCAAAAAAACAAAAAACACAAAAACAAATATGACATTAATGGATATGAAGACACACTACTGAAGACAGATTGTTCTAAGAATTAATGTGAGATAAACAGTTTAGTGTAACACGTTTGAAGAAGAAAAAAGTTATTCACTTTGGTTGTGCAACAGAAAAACCAACACAAGAAACCAGAAAATACAACAGTTTACAATTGAAGAAAATTTTCACAATGTGAAGCATCAAATAAAGAAATACATACATAAACAACAGAAGAGTGGAAATTATAAAACCTGAATGGAGACAGGCGGTAACGTTACCTGACAAATGCAGGTGAATTTTGCCTGTTTATCAGTAAACTGTCAGAAGGCTTCATCTCCTCGCTAATCATAAAGAAAGGTGTCAGCATGTGATGGAACCCCTGATGATGTCATATACCCTGTATCAGACATGATGAACACACACCGGTTCTCCTTTATTTAATGCTTTTAAAACAGGACGGAAAACCTTCCTCTAAAAAAGGATGTTCAAGCGAGGTGTGAATTTTTTTGATGATTCCAATAAAATCCCATTGGGAAAAACAGTAGCAGCCTTTCCTGCTGCCTCACAGCAAAAGAACACAATTCCACATTCACAGCTTTTGAGTCAGTCACCACATTGGCTATCCTATAAGGATGCATCAAGTACCACAGTTGGACTTAAATCCCAACATAGCAGAGGAAGAGCAGAAGAGAGAGGCTAGAGCAGGAAAAGATGCTGGTGTTAGAGTCCACCAATCCGCCGGTAGCTGTCTGCGTGAGCCGCCCTCTGATCTGGCATCGCCCCCTGGGGAGAAAAGGCAGGTTCACTTCACCAAGACTCTACCTGTCCTCTCATCCTAAAACCTCCCTAGTCTAAGTAGGCCTTCACACAGGTCGGTATAGATGTTACGTCTAGGAAAATAGCAGCAATGATGCACAAATGTACAATAAACAATGATGAATAAACAAGGTAAAACATAAGACTCGGCTCTTAACGACAGAATGAAACAAAGAGCTGTTCACGTGATGAGCTGTGGGCATCCAGTAAAATTTCCAAGTTCTATCATTTTAAAAAGATCTTTATGTCTGGAGACACAATGATGAGATTTTTCCCGACATAGAATTTTTTTTTTTACCAAAAAAAAAAAAAATAGATGTTTGATTTGACTTCTTGATTTAAACAGATGTGAAAAATACAACAGCTTAGTTTTGTTAATTTTGAAATAGTCTTATACTTTAAATTGTTTTTATACAGCATGCATTCTAAAGTTGACTTACTTTGTAAATAAGTCGCATGAAAAGGATTCGCTTCACCAAAGAGGTGATGTCATGTTGCACTGACATGTTCGCTTCTTTGCTTTTAGATTTGGTTTCAGTTTTACTTGGAGAGTTTGGGTTAGGGCAAAAGAACATTTAAGAACATTAGTGTTACTGTTTGTGATGTGGATTATCATCTCAACCCACAATAATGTTATAGGATTCTTTACTGCATTGGGATTAGAGCAACTGCTAAATTATCACCCTCTAATTTCAGGGTTAATATTTTTTCAGAATTACTATCAAATAAATAAAATCAATGTGATTCTGAAATCTAGAGGTTTTCATGGTCAATGAGTCACATTAAGAGGATCAAACTCATGTAATGACAGAAGTGTAATGACAAAAGGAAACTAACCTGCTTTGGAGGTTTGGGATCTCTGAACACTGTCTATTTGTTTGGTATACCAAGTTGTATATTTAATATATTTAATGACATTGAATCATTTGGTTGTAATCAGCATAGAAGCAGCAGTACTTAAGTTCTGGGGCTATTACACAAAACCATGACCTACAGACCTACATCTATGTCATTGATGATAGACAGATGAAGGCACGCCTGCAGCTGCCTTCAGTACTGATATGAGTTCAGTAACACACAGGAGCTACAGATTCAACACCAAACCAAAGTGAACATTTGACATAATGAGATGAAGACAGACATGCTGAGATGGATCTGTGACAAGGGACACAGCAAACAGTGTGAACATGAGAGGATGACGGAAAATAAAAAATGATCACAAGGAAAAAGGAAAATTTAAAAAAAAAAAATCATATTTTTCCCAACAGAAGAACTGAGTGATTTGAGTGAAAACACAGTGACAGTAAAAGTGTTTACATTTAATTCCCATTATCTCCCAAAACGTGTCGTGACCCAGGTTTTAATGACCACTAACACCAATAGAAGAACATAACATGGGTGTGTGTTTGCATCTCAATCAGTGACTCTCCAAGTAGTCAACTGCTCTTTCTGGTTTTGAATTTAAATGAAATTACTGTTTGCTAAACAATTAAAAACACTGGAGATGAACGTATTTTTATGCCATCAGCAGTTAAGTTTGCAGTGTACCTGCATATTTTCCTGATCTTCGCCTTGATGCTGGCCCCTGGGCATCCTGTGAGGCGATGGAGGCAGAAGTCCAACAAAATGAGCCTGAAATGTCTGCACAAAGAAGAAAAACAATCAACAGAGAAACAGACACAATACTAACGTAACCCTGTGCTACTTACACCAAGAGAAACCTGGCAAAAAAAAAACAGGTTGAAGAGAGATAATGCAAATCATTCCATTACAAGTTATAATAAAGTATTAATTAGATAACAGTTGAAATCAAGACCTACATCCAACAGTTGTGCTGACAGTCGAGCCATTTGATCTTGAAGAGCCTCATTTTCTTGCTGAAGGCACTCAAGTTCAGCTTGTCCTTGTCCTGCTTCATGGCCCTGATACACAAAGCACATGCAATAAGATTTCGAGGAGACGCAACACAATCAGTATGTTTGGGGAGAGAAAAGCTTCTTGGTATGTTTGTGCTGTTCAGACCTTGGTGAGCTCCTTTTGTTCCTCGAGCTCCTGCTTCAGAGAGACGTTCTCTTGTTCCAAGGCTGCCACCAAAGATGACTGTTTGTGCTGCGTCAAGGACAGGATGGTCGCATCAAGCTGACGGACCTGCAGACAAACAATAAAGGGGTTACAGATCTCATCTTGCTTTCTGATTTTTCTGCCATTTGTTGTTCAGTTACGGTTGCAGTGGCTCCTGGACACTGGACTGGGATTATTTCTATTATATGTTTGTAGATGGAGATAATAGGCTATTGTTGAATTACTGAAGTTCGACAAGAGCATGGCCTACGAACAGCACCAGCTCGTTCTGCAGTGACTGGATACACACTGTAGAACACAGCAAAGGCAAACAGAAAGAAGACAAGCATAAACAGTATTACACATTCATCACCTTTTCTTTGGACTGCACAAGGTCTTCTTTGATGTTGTGCATTTCGGCATGGAGCTTCTGATTTTCCTGCCTCAGGAGCTGCTGATCCTGGTCCATCAGCTGGGATGTCTCATTTCTGTAGCGCTTCTTGCTCTGACTATGAAGACTGCTTGAGTGCAAGGCCTTCTCCAAAACACGGTTCTGTGTAGAAATGTTAATGCAAATGTCAAATTTAAAAAAACAACAACAAAACAAACATCCAAAAAGAAAAAAAAATGTTCCATTTAAAAAGGCGAGGATGGGCTAATGTTTTTTTTTTTAAATTCTTATTATCAGCTCATTAATGTGTCAAAATGAAAGCTAAGTGACATTTTTTAGTTCCCAAAACTTTTCTGGAGCATCAGTGTTCACTTTTCTCCTAACCAACCGAAAAGGTCACTTAATTGAGAATACAACTGAAGAAGTGAGATCCCAGACTGATCTGAAAAGCTTTAAGACCACCACAGTTCTCAACATTTTCGTTTGTTGAAGGGAGTTCAGCAAATTCTCCTTGAGTAAACAAAGACAGAAATGTCATTATGGTCGAACTGTTCTTCACGTCTTACTTTATCATTGACGATTTGCAGACGCTTGTGCAGCAGTGAAATGTCATGTTTGAGGGAATCCCTCTCCTTCTGCAAAACACGGAAGTCTGCCTTCAGACGAGCGCTCTGATGGTTGGCAGTCTGAAGAGTTTCATCCAGGGTCCTCACCTATGGAGGATACAGGAAGGCTGAGTGACATTCAGAGTTCAACTCTCTCCTGAATCTTTAAGTTTTAATCCAAAAAACTTAAAGATTTCAGAAATTGTCAGTTCAATTTGTGTTGTTTGAAACTCATGCAGACTCTCACCCTGTTTTCAGCTTTGCCGAGCTGGCTGCGAAGGCCATGAGTCTCCCTGTCCAAACTCTTACGCTCGTCAACCAGGCGAGTGATCTGACTCTCCATGTGATCGACATTTACTGCCTGAGAACAAGATAACCACAGATAGGATGAGCCAGATTACATCATGCATCTCAGCAGGTCACACAAACTATTCGTTAACTTTCATCATTAGAGGTGAAACCCTGTTCAACATTTCATGCTTAATCACTTTGTCAAGATCAAGGTCACATTGTGTGTTGGGTGCCTTGATGGGGATAAAGCGAGGGTCAATGGCCTGACACTCACCCTCTCTCTGAGACCAGAGAGCTGCTGGGACAGCTGGGTATTCTTCTCCTCCAGCTGTGCTGCGCCCTCCAGCGCTCTGGTCAGCTCTATCTTCAGAGCAGACACACAAGCCTCCAGCTAACACAAAACAACCATCAATTAACTACTTGCTACAACACCACGACAACCATCAAACCGTCACACAAGACTGTTTACCTCTGTCCTCTCTTTGGTGGGGAATGCCTCCCTCCCTTTATTCTCCTTTATCAGGTCTACCAGCTGTTGTCGCAGATTCCCCACCTCACCAATATTTTCTGCATCTTTCTCTGACAGCATCCTGTTCTCATCCTCCAGCTGCTGCTTCTGCAGACACAGCGCTGAGATCTGAAGAACAAGAATCCGAACATCTCATCAGCTGATTCCGGATGAAGGAATTGTGAAACATCTCAATACCACCAGATGATTTCCCCCATTAAATGAATGTTAAAGGTTTTGGTGACCTCACCAATGTTACTATAACAATGTGTTAGCACAGATCTCAGTTAAAATGAAAACAGGGAATACCAAAGTAAAACAAATGGATACGATGTCTCACAAAGAAGGAAGTATTTGAAGTCATTTAGTTTTGAACAAATTCACTGGCCGTTTTACTCTTCTTTGAGTCCAAGTTGAAAAATGTTAGCTCACTAATATGCTAATTTAAGCACAGATAGCTTGAATGGTTTCACAGATTAGGAGCAGTACCTGTTTCTTGAGATTTCCCTCTAGATTTTGAGCTGCAATCCTCCCTTCTTTTAAGAGCTCCAATGTTTGTCTGCAATCAAAAATGTGAAGGTCAGTTTACAAAACAATACAAAAATGGAGAAGTAATCATTTTCCCATTAAATATTTTGTGTCTTACGTCAACTCCTCCTGGGTCTGTTTCAATTCCTCTTCTTTCAAAGCAGTGAGTTTCTGTCCAACGACAAACTTTTCTTCAGCAAGACGACTGGCCTTGGTTCTAAAACCAGATAAAACATTTTATCAATAAAAGTTTTTAAAAAATGAAGTCCGATAATTGGCAATAAAATCAGGTCAAAGTCACATTTAGAATGTATACACAAATAATGAAAACATCTGATTCTAGAGTTTACAGTGGGTTTGGGTAGGTTTCAAGTTTTTCCCAGACTCGCTGAACAAACCGTTTTAAACCACACATGGTAAATCAAATACAAACACAGTTGTAGAATTTGAAATCCTGGTTTGACAGGATGTTTTGGATATCAAACGTACCCAAACCCTAATTTGCAAACATTGAAACTACAGGATTGGATTTGTTTTTCCATTGGTGATCTACGGGGATTAAAAGGTAGCACAAGTGTTCTTCATTGGTTTCTTTGTTCAACAGGGATCACAGATACGATCACAGGTAGGAGAAATAGGTCTGCATTATGTTCTGGAACAAAAGCATCAACTGGATGGGTTATTGGGAAGCCATGAGGACACGGAGGGATGGAGCCCTAGTTTCTCTCTACATTACCTATGAGCTTGTGTTGTTTCATTTAAAATCTGTGACTTGTCCTGTAGCTCGGTGATGGCTCCGAGAATGCTTGTGTTCTCTTTCTCAAACTCCTCACAGCGCTCCACATCAGTCGGTGCCTCAACTTCAACCTCTGTCTGACAGGTGAAATCCAGGAGGATGTCCTCAGTCGGGCTTTCTGATTGTCCAGACAAAAGACCGTCTCTCTTTAACTCACTGAACATCTTACTGTTCTCTTCTCTCCTTCCAATTTCCTCCATCAGTGAAACCTTGAAATGGTCTTGGAAATCATGGAAAATCATGTTTTCAAGGCTCCAAACTCTCTTTTCAAGTCCACTGTTTTGTTCCCTCAGTCTAGCATTTTCACACATACAATCTTCATATCTAATCTGAAGATGTCCCGTCATTAAGGTCTTTATTTCAAGCTTTTTGACATGTTCCATTAAAAGAGGAATTTTCATTTTGAGACTGTAGTTTTCCTCCTGTACCTGGTGGACATATTTGACCTTTTCACTACTGTGAGCCAGAAGATTCTCTAGTATTTCAGTCTTCTGTTGAAGCAGAGAAATCTTCTCATGTAGGAGGATGTTCTCCTCTGTGGCAGTGCCATATAAAGCTTGTAGTTTAAGGAAAGAACTTTTCCTGTCCTCCAAATCAGACTCAGACTCTTCATCTGTTTCTAGACAATCATCTTCTATCTTAGCTGTTAAAACTTCACAGTCATGGAAGTCATCTGGTAAACAAGTAACCTCAGGATCCATCCATGTCAGTTCATCAGGGTCATCAATCTCCTCCAGCACTGAGGAGTCGACCACAGTCTCATGATATGGATCATTTTCATGGGAAGGCTTTCCGATGTCCAAAACTGGGACAACCTGAGTTATGTTTCTTTTCTCACAAGCTCCAAGAGTCACTTCATTCTCATCTTTGCAGGCATCTGCACCTTCAGATGCCTCAAGGGATGACACCGCCTCAAACTTCATCTCCTGGGAAACACTGGAGTCAATATTTGAAGTCTTTTCTTCTGGATCAGGGGAATCTGGGTTGCAGCCTCCACATGATTCATGTCCAACATCTGCTGACATACAGCTGGCTTTGGTGTCTCTTTCAGCCCATTTTTCCTCGTTTTCCATCTTAAATATTTGAACATTGTGTTCACATTTTCTCTTTACTTCAAGTGTGCCCTTTTCTTGATCATCATTGGTGTCATTGTCCAAAGTTTTGATATTTTCAGAAAAGCTATTCAGAGCAGCCAAACAAACAAGTTCTTGATTTGAATAATTTGCGCCATCATTAAAAACGCTTCCCTGAGGTACAAAACACCTTCCCACACCCATCTCCATTAAAGTATTGATTTCTTTTGATTCCTCTTCTTCTTCATCTTTCTCTGAAAAACACAATCCCTGACTTAATTCCATCTGTAGTCCCTTAATTCTCATTTTAAGTATATCTCTTTCTGCTAGAAGCTCTTCTCTGTCATTTTCTTGACCATTTTTTAACTCAAGGATGGATAGATGTTCTTGTAGCTCCTTCCTCTCCAGCTCAAAGTCATCTGCTGCTTGTTTGAGCAGTATCTCCATCTTTTTGAGCTTCATCTTCATAGCATTGCGTTCAGTTAACAGCTCAGTCCTCTCAATACCGTGTTTCTCGTAAGTAGACAGCATTTTGATTTTTGCTTCAAGTTCTGCCTGGCTGCTAAGAAGTTCTGCCCTCTCCTCTTTAAAATCCTCCACTATTTGACTTAGCAGGAGTTCAGTCTCAAGTGCCTTCTTCTCAGACTGAGTGTGAAGCTTGTCTCCTTTTTCCAGGCTTTCTTGAAGTCGATTATGGAGGTCGTTCAGTTGCCTACTAAGCTCTATCTCTTTATTCTGAGCTGCGATCATAAAATCATCTAATTCATTTTGCAGCTGCTTGTTTTTCCTGATCAGTTCTTCCGTTTTCTCCTGATGAAGCCTCTCTAGCTCATTATGTTCTTTTCTCCACTGTTGATCCAGCCTCTTCTGTTCTTGCTCCACGGTTTCTGCTATCATTTGCCTTTGTTGCCTTGCATTCTCAACGGCCTCCTCTGTTTCTGCCTCCCAGTGGCGCTTCTGCTTGACATGGCTTTCAGAAAGGGCCTCTATTTCACTTTGATAATGTTGTTCGAGTTTCAAAATATAATCTTGAAAGTGCTTAGCAACAGATTCTTGATCTCCCAAGAAACGATCTTCCACTTCCTTGATTCTCTGGGAGAAGCTGATCTCGATTTCCTTCCTGTACATGGTCAATGAATGTTACAACAGATATTTGACTTCATAATATTATAGCAAATATTACAATACTTGGAAAATGGCCTTTCACTTTGGATGGGAGATTATTTCCAGGCATTATTTCAAGCATTTCTGTTTTTGGAGACTTTGCTTGCAGAGTTTGATCACATAATGCTGCGCTCATACCCACTTGTTCATTACAAGGCCAAAAGCTGATCATCTTAGCTTCGTGTTATAACTGAAAAACATTTGCATGGCTTTGTCCAGGGATTAGCCTACCAACACTTTCAAGATATATGCAATTCTTTTGTACAACCTGCTGTTTGACAATCTTGAACCATTAATTGTTATATTCTGATTGATGTTGAAAGAATAAAATATGTAATCACAGAAGTTATACCATCTTAAACACAGACTTAGCTAGAAACAAACAAAACAGGCCAACTGCCTCTCCCCTTCTCGGTCATTGCGTTAATCAGCAACAGGTTTAAAATGTATGAACTGACCTGGGAATGACAATTATCGTAGGTAATGAAGTTCACGATAAAAATCTCAGAAAAAAGAGCAGTCTCACCTCTCTTGAGCGAAGTCATCTCGCAGTTTGTCCAGCATGTTGCTAAGAGCCTCCCTCTCCTCAGTGTGCTTGACAGTCAGCTCCTTTACAACCTCCCTGTGACTCTCCTCTAGACAAGCCATCTCCTCTGTTATCAGGATTTTTTGCCTCTCCTCCTCCTCCTGCATCTCAGACTCAAACTTGGCTCTCTCCTCCCTTAGCCTCTCCTGCAGCATCCCCTCATAATCCTCCTCCAGCTGTAGCTTCTCTGTTTCCCAATCCTCCTTCAGCTTTTTCTCCCTCTGTTCAAACTGCTCTTGAAGCTGGATTCTTTCTTGCAACATTCTATTGAGCAGAACCTCCTCCTGACACTCCAGGATTTGGGCTCGTTCTCGCTCCCACTGCTCCCTGAGCTTGCTCTCCCTCTCCTCTTGCTCCCTGATGAGTCTCAACATCTCTTCCTCTAGCAGCAACTGCAGAGTCTCATTATTTTGCTCGTCCAGCTGAGCTCTCTCTTTCTGCCACTGCTCTGTCAGCCTCTGCACAATCTCACTGCGATCTTCTTCAAACCTCACATTAGTCTCCTCGAGCCTGGCCTTTAGTTCATCCTCGTGGCTCTGCTGCAGTCGTTCCTTCTCCCTCTCAAAATCATCTAACAATCTCATCTCTATCTCAGCTTTTTCTTCCTGCAGTATTTTTCTCTCCTCTCCCAGCCTGGCATCACATAGATTTATATGCTCCTCCTCCAGTTTCTTAATCTCAATTGCATGTTGGGTTCTTAGCTCCTCCATCTCACTGAGAAGGGCTTGATCCCTATCAGTCTGCAAGGCTTCTGTAGCTTTAAGTTGCTTGTCCAGGTCTGCAGCATAGGTGTGTGCTTGTAGCAGCTCCTGTCTAAGAGCTCCCACTTCCTCCTCTTGAAGATTCTCTTGCTCTTCTCTTTGCTTGGCCTGCGTTTGCTCTAGCTCAGCCTGCTCTAGCTGGCTCTGGAGCCTCTGTGCATGGCTCTGGATGTTGGCCATCTCCTCCCCTAAAGCTTGGATCTCCTGCTGGTACTGGAGGGCTAAGGAAGCCTTCTGGTCCTCATGGGATGCATTCTGCTTTTCTGCCATCTTGCCAAACTCATTGATCTGGGGATATACAAAGAACAAAGAGGAATTTAATTTCCTATCAGGTCTGAAAGCACCGTGACACATTGTAGTATTGGACTGACAGAGTATATAATATATATAGTAAGGTCAAATGATCTGCTTTGCCTGATGTGTGCCCCTTCACAAAGATTAAGGGAAATCTTTTCATATGTTTTTTGAAGGGAAAGTGAAAAATCCTGTATTGTCTGCTTTGTACCGATTTAATCTAGATTTTTTTTTTTCATTGAATATTTTTTCCCACCATATTTTGTGGAAATCCATCCAGCAGAATTTGGGTGATCCACTTGCCATCAAATCAACAGACATGGGTGAAAACATAACCTCCTAGGAGGGGCGACAACCAAATAGAAGTTAGATAATAGGTTCACCTTGCTTTGCAGTTGGTTTTGCAAATCCTCCATTTCCAGAAGGTGCTGCTCCTTCAGCTGTTCCATCATCATCTCTGCTTCCAGACTCATGCTAAATGGTTGAACGTCTTCAGAACCAATGCCTGCAAAAAGATTTAACACATGTTGTAATGAAGAGATACAGTTAGTAGTTTATAATGGGTTCTCCAGGGACAGAATGTGTGCGTTTGCCGACCTGGATCCGATTCCATGCCAGGACTTTTACTCTCCAGCTCTTCAGATAGAGGTTTGTGACAGGGCTGATGAATTCGTCCAAGACTTTGGACCTCCTGCAGCTCTGATTGCAGCTCATCAATACGATCCTGCAGTTCCTGTTAAGTGAAGTTAAAAAGATCATGTAAATTATGAATTGAAAAAAAGAGCCTTACAGACTACATACTGTGTTCACTTTTTGTGAATTGATAGAAATTACCCTGCACTGGGCCACATAGCTGATGTGTAGTTGTTTAATTTGTTCCTCTTGCAGGAAAATGTCTGCGCTACCAGGGTCCAAGTCTCCAAACTAAAGAAATTCACAAAGGAGTTAGTAGTCGCTCGGTTCAAAAACATTCAAATCAAATATGCTAAGGTGAAGAGGAGATAGACAGACTGAAGAATTTAATTAAAAACAGGAAACACTAGACTAGCAAACCTCAGGTACAACCACCACACGGTAAACACTATTAGAACTATGTCAACACAGGGTTGTGAATAGTTGAAGTGGGACTGCAACACAACTAAAACTAACACATTTTAGTCAAATGCGGTAGAACTTTTGGGAATATAACAGGAGCGACATTACATTTGAAATTTTGCTAAAAGAGGGGGGAATTAAGGAACCCTACCAATAAAAAAAGAAAAATAATTTCTGTCTCTCCTTTGTCCATGCTACATCTTTCCACCAAGTTTCATGAAAATGGCAGCAGCACTTTTTTGTAATCCTGTTTTTAATGTGTCAAAGAAACCAAAAAGAAAACTCCTCAAAAAAAAAAAAATGGTTGAAAGAATGTGTGTAGCACTATGAGCATCTTCTAATCACCAGAACAGAAGATGACAACAGAATTAAAAGGCTATTTGTCCTTACCTTTTCTTTCATAATTTTGTCAAATGATGTCTGGAGTTTTGCAATTTGGCTTTGAGCCTCCAAAAATTTTTCACTGCTGTCCAGCAGCTCCATTTCAAGACGTCTGTTTTCCTACAAAAGATAAATACCAACAACATAGGTTAAGCTTACAATTACTGAGGTTTATCTTTTATGATAAGTGTGCTAAGAGAAAAAAAATGAAGCCCAGTATAAAATCAAAAGCCACCTTCACAGAGATAGAGAGGTGGTCTCTGAGAAAAGACTCATCCTCCCTGATCTTCTGGACCTCTGCTTCCAGTTGCTCACGCTGCAGACCAGCCTGCTGCTGGAGCTGCTCCATCTCCTTCATCAGCTCCAATCGCACTGCTGTCAACTTCTCTTTATGGTCCTGTTCAAGCTTCCTGCAAGTTAAACATGAAATCAATTCATTATCACACCAGAATGGATGGAGACCAATTGCTGTGATGAAGCTATAAGATCATTGGTAAACATAAAACATGATGCAGCCGGGACAATAACTTACTTGAGATTGAGGTTGTTTGTGAGCTCAATAGCAGAGTGATGCTCATCTACTTCAGTTGCGAGCTGAGATTTTAGTCTCTCTGCTTTCTCCAGGTCAGATCGGATTTTCTCCTTCTCCTGGAGTTCTCTGTCCACTCTCTCTCTAATGAGAAAAAGACAAAGAATAATGACAGAAATTAGCCAAAAATAATCCTGCAGGTATTTATTCCTCTTTTATTTCTGG